>CM031243.1:615786512-616527242 GCA_018340775.1 Taxus wallichiana var. yunnanensis
GATATATTGTAACTACAACTTTGATAGTTCAAACCTGGAGTTTTACGTAAAAAGTGGTAAATCTAGTTGTGTCGTGACTTGTCCCCTCAAGTGTGATCTCTTTGTTCCTTCGTGTTCTCGTGAATCCAAAAAATGTGAATGTGATAGCGTCAAGCAGAAGAAGATACTCGAACAATGGCAGCTTTGGATATAAACCGAATAAATGCAAGTAAGAGAGGGATAGTGCAAGTGAACAGAGCTTGACTATGTGATTCCTAGCAGGATTTATTGTGGGGATACAACACAAATATACCGAGAATTCTGGGATCTATTTCTTGTGACAAAACAACAACCTACAACTCTAAGATTATCAAATGAACTCTAATCTAGAACTGAAACTATCTTATGCTAAGCTGACTGTGTAGGATAACAATGGAGCAAAATGAAAGTGTGAAGATCAAATGATCTCTAAAGAAAAAGAGCCTTGAACTGAGAGGCTGAGAATTCATGCAAAATCTAAACCTATTGAAACTTATGGAAGAACTTCAAAAACACATTGAATAATAATTCATAGAGAGGAGAGGGGCCATTTTCTTGTAAACAAGCTTGGTATTTATAGCATTTGGATTTACCAGAGGGTAAGTTTGAATTGAACTCTTTTATATAAACAAAGAGAAATCACTATTTACCAGGTGGCCAAAACATAAATGCAAGCAAGAGTGGTTGAGAAATGTGGATGAAAATTGAATTTTTACACGTTGATGAAATCATTGGAACGTTCTCGGAAAAATGCACAGGACCGCCCCCCTGCATGCAGTGGTGGGATTACAGAGACCGCCACCCTATCAGGGCAGGTGGTCATGGGACCGCCGCCTGAGTAGGTAGGGTGGTGGTGTAACTTAAAGACTAAAATGCAAGGAAAAAGGGGGGAAGAGGTTAGAACAAAACATGCAAAAAGCTGGACAAGGCTTTTTAGGATGCAAATGTATACTTGGTGAGATTTTCTAGATTCGAACACCTTGTGAAGAGATCTGAATCATCATTGGGGTTTTGTAACCTCTCTCTAGTAGTATAGTACCTACATTTTGGGTACATACATATTGCCCCCTCGGAGAAGCATTTTAGCCATGAAGAGGCATAAAATGGTGGGTCCAGAGTATGGTGGTCCCGAAATGGGGAGTTAGAAGCTATACCTGACATGCCATGTGTGCCAAAATGTCACCATCCAAATTCCCGCTATCTGCAAAATGAAAAAGGGACTCAAGTGTAGATAGATAAAATAAATCAAAAAATAAATACTAAATTAAAATGAAATGAGGACTTACCATTTGTGTGAGGATAAGAACTTACCTCTTTCAGTGCTCCAACTCTGTGAAAAAACATTCAAAACAAGATTAGATATATATATATATATATATATATAATGAGCTCATTTTCCTATTCATTTGCGTGTTGATTTGGTGGTTTTTGAGCTCTGGGACCCATGGTAACCATTTTTGATGAGAGTATAGTCAAAACGTTCATTGTGAGATCGTGATCATGCCTCCGAGAGTAGGACATCGACCCATGAAGTCTCAGGTTAGTTCTTCTCAATTTATCATTTTTAAACCTAAAATATAGAAATGTTGAAATCTTTGTCTTGGGGGATTATTTGGAAATGTTAGTTTTAAATGAGTCTCTAGGGGGCGCCCATAGGGTAGGTCTTTATTTTGTCAAAAATGATGTATTTTTGCTTTTTTAAAGTGTTTTTAGGGCTTTGGGGGCGTTCACCGATTCGGGACAGGACCACCACCGCACATGCATGGGGCGGTCATGGGACACCGCCCTATGATGGTGATGACATGGGACCACCACCATATACCAGGTGGTGGTGGTTACAGGACCACCACCTCAGAAGGTGGTGGTTATGGAACCGCCGCTCGCACAGGGCGGCGGTTTCGAACAGAATGCAAAAAAAGATGTATTATTTAATTGTTTTTGCATTTTTGACATTTTTATATGTTTTGATGATTTTTCTAGTTGGATTATGTTACTAACTTACTCTTTTTCTCTATTTTGGGTGGATGCAGAAGGAGGAGTATATTAGATGGAGTAGAGAGAGGGAGTGTGATTGGCTCCCAACAATGTTAGAGGCATTGACCAGACAGAGCGAGACACTCTGCAGAGGGCAGTATTTGGAGGATCACAGGTTCCTCATGTTGCGCCTGCTAGTCACATATTGTGTGACTTATTTTCATACTGGGATGTAGACCGGAATACCTTCCAGTTTACCAGGTGTTAGGGGTGAGTGGACTATCACCCTGAGAGGATGTCTATCGCATATTGGGGTTCCGATTCTTGGGAGGTGGTTGTCTCTTAAGACAACAGTATCCAGGTCTCAGATAGTTTAGTGGGCTACCTACATGGGAGATGTTGTTGTCTCCATGGGCTCGAAGAAGGGGGTGAAGGTCCATTCCATTGTTGCTTCTCCTATCCCTATGATCCGCAAGGCTATTATGGGTATCTTGGCCTCATGGTTGATTGGGGACAAGGGAGGGGATACTCTCTTATATTGTTGGGCTCCCATTATTACATAGATTGAGGCCCATGGCCATGTTTACGCTTGGGGAGTAGACATTCTTGGGACCACCTACCATGATTTATATAGGGTGGTCAGATTATAGGGGTAGTCATTGAGTCACCCTACTCTAGTTATGAGTTGGGTGTATGAGCGCATCATTCCCTATGGGAGAGGTGTACAGGTAGAGGATCTGGGGGCTGTCAGGGTAGTGAGGTGGATAGGGATGACTGTACTTAGGATGCCACACCAGCCAGTGGCTTCTTTGACTATTACAGACATGGAGGCCACTCCTTATTAGGCCATGGCAGGGTTATGGGGAGGAGACACATACACTGATTGCCTGCTATTCCACAGGTCAGCTGTAGTAGAGGATAGGGAGGTTGGAGACTCACCCATTTGATAGAGTACCTCAAGTAGTTTGGCCTCCCCTATATTGATATGCTTCCTCCAGTGGGGCTAGTATACAAGTCTGTTCGTGAGGCTAGGGGAGGTCCTAGCAGAGGTCGAGGTTGGACCATGGTTACTCCCTGGAGTTCCCATTGTAGTTAGGTGGGTGGTTCATGCTCGAGGGGAAGCTAGTGCTCCTCGAGCACCTTTACTTTAATCGGGCTGCTCCTACTCATAGTGGAGAGGGAGATGAGCCCATTGATGTGGACTCAGACTCTGAGGAGTTCACAGGAGAGGAGACAGAGGAGGAGACGGAGGGAGGTGAGACCGGTGGGATGAGCCGAGGAGGATGAGAGTGATTCGAGTGGCATGACACTCAGGATATCTTGAGGGCCGAGAGGGTGGAGGAGAGTGCAGAGAAGGTGACCCTGATCTCAAGAGGAGTTGCCTCTCTAGGACATTGGGGGAGATGATGAGTCCGTGGTAGGATGTCATTTCTTTCTAGATTTGGGGAGGTTCCCAGTCCATAGCAAGCAATGCAGTAGCAGGCGCAGATCCTAGAGACCCTACCTGGATGCCTGGAGATCCGAGTGAGTTACTACTCTTTTCTTGATTTTGTTTTAGCTAGAAATGTTTAGTTGATATTTCCTTTTGTTGTTTTGTTTGTTTTTGACTTTATTTTTGGTGATTTTCTAACTTGTTATTTCTCTTTTTTATTTTTGCAGAATGACTGTTGAGGGATGGCGAGACTTGATTCACCGAGTGTGTGTGGACACCCTGTTGCTCCCCTCGAGAGTACTCGAGATGAGCTTACTGTGGATGTTGGAGAGCCCTCAGTGCAGTTGGCTGACATACGATGTGTTTGCCCCTATCTGGAAGGTGGAAAAGTTAGTGACCTCCCTTCGTGCTGAGGTAGCTGGATATAGGACTGTTGAGCGCTTGATGAGGTGGAGTCATTCTCGTAGTGAGACCACAGCTAGTGGCCATGATCATGAGCACTCAGTTCATTCAGAGTGTCATCATAGCAGGAGTCCTAGATGCATGATCGTGCACCCTCTGAGGGATCCCACAGGGATTGAGAGGCCATTTGGTCTTTTTGTAGTGATTTTGCTAGATGTTTATATGAGTTGTTTTTGTATTTTTGGGCTCATTGAGCATTTTGACCATGCCTAGTGCATGATGGCATTGTATGTAGAACATGATATATATATATATATATATATATATATATATATATATATATTTTTGGATCTAGATCTTCTTGTATCTAGAATTTTGTGATTCGTTTCCATGTGTACACTAGATGTTTTTAGAATCTTTGTTTTTATATGCTTTTTAGAATGTATGCAATGGATGACAAGTGATAACAAATGTTGAACATAATGTTTCTCTTTTATTTGTTTTTGTAATGTTGATATGTGATGATGCAAACATATTGTAGTACTGAACTTTTGGCTTCTTTGGGAAATGTTTGTTGCTTCTTCTTGTTTTGGAAAAACGTGATGAATATATAGTGATAATGAGATGAACTTGCCCCACTCCTAACTCCACGCAACTAGTAAGATGTGAGGGCTCAACACCAAGAGTTGGGAAGGGCACAAATTATATGAGTTTGAATGAATGAAAATGATGAGAGAAAGACAAGGTTTTGATAGAAATCAAATTTAGACCTCCGTACTTACTCTTACTCAAAACTACTACATAGTTCAAAATGCAACTTATTTTCCAGTTTATCTAGACTTAGATCCATGGATGGAAACTTGGTTGACAAAATCTGGTTTTGAGGATTTGATCTCTTTGGAATTTGGATACTTAATTTCACTTAACACATTTACTTTTTTTTAAAAATTAATATTCATTAATTTGTGTGAATGGACCCCCTACGCCCTGTCTCATGCTACTGGTAGGAAGCATGGGCTCATCACCAAAGGCAGGACATAGGTGAGTAAGGGCACTTCTTTCCTTTCTCAACCTCGTATCACTAGTAAGAGATGGGCTCATCACCGAAGGTTGGTGGGGCAAAGAAGTGTGTAAAATAAAATATTCTATTTTGTTTAGTAGTATTTTTATTTAATTTGACATTTCTGATTTGTGATTTTGGAGTATCCTTGTTTCAAAGAGATGTAAGAAGGATAGATGTGACACCAAGAAGCTTCTAGAATAGACCGTAGGTAAGAACAACTTAACCAAGTAGAAAAGAATGAGTATGACCAAGTATGCAGGCCTTGGTATGGTTTTTGTCAAGACTTTGTCTGTTGAATTGATGAAATGATTTTGAAACTATTTGATGATATTATGAAAATTGAAGAGATATGATTTGAATGCTTTTGCCAATATTTTCAGAAGCTTATAATGAATTTCTTAAGAATAAGTTCCTTGACCACAAAATTTATGAAATGAGTGAACAAAATGAAACAACTAAGTGACTAATGCAATGTAGGTAGATATAATATACAAATGGTGATGTTGATGACCTATGCGTAAAACCATTTAAGATGCAAGGAATTGATAGTTTCATTGAATTCCTCACCTTCTAGTGTACACAAGAGATATGCACCATTTCCGTAGTCTTTCATGACTCGATATGGGCCCAACCACTTGGGCCGGAATTTCCTTCCTTCACCGGTTTTCTTATCAATCCGGCTGTCTAGTCTTAGAACTAGATCTCCCTCATATATTTCTCATTCGTAGACCTTTTTGTTATATTTTAGCACATCCGGTCAAGCATAGGCTCTGTGCCATTGTTTGGCATTTAGCCTGGCCTCATCAAGGCTTTCTAGTTGAGAGAGGTGCCTCTCTATAGGCTTCTTCTCCCAAAATCCCTTGTAATGAGATGCGAGAGACTAGGTATTTTGACCTCAAGTGGGAGAACTGCTTCTACCCCGAATACTAATGAGAAAGGGGTTGCCCCTGTTGGTGTTCTTATTGAGGTTTGATGGGCCCACAAGGCCGGGTATAATTTTAAATGCCAATCCCATTTGTTCTCCTTAACTATTTTGAGGAGAATAGATTTTAATGTTTTGTTTGTGGCTTCAGCTTGTCCATTGGCTTGAGGGTAGTAAAGAGAGGCCGTATGATGGTTTATCTTGAATTTACTGCATAACTCATGGACCTCATCATTCTTAAAGGATGTGCCATTATCTGAGATAATGACTTGCATGGGACACCATACCTACAAATGATTTGATTCAAAATGAACTTAGTGATTACGGAACCTGGTATATGGTGAGAGGCATGGCCTCTACCCATTTGGTAAAATATTTTGTGGCCGTGATTATAAAGTTATGGCCATCTATTGATGAGGGAGAGAATTTCCCTATCAAATCTAGGCCCCACATGGAAAAGGGCCATGGGGTTGCGATTGGTTGCAGAGCTTGTGCTGGCATGTGAATCTCGTGGGAGAATTCTTGGCATTTATGACACTTGTGCACAAATTCTACTGCATCATGTTCCAAAGTGGGCCAAAAATAGCCCATCGATGTATTTTGTGAGTAGTGGCGTGACCACCAAAGTGGCCTCCACATATCCCACTATGGGATTCGTAAAGAATCTTTTTGGATTCTTCCAGTGTCAACACATCTTAAAAGCATTCCATCGAAGGCTTTACGATAGAGCACTTGTTCTAAAATAACATATTTAGCAGTGATAATGCGTAACCACCTTCTTTTTTGTGATGTGGCACCTTCTGGGTATGTATGGTCCATGATAAAATTGATGATGTCAGTGTACCAAGGACATATAGAGATGGGGGTCTGGTTTTGACAAAATATATGCATTCATCGGGAAAGTCTAGATCTACCAGATCACCTCCATCTAATGGATTGTCAGCTAACTAATCTGCAATGATTTGTCCCTTAATGGATTTCTGGTTTACAAATGTTAATTCAAACTCACCCATTAAGGTTATGAAACATCCAACCTTTTTAGATAAAGACCCTTGTGTGAGGAATGTTCGTAAATGATCTGTCTTTATGATGACCCTTGTTTCTTGATTTAACATGTAATGTCTTAAATGTTTTCATTCAAAGACTATGGCAAGGCATTCTCTTTTTCTCCTGTGTATAATGTGTTTCATAATCAAGCAACGTCCGGCTAATGAAATAGACTACACGTTCTCATTTATCATTATCTTCTTGAGCCAACATGTAGGCTAGCGAGACATCAGTAGCCCGTGAATACAGGATCAAAGGATGATCTGGTCTAGGAGGCATTAGCATGGGAGGAGACAACAAGAAGTGTTTAACTACTTTGAAGGCCTCGTTGCATTCTTCTATCCAATCAATGCTATAATCTTTCTTTAATAAATTGTTGATTGGATGAACAACAAAACTTAAGTCCTGGAATGAACCTTTGAATTGCACCGAAGTTTCCCAAGAAATGATCTAATACAGACTCATCTGATGGTGGAATCATTTCAAGAACAACCCAGATTTTGGCTGGATCAACATCAATCCCTCGTGAGGATATAATGTAACCTAGAAGTTTGCCTCTTGTCACACCAAATACACATTTCTTCTGGGTTCAATGTGATGCCATATTCGATCAATCATGAGAGAATGATACGGAGTACTCGGGTGATCACAATGCTTCTTGGCCTTGGCCAACAAGTCATCTATGTAGGATTCCACACATTTTATGAATAAGGTCATGGAATATGTATGTCATTTCCATTGGTATGTAGCACCAACATTCTTAAGACCGAATGGCATGACATACGTAACAATAAGTTCCCAAGGAGTTATAAATGTGGTCTTGGCTTGATCTTGTTCAGATATTTTGATTTGATTATATCCCGAGAATCCATCCATGAGAGACAAAAGCTCAAATCCAGTTGTTGCATCAACAATGACGTCGATGGATGGTAATGGGAAGTCATCTTTGGGACAAGCTTTATTAATGTCCCGAAAGTCTATGCAAATGTGTATCTTCCCATTCTTTTTAGAACAGGGATGATATTAGATACCCATTGTGAATAGTCGACTGGTTTGATGAATCCCCCACTGGAGAAGTTTCATTACTTCTTCTTTCACCATGAGAGCCACTTTTGGTTTCATTGGTCTCGACTTTTTTTTAATTGGCTTTGCATCTGGTTTGGTGACAAGATTATGTACCATGATATGTGGTGTAATTCCCATCATTTCTTTGTAATTAAATGTGAAAGCCTTTTGATGTTCCTTGAGGATCTGAGTATGTATTTCTATCTCCTCTAGAGTTAACGAGGATCCTAACTTCAAAATATTTGGTTCTTCCTCCATTCCAATATTTATGTCAATCATTCCTTCGATTAAGGAAGTGTTGCCTTCTTCAAATTTAGGTGGGGCCGGAGGTAGTTCCAAACTTTCTCCATTCTCTACCTCGTAGATATCGAGATTCTTTTGCGGGGGAGATTCTATCATGGGATTTCCAAAATAGGAAGAGGAATGTGGGATTAGGGAAAAATCTACTATGTGATGAGTGAGATGTAGCTCCGCATAGGTGTTTAGATATCCAAGAGTGACTCTATCACTTGTCAAAGTGATCTAGGATAGAAAACTCATTCTCAGCTTCTATATGTGTCAGAGTGGGTTTGTTGGTATTTTACGCACCAATGGTTCAGTATGAAGTGATACCATGAAACTTGTATTTTCCAACTCACTACTTGGAGTGAAATGGGAAGCTGAGGTTGCTATTGAATCATGAGAAGGTTTTGTTCTCGTGGGATTGCTTTGATTGATATGAAGTTGAATCCTTTGGTTAGATCTAATACCGCCATTTTATAGAGTTGTAAGTGTTCAGCTCTAGTCTCATATACCTCAGAGACTTGGTTTGTGACTAGTTGCATGAGTCTCCTAGCACTCTAATGTTATCAACACCCATCCTTTTGGCTATGATGAGGCCAAGGAGGAGGGCTTCATACTCAGCCCCATTGTTTGTACATTCAAAGTTTAACTTAAAGGAAAAAGGTAGGATCTTTCCCTCGGGAGAAGTAAAGATCACACCTACCCCAGCTCCAAAATGACATCTAGCTCCATCGAAGTGGAGAGTCCAATATTTTCTTGGAAAAATGGATGTTGGGACATTCTCGTGTCTATTTCTTTTGCCTCGGTTACTTCTACCATACAAACTTTGTCTGATGGAAGGGAACCAATTCCTAGGGTGTATCCCATACCCATGGAATCAAATGGTAGGAGAATGGGTAGATCTTTCTCTAGTAACTTGACAATTTTTGTGGTAGTCCCTAATGATACCATTTCTATGACGTTAGTCTCATTTTTGAGTGTTGGAATGCCTTCGACTAGATTCGTAATTTCTAATTCTGTTGTAGGTATCAATTTTTCTTCTAGTTTTGAATTGATTGGTTTGTTAAGTTGATTCGTTGGGAGTTCAAACTCAGAGTGAACCTGGTCTCTTCTTCAAATCTGCTAGGTGTATATCGAATGGTTTTGGGTCACCTTGTGCCACAAATATTTTCCCTAGGTGCAAAAATCTTATTTCCTGGAATAACGTGGAAGGGATTGCCTTCATGCGGTGTATCCATGGTCGATCAGAGGATCATATTATAGTTGGTTTCCGATCTATAATATAAAATTTGGTGAGGACTGTCTTGGGTCCTAAGGTGACTGGTAAAACTATGGTCCCAATTGAAGTGGCCTTGAGGCTATCATAACCTCTTAGCGTATTTCGTGTTGTGGAACAATTTGTTTCTCCATATCCTAGCTTTTGAAGAAAAGTGAAGGGGACTATGTTAACTGCTGCCCCATCATCAATCATTGTGCACTTAACATAATTATTGTAAACCCATACCTATAAATGTAAGGTTGGGTCACCTCTACATGTAATTTCAGCATCTGTTGGCATTTTTCTTATATCAAATATAAACTCAAGTATCCCTATCTGGCTGCCCTGGAGGGTAGACATCAAAGTCTACATGGTTTACTTGCATTTCAGGAGGAGGAGTGATGTTAATTAGATGACCAAGACCTAATGCTTCTAAGAGAGCAGCCCTATGGGTGGGAGAGTTCTTCAACAAATCCAAGAAGGAAATGTGAGAGAAGGTCTTTGTTAGGTCATTAATTAGATCGTAAGTGCCTATGGGTTTTACCAATGTTTGTTGAATGTTGTCTGGTTCTAATGGATAGTTTGGAACTGGTTGAGAAGAATAATCTCATGTTCTTGTTATGGTTTCTACGTGTAGCTCGGTATCTAACTCTACCAGACCAACTATCTTGGTTTGTGGTCGAGTTCCTAATTGGGGTGCGACCGGTGGATTTAATGAAGTTGAGGCTTCATGATCATTATTTCCTATCATAACACCCTTGTTCATCCCATTTGGATCTAACCTATTATTGTTAGAGTGATTTGGGAGTGGATCGTTAAAAATCTTGAGGGGTGCATTTTGAGGGGAAACTGCCCCCGTGTAAGTGTTTGGCGTGGGTACTACAGAATTTGCTAAAAACATATCTATAAAGAGTTGTCTTTGGTCTTCTGGAAAATGTTGCATGAATTTATTGTAGTCATGGAAAGTCCTAGTATCATGGCCTTGAATCTTGTGGAAACCACAATACAAGTTGGGATTATAGTTTTGAGGTTGTTGATTTGAAACCTGTTGTGGTCCAAAACCTGATTAGGTTGTTGGTTGTTAGAGTTAAAATTTTGAGGTTGTTGCCTTTGGTTTTGATTTTGATATCCAGTTGGGTTTGATTTGGACCTTGTGTCTAGATTTTCCATTGTTGTTGTTGTTGTTTCATGATGATGGATGATTAAAATCCACCGCGTTGATTGTTGGAGTAAAGTTGTTATTTCGCTGATTGTTAATGGGTGGTGAAATGTTTATGACGTTTTCCCTTTTAACCTGGTCTATTACTCCATCTATTGTAACCCCATGGTTTTTGTTAAGGATCTTGGGTCCTTGATTGGTATTCCTGGACATTAGGATAGGTCGTAGTGTTTTGATTGGGAGTGATTAATTTCCCATTTGTTCCATATGTCTTATGACCACTATCTATTGCCGCTTGATCTATTCGGAGAGCACTCTCGAGTACTTCATCATAAGTCCTTAGTGGGAACTTCTGGACTTCTTCCTTTATCTCTCTATTGAGAGAATGAAGGAATAAGTCACATAGTTCCATTTGATCCATGTTTGGAGCACTTGCTGATGAGTAGAGGACTGTATGCCATCTTTGAATAAAATGAGCAGTGGATTCATTGTGCTCTTGTTTAATATGTAAGAATTCCCTGATTCCTGTTCTTAACAATTTGTTCATATCAAAAGCTTTGATAAATTCTGACACAAGTTGTTTGAATGAGTGTATCGAGGCTTCAGGTATTCTATAATACCAATCAAGGGCAATACCCTCTAAGGTTTTAGGGAATATCTTAGCAACAACCGCATCCCAAGGGAGAAATTCTCGAATGGCCGTGGCATAGGCCTTGATATGTGCATTTGGATCTCCCTCCCCTTTGTATTTGGGAAAATGGGAAGAGGTCTTGGAAGCATGACACTTCGTATGGTGAAATCTAGAGGCTCTTTTAAATATTTTGAGTAAGTCCCTACCATAGGTTTCGACCATCGATGGTGCCTGCTGAGGGGGTGGAGGTGGAATGGGTTGTTGATATGGCATAGCATATGTATTTATAGGGACATAAGGAAATCCCTGTGGTTGAGTGAACATCCCGGGAGAGGAGAACATGTCTCCCTGTGGTGATTTTGAATAAATGTTTAAGTAGGGAGGAGCATTGCTCTGGTATGGGTTGTTTGGTGCTAAGTCGGGAGGTATCATACTTTCAACTGGAGCAGCGTTTGAAAATGTGGTTCTAGTTGGTGTTTGTTGTGGATAGTTATATGAATGTTGAGGAGGCATGCCTAATGTGCCTGTTCCTGTGAGGAGGTCAACTTGGCTGGGATGATGCGGAGGGTTGGGAGTTCCTGCTTGCCCAAAATGTGAATTTTGATTTTCTTGAGCAAGTTCTAATCCTCTAACCTTCTCAACTAAGGCTGAGATGACCTCGATTGGTGAAGACACAGTGTTTTTCCTTAATGGTGGTTGTTGTACACCTTGAGGTTGTAAAGGGGTATGGTACCCTGCTATGAATTGATCATTACCCTGCCAAGCTTCACCGAGAGTATTTCCCATAGGTGGAGGAATGGGGGTGTTTTCTTGGAGCAGGGTATCGGGTTGTGTTTGCAAACTTCCTATAGGTGGGTACATGTTTTGGAAGTGTTGTTCACTTCTAGCGTGCGCTAAATACTCCTCATCCAAAAATGGGAGTGGATCTATGACTGTCTACTGATTTGTGGTCTGAACAAAACCCGAGGAGATGAAATGGATTCTCCAGTAAACATCATATTGTTAGAGCCTGAGGGCTCTGGTTGTTGTGTTTGTGTGAGCTGATCCAACTCCTCAATTTGGAATGAAGAACTAGAGCTAGTTCTTTGAGGAGGAGTTTGTGATGACAAGTAGTTACTTGAATAGTTGTCAGCCCATGCAGAAAGTGAGGGTGATGGTTGTCTATTTGTTTGACCATAATGTGCTTGAGACCTGAGAGAGGTCTGCCATATGCGTCGTATCCCGACATATTTGGGGGTATATAAATACCCACAGAATAATGGGAAAGAGTGAAGATGGATGAAAGAAATGAAAATAAAAAGGGGAACAATTGTTTTTTCACGTCGGGTTCACCAATTTTGTATGATAGAAAAGTGACATGCGAGCATGAGAATCTACAAGTAGCTCTTCTTCGTACCCGACCTCCCGAGGTCGTGCCGAGATAGCCGGTGGAAATGAAATATATGTGGATATAGACAAACTAGTTGGGAAATCTTATATCCTCAACATGCAATAATGGGATCTGTGAATCTAAGGCAAAGAAAGCTCTCCTAACCTGAATTGGTGTAATGGATCATTCAGATATAATAGCTGCTCGGAGGCTCCAATCAATGTCGAGCTCTACCGAGATCCTATCTATTGGCTGTTGGATATGTGGAAAGTGACCTGTAGGTGCTTCGTGTATATTTCAGACAAGGTCATGGAAAATGGTAGTGAGAGGTGTAGTGGATTTATAAGAAACTATGGGTGGTTTTCTGGTCTAGCCCAGAAAATATTAGCTTGATTGGCTTCTATGTTTAATGTGGAAAATTGTGTTATGATATCTGGCGGGAGTGGTGAGGATCTAAATACTAGCGTGTACATAAACTGGTGTCAATATTTAACTGACTTTAGTAGGCCCATTGGGTTGTGGGACCTGGGGATCACAACCATGAGTTTGTGGTTGTTGTGGACCTATTATGGTCATGTGAAGAATCAATCTCTTCTTCCGACTATCCAATAGTCATAAGCCTTTTCAACTTCTATGTTTAATATCTAGGAGTTGTGTGATCTTCTCATAATACCTTACGGGGTGTTCTGGAAACTTGTATACGTAACCCTGTGTCTATGTCGATGAGAAGGTCTCTGCATTTGGCTATGGAACTAATGGATCACAACCAAATATTTGTTCTCTTTCGGGTTCTTGTATGGTCATGTGGATATCCTATCAAGGCAATCTATAGTTGGGTTGACTTGACCAAGAATGTGTATGCTTTGTTGTCTTCAATATTCAATTGTCTCAATTGTTCACTAAATTGCTTGTGGGTTTATTGTCATTTGAAAGACTGAATCCTAAGCCCTTGATCTATATCCATTAATGTTGTGAAGAGATTTGGTTGAGGTACTACGGTTCGAATACGTAATCCGGCTCTCTGGGTCCCGTAATTGTCATGCAAAGAGATAATCAAACTTTAACTGAAACAAGTAAACTAACTATGAAAGATATATCTACACTATGCTTATATTCCTTTTATTTTTGTATTTTCAATGATGTATATTTGAATGAAATTTAAAAGAAAGCTATTCTAATATATTCAGATAATGAACAATTAATCTAATAATAGAATTAAAACAAGCAAGTTAGCCTGATATAGCTATTTTCTTGTGCACTTGTGAATTTATCCTAAATATTTAAATAACTAACTAATTTAATCGAAAGACCTTCAATCTTACCTCAGAAGTGAGGAATAAATCATAGCTTCTCAGAAGCTATCATTCCCCACAACTTCCCTGGTAATATTGAAAGCAAGCTTTAACTGAAATAAAATGATTTGCTACTCTATTTGATATATTGTAACTACAACTTTGATAGTTCAAACCTAGAGTTTTACATAGAATAGTGGTAAATCTAGTTGTGTCGTGACTTGTCCCCTCAGTGTGATCTCTTTGTTCCTTCGTGTTCTCGTGAATCTAGAAAAGTGTGAATGTGATAGTGTCAAGCAGAAGAAGATACTCAAACAATGGCAGCTTTGGATATAAACCAAATAAAATGCAAGTAAGAGAGGGATAGTGCAAGTGAACAGAGCTTGACTATGTGATTCCTAGCAGGATTTATTATGGGGATACAACGCAAATATACCAAGAATTCTGGGATCTATTTCTTGTGACAAAACAACAACCTACAACTCTAAGATTATCAAATGAACTCTAATCTAGAACTAAAACTATCTTATGCTAAGTTGACTATGTGTAGGATAACAATGGAGAAAAATGAAAGTGTGAAGATCAAATGATCTCTAAAGTAGAAAGGAGAGGCTGAGAATTCATGCAAAATCTAAACCTATTGAAACTTATGGAAGAACTTCAAAACACACTGAATAATAATTCATAGAGGGAGAGGGGCCATTTTCTTGTAAACAAGCTTGGTATTTATAGCATTTGGATTTACCAGAGGGTAAGTTTGAATTGAACTCTTTTATCATAAACAAAGAGAAATCACTATTTACCAGGTGGCTAAAACATAAATGCAAGCAAGAGTGGTTGAGAAATGTGGATGCAAATTGAATTTTTACGTTGATGAAAGTCTCCCTACATAGGCCGTCTAATGTCCCCTACTAAGTGTTTCCAAGATTACTACCATATATACAAACTCCTCCGGCATGGTCTTTCTAGACTACGCTTAAAGCCCTAGAGAATCTTTAAGAAAACCTACCAATCAATCCAAATCTCTTCAATCGATTGACCAATAAATTCGGACATTGGTTTGAGGGGGAACTATATCATTATCATAAAAATTGGGGCATCCTTGCACTAGTTTTTGTATTGTAACATGTGCTTATAAACAACTCAACAAAATGGGACAAATGAATACACCAATTTTTCACCCCTAGGTGACCTAAAACACATCAATCACACCATCATTATCAACATTATTATCCCTATCCTAAGTACATTATAATTTACCATTACAAACACTCATTTACCATTGTAAAATCTTATTTACCCTCCCCAAACCATCTAAAACCAACCTAGCATAATTTATCCTTCCCATCCTAATCCCCTAACCTCTTCCTACCCAAATTCCTAACCTCCCATCATTTATCAAACAACCTTAATCCTCATATGGCAAGTGGTTTCAACCATTTTTCATCTTTCCTTAGTTGTTTTTTTACATCTTCGTACAAATCTACTATGTTTAGTGTACTCTCTTTTATTTTCACACACAAAGCTATGCACTAATTTCGACACCTCATTCACACAGACTTGAATGTTCACTGAAGTGAACACGATTACAAGGTCCCTCATTTGTTATGCTTGACAATAAGTTAGCATGCATACTCATCATATTGTTAACCATTAAACCATTCAAGTACATATAATCATTACAATCATATGATTTTTGAAACATGTATAATAAGGAAACACAACCAATCTAAATCGTAATTAATATCATTTTCACCGTTAATTATCTAAATTCACATCCATGAACAATCAATATCCAAACACAATTATTCGTTGATAACCATAAGAAATTACATAATAGATATTTGATACACTATTGTTCGAGAACTAAGCACGCAACCATCATGCTAAACCAAACAACATAACACCATATGCATGACTACACACATACACACTCAATCCTAACAAAAGTATACATCAAATATATATAGGGGTCGGGACTTTCCCTTCACCGCCCATGCACTCTCCTAATAATAGGTGTTCTCACAAAAAAATATCCCGCATTCTTTCTTTCCTACAAATAACCATGAGTACAACACTTGCATACTTTTACAACTTCGATAATAATAGATTAATCCTAAATATGAGACTTGATTTAATCCTATTATTAACCTCCTCCATGCATGTTATGCATGTGTGTTTCCCGCTTGCTTGGTCGACACTCCAAGTCTTTTTTTAGCTTGATCTAGAAAATCACCTAAGTCCCAACTTTAGTTCCTATGTGTGCCTGGTCCCACGCGCTTCCATGTCTCATATCTATGTGCACCCTTATGTATGTTATCCCTATTCTTCTATGTGCTTGTGTTATTGCATGTAATCCTTTATGCTTCTTTGGTACTTAGTCAATTTATCCAACCAACATTACCGCATACTAGGTATGTTGTTCATCCTCAATGCAACACTAAACTAAGAATATCCCACGAAATAATAAAGAAT
Organism: Taxus wallichiana var. yunnanensis; assembly: GCA_018340775.1. Classification (NCBI taxonomy): domain Eukaryota; kingdom Viridiplantae; phylum Streptophyta; class Pinopsida; order Cupressales; family Taxaceae; genus Taxus; species Taxus wallichiana. The sequence continues at coordinate 615,802,902 of CM031243.1, forward strand.
GAATAAGCACAAATAATAATGGCATATACCAATTTAATGAAAGAATATCTCAGCACACACTAATATATAATCCTCGGTTGGTTTCAGAAATTCATGGAACTCCTTATTTAGGATACCCTCAAACTCATCTCATTCTACTAGCCCTTTGGGGGTGTATACGGAACCATCCCGGCCTACTTCTAACATCTACTTGAGGGTCATGTCCTCTCCCTTCTGCAATAATTCCCTTATAACTCTTACTAGGCCAGAGATTAATCCTTCCATGTCATCCATCCTTCGTGCGACAAGTGATCCCAACTCTTTAAGCCTTTTCTAATATGCTTCCTTCACCATTTTCAAGGCATCCCCTTCCGCACAATCTTCACCAAAATTTCCTCACATCCGAGCTTTGCCTCATTTTTTTGTGGCCTACATGCATGCCAAATCTACTTCCTCATGAGTGGTATGCTCCTTGAGGATGGGTTCAAGGTCTTGAAAATTATCAAAATCACATCCCACCTTCTTCAATACATCCTTCATTTTCTGGAACAAAGCCTCATACTCTACAATCTTATGTTATCAACCTCTTATTCTTTTCCTTTTCAAAAGCTAAGTCTTCTTATGAGGTTCCTTGAACATTCAGCTTCTCCCACAAAATAATTTGGACCAGATATTCCAAATAATGTAGTGTCGAGGGGTACTCTTCCTTGGTTCTATCCTCAAACTCGAGGCACGTTGTCATGATCTCATCCACAATAAGGATGGCCATATCAAGAACATAATTGGTGTGTTTCTATGTCTTCTCATTTGCCTCTATATGTCATTGAATCTCCTACCCCTTATCCTTATTATCTTAAAGTAATACTTGTATGGTGGTCCCCTTGTCCAAGTTTCTCCGAACTACTTATGCCGACATCTTGTTTGAGTATTGCTAGTTTTCTCATCGGTTAGTTTTGGCTTATAAAATGCTTCTTCAATGATCTCAAATTCAAGCTTGTCCATGCGAGTCTGCATATTCCATGAGAGCATATTTCTCATGCACATAGACGCACCATTAGGTTTAAGCACTTCCCATCCATAGAGGCTCTCTGCCAATATCGAACTTTGGAATATTGCACACAATACCTTCGATTGATCATTGATTTAGCTTACTTGTGGTGTCCGCATGACCTCATATTTCTTCTTCCTTCTACCAAAGGTGCATTCCTCTTGGTATGTGCTACTCAAGATGGGTGCATGCACTAGTTCCATCACCAAATTTGAAACTCCTTTATCCCTTGTCACCTATTCATTTCCTTTACCTTCCTCTTCTCCCTCGGGATTTTCTCTATGTACCTATTGTACTTTTTCATTATGTGTGACACTCTCCTCCTTATGTTATTCCTCCTCCACAAAGCATGGACTAGAGCTTCTTGTATTTTCACTTCTTCCTCCTGTGCAAGCTCTTCTACTATGTTTTCTTCATCATTGTTTCCTTTTTACACTATCCTTCACCTCTTCTTCTTATTTTCTAGGGTTGACTTAGGCGGGGTAACCCTTGGTGATTTCCACATAGGTTTTGAGGTCTCAGTGCACCACTATCCTATTCTTTGTGCATTATTTTTAACTTTCTTTCGAGACTTTGATCAAGCACGACGATGTCCTATTTTTATATCTCTCCCTCCTCTTCTTTACTCTTTTCTTTTTCTTCTGTTTGACGAGGAGGCGTAGCCTCATGCACACATGTTTTCCCAACCATCTTCCTACTTTTTAGTAGTTCGAGCTCTTTAGTTCATCTTGAATATAATTTCCATTGACCAACTTGGGATTCAAGTATGTGTGTGTGTGTGTATATATATATATATATATATATATATATATATATATATATATATATATATATATATATATATATATATATATATATATATATATATATCTTTGTTGCTTCCTCATTACCTATTGCAAGGTTATGGAGTTAATGTTGATATCATCTCATAGCGTAGTTTCTATATACATTACATTTCCGTGGTATACATATGTTTTACACAATGTATGGCAATCGCAATCCACATTATCAACATTAAACCTTATCTTGTGTGTGTCTGAAAATATGTTCACGGATGCCTCAAAATATCTTGTTCTAAATGCATATGGAAGCTTACACCAAGGGCTCTTTGCACCGGTCTTTAAGTAAAATCTTCTAAGGAAGAAATACTTGGTACACTCAGTAAACTCGATTTCCCCTCCAAAACTGAGGGCAACTCACTTGGGATGTAAAACTCATGTTCAAATGAGTCATGCATTTTCCTATACCACATGTCTACTTGTAACTTCTAGGAATTTTTATTTTCACAAGTGTACTCTGGGAATATCTTAGCAATAGATTTATTTTCAAGGGTGCTTCCACATCTTTTCATTTGGGCCATTTGGAACTCTAATTTCTAAGAATATAATTGAAAGGAATATTTCTCCATCAGTTATCCTATCACCTACACACACTTCCTCTATAATCCTTTCTATTATGAAGGAAGCAATGTTGTACATGGTCCCTTCAGCCATCTTTTGCGCAATGTAGATCCATCTTTGATTCAACCGTTTCCATCTCTCTTGTGTTCCCAAATTTTTAACCATATGCACGGTGAATCTCAAAATAGGGTCATGAAGCTTAACAATATCCATAGACGGCCACCCTTTGATACTTCATCACAACAACAAAGTGTCCTCTACTCCCACTTCATCATCCAAATCTATCTCTATCTTTGCGCCCAAGCTGCACAATCCAGTTGACTCTTCTAATCATCTACATGGTAATGCACATCCTTCTACATGTAAAATAAAAGAATTCCTCATAGAACCATGACATTAGGCATTGATAGAGGCCTTTGGGATTTCCAAAGTAAGGTAACTCATAAAGTTGAAGGATTCATGTTCCCTCTAAGACCTGGTACCCTTTAACATCATAAATCATCTTCCCATTAGTAGTCCTCTCATTTTTATTCAAAGATTAATTCGTTCTCTATTTCGTGCTCATTTGAGTATGAGCAATGATTATAATCATTGATTTTGCATCTTCTATTGTGGGATTCCTAGATATGTCCCATAATAACACCCTTAGGATACTTCATTTCTAAGTATTTTTCTTTTGGTTCTTCTTCTACCTCAACCTTCTTTTCTTTTTTCTTTCCTTTACCCTTAGACGCCACCATGGATGCCTTTACGGTTGCCATTTCTTCTCGCACACAACGCTTACTTCACAACTTGAAATATTTTTGTCGTAGGTACTTAATAACCTTCTATTCAACCATTCACACCAATCACTTTTTCTATTCACCCTCTTTTCTCACAAACACTTGTCCTTTGTCAAACAACTTTGTGCCCTAGCTTGAATCTTTATTTCTATCTTTCTCGCAAACCCTATCTCACAAACCTTAACTTTTGTAGTAAAAATCACACACTTTAGACATTATTTAGTCTCAGTCTCTATACTACTATTCATATGGTTTTTGAGTGAATAAAGTGCTAATTAACCCCCATCTTTTGGAAATTTTACTTTACTTTCTATCATCACTGCCGACCTCCCACACATGTATGCCCAATCTATTTTTATTGTTCCGTGTTATTTTGTATTTTTCTCGGGGTGCCCAGGCTAGTATTGGGGTCTTTGAGAAGTGACCTGATCCTTTTCCCACTTCCCCACCACTTTTTGGGAACTTTCTAGCCATTTGAACATTTCATATTTCTTGTGGTGGCCTTTTCGGGGTTAATTATGAAATTATAATAAGAGAACCATATAAATATAAAGTTATGTGACCATAATGAGGGACCAAGCACTAGTCACTACTATCATCACCTAAGGTTACATCCATTTAAGGAATCTAGAGCTCATTTGCATCCATCTAGATCCATCACAAGGAAAAATTTCGGTTCATCTGCATCACACTACATGAGGGAATTTTATTCTATTCCATCCACCATTCTATTACATTTTTACACATAGTTATTGCTCACTACTTTCACAAAGTGTGACTGGCACAAGAGCACCTAGGGCATGATTGCACACACACACATAGAACTACATCGGGTCTAAGATGTAGTGCAACACTTAGTTAGTAAGTCCACCATTGTGGCAACTGAGGATAGTCTGACCCCTTCATATGCATTTTTCTTTTTTAGGGTTTGATGCTTGTTTTGGGGTTTTAAGGTCTTTTTTCTTCATCAATGATCATTGTGAATTTGGCACAGAGAAGTGAATTACACATGATAGACAAGTGAGGGATTCATATCATCTTCCAACCCTGTAAGTTTGGTTTTAGACCTTTGCATAGACCAGGGCTCTCAAAACTCATACTAGGGTGCCCACAGGAGCCCTGATCCTCTCCTAGATGCCCCAGTCCAGCCAAATAGCTCATATATGTTCTTTTTGGAACCTCTGCATGTTTTTTCCTACTTTCATTTATTCATCATCATTTTGACACAATCCAACAAACATTCAGAATCAGCTAAGCTCCTTCCAATCCTTCTTTGCATATTAGGGTTTCTATTTTCATTAGCCTAGTTGTTTGGGTCACTTTCTATATTTATTTACTTTTTATTTTTTATTTATTTATTGTTGTTCCTAGTTAGATTAACTACCATTTTTCCACATTTTAGTTAATCATTTTGGTGAACCCGACCTTCAATCCACTTTTGTCTAGGGTTTTAGTCTCCTTTCGCCATGGCTCAATCTCATGAAGCCTTTACTAAAGCTCATCTTAAGGCCATTAATGATCATATTGTTGAACATCCACAAGATCTAGATTTACTTTTACATGTTTCTTGTGAGGAAGCTACTAATTTGGTGGAGCTCACTACTTCCGCGGCCATACCCACCTCTATTTCTACTCAATCACTCACTTCTACTCTTCCACCTATTTCTACCATTCTTGTTTTTGTCACTACTCCTACCAATCACTTTACACCACCTTTAGTTTCTCATACATGACAAGTTTCATCTATTGGTAATCAAGACTTAACTTCTCTTTATCAGGATCTTCAAGCTCAAATTCAGTAAGTTCAACAAGCCACTTTGCATGTGTCGTCATCTTTAGATTCCACCTTGTTATTGAATACTTCATTCACACCTACCATCTCCACTTATCCGACTTCCTCCTAGTTTTTTCACCCCTAAGCTTCCCATTTTCAATGGGCATGGTGACCCGCAGGAACATCTTAGAGCATTTCATGTTGTTTGTCTTGATTTTTTTGATGATCATGTTCTTTTGGATAAAATATTTCCCGTAGTCTCCATGATTATGTGATGTGTTGGTTTTATGACCTACATGTTCAATTGGTAACTTCCTTTACGCATCTAGCCGATGCTTTTCTTACTCATTTTTCTATCAATATGACTCCAAGATTTCCTATGCTCAGTTAGCACAACTGAAACAGGGACCCAATGAACACCTAGCCAACTATGTCTTGAGATACAAAAATAATCTAGCTAAGATGTCTAATGTGCTAGCGGACTCCAAACTTTAGGATTTTTTTATTCAAAGTCTCTTACCACCACTCTAGGAAAGTGTTCTCTTTGAGACCTCTCCATCTTTCGACCAACTTTTTCACATTCTCAAGCTTCGTGAAACTAAACTCTTGTCCATAGGAAAACTTAAGTATCAAGAGCAAGCTTCCTCATCCACTCATTTTCAAAATAAGGCACCATTAAAACCATCTACAACTAATCCTTGACACCAAATTTATTGTCAATGTAGTTACTACTCCTAAATAAGTTCAATCACAACTACCTAGGTGAGTGTTTACTAACTTTCCTATGGCCCCACATCTCATACTACAACAACTTCTTGAGAGAAACCTTATCATGCTCCCTCCACCACTTGAATTAGATCCATCATGACAAAAGGTAGGAATTACAATGAAATTTTTTTGATGTGATTATCATAGATGTGTGGGACATTCTACAAATTGATGTTTCAAGCTCCGCACAATCATTCAAGATCTTATTGATAATAACAAGCTTGAATTTCGGAACCCATAGATTCTACACCAATCAATGACAAGGGTAAACTCAAATTATTTAATAATCAATCCCAACAAGCATGACAAGAAAGCATCTGAATCTTCTGCTAATCATACATATCATGCAATGTGCCTCCTCTTGCATCAGGGGCTCTTGATTTCTTAGTTACACATACTGACGCTTCGCCACCGATCATCTCTTTCTCTAACCATGATTATCATGCAAATTTCACATCTAATCACTTACATATTAAGACATATGTCTATTTGGTCCCTATCAATAATACTAAGGTTGACCCATCATGGCCCATTAGTGCATGTTCCATTCCACTCTTAAGGCTATCGGTTACCCTCTATCACAAATTGAATACCCTATGAACAAACCCTTTGGTTTCATCAAACTACACATCATGGTTGGTCCTCTTACTATGTTTGTGCCTTTCCTTGTTGGAAACACAGTTGACATGTGCGACATGCTTCTCGGTCTCAATTGGATTTTCGGTCCCAATCTATCATCTCTATGAATCACTTTCAACTTAAATTCATCCATAACAATCAAGTTATTTCTATCGATGGTGTCCTGCCATCTACTCCATGGTCATCATCTCCTCACACATCATTCAAAGCACATTACCACCTACATCGTCTAGCACATCACACTCTATGTTACTCAAAGCACAATCTACTCCTAGTTCACCTACTCATACATTGTCTACATGACCTCACCACTCCGCTAGTCCTACACATAGGTATCGGCCCATTCCTAGGACCATTACTACCTCTCGATATAGATCACCACCTCGATTTATTCCACATGGGTGTCCATCACCTTCACACTCAAGCATCACATAGATCTCCATCACTGACACATTTTTCTCCGCCACGGTCTTCATCATATATTCACCCATCACATGCACATAGACTTCATTCACTAACGCAATCGTCTGTCTCATATACCACCACTATTAGATCAGGGTCATATGCTTTCGACACCACATGCATTAGATGGAGGACCTTCATCCTTCACTGTCATTGGATAGTTCATTCATTCACACACACTTGGGGGCATAACATCTAAACACATCCCCCTCAACCTAGTAGCATTGTCCATCACAACATAACATACTTATAGCATACACATATTGCATCCCCATCACATTAGCATAAGCACATTTCTCATATTTGCATTATCATACATCACTCTCATAACATAGGCACATTCATCTACACACTTTTGACCATTACGATGACACACTCTTGTGCTTTGGTTCACACTTGACTATTGAGGGATACATACTACACATGAACCCCACACACTACACGATATGTACTACACATTCGTGACTCTTCACACATCTTGCATCTTACATATTACATCATACACTCTACATTTAGTCTACATCATTACACATCTACACATCATACATCATACTAGTCGACATTATACATACATCACACTTTTAGGGTATACATTACATACTTACATTGTGCATTTATACACCACACATTGTCTATACACTATACTAGTATTCATCATACATGTGTCACACTTGCATCTAACATTACATACTACTCATCATGCCTACTACATAACACACATATTCACACTTTTAGTTTACATACACACCTTACATTGCATCTTATACATCATACACTACACATCATATGGTCATTTATTATCATCACACATACTACACATCATCTTCTATGCGCTGCACTCACTACTCAATGATGCACTCTAGTCTCACGGTCCATACTGGACTATTGAGGGTATATAATCAAATGGACCTTATCATACACACACATTCATCCTTGAGATTATATCATGAGACATTACTAGGTTAGTGACATACGTTATAGGCTAAATGGTCACCTATTCCTTCATTTTTAGTGGTATATGCTTTAGACTACATCACCACTCCCTCTATTCATATTGTAGTGGTATATGCTTTAGGCTACATCACCACTCTCTCTATTCATCTTTGTAGTGTTATACGCTTTAGGCTTCATCATCACCCCGCCTATTCATCTAGTAGTGATATATGCTTTGGATACATCATCTCTCTTTCGATCATCTTGTCATTATATACACTTCAGATATAAGGATTACACACACACATCATTTCTAGGTTGCATCTCATCAACATACATACACACTCATCATGGCGTGTTAGACACAACACACACTATTCGACCATTTCCCGATGATGCACTCTCATTTACTGGTTCATTCTTGATTGTTGAGGGAAAACCAAATGAACCTCACTGCATACATTTCCATTCACTGGGGGCACACGACTCCTATCATCCATCTTGCATTCCATTCCATCCATCCACAACATATTACATATCTTGGTTGCTTTTACTCTTGCTTGAATTTTATTGTATATGGTCACTTTATTACACATGCTAGTTAGATCTCTTGTATGTCATTTATCTATACCATACACACATGCACGTTCATGTCTTTGCTTAGTTGTGATCATAGATACATATATTTTGCATGTAGTACGGATGCTTACCTTCTACCCATCCTACATTGGTCGTTGGGGGCATCCACATTTGTCTCTTATAGGTGTTATTGTTTCATTTTGTACTTAGCACTCTATATTACATGGTTATACACACTTTTGACATATTGGTTATCTTTCTAACATGCTAATGGGTGCTTCATGTGTAGAATTTATTTTTCATAGGATTACTTGCTTCCATGGCTATCTGTTGTTTGTACTTTTTGTTGTGTTTTCTATTGTATGTGTTCCTTTCCATATGTTCGTTATGCACACTTTTTTTTTGTATGTGGCCATGATGGCATTGCATGTCTTACGACATTGTGAGTGATGTCCCATGTTTACAGCCCGCTTACGTGTACTTACTTTATCTTCTTACGTGTTTACATTACTACATTGCTTGGTAATTTTATACATTTTTTTATCGTAGCTTACACTTTACTTTATACTACGTACACTTGTCTTTGGCTAGCCTCTTGTTTTTGCACACCTTGGTTTCTACCAAGCACTTTCCTTTCCCCCTACAGGGAAGAGTTATAGATTTCATGTAGTTGGTCCTCTTTTGGGGATGTATTCTCCTATCAGTGACGTTGCATATGCCCCCAAAGAGGGGGCATCATTTGGGGTTTACATACTATACAACACTTCTACACTAGTTCAATTCAATTCAATTTCCACCCTTGGCATTATGGGTTATACAACAAGTGGGTTCAAACCAGTCTACAAACCCCATACACAGCATATTTTACAGGACATGGTTTCCTTATCATTCTAGGGAGCAGTTACAGGTTATAGGATACAATGGACTTCCTCTCTACATTACTTCAGCCACATGGATCATCCCAAAAAACTAGGCAATATAGAGATCTCTTCATACAACTTCAAGGAAGCAATTACAGGTTGGAGAATAATGCAACTTTCTCCCTACACTTCTTCGGCCTATGGCATCGGATCACCCAAAAAACTCAAGGATAGAATATCCTCTTTTTACACTTTTTCTTTTGACATGGATCAGGTGCACATGTTCCATTTTTCATTTACGTACTTTACATTTACATTATTTCACATATATATACATGTGTCTTTTACATGCATTTTTACATATACATGTGTATTTGACTACTTGATCATCTTCTCCTTGCAGTTTCATCTGTATGAGAAACAAGTAGTCAACAACAACTACAATAATGGGGGAAACAACAACGACATTTTTGGTAGCACACACCATACTAACCATGCAGGTACATCACACACATCAGCAAAATACACACACATTTCTACCTTAGGTAAACTCTTATCACTTTTTTTGCACTTTTGCATCTTTAGTTTCCATGCTCCATCATATTTTTGTCAATCCACGCTTTTTTTAGTTCTTCAACACATTTCTACATCACTCTACACTAGATAATTAGGTATGCATCTATATCCTACTTTATGTTACCAAGACTTCCGCTTGCCAACATAAAGTGGGATAAAATGTAGTCACAAAATCACACACTTTATACATTATTTAATCTTGGTATTATACTACTATTCATATAGTTTTTGAGTGAAGAAATTACTAATTAACCCCATCTTTTGGCCATTTTACTTTGCTTTTTTTGTTATCATTTCCGACCTCCCACACATGTATACCCAGTCTATTTTTTTCCTTCTATGTTATTTTTCATTTTATCGGGGCACCCAAGCTAGAACAAGGATGCCGAGAAGGTCGCCCTTGTCCCATAAAGGCGTCCTAATCCTTTTCCCACTTTCCCGCCACTTTTTGGAAACTTTCTAGCCATTTGGACATTTATATTTCTTTTGGTTGGCCTTTTTGGGGTTAATTACAAAATTAGAACAAGAGAACCATATAAATATAAAGTTATGTGACCATAATGAGGGACCAAGCACTAGTCATTACTATCATCACCTAAGGTTGCATCCATTTAAGGCATCTAGAGCTCATTTGCATCCACTAAGCTCCATCACAAGGCACAAGGCACAAGGTTGGTTCATATACATCACACCGCATAGGAGGGAAGTTTATTATATTCCATCCACCATTCTATTATGTTTTCTACACATAGTTAGTGCTCATTACTTTCACAAAGTGCGACTAGCATAAGACCACCTAGGACATGATACACACACACACACACACACACACACACACACACACACACACACACACACACACACACACATAGAACTACATCGAGTGAGAGATGTAGTGAAAGTGCTCGATTAGTAATTACACCATTGAGACGAGTTGAGGAAATTTCGGCCCCTTCATTTGTGTTTTTTTTTCTTTTTTAGGGTTTGATAGTTTTTGGGGTTTTATAGGTCTATCTTTCATCAATCATCATTGATGAAATTTGCAATTACTGAACTAGAAAATTACACACGACATATAGAGAGGTATGCATATCATCTTCAACCCTACAAGCTTAGTTTTGTACCTCCCTGCATAGATCAGGTCACTCATAACTCAAACTAGGGTGCCCTTGATCCTCTCAGTGCCCCAGTCCAACAAACTCATATCTTTCCTTTTTAGGACCTATGCATGATATTTCCTACTTCTAGAATATTCAATTCATTTTATGACATGGTCCGAGATCAACCTTCGAGATCATCTGAGCTCCTTCCAACCCTTATTTACATATTAGGGTTTCTATTATTATTAGCCTAGTTGTTTGGGTCACTTTATACATTTATTTCTTTGCTTTTATTTCTTGTTATTTATTATCGTGACTAGTTAGATTAACTACCATTTTCCACATTTTAGTCAATCAACTTGTAAACTTTATTCTTCTAAAAGGAAACATCCACGCCTTTTCTTAAGCTTCAAACTTCCACCGAAGGATCTCTACAACTAGGTTGTGTACTTTTCCAAATTTGGTTTACTTCTATTTCTCGAAATTTTTCATGATTTCTCATAAATTTACACAATTTCGCACTCTTCAACACTTGAATTATTCATAAGGAAAGGTAAAAATGAACCCTCTCTGGCACCCCTTTTATATATTTTCACAATTTTTGTGCATTTATTGCTCCTCACTTACCACCATACTATAGCTTTAACTATATTTTCCTTTTCCACACTTTTCTCTACTTTATTCTTCTCTTTTCTCATCTTTATTCCACACGCAACATTCATAACCTTCTAGCATGATTATTAATTCCAAATTGCATACATCCTCACGCACGCTTACATGTGCCGCAATACATATTCTTATGTGCCTTATATCAATTAGTACATCTTTTTGTTGCCTACCTCACATTACACTCGTGCGGCCCCTTCCTCACGTGGTCTCCAATCGAGAAATTCTTCATGATCACCATCCTTCTTAGCACTGTGTGAAATATTTTTCCTTTTCTTGCACGTACCTTTCAAACGCCATCCCACCTTTCCATCATCGCAAGTACACCTACACCAACTTTATTTCAAGCGCACTCTAGTTCACACCACACTAAACTCATGTGTGGTCCTTTGTGCATCATATCAATAAGTATTAATCAACTTCCTATGTGCAAGCATGCTTATTACAACAGAACAAGAGAATTAAAAACATAACATAAAAGGGAAACCTAATTTAAGTGGCAACACTTCCTTATTACAAACACCAAGAAGCTTATTTATAGTATGGCTTTTTCCTACTCCCCTTAAATTAACCAAGTAACATGGTGTCATCCAGCACCTACAATTAGCATGCACCTGATTCAAGTATCTTGGTTACTACAAAAGGTCCCAACCAATGCACCTTCAACTTTCTGGGTGGCGTGCAAACTTGGAGTCATATAGAAGAACCATCTTTCCAACTGAAAACATATTACTCTTAATGTGCCTATCATGACATGCCTTCTATCATGCCTTTTCAGGTCTTGGCTCCAACAAGTAATCGTGTGTCACTCATCTAGTTGCATAAGTTTCTCAATATGATCTTCCACATATTTTTCATCCGATAATCCTCATGCACGCGCAAAGCACGGGGATGGTAGAAAGAACTCCACCGGTAGTACCATCTCGTGTCAAACACCAACTAAAAGGGTGTGGCCTTGTTCAACCTTTTATATGTGGTCTTAAATGCCTAAAGTACAGCTGATACTTTATCATCCTAATCCTTTGTAAGAAAAAGAATGTAAGAAAAAAAATGTGTTAGTATGTAAATGCAAACTAAGAAATTAACCAAACTAATTCCTAAACTAACACTTCTAATTGCTACCTCAGATAGAGAAAGATGGAAAGGAAGGAGAATATAATACCTACACTTACCTACAAGATTGCACAACTCCTCCTTTGATGTGGTGGATTTTCTCTTGGATTGCTTGTTGGATGCTTCAGATTTTGGAGACACTTGGGTAGCACCTCCCCTTTATTTTGCCTTTGATTTCTTGATGAGAGGTTGATGAAGGGTTAATTTTATTGTATATGGTTGATTGAATGTAAATGATGGATTGATTGAGTGATAAAAATGGCAGATATTTGTTATGGATTTCCAAGTTGGCTCTCATGGAGGAGGAGAGATTGATTTATAACTTGTGGGTGGAGGATTCAATGGCTAAGATGAAGCCATGTTGGATTGGGATCAAGGGTGGAGAATGCATGAGAGGATTGGAATTCTCTAGAATGGAGAATTCTATATTTTTGAATTCAAAATTCATGGAGGGAAGAAGCTTCCATTGAATTAAAAATTCAATGGAAGGAGAAGGTTAAAGAGGCTTCTAGATTTAGAGGTGTGAGGATGTGATTATATTAGGATTAGATTAGGTTGATTAATGATGATTAGGGGTGTGATTTTATGGAAAGGATAGGTGTAGGGTAGGTGGTAGGTAAGATGTAGGAATATTAAATTACTATAAATGTTAATGGGGATTAAAATAAGATAATATGATATAATAATGGATTAAGAAGATTAATGATGAAAATGGGATATTGGATGAATTAAAAGGATTAATAATGAAATGTTGGGATATTTGATAAATGATTAAAAGGGGAAAAATGATAAAATGGATTATTAGATAAATGATAAAATGTGATAAAGGGATTAATAATAATTAATCTCACGATTAATTATTATGTGGATAGTGATGATGTTGTTTTGTGGGACAGATTAATTGTAATTAATCATGTCGACATTTTAGATGTCTACATTTTCCCCCTCTTTGAAGTGTGATTGTGGAGCAATGATATATCAAAGAAAAATAAGAGAAAATTTTAGGATGTCGATATGATTCCCCCTCGAAGGATTAGGACGAGGAGGAGCGAGGTAGGTAACCTCTCAAAAAGAGGAGAGGTCCAAGTTAGTATATGAGATAAGTGAAGATGAGAAGATTAGAGGAATAGATGATGAGAAGATTAAGGATGAAGATGTAGGATGAGAGGATTAGAAGATGATTAGAAGATTAGAATAGGAGAGGATTAGAGGATTAGAAGAGGAGATTAAAGGATTAGGAGAGAGGATGAGAATATTGGAGGATTAGGATATATTGGATTATGGATGAGAGGATGCCCCTAACAAGGGGTTGAGATTTTGAGGATTTTGGATTATAAGATGCCCTGGTCAATTATGTATGAAAAGGGGTAAGAATAGGATTTAGATTATGGGATGCCCGGTCAACGAGGTATGTTGAGGGTGAAAATATAGGGTTTTATATTTTAAAGATGTTGGATTTGAAGATTTTGTATTTAGATGTGAGGATGCCTAGTCAACAATGTATGATAAGGGTGAATATTGAGGATATTATATTTTGAGATGTTGGATGCCCCATTCAATGATGTATGACAAGGGTGGAGATTTTGGATTTTGGATTTGGAGATATTGGATTTTGTATGAGAGGATACCCCATTCAATGATGTATGACGAGGGTGAAGATTTAGGATGTTGGATTATATGATATTGGATGTGAAGATGTTATATTTTGAGATTCCCAGTCATGGGGTGAGGATTTTGGATGTTGGATGTGAGATGATAAGATTTGGATGTGGATATTGATTGATCGATAAAGGATTGATTGGATAGAAGGATTAGGAGGTTAGATAGTTAGTTAGACGATGATGATGATAAGGTGTGGATGATTATAAGGCTAAGAGATGATGATAGAAGGGGTTTGCTATTATAAAGTGCCAATTTTTATCATCATTAGCAATGTTATTGATGTGGCATAAAGCAAAATGCATCAAGGTATAAAGACCATGATGATTGAATTGCTAAATGCCCTTATCCTCATATCATTGGAAAGATTAATAAAAAATATGGTCCTCATATCATCGAGATAGATTAATAAAAAATATGGTCCTCATATCATTGGACCATGTAAAAGGAAAAAAAAACAAAAGGGGCATCATATCATTGGCCAAAATTAAAATGTATACAAACAAACACACACACATTGCATTTTGTTGCATTTTTGTTAATTTGTGAATGTTTTGATTTTTAGATTTTTAGATTTTTGATGTTTAGAGTATTTTATGTTGGATGTTGAGATTTGATTTGGGGATGTTTATATGATTTGATGTTGGATGTTGAGATTTTGGATTTGGGATGTTTATATTATTAGATGTTGAATGTTGGGATTGTGTATTTCGAGTGGCGAGGGATAGTTGAAATAAGGTAAGATGAAAGGATTCAATATGGGAGAGCTTATGGGGGATGGGAAGGGATGTAAGGTGGTATGCAAATTTCTTGTATAAGTCCCAAAGTGTTTTTGTAGGATGAAAGGAAAGGATTAAGGGAAATTAGATAGGTTGGATAGAATAGGGATTGGGTGAGTGATTAGGATTAGATTGGATGTGGGATAAGAGATAAATAGATATGATGAGATGTGGTAGAGGATAAGATGGGATATATTGAGGATGATAAGATATTCCCAGGTATAGGAGGGAGGGGTGGAGATATAGATGTGGTGTGCCCCCAAGTGTGAAGTAGGGTGTCCTGTATTCATGGATGAATGGGTTTGATTTTCCCCCAAGTGTAGGGTAGGATGGGAAATGAGGGGTATCTAAATTGGATGATGCCCCAAAGTGAATGGTAGTAAGGATGCCCCTGATCATGATGATATAAGTCAAAAAGGGACATGACGGATTAGATGAAAAGGAAAGGATCATCGTCTGCCCACAGATGTTCAATCCTAAGGGAAAAAGGATGTGGATGTGATGGATGGAAGGAAAATGACATCAGTGATGAACAAAATATGAGCCTAATGGCACATGTTGTAAGGAAAGAGTCGGACTAAAACAAAATTGTGACCAAGGTATAAACAATACCTGGCAACATGCGAGCCCTATGTCTCTATGAGATCAAAGTGTGTGATATGTGATGGTTAATTACCGCTTGAAGTGAAGAGTTATATGGTAGTGTGTGAAGACAAACTATCCAATGTATAGGGAGTGATTAAGTCAAGTAGGTTGATGGAAGGTGAACATAAGGTTAAGTCGTGCATTGCTCCGCTTCTAACCAGTGTCCATAGCCTTGCGACAGAGATACATCTTATTCTTGTCACAAAATAGCTCTACTTGCCCGGCCAGGCATCCATAACCCCAAGAGAGTTGTTGGAAACACCCTAGGAGAGTCTTGAGGTCAATTTTATTTAATATTTATTATTTTTATATGATTTTTTTATTTTCTATACTTGGATTTATTATTATTATTATTATTATTTTGCATAAATATGTTCCACTCTCTTGAGAACTCTCAATGGGTTAAGAATCACCGGTGGCTTGATGGGGGTGGGAATGAGTGTAGTGGTGACATTAGCTATAATGTCAAAATAAGAATCTGAGGGTGTTCACCACAAGTGGATTAAGTGTGTTAAAGTGCGTGTATATATAGGAGGACAATTGTGCTTGAATGTTGGAGGTAATGATAGACCAAGGTCACATAATTGTAGTAAGTACTATTGGCTTACAACATGTGTGAGCAAGAGGATCATGTGTTCGAGATAAATAGATTGATAGAGGATATAAATGGATGTGATGATAAAAATGGATTATATGTAACGGTATTTTGATGTTGGATGGAAGGAGGATGAGTGGAAAGGAAATAACATCCGTGCACATGAAACAAATTATGTGCTCAATCCAATTTTAGGTGTTTGGTATTTGTAAAGGGGTGAAATGATTTGTGATTGGGTTGAGTGGTAGGGATGGTAGGATCAACAATAGGAGTGGTAGATATGCTTTTTGATGGAGTATTTGGAGGGATGTTGTTGGTTTTAGGTTTATTCCCTAAGCCTAAACAACCAGGATTTTGATGAAGGGATATGGGTTCATGAATGCCTTGTTCATGGATGCCCAATCCTTTTCCCCGATGTTTCATATTAGCGAACATATTTTTGGCTATAGAGTATAAAGTGGATGGGGAAGATGATGCCATTTGCTCATTATGAGACTGGAGGATTGTAATTTTATCATCTCGCTAAGAGGCCTGACTTAAAAAGGATGTGGGTGAGATTTCTTTTTATTTTTGGTTGGTGATGGTTGTTTGGATATACGATGAGATTTGGATGGTTGATGATGTTTAGATGTTGAGTGTGATGTGGATGATGGATGATGGTTAGGGATATGATTGGGATGGAAAGGTGGTGGATAAAGAGGTACAAGGATAAGAATTCCTTGGTTAATTAGGTTTTGGACATAAGACATGAATTGCATGCAATGATTAGTCGAGCGTACATGGGTGTGATGGAAGTCACACTAGTAATGTTACCGATACCAAGATGGTTAGGGAAAATTTTTATCATGTGATTTGATGGGGGATGGGTGATCATGTTGAAGGTTTTTCAATGATGGAAGATGGTGGTCAAGGATTAGCCTAAAGGAGTGAAGTGGCTTGTGTTAAATGGTTTGGAGGGAGTAGGAAGTAAAGGTGTGGAGAGAGTGGGAAGTAAATTTGTCGATTATAAGGATTATGGGATGATTTGGTTGATTTGGATTTATGAGTTGGATTAGATTTTGTGGCTTATAGGATGAAGGGGATGCATTATGTATGGGGACTGAAGTGGATGGTTTGGGCTTGGAGTCTGAAGTAGATTTGGATGAATTTGGATTGATTAGAGTATGTGGTTTTGAGGTAGATGGTTTTGGTTTAGTATTAGATTGTTTAAGATTAGTAGATGTAGATGAGGGGGATGGGGTAGATATGGGGGTCACATTAGATTTGGGTGATGTTGGGGATAGATTAGGATTATATGTGGATGAAGATGATGAGGATGGCGTAGGAGCCACATTATATGGTTTAGGATTGGGGTTAGAAGGAGAGGAGGGTGAGTTAGAAGTCACGGTGGATGAGATAGTATTGGGCTTAGGAAATGGAGGGGATGACATAGGGTCAGAGAATGAATTTGGTGATAGTTTGGGGATGTGGGACTATCTAGGATAAATTCTATAGGATTTGATTGAGGTGATGCGGATGATGAGGGTGGAGGAATAAGATGAGATGTGGGTGATATTGATTTAGGGTTAAGATGTTGCGATAATTGTCGATACGTGAATGGGACTCGATTGTAGGTTTTATGATGATTGGATTTAGGAGTTGAGATTTTGGATGGTGGTTCATGATTTATGATTGGAGGAAGGTGGAGGTCATGATGATTGATAGGATGTTTTGAGGTTATGTTTTGCGATGGTTGAGTGGGTTTGGGACTGGTGGGTAGACTAGCGAGGACATAAAGGAGGTCCTCTTGGTCTATGTCAAAGTTAGTGAGGTGGTCAAATTCAATGTAATTGGATTTTGGGGATAGTGGTTTATGTTGATTAGGTAGAGGTTTGGATTGAAATGATTTGGGTTCCTTAAGGAGGAAGTCAATGGGGTGAGTGGTAGGGATCTTAGGAAGGGAAGATTGTGGATGGGGTTGGTTGAGAGATGATAATTTAGGGGGTGATTGATTGATTGAAGATTGAAGATCAGATATTTGTTGATTAATTTATTGAATGGTTTTAGGATGTTAGGATTGACATGGGATGGTTGATTTGGATGACAAGGATGAGATTGGTTGAGGTAGGATGTTAAGTTTGATATTTGTTTATTAAGGTGTTGGATAGTGTGTGGGATAAAGTGAGATGGTTGACTTTGATGGGTGGGGGATGATGGGATAGCTTGGTTGATGGATTTAGAAAAGAGGTAGGGGTTTGGATGTTTGTTTGGAGAGGATGGGGATTGAGGGTCAAATGTCATAGTTAGATAATATGTGTGGGGGATTAGTTTTAAATTAGGATTATTGATTAAGGATGGTGATGGGATTTTAATTGGGATGTTTGTTTAATTGATTAGAATTTTAATGTGATGGGATAATTAAGGGTGTTTACAAGAAAAGAAAAAACATGCAATACACACCATGACTATTCAAGTGGGATTACAATCAAGCTATATCCTGCTTTCAATACTACACCGAAGGTGGTGCCACAAATGGTTCTCCTCCTATGTTTCAATGTGGGGTTGGCTAGCGAGTGATCTTAGGGAGTGCAGCCTCCTTGCACTATAGCTTGATATGTGGCCAAATGGTTTCCTAATCTAGGATGCATGAGCTCACTAGGGGACGTCCCTGATATAACTTGTGGTACATGGGGCCCAATTTCGTGTTATAAGGATGTTGTTTGAGGCATGGATATTGGGATGTGGAAGCCCCTCACTTTAGGTCACTCTTAAAACAACCAAGCCCTTAGCCAATAATGATAACTATCTAAGAATTTTTATACCCCGCCAGAACTCGAGGTGTGTCTACGTGCGTGGAGATGAAGCCCATGGTCACGAGACCCATAGGACTATGGTAAGTGTGTGGATGTCACTTCCACATCACATTACCCCTAAAAATGAAAAAGGGAAGGCTAGCCACTTTTTATCCTCAAGATCATCCTAGGACGCGAGAGGAGAGCATACACGGTTTTTCCTTTGGGATGAACAAACAACAAAGAAAAAACAAAAAAATGATGATAAATGCAAGAAAATGGATGCAAGATAAAATGATTGAAAATTATGTAATGGGGTCTTCAAGAGGAGGCCCCAAAAAAAGGATTAGTAGTTTGATTATAACCCCAAATGTCTTGGACTAAACGAGCTGCAAAATAAAAAGGATTAGTAGTTTTAGATTGATTTTTTATCTTTGGTAAGCGTAGGAAGCTGCACACAAAGTGTTAGTAGTTTGGAACAAGAAAATATAACTTAATGTGTAGTTAAAATAACAAGATTTAGGAAAATGAAAACCATGAATAAATTATCTTCCAAAATACTAAATTAACACTTTGAATGCATATATCTTTTCAATACCTTTCCGAGGAAAAAAATGGAGTCGTTTCAAGTTTGGGATCAAAATTTATGGCTCTCGGAAGGTAGGAAAAAAAAATCAAAATGAAGGCACCAAAACAAAGCAAAAGCACCACTTCATCTCGCAAATGCACCACTTCACATGCAAAAGCACCACTTTATTTGTAAAAGTGCTACTTTAGATGCAAAAGTGTTGTTTTGTCAAAAATTACAATTTTGGGGATTTAAAGGTTGAACAAAAGTGTTGAAGTATTTACAAAAGTGCCACGGGGTTTACAAAAGCGTTGTTTCAGGCAAAAAGTGTTGAAACGTAAGACTTTCATAAAAATTTGAAATTTCAAAGAGTAAATCTCAACAAAAATTTCTCAAATTTGGATAGTTTGTTTATAATATGAAATGCTACTAAAAGAAATCAAAATTTTGGGGGTAAGCCCCATGGTGGGTGCCAAAATGTAAGAAAAAATTGTGTTAGTATGCAAATGTAAACTAATAAATTAACCAAACTAATTCCTAAACTAACACTTCTAATTACTACCTCAGATAGAGCAAGATGGAAAGGAAGGAGAATATAATACCTGCACTTACCTCCTCCTTTGATGTGGTGGATTTTCTCTTGGATTGTTTGTTGGATGATTCATATTTTGGAGACACTTAGGTAACACCTCTCCTTGATTTTACCTTTGATTTCTTGATGAGAGGTTGATGAAGGATGAATTTTACTGAATATGGTTGATTGAGTGAGATAAAAATGGTAGATCTTTGTTATGGATTTCCAAGTTGGCTCTCATGGAGGAGGAGAGCTTGATTTATAGCTTGTGGGTGGAGGATTAAATGGATAATATGAAGCCATGTTGGATAGGGATTGAGGGTGGATAATGCATGAGAGGATTGGAATTCTCTAGAATGGAGAATTCTAAATTTTTAATTCAAAATTCATGGAGGGAAGAAGCTTCCATTGAATTAAAAATTCAATGGAAGGAGAAGGTTAGAGAGGCTTCTAGATTTAGAAGCCTCTAGATTTAGAGGTGTGAGGATGTGATTAGATTAGGATTAGATTAGGTTGATTAATGATGATTAGGGGTGTGATTTGATGGAAAGGCTAGGTGTAGGGATGTGTAGAGTAGGTGGTAGGTGAGATGTAGGAATATTAAATTCCTATAAAATGTTAATGGGGATTAAAATAAGATAATATGATATAATGAAATGTTGGGATGTTTGATAAATGATTAAAAGGGGGAAAATGATAAAATGGATTATTAGATAGATGATAAAATGTGATAAGGGAATTAATAATAATTAATCTCGTGATTAATTATTATGTGGATAGTGATGATGTTGTTTCGAGACAGATTAATTGTAATTAATCATGTTGATATTTTAAATCTCTACAACTTTTTCCAACATCACAATTTTTTATCAAATTATGTCCCAAAATCTTACTGAAAACTTCTAGAAGTCGTTAGCTTGAGGGTCATAATGCATGGTTTTATGATGTGCCACCATATCTCTGTCAACCGATTCGATTGTCTCATTCAAGAAATGAGTTTCTCTATCATTGGTCAAGATTAATGGATAGCCATACCTACTAATGATGTATTCCCAAAGGAGCCTTGCCCTTGTGGTTGTAGTGTAATCCTTTGTAGGCACAACCTCTTCCCCGCCTTGTCAAAAATATGTACATGTAATTATGTAGTGTGCTCCGGTCTTGCGTGCGAGTGGTGGTGTAATAGGTCCTATTAAGTCAAAAACCCACTTCTCAAAATGTTTTTCACTCGCAATAGGTCTCAGGGGCATCTCATCCCTACTTCTATACTTTCCAACTCTCTAACAATGATAACATGCCTTCACAAAATCTTTAGTATCCTTTTACAACATCTCCCACCATAAAACAAAGCTAGAAGTATCTTATATGTAGTCACATCTCCTTCATAGTTTCCTCCTATAATACCTCCATGAGATTCCTTCATAAAGGCATCATGCTCATATTCAAGCACACATTGGTGCAAGACTTCATCTCGGCCATTTTGTAAAATTCACCTCTAATCGGTGATATGACATTGTGCAAATAGCCGATTGTTTTTCCTCCAAAGATTTCATTCCTTTTGGCGCAAGTCTAGCGTGTAAAAATATTTCTATTTCCTCCAAATATGTGGGCACAAGATTAAATCTAATCAATTGTGCAACAAACATAGTATCCTCAATACTCTACACGTCCTCGCTAGAATTGATCCTTGATAAGTGATCAGGCCCTAAATTGTTCTTTCCTGGTATTATAACAATTTGTAAAATCAAACTCCTAAAAGATAATATATCCACTTTGGAAGATACGCCCATAAAAACAGGCTTGTTGACCAAGTATTTTAGTGTCATGTGATCGTATAAAAGATGAATGGGGTAGCTAACAAATACTACCAAAATTTACGAAGAGCGTAGATCTGGACAATGCCTCGCACTATGTTATATTGTAATTTTGCTATGCTAGTTTCAACTTCCCACTTGCAAAGCATATGGGGTGATCCACATTACCCTCTCTAGGTTGCACCAAGAAGGCATTGATAGCCATACTAGAGGCATCACCATGTACATGAAAGGGTTTGTTCCATCAAGGAAAGCGCAAGGTTGAAGCAAAGTAGTCAATATTTCCTTCAATGTTTCAAATGCCTCGCTATTACGTGTCACTCTAATGAAATTTCCCCTTATCCTTAAGTGTTGGGGATGGAGCTATGCGAAACATTTACAAATATAGAATATCAAATCCAAAACATGTAAATATGGATCTAACAATTCCCACAAAATCTACAAGTAGTGGACGTATAAACAAGAATATTCTAAATCGAGACAAAATTACACACACTTAATACAACATGTACTGTGGTCCACCCAATGTGGGCTATGTCCACCAAAGATAGAGATCTCATATATATAATATAACAAGAGATTACAAACCAACTCTTCTACACAAGAGTACATGTATCTCTACAAGAGTATCTCTTCCTCCCAGATCTCCAACTGGATCTTCTTGAGTACACTAAACCATGCCTCCATACCACCACTGTGTCTCCTCCAGATCTCTAATCAGATCTACCTAAGTGCACTATAACCATGCCTCGAAACACCACCAGATATCACATACCTGAAGCTACCATGCATCTACCACTATGTAACCAAGCTCTCATTGTACTATGAATCTGCAAACAAGACCTCTATAAGGGTTTATCTAAGTGCAACCGTAACCATGCACCAAGAAATAAGTCTCTCCATCATCACTGCATCAACTTTTGCAAACATGAAGACAACTTCCTCTACAATACTAGATTCCTATGGATCAACAATACATCATGATCTCATGGATCTATAATACAAGATCTCACAACATGTGGATCTATAAGAATGAGAAATAACAAGATCTCACAACAACTTGTGGATCTAACAAGAAGAAACACTAAGTGCTTTTCATACTATGCAATCCATTACATGAGACTAAATAATACAAAGGAAATACAATAGAAGATAATACCATCTTCTCACCAACAATGTACCTACACTTTCCTTTTGTTCAGCTTCTCTCTATGAAAGCTCTTGTCTTCATGCAATCTACTTTTTCTTTTTCTTCTTCTTCTTCATCCTTTCAACCAAGGATTATGCTCTTCTTCACTTCTCACACATCTAACCCTAGTTTTCTAACTTATATAAGCCTAGAAAAACTTAGGGCACAATATCCATGTAATTACATCCAATAGATTTTCTTTAAAACAAAAGCTATATTAAATCCCATGACTTATAAATAAAACACTCCCACACAATTAATTGATATCGGTCACTTCATGACCGATGTCGGTTACTTCCTGACCGATGTCGGTCACTTCCTAACCCATGTTGGTTGATAACTGACTGATGTCAATCACTACTTGACCGATACTAGTCACTTTTTAACCAATGTTGGCCACTTCTTGATCGATGTCGGTCATTGTGTAACCTAATCACTTTGTAATGCATGCTCCAGTGAAGCTATTTAGCTCCACAACCTAACAATCTCCCACTTGGAGATAAATTTCTGAACCTCTGTACCTATACCTATACATCACCATCCTCTACACACCATGAAGACCATCTATTCTTTCCTTCAACAATTCTCTCAACAAATTAAAAAAAAAAACAAGAAGATCAAACCATCTTCTAAAACTAAGAAGATAAACCATGACTCACCAAACTTGCATGAAGATACAACTGATCCATGACACCAAGCCTAAAGCTCCCACTGAATCATAACACCATACCAATTTTTGGTATCAAGAAATCAATCCAACCAAGCTCCTCATGCAATAAGCCATCATGACTAACACACCTGCAAGATCTCCCACTCAAACTGAAGTATTGAGCCTCTATTGCATCCATAGCCATACCTGTAAAACCAACCATGTTCTCCATCCATCTATCCATGTCTCCATGCAACCACCAATGCAATTGACCAAGACAAGTCAAAACTGAAATATAGGAAATAAAAAAATATCCTAGGTAAAGATAGCCCAAATGAGTTCTACTGCAACGGTGGGTGATCTATCCAAAACCTACATAACTAAAAGAATCCAAACACCGCAATCTACAAATCCAACCCTGCATAAACAACTAGCATGTCTAAGACAATCATTTGTAGATAACATCTCACATGGAGTAATATAGTAATCAAGAGGAAATACAAAGATCACCTACTCATGTTCAAGGCATCCATGTGCAAATCAAACATCTACATCATCCTCGACTCATAAAACTTAATCTATCCACATGTACATCCATCCATATTACCAAGCTCTCCAAAATCTCCAAGTCGATACCGACTAACTCCAAAGCCAAATATGAATCATGTACTCATCAATGTCAATAAAAAACATCCATGTTAAATCATGCCACTAATACCAAGTTCAAATACCGTGCAAACATGTCATCAACATACTCTGCACAATTAACCAAGATGAAAGAAAAATAAAGGAACTATCCAAAAATGATAAATAAACATTTTTGTCAAGCATATGACTTAACCGACCATGGTTTCTCAACCAACCACGATCAACTCGACCAACAATGGTCACCCCTAACCAACACCGGTCTACCATATAGTCATATTTTCTTTTCTACACCCTTAAAACTTTGAAAAATTTCTCTATCATCTAAAACCTAGCTGAATAAACCATCAACTACAATCCCATAGGAATATCCAAGCACCAAAAAATAAACCAGAAGTGAAATCATAAAGAAATAAAATCAAAATACCTACAAAGCCATGAATGCCCTCCAAAACCAACTTGTGCCTCCTGCCACTCGAATAGTAGCAATCTTCTCTCACTCCACATGTGCATCATGTATCCAATCTTGCAATGCCAACAACCATGGATTTCTCCCATTGAACATGAAATCCCTTACACTTCTCTAACACCAAGCTCAAAAGCTAATATGTCAGTGAGAAATAAAACCAAATGAAAGAACTATAAAATTGATTCCCTTTCTTCTCTAAGAATACTTCTACATCACAAAAGTTTGGACTTCTTGTGAAGTAGGTGAATCACCTTCTTTCCATCCATGTGTACTCAACATCTCTCATTACCTGCAATTGTGTCTAATCATGAATTTTCATTGAGGATCTCATCCTTAGACTAGAAACCCTTGTCCTCAAGATTCCACACAACCGGGAAATAAAATTCAAACAACACCAAAAAAATCATGGTGTAAATTTGTGCACACTATCCAAACATAATATCAATTGCTCCAAATGAAAGAAATAAAACATGAATCATATAGAGATACCTGACTCAAAGTATCAATGAACTAACCGAGCCAACTCCATCCTCTTTCTGATCTAAACCATGAAGTGATCTACATCATTTTTGCCATGTATACTCTGTGTAAGAAAATCGATCATCCAAACCAAGACAAAGAATCATCTACCCTCGCTTTGCTACAAAAACCTTATACGAGATAAGTTACCACGAGAGACCGACCACGGCCATCGATTAGCGGAACACGGTTAGCTAACCGATCTTGGTTCCTCTCGTGACCAACCTCAATTCTCAGATCGATGTCGATGTTGCTAGAATGAACCAAACGCCACACAATTTGGCATATAACACCACATCAGGTTCCTACTATTGATCAAGGAATACTTGTAAAAGATCACACAAGGATTCCATGCATGAGAGAAGCCCTGGATCAAGGGCGTAGAGGAACAGGAAGGACACACATGCGGAAGGCAAGTTCAGCTTTGAATCAATTATCACCAATTTTGATTTGCACAAATATTGTCAAAAACAATTAAATAATTAAAAATTAGAAAATTTTGAAAAGTATTACTTTGCATGGTTCATTAGACTCCTTGCGATTGTCTTATTTTTGTGATCGTTTCGGTCTTCGTTTCGTGATTTTTGGGCAAGAACTCTTCCCACCGAGTGCTATAAAACGCTTTAAAATAATTAATTAATATTTAATTAATTAATTGCTCCTTGTTTGATTAAATTAATCACTTAAGGAGTATTTAATTAAATAAATATAAATGAAGGTTCATCCGACAAGTTTTAGTGCCGGGAAGTTAGCTTTTGTTTCAATCACGGGTTGGCATCCCAAACCGGATTTCCACTTTTGGCAATTTCCTTCAAATTTCTCGCACGTGGGTTTTCTCTCGCCAATTGCCAAATCATGGATTGGTAAACGGGCATAAAATTCCCCAATTTCCACATGGGGAAATTAGGCGGGGATCACCCAACCCATTTTGTCATTCCGTTGGCAATTGCCGTTACTTTTCCCATTTCCCCTGGCACTTAAGCCACTACCGGGATGTGAGGAAGTTGAATTAATCCTCATAACTTCCTCCATCAAACCCGGTGGAAAAAGTCGAAGCTTCTTTTTCTTTGAGAAAGACATAATTTTTGTTTGGCATTATGCAAATAAAGCCCACGCACCGCCAAGAAATAGTTTTTTAAAGAATAGAACAAGTTTTTGGATAAAGAACAGTTTCCAGAGGACAAATCAAATACCTGTGCATTGGGAGAAGCAAAGAAAGAATTCATTCCCACACAGCCCAAACCGCTGTCCACACACTGAGGGAAAGGAAAGAAAATAGAACAGTCTTCCATGCAGGCCGCGCCAGCAAACAAAAACATACGCACCTGCTATACATCTGTTGCAGCATTTGATGGAGCGCAGCCAAGCATTCGTGAGTTGGGGCGAAGTTTAGGAAGCATACAGAACAGTGCGAGGCGCGCGGGTCTGGAACCATACGGAACAGTGCGAGGCGCGTGAAGTTTAAGAAGCATACGGAATAGTGCGCGACCCATACTCTCAAGAAACTTCACGCGCTAGGGATAGGACACACACAGTCTGGGGAATGTTGAATGTTATTCATCTTGTTCAATATCAGCACTATTACGGCACACTGCTTAAGAAACTTGCTCCTGAAAGCTACAGGCAATCCTACAATAATGACCACAGTCGTCATCAGTTGTTGCAAAATCTTACAGCTATAGTAGAAGAACGAGATAAAGTTTTAGTTGAGTTGACTCGCCTTTTCATTTTGGAAAGTCGCTTCCAACAAGCAGATCGACCAACTATGTTGTTATCTGCTCAGTATCGAATACATCCTCAAATTCAGGATTTTCCTTCAAAACATTTTTATCAAAATCGATTAAGTGACAGTGAGAGTGTTACCAGGAGACCTGATGAAGGTTATTACGGTGCAGAATGAAACGATTCATATTGTTCAGCATTTTATTTATTCTTTTCCCTAGAAATGAATTGAATGTGAAGGCCAACTCTGAAAATACGGTTGGCGTTTAAGTGTACTACATCCTTGTTACCTGTAAATGGTCTCTTTGAGAAACTCTAAGGGCAATAGGCAATATTTATACCCTTCCATTATGTACATCCAATCAGACAATAAAAAAAAGTATTCTTTTACCAAGTTCAGAGAAACTTGTTGATTGGAGCCGGGATTGCAGAATCCACTGCCAAAATACCGAGGGACAGCAAAGCAAGAATCAGTCTTAAGGGTGTCTATCGACATGCTGAGGGCTTGAACCTGGGTCATCATCATGGCAGCATTAGGTCTTTATTGGTAATGGCATTTTCTCATCGTTTGAAAGGGACAATTGTGCTTATTATGGCAAAGCCAAAACATTCTTACTACAAGTGTTATATAATAAGGAAGAACCGTGAGCATTGTGGTAAAACCATTCTTTTCAAAAATGTTGGGTTAAGCTCGGTATTCAAGTGAGTTGAGCCAGAGAAGAACTCAGGGAGTTTGGTTCTGGAAAGAAGGTAAGACGACACGAAGGGCATGGATCGCCATGGGAGTTCGAATTCAAGTTGAAAATGCATGAACTCATAATCAAGCTAGGAGCGATACGATTGAGGGCTCATTCATGAGTTGAGTCGTCTAAACACCTAAGTGAAGAAGGAGCACATCTCGAGAATTTCTCATTCCAGTCATCATTCATCTTTGCATGATTGCCCTAATTCTTCAGGCCTAATCAACAACACAACACTATAATTCAAAGCATTGGTTCATGCGCAAGCACCTGTAATCTATATCACACAATTTCTAGAGGTGGAACTCATTGATGAAGTACCTCAAAATATACTAGCCCAACTTGTGGAAGTAGTCACAACTTCTCAACCAAAAGTTGATGATCCGGAATCATCACAAATGGAGAAAATGGCGACAACATCTTTCTCACAACAAGAAGATCCAATTTCAGCAACACCCGAAGGTGATCCCCTTTAGCGTGATGAAGATCAATTCCCAACGAACACGAGAACCATGTACAATGAGGTACTTGGAGAGGTTCCCACCTGGCTACATGATACCCTGGAGAATTGAAAGAGGGTCATCAAGCCAATAGTGATAAACTTGGAAGCGATTAAGTAAATGTTAGAATCCATCACTCCAAAAAAGACCAAATACTACGCTAAGGTTTGTGTCAACGAATTCATAAATTACTTCGATGATTTTTCAACACCACTCGTTCACAATGGGGAAAAGGAGATGGATTTCCAAGACTCTGAAGTCTCACGAATTCTACTCGGGAGATCAACACTTTGGGATGGTGACAAAGACAAAGGACATAACTCCAGGTAGTGAATTGCAATTTTGGCTATTGAAGATCTTCCCAATGGCGAAAGACCAGAAGCTGGATTCTGATAAACTAAGGTGGCGTAACGACTACGGTCTCGTGACAAATGAATAATTCACCATGGAAAGGTACTCTGAGCGTGTGGAGAATTGTGAATATGAATACAAATGAAGACAAATCTTCTCACACCAGGATATTGCTCAGATAGAGGGGTGGATGAATTGCTCAAGTTTCAAACTCAGCACTCTTGTCATTTGGAGGATTGCAGAGCATAGTCAATGAGTTCATTCCCGTACGATCGGGATAGGCGGACTCTTGGCCCAATGGATAAGGCACTGATCTTAGGTGTCTTGATCTAGGTGGCACATTGCTGACTAGGATGTCTACGTGTGCATACAAGTCATTTAAGTGGGGTCCACATGTACCCATTTCTTTTATTTATGTATTTTTCCTTAAATGACCTTTTAACTTAAGTGGTTTCTATTTTTAGTCACTTTTTAAAGGTTGGTTGAAAAATTCAAAGTCACTTAAGTGCCCTATTTAATGATCATTTAAAACCCTAACTACTTTGTAACCAACTTTTGGGTTATAAAAGGAAGTGAGGGGCTCATTTGTAAAGGTGACTTTGAGAGAGGAGAAGAAGATACTTTTGTGCAAGCTTTGTTTCCAGAAGAAACTTTGTGTTCTTTGTGAAAAACATTTTGGAGTTAATAGAATAAGAACTTTGTGTCTCATTCATTGTCTCTTGTAGCATTTGGTGTTCTTATGTTCATTAGATGTTAGGTGTTTGAATCTTGCATGCGAATATTATCTTTGATCTTATTGTCAACATTAGTAATCAGTTGTTCTAGTTCACAGTGATCAAGCTCTGACTATCTACTTGCTCATGTGTGTTCCCTTTTGCATGTTCTTGTTTGGCTAACTCAAACTCCGTTTTATTTGTGTTGGTTATTCATCTTTTCTCTTCATGCAATATTAGGCTCTGTTTTTACCTAACTCTTGCATGTTCTTTCAGTCCATTCCATTCCACTCCTTTCTTTCATTTCATTCCATTTCCTTCATTCACTTTTCTTCCATTGATGTTCCAAAACACCCCCCACATACAATTTTGAATGTACAGATGTAAATACAGTTTTGGTTTTCAATAAAGGCAGCCTCACCTTCATTGAGGAGGGACTTTGTTCCCACATTGTTGCATGTCATTTGCATGTGTGCAAATCCATATGCTAACAAGAACTTAGCTGATTTTGAGCATGAAGACCTATTTTTAGAAGATGGCGTGCGGAACACACCAATGATGTAGAGATGTGCGCACCATGCATTGTCTATCTTTGGAGGATCATATCAAATCATTTTGCATGGAGATGAGCTAAGAATAGGATTGACACTTCAATTAAACTGTAACATGTCTATAGATAGCACACTTGCATGTGTGGCTATGCGCAAATGACACGTGGCTATTAATAGCATGCGGCTTATTTCTGGAATAGATAAGCGGTGAAGGGAAAGTCCCCACCCTATATATATGATGTTAGGTACATAGTAAACGTATGTAAGAGTATGAGTGTGTGTGAAAGTGTGATGGATGTATGGAGGTATAGAGATATATGCATATGATTGAATTATTGTAATAGATCCATGTGTGCATTGGTATAGATTGAAAATATTGTAAGGAGCTTTGTATTTATTAATAGATGGAAGATATTGGCTGAATCTAACTATCACTCTGTGTGCAATTGAGTAGTGCATATTATTGATTCAATCATGATTATTGTTTAAGCTTGTTATTTCATAGATCTGAGGGTAGCATGCATTGTAGAATGATGGATTAGTTATGAATCTATATGTTTCTTCCTTCATCATGCTAACATCCTGCTACAAGAACCCTAAAGAGGGACCTGGTACCTTTGCGTGCTTCAGGTGAGCACTCAGTCAAGGCTGAGTGATGTGCCAGCGTGACTAGGGTGTTATCTGGTAAATTCTAGGCTGCATCATTGGTTCCATTTTTGGGACCTCTTTTTCAGTTTTTTTCAGGATGGTTCATGATGAAGATGTACCGGTTAACTCTAGTAAGTATTGAGGAATGGATACATGATCTGGAGGAAGAATATGCATGGTGGTTCAGCAGTGGATCTAATTTTAACGCATGCACTTGGGTAGAACAGAATCTGTATGACAGCTTATATGAGAGATTTTTCGCTATCTTTCTAGTAGAACTATACGAGTGGCTTACTACCTATGCATCTTAGTGGAATTGGAGGTATCGCGCACTTTTCTAGACACGGGAAGAATTTCAAGCCCTTTATGATGCTGATCGATGATCGGACTCATGCTATGGATATGTGGTTTTGTGGTGTTCTAAATAGTTATATTCGGAATATTCAATTTTGGCGTACTCTTGCCTAGAGGTAGCTGAATTCGATTTTGCGGTATCAAGAGGAGCATATCGAGAGGTATTCTACCTGGTGATCAAGATATTGATGGTAAATTTGAACACGGAAAGTAAACCGATGGCTAACTAAACTTCACCACGAGCGAGGGTTGGAACAGGTTTGGTGAAAGATGGAAGACCTAGCGGTAAAGAGGTAGAGAGAGGAAAGGCATCTTAACTATAATGAGGCATGCGATAAGGAGATAGAGAAGCATCGTTCCATTACGAAAGTATGGCATTGAGGAGAGAGAGATGGCTCATGAAGGATTTGACTCATGAAGAATACATGGATCCAAAGCATTAGGAACTCCCCCATATTGGAAATCATGATAGAGATCCCCCCTCATCCTCACATAGAAGTGCACCATCGAGATGCCTAAACCGCAGTGCGTATCTTAATCCACACAGTGACCTAGTCCTTGTACTTGTTTTTTCAAAGTATCTAGTATGACAAGTAACCAACAAGCTAACTTGGGAAGTAGGAGAGTGGAGTAAGTCAGGGATCAAGTACATCAATGGCAGGATAGACGAATTCAATGTTATTTAGAGGAACATTCTTAGGTGCATCATCCACACAGAATGTGAGCACGCAGAATGTTGGATTCACCTCTAGAAGTGGAACTACCTCACAAACTATAGAGTTTCAGTATAGTACTACTGTCGGAGTATAGGGGAGTACATCTACAGGTCCTACTCCAGCTACAGGTGGAGAATCAAGAGATATCGGTGGTTCTAGTTCTGGTGGATCTGGTGGTTTTAGAGGTAGAGGGAACATAGGAGGTTCTTGATCAAGTGGTCAAGGTCCATAGCAACCACATAATATCTATATGGAGATGTCTCTTTGTCACCCGGAATATAGATGTATAGAGGATGCGTTGCCAAACATGTGCATATGTGTGAAATCTTGTGGCGCGCTAAAGGGATCATGGGTGATGAGTGTAAGGCAAGTCAATTCACTACTACATTATAGGGACATGCACACATCTGGTATAGGAATTTTGACCCTGATCAAACTTGCATGGATTATGCAGCACTCGAGGATGCTTTCTTGAAAGAGTTCCATATCCCTGAGTTTGAGCAAAAGAGTATAAGTTCACTCAAGGATATCAACCAAGGCACTACTGAGAGTGTACGTGAGTATGGTGCTCATTTTAAGACACTTCTATCTAAGCTATCTTATGATAATCACACTATCTAACATGCACAATGGTTTGTTGGAGGATTGATTACACCATTTAGAAGGGTGTTGTCACATAAGACATACACTAATCCGTGCAAAACTGAAGCAACGACCTTACATGCCGAGGCGGTTGGGAG
Organism: Taxus wallichiana var. yunnanensis; assembly: GCA_018340775.1. Lineage (NCBI taxonomy): Eukaryota > Viridiplantae > Streptophyta > Pinopsida > Cupressales > Taxaceae > Taxus > Taxus wallichiana. The sequence goes on from CM031243.1 coordinate 615,835,489, forward strand.
CATTAACACCGACATTAGTCCCTTCTTAGAGGCATAGATTACAGCTATGGCAAAGCAATTAGAGAAGCTATCAGCAAATTCAGCCCATGAAACGCGCTTAGGAATTTGGTGTATAGATTGTGAAGTGGAAGGTCACACCAAGGATAGTTGCCCTCGCAGATCTGTACGCTCATTACTATTGGATGTGAGATCTTCCATTTGAATCATGATGCTATTCACTTTCCTTTTTATTAAAGGCGCGATAAGGAAGAATGTATCTTGCTTTTACAATATTTGCAGGTCCACGACCCATGATCATCGAAGATTGTCGGTTGATTAGTCGATCTAGGATGCTAAAGACATTAGGGGTACTGCAGACAAGTGTAACAAATAATTCTAAGGGTAATAATGAGCACCAAGATTGGGATCATAATTAAATGCGCTATGACAGGAATGAGGGGCGTTTTGAAGGAGGTCATGGAAGGGGACGTGGATATCATGGTGGATATGGAGGATGAGGCCATGGTGGAGGAAGAGGTGAGTTCCCTCATGGAACATGTTATACATGTAGATCTCCTAACCACTATAGGAATGAATGTCCTCAAAATATTACATGTTCCATTCTGCGAGAAAGAACCATAGCTATGAAGAATGCCCATACTTATATGAGCATCTGAGTAAGCAGCATAAGCAAGAAAACAAAGGTGTCGGGATGGTTAGAATCAGCGTGCAGTAGAAGATCAGTGGATGCCCAAGATATCTGAAGGACCTGAGGCATTGACAATGGATATTACTATACACGTTGAAGCGGCGCGTGCGCGAGAGAGGCATTGCACTAGAAGCCTACAATCACCAAGGAGGAGGTTTTACATGCAAGGTACCCAGATCTTTCTCATCAGAAGGAAGTTTACCAGGATACCATGGAAGTGCTAAGGAATCTTCAGGGTGAGATACAGTACCTAAAGGAGCAGAAGAAAGCATCAGAGATAGTCCAAACTGATATCGATGATCTGTGAGAGGTGTGCAAGATGTTACACCAGGAGAACATTATTCCACTATTAGGAAGTTGGTTAAAAGGGAACACTCCGCACGTAAGTCTTGAGACTAGACGGCAGATTCTGCATGCAAATCTTCCCCCTGATAGCATTGAATATGACAAAGAAATTACTTTGAATGTTGTTGTGGATGGGTGGTGTTGAGCAACATATTGATTAATACAGGTGTGGAAGTAAATGTGCTTACATTAGATGCATGGGTACAAATGGGGAGGCCTCCATTGTAGCCATCATCTAATGTGTTATTTATGGCAAACTAGACTAAGGCCACTCCCATAGGAGTTTTGAAAGATGCATCTATAACTATACAAGGGGCCAAGTTCACTAGGGATTTTGAGGTATTAGCACTTGCATAAGCTAGATAATTTTTAGCCCTGTTTGGATGCCCTTGGTGTTATGTGAATAATGTTGATTTGAGATTCAATAAGGGGTATATCATCTTTGAAAACAAGGAGGAAAGGGTTGTGATACCTTTGACAGATGGGAAGTCTACACCATATGTTGAGCCTCTAAGTGAGGAGGACTTAAACAGAATTTATGTACGCGCTATTTAGGACCTAGAGGTCAATGAGCCATCAAAAGAAGGCATCCTACAGTGGGAGGATTCTCATTCTATTAGTGATACTACGAGTATTGCTTGTGACAATTGGGCTCATGGTACATATGAATTAGTAGGGCACGAGGTGAAAAGCATGGTTGCGTGCAAGAATGGACTTCATTTGATTTAACGGATAGGTAGCAGTACCTTGGTATATAGGGGAAGAATATCTTCCTACATTTTTGAAGGCCATGGAAACATAGTGGACAGATCAAATTAAGAGAAGATATATGTTAGTATATACCTTGCATGGGATAGCAGCAGTAGCGCTGGTGGGTAGTCCACAGAGATAACCTTATAAAGCGGGAAGGGATTGGATTTGCTTTGTCTACTAGGTTTGTAAGGAACAATGCACCTACGCGGATCTGCACTTATCATGGTGATCAACGTGTTCAACATCACATTCAGCAGTGTGAGAGACTCTGGAAAGAAGGATAGGAAGCATTACCACCTTCACTCTAGGTGCATGATTGCATTCTATGCTACAAGTATGCACACACCGCTTAGTATGTATATGCGAGAACTACATAGAGAGGCTGAGGAACCGGCAAGATTTGGCAGGAATGATCCTAACCTTTGAATACTTCTTGACTAAACCTCCGTAGAAGAGGCATTAAAAATTTTCAAGTGCTTAACTATGGGAGATAGTGAAAAATCCGAAGTGCCAAATCCGAAGAGCATATTCAGGAATTATTTGGTGAGGTAGAGTCGAAGCATGTTTTGAAAAGGAAGAAGAAATGGACTCCATACTACTTGAACGTGCTTGCCTTGAGAAAGAGAAAGGAAAGATGGTTTACATCATGGATGACAAGGAAGTTGAGAACCTAGATATTGAACATTCACAAAGGGTGCGTGAGGTCTTGGATAGTGCAGAAAAGGATACGCGCACCTATCACGAACCCATGAAGACAAATAAGGTGAATATAGGTTTGGAGGATGATCCTAAGGAGGCCATAATTGGAGACTACTGGTCGACTCAGAGGTAGCAAATATCATTGAGTTACTCAGGTATTTTCAGGACTTATTCCCTCGAGGGTATCATGAACTTAAAGGTGTCCATGAATCAGTTGGGGAAATGAAGATAAAACTTAAGGATGATGCACGACCAGTTAGAAAGATACCTTACATAATGAATCCTAATTTGCACGAAAAGGTAAAAGAATAAATTGATAAAATGTTGAAATCTGGAATTATCAAGCCCTTGATGAGTCGAATGGGTTAGCCCAATGGTAATCAATATGAAGAAGGATGGATGATTTAGAATATGTGTGGACTACATGCGGCTTAATGCTGCATGTGTCACATATCCATTCCCTACCCCATTCACTGAGGAAATACTAGAAGGAGTTGCGGGCGCGAGATATATTCCTTCACGAGATGGGTTTTCGGGTATCATCAGTTAGGATTGCTTAGGAAAATCAAGAAAAGACAACATTTACTACCGAATGGGCGTTTTGCCTATCTTGTGATTGATGCCTTTTGGAATGAAAAACGTGCATGTTGTATTTTCACGCATAGTTGTTCGAGGGCATTCAAATATTTTATTCACAACTTCTTATAGGTTTACTTAGATGATTGGATAGTATATGAGCTTGTGAAAGATCATTGTGACAATCTTTGCTTAGTGTTTGAGCGGTGCGAGATAGTTGAGTATCTCTGTTAACATCAAGAAATGCATATTTTCTACGCCATTTAGGATCATTGTTAGGACATATAATCTATAAGGAAGGTTTTCTCATTGATCCAGCTAAGGTTGCAGTCATTTTAGGCCTGGAAGTGCCTACCAGTCAAAGTGAGGTGCGTGGATTTTTAGGTCATACAGGATATTATAGAAAATTCATCAAAGGGTATGCCAAAATTGTTGCACCCTTGGAAGAGTTATTGAAGGGAAAGGTACATTTTATTGGGGAGAACCGTAGTAGCGCACATTTGAGATATTAAAAGAGAAACTTACTATCGTGCCCATTCTGCACTTTCCCTCATGGGATAAACCATTTTATGTGCATTTGGATGCTTCTGGCATGCCATTGGCATTGTGTTAGCTCAACCTGGCGAAGGTATTGTAGATCATCCAATTTGTTTTGCTAGTAGGAAGTTGGCTCGTGCTGAATGGAATTATATAGCTATAGAGCGTGAATCTTTGTCAATGATCTATGCATTGCACAAGTTTCAATGATACTTATTAGCAACACCATTTGTGTTTATATAAATCACATGGTATTGAAGTACTTGGTAAACAAGCATGTCTTACAGGGGCGCATATTCAGATGGGTGCTCCTATTTCAAGAGTTTGACTTCACAATTGTGGTGAAGCTAGGGAAAAGCAATTATGGACCAGACCATTTATCTAGAATCAATTTAGGAGAGGATGCACAGAAAATTAAAGAAACCATGTCAAATGCACAATTATATAGGTTACAATGCGCACCCACATAATTAGAAGACATTGTTTTCTTTCTATGAGCAGTGCGGCACCAGAAGGAATGAAAGCATTAGAAAAGAAATAGCTTGTTATATGTGGCACCATTTATGTTAATCATTGATGACCTTTACATGCTATCCAGAGATGAAGTATTACGTCATTGTGTATTAGAGCATGAGCACAAGGATATCATGGAAGAAGCCCATCGTGGTATTGCAGGAGGCCATTATGCAGGTGATGTATTTGCACGAAAGATCCTACTTATCTGGATTATGGTGGGAGACATTGTATAAGGACTGTAAAGAATATTGTAAGGCATGTGATCATTTTCAGTGCCTAAGAAAACCATGGAAAAGAGATGAGATGCCTTTGAGACCAATTACTAGTGTCGAACCATTCAAGAAATGGGCCATTGATTTTGTAGGACCTATTTCACTAGCCATGTGCAGGACTGGATCGCGCTATATCATTACTTGTACATATTATCTCAAATGGTGGGTAGAAGTAGCACCTACAAAGGACTATACAGTACAGCTACTGATGTAGCTAGGTTTATATGGGAGAATGTTCTTACAAGATATGGATGTCCTTTAAGCTTGACAAGTGATGGGGTACACACTTTTGAATGAGACAATCGGGATCCTATTATATGATTTTATGCTTGCACACCATAAAACTACACCATACCATCCTCGAGTAAATGGGCTATTGAGGCTTTTAACAAGATTTTGAGCTAGACTTTGACAAAAATTGGTGATGCTCAAAGAAAGGATTGGGATGACAAAGTGTTAGCTATTCTTTGGGCATATAGAACAACTTACAAGAGATTAACCAAAGCCACACCATTTCGGATTGGTGTTTGTGTGAGAATCGTTCTCCTATAGAATTTATGTTACCTTCTTTGCGCATTGTGCGTGCTGGAGGTCTAGTTGATGAATAGGATTTAGAAGAGTGTATCAAAAATATGATTCAATTGGATGAGCAACGAGCCATAGCACGATGGAGTCAGAAGCAGGAAAAGGCTAGGTAGAAGGCATGGCATGACAGAAACATAAGGGATAAGAAGTTTGAGATTGGACAAATGGTACTTCTTTATGACTCAAAGTTATTGTGCCATCCAAGAAAGCTCAAAGTACATTGGTTGGGGCCATATGTCATCACTTATATACTTGAATTAGGTGCTTGATAGTTAGAAGCACTTGATGGAACACGGATACCCGGTTACTTTAACGGGAGTAGGCTAAAGCCCTACTATAAATAAGTCTTCTTGGTGTTTGTAATAAGGTAGTATTTCCATTTAGATTAGGTTTCCAATTCTATATTTCCTTAATGTATTTCCTTTATTGTCACTATGCTTTGTCAATTTAGTTGTTGTTTTTGTGTAATAAGTGTGCTTGTGTGCATGAAGCTAATTACTATGTGAAGAATTTATATGCACAAAGGACTGCACATACCTTTCATGTGGGGTGGTTGTAGTTATCCAAGTAAAAGACTGTGGGAATTGAAAGATGAAAGTAATAAGTCACATTACGGGTGTGGTTTAAGTCAAAAGAAAATTACTTCTTAAAAGTGATCAAGGATGGAGATGAATGAAATAAAAAGTATAACACGAGGTAAGCAAAGGCCATGATAACTACCGGGAGAACGTACGGTGATGAGGTACTCAGCGCAAGGGCACGTGTTGAAGAGAATTTTGTGACCGAGATGGTAGGAAGGTGTGCTTTAGAAGGTTATAAGCGGGCGCAAAGATGTACCGTGTGGAACAAACAAATTTGGTCAATGAATGAGGGATATTTGGTAAGTAAAGGAGCAATAAATTCATCAAAATTTGAAAAAAATATATAAGGATGGAATGCGGATTCATTTTTACCATTGCGAATTAGATTATTTGAAAAAGATCCAAGTACGAAGAGCCGAGTGATCGGGTTAAGGTGTGAAGGGTGTGAAATTGAGCATGACAACTAGATCTATGTGAAAAGAAGCTTACATCCCCGATGGTGAAGGGTTTGAGAGAGCAGCGAGGAGACAAAAAGGAGTTAGGACATAAAGTTTCCACCTAGGGCACGATTGAAATGAGCTATGGTTTGATTATGCAAAGTTGCAAAGTTAAAGAGGAGACATTTGCAAGGTAAAAATGGCACGTAAGAAGGCATCTGCAATAGCAGCAAAAGGAAAAAAGAAGGTGGTCGTCGAGAAGGAAGAGATGGCACCCGAAAGTGTTTTTTCAAAAATGTAATATCCATAAGGAGTCATCTTGATCGGGAATGGGATTCACCCATCGAAAGAGAAAAGTAAGTGAATACGGTCACACGACTTCGGAGAACAAGAAGGATCTCGATTCCTTACTCACCGCTAGGATGAACAAGCGCACGGCATGCTGTTTATGATCATGCGGGTGAGAAGCTTTTTGAAGAGAATTGGGGTCTACCAGTTATATGAGCTTCCATATTTTGGGAAGTATGAGCCCTTGTATCAGTGGCTCATGAGTAGAGTGCACGAAGACTTCTTCTACTTTGCAGGACGCAGAGTTAGAATCTCATCTGCACTTATCTCATCAATTACAGGTTTGAAGGCCACAGGAGAGGACATAAAAAGTGATCTTGTAGATAAAGCTATGATTTTAAAGACCAGATAGGAGTTGGGGTACCTAAAGGGTGCATGCGGTATGGATATAGAAAAATTGAAGAACTATCTAGTTGTGCAAGTAGCAGCACACCTTGTTACAAAGTTGAATGATCAGGAGTGGTGGTCATAGGTAAATACTATGTGGTTACACGTGGCACATAAGATGTCAGAAGGGGCAATCTACAACATTGCAGGCTATATTGCAGAAAAAATAGTCGAAGAAGTGCACACATGAGGGAAGATCAGCTTTGGGGTTGTTCTACTATCACTGGTATTCATGGAGATTGGAGTACCAGACGGACCAAAGGAAAAAGTATGGGAATACCCCATGGAGAACAAGTCACCATCAAAAAGATTCGGCATCTATGTAAAGGCGCCATGACGGATGATGTAAAGCAAAGGGTGGAGAAATGGTATGACAAGCTCCACGCAGCATTTAGAGAAGAGTGGCACATCCCAAAGGACCTACCAGCAGTTGTAGGGAAACAAGTCTAGTTTTCTATATATCAACATTTCTACATCTTGCACTTCCTAATGAAAGATGGAGTCTATTCACTGCAAGGTATTTCCAAGCATCTGTTCACATATTTACAGACACGCGTTGGTTGGTATTCAATGTAGATAAGGCATATTGTGACTACCATACGTTGAGGAAGAAGTATGTGTATCCTGGAAGAAGTGCTTATACAGAGAGGATAATTTTAGAGGTGCTTGAATATTAAGCCAATAAGTCTGGCTATAGAAGATGTAGGGACAACATTGGTGTATCTCCAGTTAAAGCCAAAGATGGAGAATAACAATTATGTGGAAGGTGAGTTCACACTTCCAACACCACCAAAGGGAAAGCATACAATGGATAACATCCCAATGCCTAAGCCCACAGAGCCAATTGAAGTGGAGGATGAGGAGGAGGAGCATGAAGATAGTGGTGGTTTGGAGCATAGAGGTAGGAGACATCCTACAAATAAGGGTGAAGCTAAGCACGCCATTACACCACCTCAACCACAAGAGGGGGATGATGAGGACTTGAATGCAGTCAAGGGGAGCACTAGGTTTAAGAGGGTGTTTAGGAGAACAAGGACCCAAGGTGTTACTCCAACCACGGTGTGCAAATCACCCAGACTCTCTCCACAAAAGGAGGCAACCGTGTAAAGAAGGAGGAAACTGAAGTTAAATGAGGAGACGAGAAGAGTCAAAGGAAAGCACGCCTAATTCTCCTACACTTCCAGAGAACATAGAAGAACAAGGTGAGGAATCAAAGGAAAAAGAAGAGGACGAGAAAAGACCAGAGGAGACAGCTACAGAGAATGTTCAGGACATGGAGACACAAGTCCCAAATTTGGAAGCTAAAGTCCCTAAGCAAAGCAATGGTCTAGAAGAACAAGTGGAGAGCACATTCCACCAGCCATGGGGTATGTAGAGGATGCAAGAAAAATTGTCCGCACCCACTTCCAGAGCACGATAGCATAGAAGGATTTATTTAGTTGGGAGCTAATGGATGAGGATATGACGACTGTGCACACTTGAAAGCAACTATTGTGGTCAATGTACACCCACATGGATGAGCCTGACTTTGATGTGTGTGAAGAGTCATGCATTTCGAGATGGTTGAAGAAGGCACCCCAAGCTAGACACATGACAGTAAAGCCTACTGTCATGTCGGATGAGCAAGTCAGCAATGCATTGGTGAAGGTTTTTGCTGAAGTGACTAGAAGAAACATGGAAAAAGTTGTAACAATCAAAGAGATGCATGAGGAGCTGAAGACAAAGGATGCAGAGATAGCACATAAAACGAAAGAGAGGGACTTCGAGAAGAATAAAAATGAAGTATTTATCAATAACACAGGGCATATTGGGGACAATGTCATCAGAGCAAGGCCACACTTGGAGGCCAAGGTACCACATACATTTCCTTCAGTGACACACTATGTAGGAAATTTGGTGGACTTGGTACTTGAAGATGAACTTTTACGCATGCCGCGCGAGGATCTCGAACAAGATGCCGAGACGATATAAAGCATCAGTGATGTGAAAGATTGCATCTTATGAAGGGTTGTTGCAAGTGTTACAGGAAGTATTGAAGAAAGTAGACCAGGATTTAAACATATGCTAACTCCAGAGGCGCTTATCAACATAAAGACCCTAGAAGAAAATAATGAGGTCCAGAAAGAAATGAAGGATGAGACATTGGGCGCGAGAAAGATTTTCAATGGTTAAGCAGAAGTGTGAGGCCCTGGCAGTAGCACAAGAGCCACAAGACTCGGCTAGAAGAGCTTGGGAAGATAATTACGCAGAAGATGGATCTTTTAGAAGGGAGAATGACATTAATGTCTAGCATTGTGTTGGTTATGTAGAATGAGAAAGGAGAGATTGCGAGGGATGAGTTGGATTCCATTGCTGTGGACATCCCATAAAGAGCAAAATAAACACTCACTGAATGGAAAGTTTTGGAGGCCAAAATAAAGGAGTATCCAGAGTTGATACTTTAAATTGATACAGAGGAGGTTGCCTCATAACCTCATAGAAATTCTTTATTTATCTACATTCTTTCACTCTTATTCTTTCCATTCTTCTATTCTTTACTTCAATTTTAGGAGATACCCATTGTCGGGATGACAATGAGATTATTTTGTGGTAATGTTGATCAAAGAATACTTTTCAAAGATCACACAAGGAGTTTTGCAGGAGAGAAGGCCATGATCAAGGGCACGGAGGGATAGGAAGGACACGCACATGAAAGACAAGTTCAACTTTCAGGACTTAGCTGATTTTGAGCATGAAGACCTATTTTTAGAAGATGGCGTGTGGAACACACCAATGATGCAGAGATGTGCGCGCCATGCATTGTCTATCTTTGGAGGATCAGATCGAAGTGTTTTGCATAGAGACAAGCTAAGAATAGGATTGACACTTCAGTTAAACTACAAGAGGTCTATATATAGCACACTTGCATGTGTGGCTATGCCTGTAAATGATGTGTGGCTATCAATAGCATGCGGCCTATTTCTGGAATAGATAAGCGGTGAAGGGAAAGTCCCCACCCTATATAGATGATGTTAGGTACATAGTAAAGGTATGTAAGAGTATGAATGTGTGTGAAAGTGTGATGGATGTATGGAGGTATAGAGATATACGCATATGGTCGAATTATGTAACAGATCCATGTGTGCATTGGTATAGATTTACAATATTGTAAGGAGCTTCGTATTTATTAATAGATGGAAGATATTGGTTGAATCTAAGTGTCACTCGTGTGTAATTGAGTAATGCATATTATTGATTCAATCATGATTACATTTTAAACTTGTAGTTTCATATATCTCGAGGGTAGCATGCATTGTAGAATGATGGATTAGTTATGAATCTATATGTTTCTTCCTTCATCATGCTAATATCCTGCTACAAAAACCCTAAAGAGGGACCTGGTACCTTTGCGCGGTTCGGGTGAGTACTTAGTCAAGGCTGAGTGATGTGCCGGTGACTAGGGTGTTATCTAGTAAATTCTAGGTTGCATCACCTACTTTGACCGAGGTCAATAGTTGAGATGATAATTTTATTTTAAGAAGCATCCAAATCATACAAAACCACTACAGCAATAAACCATGCAATAAATTGCATCAAGGTGAAATACCTCACCTTACCAGTACCAAGATACTAACCTGCATCTTCAACTAAAGAACTTGCCTCTCTGATGGAAGCCCCATCTTCGTTCTATGCTACAACCTCTCTACCAAAGCCCCATGCATCTAACTGCACCAAGGATGCATACCTACTCTTTTTTCTCTGTCTAGATCTATAATCCAAAACCATGCATGTGCAATTAAACCATACGTTGTAAAACCAAGATAAAACCATACCTCAATAACCGGATCTACAATCTGACTACCATGCTTGTGCCTCTAAGAACCAGGGACACCTCAACAAACAAGATACATTCCATGCATCTCTCCATTTCTTTAGATATGTGATTTTCTGTTTAAAACCAAGTTTCCCAGTAACTAACCACGGTCACCCCTGCTTGATGCGGTTGCCACTTAATCGATGTCGACCACCTTTGTAATTTCCAGTAACCTTACTCTTCCATCTCCCACTTGAGATTTAATCTCTTCCTATGATTTTCACATCAGGAAAAACAAACCCTGCTCTCATACATGTCAGTAATAACCACTAAAAAAACCATGAAGCAAACCCTTGCTCTGAAATAACCAAGCTTTGATACCAGTTGTTGGGGATGGGTCTATGTGGAAACATTTACAACTATAGAATATCAAATCCAAAACATGAAAATACGGATCTAACAATCCCCACAAAATCTACAGCAGTGGAAGTATAAACAATAATAATCTAAATCACACAAAAGTACACACACATAACACAACATGTACCGTGGTTCACCCAATGTGGGCTATGTCCACTAAAGATAGAGATATCATATATATAATATAACAAGAGATTACAAACCAACTCTTATGCACAAGAGTACATGTATCTCTACAAGAGTATCTCTTCCTCCTAGATCTCCAACCGGATCTTCCTAAGTACACTAAACCGTGCCTCCATACCACCACCTGTGTCTCCTCCAAATATCTAACCAGATCTACCTGAGTGCACTACAACCGTGCCTCTAAAACACCACCATATCTCACATACCTGAAGCTACCCTGCATCTACCACTATGCAACCAAGCTCTCACTGTACTGTGAATCTACAAACAAAACCTCTAGAAGGGCTATCTATGTGCAATCGTAACCGTGCACCAAGAAATAGGTCTCTCCATCATCACTGCATCAACCTGAGCAAACATGAATATAACTTCCTCTACAATACTAGATTCCTACGGATCAACAATACATCATAATCTCATAGATCTGTAATACAAGATCTCACAACATGAGGATCTACAAGAATGAGCAATAACAAGATCTCACAACAACTTATGGATCTAACAATAAAAACACTAAGTTCTTTGCATACTATGCAAGCCATTACATGAGACTAAATAATACAAAGGAAATATAGTAGAAGATAATACCATCTTCTCAGCAATAGTGTACCTGCACTTTCCTTTTGTTCAGCTTCTCTCTATGAAATCTCTTGTCTTCATGCAATCGCTTTTTCTTTTTCTTCTTCTTCTTCTTCATCCTTTCAACCAAGGATTATGCTCTTCTTCACTTCTCACACATAGAACCTTAGTTTTCTAACTTATATAATCCTATAAAAACTTAGGGCACAATAGCCATACAATTAAATCCAATAGATTTTCTTTAAAACAAAAGTTATACTAAATCCCATGACTTATAAATAAAACACTCCCGCACAGGTAACCGATGTCGATTACTACCTGACCAATGTCGGTCACTTCCTGACCCATGTTGGTTGATAACTAACTGATTCCGATCACTTCTTGACTAATTCCTGTCACTTTCTGACCAATGTTGGTCACTTCTTGACCGATGTCGGTCACTATATAACCCAGTCATTTTGTAATGCATGCTCTAATGAAGTTATTTAACTCCACAACCTAAAATTAAGAAATTCTTCTAGGGGCGCAACAATCTTTTCATATCCCTTAAAAAAATTAGTAACCAGTATGCCCCAAAAATCTATGCACTTCACTTTAGTTGGTAGGTTCTTCTAATCCCAAGATTATTGTTATCTTCGTTGAATCTACCAATAACCCATCCTTGCAAATGATGTGCCCAAAAAAAGTGCCAAAAGGTGTAGAAAAAATACACTTCTTAATGTTAAGAGAAATGATTAGCTACCTGCATATTTCAAACATCACCCTTAGATTATCACAGTGATCCTTAACCAACCCATAAACAATCCAATCATCCAAATAAACCTACAAGAGCTTATGGATTAAATCATGAAAATTCTACACAATAATGCATGAAAATACAACAGATGCATTCTTGGTCAAATGACATAACAATATATTCAAAGCTTCCCCATTTAATGTCGAAGGTGATATTCTCTTGGTCCTCGTGCACAATGTGCACTTGATGATATCCTGAGAACCCATCAGTAAAGGAGTAAATCTCATGCCCTCAAGGATTTATTCTATAAATGGTGTAAGAAAAGGATCCGTAACACATGATGCATTAAGTTCCATGTAATCTATATAAATCCTGATCCACCCATCTTTCTTGATATTGATTACCATGGGGCTAACCCACTCAAACTCCTCAATTGGTTCAATGATTCCAGACTTAAGCATTTTATTTATTTCTTCCTTGACCCGTACACACACATTCAAATTCATCTTATAGGGCATCTTTCGAAATGGGCACGCACCTGTTTCATCTTAATCTTCATTTCTCCCAATGAAGGGTGTACTCCTTTCAACTCATGGTAACCTCACGGGAACAAATCCACGGAAGTCGTGGAAGAGCTCTATGATATTTAATACCTCAATTCTAACCATTAATCACCAATAATGGCCTCTTTAAGCACATCCTCGGTACCAATTTTTACCTTCTTTGTCGTCATGAAAGCATGGTACGTGCGGGCCTTTTCATCCGTAGTGCCCATTACTTCACGCACACCTTTTGTATGACTAATATGTAAATTCTCTACCTCATCATCGTTAATGAGGTACACCATTTACTCTTCTCCTTATCCTTCTACAAGCACGGACCAATTACATCTCTTCCGTCTCCGGTGTATCCACGCGCACTTCGAATTAGGATCACCAAGTAACTCAAGCATGAGCTCCTCTACTTTCACGTTATCCCCTAATGTGATGTGCTTCATGATCTACAATGTCTCATGGACTAGAGGTTTATTAGAAAAATAATCAAATGTATGGACCATACCTTCATTCATATATCTCCATCTTGCAAAGTATCTTGTTTGAGCTCAACATGTACATGCAACATGTGTGCACAATGATGTAAAGTGGAATAAAACTTATGCACCCACAGAGATGGTGGTAAGGCCTCTTAGTATTTCCCCCATTATCTCTCACGATTATGAACGTGTACCAAAGTGATTTTCACTTCTTTCTATCCCAACAAGTTATCTATGTGTGTCACCCACCAGTGTTTTACCATTATGTGAAAAGTATAAAACAAAATGTTCCTTCTATCCCCTTCATTCTTCCAGTGTTCCTCCATGGCACACAAGAAAGATTCTATCTTTTACTCACCAAGTATATATAGGTAATTGAATTCATCTCATGTGCCTAGCCATGTGCGGCCTGATCATTCTAGTTACTCTCCCTTTCATCTTGCTTTGACCATCTCATACATACTATGGGCCCAATTATCATAAGAAACACTTTGGTGGTATTGTTGACTAATTGTGTGTCTTCCCATTGAATCATGCCTTCCTTGGATGGTTCCACAGTCTCAAGATCTCACATTGTGCATGGATAAATCCTATTCAGATCTTCTTCACTCAAAGGCTTGACATATAGTGCATCTTTTTCATCATCTAGAGGTATAATCACATGTTCATCCTTATTCTCAAAGCTGATATATCCTTTATTTAAATGTAGGTTTGCATTATTCGCATAACACTATGGTCATCCAAGTAGTGTTGGAAATTTGTTTGCTTCAACAATCTCCAATACCTCAAAGTCTCCAATAAACTTGGCTCCCTGAATTATAATGGAACATCCTTTAAAACCCCAATAGGCATAGCCCTCATTTTATTTTCCATATACAACACATTTGAAGATGGTTGTAATATAGGTCTCCCCATTTGATTCCATGCATCCGAGTCAACACATTTACCTCAACACCTATATCTATCAAAATATTTCTTACCAACCACCCATCAATTATCGCATCCAATGTTATTTCTTTATTATGATCATGGTTCTATGGTGGCAAGTTTGCATTTAGTATCTCATTACTCATGCTCAACTCTTGTGCCTTGTATCTTCTCACATAGTCATTCCCCAACAAATGGGATGATATTCTATTGTCGCAATAGCTTGCAAATATCCTTCAAATCATCCACATATGTCTACTAGATATCAACATTCCACGTGCATTCTCTCTCGGGTTCCGATCCTTTAAGCACTATATTTCTCTTTGCATGTCTATGATGACTCCCATAGTTTCTTGATAATATTCCTTCTTATGTGTAGCATCTGGGTACTTAGCATGTGTGATATATTCTCTTGGATGAGAGGCTTAGATTTTAAAGTCTCGTGCGCACATGATGATGCCTTGGTGTGAGTAGTCACTAGTATGGGTTGCAATTGGATCACGTATCTTCTTAGGCATCTATTGATTACTCTTCGCTCATTGTACCTTGATCATTCATGTTCCCTTTTCCTTATTCTTAAGTTTACACATGTGCTCATAAAGATCGAGCATTCCCGACCTTATGTTGTTTACCACAATACCCACACAATATATTCCGAGGACACTTGTGTTGGTAATGATTAGGGGAAAACGTCCCATGCGAAAATATACCTCTTCCACCATGACCTTTGGTCCTATAACCTCCATGAGAATCCACCTCCTCCATTGTTACATTCTTTAGAAGGCTAGGTCTCTTATACCTAAGAAATGCTTGCCACATTGGTTTTCCATAAGTCAATTTCACTTGCTTCATGAATCGATCTATCAATCGGAAATACTTTGTATCATGAGTGTATGCATCACAAATCTTGCAATACATGGACATATTATTCTTCATCACACGTTACAAGAGATGGAAATTCTACACATCGTGATTCTTATGACAGATGTCATAGTCTTTATGTAACAATGTGTGTACCTTGTTGAGTCGGAAACTATCCTTAATATGTCCTTCAACCTCATAATCTATACACCATATTTCGCTATGAGTTTCGTGTGTTAAATTAGTATATAGATTCTCCAGTTGTTTGGCCATCACCTTTATATGTGCCTCCAAAAATGGGCTTACACCAGTATTAGCACTCCCAACCGCTTCATCACATAGAGCCACTTTCAAGGCCTCACGTGGATCCACATGTCTTATAAGACAAATCCCTTCGAAACAATGTCAGAAAACCCCCAACGAACGACTTTGTGTATTGACTTAGATGGATTTCATAAGAAATTTTTGACAATAAAGTCTTAAAATGAGCGACATACTCTCTCACACCTTCTGATAAACCCTGCTTGATTTCCTTGAGTGTGTTAATGCTTTGCTGCTCGAACTCTGGGATGTGGAAATCAGCCAAAAATCTTGCGTGCAAAGCATCATAATCTATCACACGATCGATGTGGGTCACACTTTTTATACCAACTATGCGTTCATCTTTGAAGTTTTGTGTAAAATTTACTTTCCTTTCTATCTAGGGTTGTGATTCCTTTTTGTGCGCCATAGTAATTCGCACTTGTGCACATGTTCTACTACATCCTCCACACCTCTATACTCTAGTAAGTGGTTCAAGATATCTCAAAGTATACTTGAGGTGTTTGTTGTTGGGGTTGTTGAGGTGGGGTCTGCAATGGATTCGAACCTTATCTTGGGTTGGGGACAAATCCTCGAACACGACCCTTTGTCGGGGTTTCCTCTAAGAGGTGCTAACTTTGAACCTCTTGAGACTCGTGTGCCACTTGTTGCGACACGGAATTCTATTGAAAAACTTTCTTAAATCCCATTTGTAGTCTTGAACCTGGACACCCAATGTATGCATTTTTGTAGTACCTAAATATGTGCTCCCAATGGTCTTTGCACCAATACTACGCCATGTTGATGCACTTGTAAAAAATCATGCAAGAGTACTTCCAAACACCGGTGCCTCTTTGCATTTCCATGTGCATGTTCCTTGTATGTTTCTATGAAGATGAATTATCCCTAATTGTCTCTCCTTCCCTATGCAGAGATGTTGCCTCTATGCCCTTATTGCTCTATCTTTCAACTATTCTTTGATCTGGAACACCTAGCACAAGGGCAAGTAAAGTAGCAGCCGAGTCGGATGCACGCCTGCGGTTATCATTCTCTCTTATGATGTGCTCTCATCTGAAGCCAATGAGGAATCTCTCTTGCTCTTTCCTAATGTTAGGAGGACATGATTTTGTTGATATTTTTCTTCCATGAGAGCTTTAAAACCTTCGTGATGCATCATTCTTCTCGACAAGCAATGTTGGCTCAATTTCCCTCTCTCGTGCTTCATTATACTTGGATCATCTTTCCTCTCTCTCGCTTGTCTTACTGGCCGTCAGAATGCCATCATCCTTCTCCACAACTACTCCTACCCCTACATATAGTGTAGATTTAGATAGCCATATGTAACCTCTCCAATCCCAATTCTATCATCAAGATCTTAATAGCTAAGGGTATCACGTGTAAATAGGATCCTCTAGGTTTGCGCAAAAACATGAACTCGCTTTATATGGACAACAAGACGTAGAAATTTTGTACTCCAAAGTATAATTATGCAATACACCTGACCACTAATGATCTATAGCTCTAGTCCAGTCTTCATCTACATCGAAAAGCATTTGATAATATTCTTGCATCCAAACTCTTTCACTAGGGCAATAAATCTGGTTGATGCGTAAGATGCCAACCACCGGTACAATTCTACTAGAAAGAAACTAAAAAATGTCTCATACAGGAAATCATATAAATTATCCTCCACCCACTTGCAAGCATTAAATCTAGGTTCGGTGTTATATCTTTTTGTAAACAAGTCATGGTCGTCTACTACCCGACTCTTAATACTCTCCAAAGACAAATCGATAGTCCATCTACAAGCAACATCCCTGACAGAAAATTAAAAATAGGTCCTACCAATGGAACCAAAATGTAGTCTCTTTTATTTACACACACATGTTATACACACTAGAAACTCATTATGACAAACACGAATGTTCATCGAAGTGCGCACGCATTACTGAGTCCCTCCTTTGTTATGCTTAACAAGAAGTTAGCATGCATACTCCTCATATTCTTAAACATTAAACCATTAAAGTACAGATGTTTATTACATTCATATCATTTTGGAAACATATTTATAATAAGGAAAAACAACCAATCTAAATCATAATTAATAGCATTTGCACATTTAATTATCCAAATTCAGATCCATGAAAAATCAATATCTAACCACAATTATTCATTAATAACCATAAGCAATTACATAATAGAAAGTTGATACTCATTTATTACACTACTATTTAGGACCAAGCACACAACCATCACGTTGAATCAAGTAGCATAACACTATATGTATACATGACTACATACATACACACACTCACTCCTAACAAAAGCATACATCAAGTATATATATAGGGGTGGGGAATTTCCCTTCACCACCCATGCACTCTCCTAATAGGCGTGCTCACAAAAATAGCTTGCATGCTTTCTTTCCTAAAAATAGCCATGTGTACAACTCTTACATGCTTTTACAACTTCTGCTAATAACATATTAATTCTAAAGATAAGACTTGTTTTAATCTTATTATTAACCTCCTCCATGTGTGTTTTTGCATGTGACTTTCCCGCTTGCTTGGTCGGCACTCCAAGTCTATTATTTTCTCAATCTGGAAAATTGGTTAAGTCTCAGCTTTAGTTCATGTGTATGTGCATTCCCACGCGCTTCCATGTCCCATATCTACATGTGCCCTTCTACACACTATCCATATTCCTCTGTGCATGCACATTCCTACGCGAAAGCCACTTTGCTTCTTTAGTACTTAGTCAATTTATTCAACCAACATTTACCCACCTTTTTCCTTCATTTCCGGTTAGTCAAAAACTAGATTTGGAGTCGAATTTTGCATCTCCGCACGACATCACTAGGCTTGGAAATATCAACACCCGGTTGCTCGTCCTTAAGAAATTCTCGTCAAATCCTTAGTCAATCCTTTTGGAGCTCTTTCACCCTTATAAACATCTAATAATATTAGTACATTTTCATTTATCCTTTTCAATCATATTTTGAATTAACAATATTCTAGAATCATTCATTTTCACCAACCTCCATAACCACTTCATATTTTGTCCTATGTTTGGTCATTTGGTCAAGTTTTCAAAATACTTGTAATTTTTAATGAGGATGGCGTCGATTCCTTATCGTAAGTAAATCGATGTTTGAACCACTTTTCTTTGCATTAGCCCTTCAAATACATCTGAATCTCTATTTTCTGAACTTCACATGTTTCTAGAATCCTTCTAGTTTATCTTAGACTTGTCAAACTACGTATTGAATCAATATAATTTGTTTTATCAAAGTAATCCTTTTAGTCCATGATTGTCATTGATCCCTATCTGTCATTTCTAGCATTTTATCATATTTTTATCAATTTTTTTGGCCTAATATGTTGTCTTGCAAGATGTACTCTTTTAGATGATTGTTCCAAGTTTGTCACATCCCTTCACCAACATATATGATTTCTCGATCGTGCAAAGCATCCTTTCATGTGGGAGTAGTTCGACATCTCACATCGAAGATCAACTCAAAGTGATACGTGAAATATAAGACGCAATAGAACAATCCTAGTTTGACTCTTTCCTAGGCTTCGAGCTTGTTACTACCCTAGCCTTGTGCCAATGACAATGTAGAGTAAGACCTCTCTATCCCTCTCAAGTTTTAAATCATTTTCTTTTATCTTATTATATTACATCACTTGATTGTACAACGCAAGTTAACACCCTTAAAGGAAGCCCTTTGGATTCCTAGGATCGGTCTTTTCGAGCAACTTGTTACATCATTATCTAATGTTCATCTTGTCTATATAACATAGGAAAGTGTGTTTAAGATTTGTTTGTGTGTGTAAGTCTGTATAAGGGGTATAAGATAAAAACAAACATTATCAAATGCCAAATTTGGGTGTCTATAATTAGGAAGATTGATACATGTCACATTTTGTATAAAGTGCTTAGATCCAATATGGATATTGATAGACTCTTTCAAGTATTTAGTAAGATCAACCTCAACACATACTCATTTTTTCAATCACTTCATTCAAGATGAGTAAAAATGATCAAGTTCATTACTAATTCCTCACCCATTGGGTATGAGTATATCTTGAAAATGAATACTATATAGGGACTAGGAGGCTAGGAAACTCAACCCTAATAGGTACTTTGAGGGACACTTGCTCAATGAATCAAAACTCATGAGTCTAACGGGATAGAATCATCAAGGTATTCCACAAGAACCATTAGCTCTACTTGACAAGAAAAGCTTACACATGCAAATGTTCCTTGAAGGAATAAAAAAAAATCTTTGTGAGGTTTTTACCCTAACAAACCAAGATATCATTGAGCTCCCAATATTGTTTAATCAAGGCCTAGAGGAGCCTTTGAGGAGATATAACCGACATGGTAAGTAACAAGACAATTATTTTCATACTATTTATACATTTGCTCCAGATATCCAACATTTAACAAAATATCAATTCACTACTTGGAGGAGTTACAACCTCCTTACTTCATGATAGAGTTTGGCTTCAAATTTTGAGTTCACTTATATGTTATTCTATTCACAATTTGTAAACAAAGTTATGACTTTTGAGGATCATACTTATAGACCTAACCCACCTAAAAACCAATGTTAATGCGAGAATCAATGTGGGAAAGCATTAAAAATGTGAGAATAATAATTTATGGGACCAATAAAACTTTGGAAAAATGTAATAACAAAAGGCCCAACATGCAAAACCT
Source organism: Taxus wallichiana var. yunnanensis (assembly GCA_018340775.1). Classification (NCBI taxonomy): domain Eukaryota; kingdom Viridiplantae; phylum Streptophyta; class Pinopsida; order Cupressales; family Taxaceae; genus Taxus; species Taxus wallichiana. Next base: position 615,855,773 of record CM031243.1, read on the forward strand.
TTAGAAAACAAGTTTCCGAGATATATATTGAATGAGGTTAAAATAAAAAGCCCTTCCATAAAGAATTGTCTATCAACCCTACCAAGTGCAAATTAAACTTCCTAAAACATATAGAGAGAGTGTTTGAATCTCTATGTTATTATTTAAATCTTACCTATATTATTTAAATACTTATTTTATTATGAAAAAATGATAGATGAAAAATAATTAATTAAATCCTAAAAATAGATAACATTTCGGATGCGATATTATTTCTTATGCCACAAGAATTGAAATCCCGATTTTTATGCCGAAGGCATTCTTGTAGTGGAGTTGAACCTAATGATTCTAACAGAAGTCAGAAATCAAATGGAGGACATTCTTCCTTGGAGTGTCATTGAAATCCAACGGAGGCAAGAGTTAATAGATGGTTGGATGACATATCACTCCTCACATGCAGTTGTTTGTAAGGGCACAGGTTTGGGCAGCTGTATACATTGCATGCACTAAAATCGTAGTTAAACAGGCTTTGTGGAACACAACCACTGGACCACCACTCTTGCAAATCCCACGAGCGATTGTCTCTGGGATAGAATATTTCCACACAACTGCAGAAATGAAGGTTGTTCGGGTTGCATGTTCCAAAGCGCCGCAGAGGTCATATACGCTGCATTGATCTCAAACAAATTTTATGTGAAGGGTCGGGCTGAGAGCATAACATGTTCCAATCATTGGCTGAAACAGACTAACTCGAATTGCTTTGGCCTTGTCTAGCACGAAACATGAGAGCACACCGATTGTAGGCGTGAATGGCTGAACGGAGCTCTCACTAAATCCGTCCTAAAATCAGTACCCATTATCTCCATGTGTAGGGCTGGTTTAGCCCTTAATACAAATTGACTCAATTTACAGATACCCACTGTAACAAATTACAGATTGATTTGATGCATTTCTCCTGCTCACATTTGGCTTCATGTTAGATGTAAGCAGATTATAGTGATTTTAAAGTTGATTTTATTTTGAGGTTTGTTAGAATAGATTGGATGTGATTTGTATATTACAGATTTATTTTTATGTTGTTTTAAAAGCTGACTTTGTGTGTTGATTGATGTTGTTATCTTAAGTTATTAATATTTGGGATTCAGATATCATCTTTTAAGTTGTCACTGTTGTTCCAAAATGTTTTGATAGACAGTTGTTTTTTGTCTTGAGACTAAAGCTTGGTCCTTCACATAAAAATAAATTGGTATCATGGTTCAAGAACTAGATAGGTCATTGCAGATTTTCTTCTCTGCTTCCAAGTTTAAATGCTTTGGTGCGTACTTTCAATTTCTTTATAGAGGGATTTGTAGATTATTTTCTAGTGATTGTATTGTAAGTCTCTTACTCCCACTTAGGTGTGGCTTTGAATCTGCATTTGATCTTGACTTGTAATCCTGCATTCCGGTGACTCTGCATCTGAAGTGTCTAACTCCCTTGGGTGTGGCTTTGATGCTGCAAAAATCCTTAAAAAGTGAGTTCCTCACAAAGGCCCTGGTTTGGTATTCGGTTCTAATTTCTAAATTATTATCATAACTCTTTGCATCAACCCCTCAAGAAATATATAAATTTACCCAGAGGCCCAAACCACTTGTTTTGAATGGACTTTGTTTATTTGCAATACATCCATCAATGTTCAAAAAATACCCTTTGTTTTCCTCAAACTCTCAATATAATATGTTACACTACTGCACTTGAATGTTTTCTAAATTAATAATTCCGATTTTAATAGTTTATTACAAGAAAATTATAGATTTTCTTTGGTTCTTTATGGGAAAAACTTGTATAAGCGCTTTTTCCTTGAGACTCAATTTCATGAATATGTCAGTTTGGTGTGGTGCCTCTTGTGTAGAACTGTTTATATTACCATTTATTTACACTATAGTCACCAGTAAATTTGGGTTCAATGGACATGAGTCATAGCCACATCCCCTGGTTTCACTTTGTATAGTTAATGTTCTGCAAAGACCCCTTTTGGAGGGGATGGGGAATGTGAAATATGGATGCATAATATAGCGTGTGGATGGGAGCCAAAGTGGTGAGGATGTTACCTTCATGGACTATATATTTAAATGTAATATGATGTGCCCTATTCCAGAATGACATGCTCATTTATTTACCCATATCCCATGTCTCTTGGTGACTAATTTCTGTGTAACTGGGATGCATGAAATGTTTGGCTCACAAATTAGTGTGGAAAATGTTATGCATTTTTTTATATTTATTTATGTTCTTTTATAATTTATTGTACATATGTTTCTGTGTTGTTTTGTTTGCAAGGTTTTTGGGAAATTGTCATTTTCATTTCTGTCTTGGATCCATTTCCATTTTGGTTTCTATTTTTGTGCAACTTAGCTACCCACTCAATCTATCTTTAGAGGTGGGAGCTTAACTTGTCAAGGTGCTTGAGTTTTCTTACTTTGATGCCTTAGAAATTATGTGCCCGAGCTTTTTGTTCTGATGGCTCACAAATTAGTGTGGAACTGTTGTTCAAAGGAGGCTAACAACGCATTATCTTTCTTTTTCTAGTTGTTCATCCTGAAAAACATGACTTCCTTTATATTGTAAATTTTTAATTTGATAATGAGAGTATGATGACATTAGTTGACCAGACATGTCGACATTGAATTTCCAGGAATGCACTTGGTAGAAGGTGGGAATTGATTTTTCTAGCTTTATGTTTTCTAAAGACTAAAGTACGCTTAAAGAAGTGATACACATTATTGTGGTCCATCAGAGGTGCAGACACAAAGTTGGATGCGGTAAATGAGATAAATCCATTGCCATTGTAATGACATCCAGTTATGCATTACAACCACAATGTTCAAAATACATGAAGTCTTTTCTTAGTGTTCTAGTCAATTTCATGCGTGGTGTTGCATATAGCCAGTGTAAACATCGTTGGTTTGAATAGAACAACCCACATATTGGAAGCTTGTTCAAATCTTACTATTGGTACTTTCTATTAGTGGTTGCTAACAAAAAATGGAAAACCCGACTGGGTGGTCACTAGATATCAGCACTATCTAAGGTTGTAATATATCCTACCAAAGGATAGCCCACATATAGCACATTTTATGTAAGCAGAGGCTATGGAGCGTTCTTATCTATGTCATGTTGCACTGATAGACTAGAATTGCTGAGAGAAAAGAGGGTGTCGATGGTTGCAATTCAAATTTAATCTCTCGGGCCATAATGCAAGCATTGCGAAGGTTAGGTGGATGGAAGGTGGTGCATCAATGATTTTTGTCAATCTTTGGTGTTTTCGTCACATTGGATGTCATGCAACACCAAGATAGTTTGCCTATTCAGCGAAAGAGAATATCCTCCATCCCTTGGCAAGAAAGGACATAAATTTGGGGCGAATGTAGATAAAACAATAGGTGGAGAATGAAGTTTTTCTTATTTTGACCACTTCATCCTCAAATTCTAATCACATAAATAATCAATCCTCAATCTATAACATTTTTTCAACATTTACGATTTTCCTCAATTTTTCATTTTGTTCCCTTTGAACATATATTTCACTCAAACAAATTATGTGACCAAGATAGAGAAAATTCAGTGGAACACAATGCACTGCTCCTCCCTCATACCCCATCTTCTTTGCCCCCATCCTCTCCCTCTTATTCGCTTAAGTTTAAATTTTTCGCTCCATCCCCTTCAGCATTCCCATCATACACTTCACGTTTGATTGCTAGTAATATTTGTTAAGAAATATTAGTTATAAATCATTTTTGAAAGCCCTCAACTCTATTTTATATTTCCCATTCAGTAATATCATTTTTATTTTATTTTCTATTTTTAGAAATCCTTGATTCTAAAAATAGAAAACAAAAAAGCGAAGCGGCCTAAAAATAAAACGCAGCATCCAAAAATTGAAACCCTGCGGCTTTAAGAAGAAAATCTCGTGTTTGTTGCTCTGAAGCTCTAGTTTTTTCAGTGTTTTGTCGAGCTATTCTTTCTCTATATATATAGAGCTACCTAACTATTTATCCAAGATCAATCAGATTACTCGCTACTCAGCTTGATTACAGATTGCGAAGATTGGTATATATAATTTGGAAACTGAAATTCGTTTGATAAAGCATTGCATAATATTTGGGAGCCATGGATGGTGCTGCACAAGTTCCAACAAGTTTTGGTCGTTTGATGAGAGGTTGTCTTCGATGCAGGCTGGTGAAAACATATGACCAGTTCAGAGAAAATGGTTGCGAGAATTGCCCATTTTTCAATATGGACCAAGATCATCACAGAGTTGTGGACTGCAGTACTTCCTTTTATCAGGTTTCTTAATTTATACCCATCTCCAGCTTTTAGGGTTCCTTTTATGAATAGAATTTAATTTCATCTCATTTCATTTGATCAGGAATAATTTCAATAATGGATCCATCCAGAAGCTGGGCTGCTCAATGGTTGAGGAAAGGCAGATGTGTTTCTGGTTGCTATGCACTCGCTGTATTGGAGGTGTTACCAGAGGAGATGCAGGCTGTCTGTCAACACAACAATGCCCATTATATGCCTCCAAAGTTTCATCATTAGTTTTTCATGCCATATATCTTGGAATGCCTGAGTTGACCTAATGGTGAAGAACATGCACTGTTGAAATAGAGGTCACAAGTTCAAACCCTGTAGGGGATAGGGTATGTACGCCTTTTTGTAGCAAAGTTAGTTGCCTCTTGCATGTGAATACGAGGTAGTCCCATATACTATAAGCCACTTGTAGACCCAAAAGCAGGCGCCCCGGACATCGTGAACTATAAAAATAATTATGTAAAGACCTAAATTTAGAGATGATTTTATAACGGTTAGAAACATAAATTCAAATCATTTTTGAACTCAATCGTCTCCCAAAAATCTTTTCCTTGGGCATAAATTCTTAAATTCAATGTGTTAAATCAATATGACTGCACTTATTATATGGCAATATATTCATTGTTTTGAAGAAACCTTACCTTGAATCCATTTATCAATTTTTCCCATCAATTCGTGCTTGCTTTCACTATTGTCTAATTTACTAGCAATCGCATGTGTGCAATGCAATGTGAACGCTGAACGGTATATGTTATTTGATTTAGAAGGATAGTTATTACTTTTGTAGTTGATGTTGATAAGGGGTGTGATTGATTTTGTAAGTGTATGAATATAGATGAAGCATTACATTTAAAGGTTTTCTCTCTACATTTCAAATTTGTTGCAAATTCGTAGATATACATTTGCATATCTTATATCATGAGGAGTAAAAAACATGTCTTATTGTTCTGTGTATATTTGAGCAGTTTTGAGTGCATGTAATTGCACTTATGTTTGAGTACTAACAAATTTAAAAAACTGGTTACAAATTCCACTTCAATCCCCAACTACTGTCATTCTTGACTTCACAAAATTAATACAATAATCAACTACTATAATTTTTTTGTTATATCGGTTTAATCGAAGGTTGTTTCTACATTTCAAACTTGTTATAAATTCGTACATGATTACTTGTGATATCGTTTTCGATAGTTAATCAATTTTATAGTTGATGTTGTTAGTTGTGCATTGGTTGTTAGGTTGGTGTTTGTTGAGAAACATTTATTATACAATTGATAATGTGTGTGATTGATAGTTGTAGTGTAGGACTTTAGTTGAAACATTACATTGTAATGTTGTATGTGTACATTTAATTATGTTACAAGTTTGTACTTTTAAAGTTGCATACCATATTTGCAAACAAAAAATAAATGTAGGTATACGTACACGTAATGAGACATGTATACGTTTGCAGTATTTATATCATGAGTGGTAGCATTTAGTGGGCAATTTTAGTTTCAATAAACTTGATTACATTTGATATCCCTTGAACGACCTTGCCGCTTTCGATAGAAGAAATGTTGAGTATAGTAGTATTTGAGGTGCTATGAAAGCAGAAGCTAGTATTTACGATGGGTTGAGTGATAGTAGTCTTGCTTCCTCCTTTCTTCTTGCTTCGAGTGCTGGTACGTGCACCATATTTGAGTATCTCTCGAATGAAAAAGCGGGTGAAATGTGCAGATTTGCAAGCGAGGGTACTCTGGAGAAAGCTGTGAATGTCAGACCCTGCCTTTCAGTGGTTCCAATGTCGACGGTTGCTCTGTGCAAAGTAAGTCCTGCTGACTTGTGGATAGTTAATCCCCAGGCCATTTTAATCGGCAACTGTCTTCGATTCCCTCTGGAAATAGGGGGTATGGGAATATGTAAGGGGTTGGAGGGATCCCAACATGGGCCGTTGTATCTATCAAATTTTACAACAACAAATAAAGGTAATGTTGGTGGTTGCATTGATGCGTCGTAGACAATGTCTGTGATTGTTCCTGTGGCACCATTCACGAGGCCTGCATCAACCCATAGATTTGCAATAAGCATGATTTTTTGTTGTTTGCATAATAGAACGTTGTGTTGCAACTGATCATCATCAGGATTTCCTGGTCCAAAGTCCCTGTTACTTTCAGCAATGGATTGGGTGATCGGAACGTTCAATGCCTTCAACATCTGTAGGTTGTGGCATGCCACTTGATCATTTTTTGCAAACAAATGTGGTGCATCCTTAAAAATGTTGAGCTCCTGCTGAGTTAGGTGTGTGTCTGTGCGAGACATCAAGAGTTCCCAATCCTCAATTAGAGGGGTCGAATCTCGCATGTGGAGCAGTAAATTCCGGAATGAAACCTGTGCATTGGTTGTTCCTTGTTGCCGAAATATTGTTCGCAATGTAATGGAAGATTGAAATCCCTTCCAAAGGGTTGCTCCGTAGGAATTACTTGCGTAAAGAGGACTGTCCAAAACCGGCGGTAATTGCCCGAGGTCACCGAGGAGGATGACTGATCTGTTCCCAAATTCAGATGTTCTTGAGTGTGGGAAAGCTTCGCGGAGCCTACTGTCAATTTTCTTAGCAACTTTGGCCCGATGAAACTCATTTCATCAATAAGAACATATTCTATATGTTTCAGCGATTCTTGAAAAGACGATAATGCACTACCTTCAAGGGGTTTTAGTTCTTTGATTGGAATACGCATGGCTGCGTGGATTGTGGATGCAGAGATGTTGAATGCTGAAACACCGGTAGGGGCGAGCACAAGTAGAGAAGAGGTAGATATGGTTGATGTTTGTGAATGAATTCGGATTTTATTTATCGAAATGATTTTCTGTGCCAGCCCGTTCCTTGAATTATCAATCTTAGTGGAGGTAGAAGGGATTTGTTTCTTTGAATGGTGTAGTATGGTATCAAGAGCTATTTGTTGTTCTGAAGACAAAGGAAGTGTGGAAGATGGTGGTGTGGCATGTATGTTGTTGTTAATTGTGTCCGCCTTCTCTCTCTCGATGAATGATGAACCGATTATATCCGCAAATCATGGGGACGTCGTGTATGGTCCAATTATTGTGTATGTCAAAATCTCGTTTCCCCAACATTTCAAGACTGTCTAGACCCGTGTTGTTTTCTGGGTGAAGTTGTGCAAAGACCTGTCATTCGTGTAATGGTTCTTGTTGAATACCGCATTCGGGCTCTGAGTCAAAACTAACATCTGCTGCAAGTCCGTATCTCGCAGTAGTGCGTAGAACATGCCATGGTCTGTAGTTGTGCTTGTACATGTCCCAAGTGACATTGATGTCATGTGGGGTTGAGCCAAATTCAAACGTGATATTTCTGAAAGGCTTGTATAATAGGAGTTTTGACCAATAGAAAAGGTCATATGACGTTGATTCTTGAGCAGGGACATCCACAAATCTCGGGTGGACCCGTACAATTGCATGTATCGCTTGTTTTTTCCATTTATCACCTTTACGGTGCTTGTTGTAGCTCCAATCTCGAGCAACTTGAATAAGTGGTAGGTGTTCCATGGTTGTTGGATGAACTTTATATGCATCCAAGAAAGCGGTTGTTTGTTGTGCATCGGCATCACTTTCAACGACACATCTCAGAATCTTTTTCCAACATTTAATGATACAAATGGATGGCTGCACATAACAAGTGGCATTTTTGCAGCATGTGGCATGTTTCTTGTGCGCTTATGTCATGTTCAACAACGCTTTCTGTGAGCATTTTACGGATCGTGATATGTGCTGGAGAATCTGCGTCTGCATCTCTTGAAACTCTGGATAGCATTTGGTGATATGTTTCTGAACGTTGCTCGACTTTTGAAGCATATTTTGCAATATACTTAAGAACGGCATGGCGGGAAAGTACCGGTTGGCAATCGACATTTTCTCTCCATATGTATATCATTGTTCGATTGTGGATGTTCAATCTGTCATCGTTTCTGGAAGGGAGGTACTTTATTTTCCTGTCACCTTCAATGTGTAAGGAAGAAGTAGGTTGCATGGCCCAAGGAGCGTTGTACCTGCACTGCAGCTGTGATTGCTTTCTACGTAGGCATGTCTGCTCTGAACATTTAGTGTGGCGCTGAACTCGATTAAGTAGTTCTTCAAGGTCCACATGCGGGGAGGTGGATAGAATTTGTGTTGTATCTAGCAAGCAAGGGTCATCTAGGAGTGACCTGCGAACAAAATCCAAGCGGTTGCAAGCCGGGCGGGGGTTCCAGGCAGACATGAACTTATCAAAGTATTGTTTTGTCACCTCAATAACTGTTGTGTCCTCCCAGTTTTGTTCGTCTACCTTTGGTGCATTCTCAAGCCACAATAAACCGTGGACATGTGCAGAGCCTCTATGTTGACTTAGTTCCAGCTTAGTCCTGGCTCTTTCTTAAGTCCCCTATCTTTCATCATATTTCTTACTTTTCTTGAATCGTCCAACTTGCTAGCCGAAGCATAGATGTTTGAAAGCAAAACATATGTGCCAGAAGTGTGAGGTTCAAGCTCTATGATGCATTCTTCTGCATGCTTATCCAATTCCAAGTTCTGTGGATTCTGCTGCTATGAGCAAGGCACACCACACAACCGCATTGGATTCAACTTTCATTTTGTTAATGAAGTGTTCTGCTTCATCGAGACACCCAACACGACCAAGAAGATCAACAATACAGGCACAATGCTCTACTTTTGGTTCAATGCCATGATCTCTAATCATGGAATCAAAGTATTGACAACCTTCATCCACTAGACCAACATGGCTGCAAGCAGATAGAACAACGACAAAGGTGATGTGGTTTGGTTTCATTCCTTCTTCCTGCATTTGACCAAAAATTTGGAGAGCTTCTTTCCCACGTCCATACTGAGCATATCCTGAAATCAGCACACTCCATGAAACTACATCTCGCTTCAGCATTCTACCAAACAAAGTCCCTGCATCATCTATGCTTCCACATTTTCCATACATGTCAATGAGAGCATTTCCTACAACTACAAGCAATGCATATCCAGTTTTGATACTGTGGGCATGGATTTTCCCGCCCTGTTCCCGAGCTGCTAAGATGGCAGATGCACTTAGGACAGTACATCGAGTCAACTGATCTGGCTTCACCCCTTCCCTAAGTACTTGGAAAAAGAGTTCTAGGGCTTCTTCACATTCCCCATTCTGTATATATCCTGAGACCAATGCAATCCAAGAGACAATATCTGGTTTTGGCATTTTACTGAACCATTTCCGTGCATCTTCTACTTATCGACATTTGGCATACATATCAACAAGAGCACTTCCCACAAATTCATTTAATTCAAGTTTACCCTTTATGACGTGATTATGGACTTGTTTGCCATGTTCAAGAAATTCTAGGCTGCTGCAAACTCCAAGAATACCAAGAAAGGTTTAATGGTTAGGCTTCATCCCTATCCGCTATAGTTGGATAAACATATTGAGTGCCTCCTTCCCATATTTTTGACTCAACTCAACATCTGTAGTCTGGAAAACACCTGTAATCATTACATTGTACGTAGCCACATTTCTCTCAGGCATTTTGTAGAACGCTACAAGTGCATCCTCTATACCCTCACATTTAGCATACATGTCAACTATTTCAAACCCAACATAGACATATGATTCAAATCCAATTTTAATGAATTGAGCATGGACCACTTTGCCATGCTCTTGAATTCCACCACCACCACATGCCTTGAGAATGCTACCAAATGTGAAAAATGAAGGCTTCAAACCGACTTGTTGCATTTGACCAAATAGTTTCAGTGTCTCCTCATCATGTCAATTCTAGGCATATCCTATAATCAATGCATTCCAAGAAACTCCGTCACATTCAGAAGCTTCATCAAACATGCCTTGAGCCTCATCCAACCTCCCACATTTAGCATACATGTCAACTAGTGCATTTGATACAAAGACTTGAGACCTGAACCCGGTTCTAATGATGCGGGTGTGAACCTGTTTGCCCTGTGCCAAATCACCAAGTTTTGCACATGCACTCAATGTGCTAGCAAAGGTGAAGTGGTCCACCTTCATGCCTAGCTTATGCATCTACGAAAATTCTCCTTGAACATCCTTATGATGTCCATGTTGGGCATATCCTGAAATCAATGAATTCCATGAAATTATATCTAGTTTAGGCATTTTGTCAAACAATTGGCGTTTATCATCCAAACTACCACATTTCGCATACATATTGACAAGATTAGTGTAGACAAAAACACAAGGCTTGAATCCAGTTTTGATCACATGTGTGGGTATGAATTTTCTTACCTTCTTCCAGTGCTTTCAATTTGATACAACCTTATAATAGAGAAGTATATGTATTGGAATCTGAAAGTAGGAAACATTTGATACTATATTGCATTCTTTCATGATCTTTCTTGTGCAGAACTCTAAACAATTATTGATGCAATATTGTAGGATGGATACACTACAAAACGTCGACGCAGTAGAGTAGTCTCTAAAGCAAAAAGTGTGAATGTGAGTATGTGGTAGGCAATCCTAAGAGTTGTAATGTCAATCATACTTGATTTTACTTCTTGCAAAGATGTCCAACCCTGATTTTAGCTCTGATTTGCATAATATCTAGATCACTAAAATTTTGAATTACACTATTGCAGAATGTATGCACCAGAAATATGTCCAAAAGGGGCCAAGGCTGGACAAAAAGTGGTTGGCTATCAAAGGGAGAAAAAAAAGGTCCTAAATATACCATGAAGGAAATAATTGTGCGGACAAAGCAGCTTGAAATTTTTGATCCGCCAAGCCTTTGTTCTTGGGCTGTGAAGAAAAGAAGAACTGCGCCACAATCAGCTCAATTTATTCAAAGCTTCTACTATTTGCCTTCCACCATTTTTGGCGCATATCCGAAAGGAACCTCCGCGTAATTATCTTGACTGGTTTTTCTATTGACATGTGATGCTATCTGTTAAATATTAACAACTGGATACATTTTCTTCAGACCGCGCATGTGAAGAAATTCAGATATATGCATATTTAAGTGGCCTAAGACTTTGGCTGTGCAATTAAAATTTGGGGCTCCATGATTTGCATTAATAGACTGTTGTTGGGTTTCTTTTAAGTACTTGATTTCCCATGAGATCTGTTTATTATCATGCAAGAATAATCTCCTCGTATGCCTAAATTATCATCTCTGCCGCCTCTCATGCATTGTTATACGAGGTTGAGTACTTACTGATGCGTTGCCATAAAGTTTTCTAATACAACGAAGAAATTGCTCAATGATATTAAATCAATTTTCTCTCAATCCAAGTGGTGAAGGACCCCTATTCAACTCATTCTAGTGGCAGATTTAGGCAATCAAAACATTGGAGAACAGAAACGTGTTCAATATATTTGATCACGATTTATATACCTTGCTGATTGTTTTTAATAGCTACAATAGGCGTCTTGGTTGTGGTGTTGAAATGCATATCTGTACGTGGAGGGAGACTATTTTCTTTGAGCGCGGAATGCAAGTGCTTAAAAAAGGAAAGCTAAAAACAAAGCTGCATAAACAGACGGCGTCAGACGCTGTCAAGCCCGCATCAAAATTAGGACGATCGTAAAGCGTCAGGAGGTGCCTTTCCCATAGGGGAACGCCTTCGGCGTAATTATTAGATATTAAAAAGTGTCATTTATCTAAATAATAGAATATTTAATAGTATTTTGACGGGTTCTATATCTAGAAGGACCGGGTTCTATATCTAGAAGGACACTGGTTATATTGAAAAACTTGTTTATTATGTTAAATTAGTCTTTAGTTTTTTTGTGATTCATTCTCTATTTGTTTTTACAATTAATTTGTAACGTATGTTTATATTAATATATTGGAAAAAACTCATAAAATTATATTAAAAAAATTTGATGAAATTTTCTTCTCCATGAAATATTATATAGAATGTGGAACCAAGTAATTTCTCATTATTATATAATAATCTCTCTACTTTTGTAAGAGTTGTTTTGGGGTGGCTTTGTACGGAAGAATTATGACTTTGGATTGATGGGCATTATTAACATCATTCATTCATTCATAAGACCGGTGTAATTTTTGAACCTCATCGCTATATATTATTTGACCATTATAAATACAAAGAGAGAAAGAAGTCAATGAGAGGGATAGGATATGAAGGCAATGGAAAAAAATGCAAGGAGGGAAAAAAGTCAATAGAAAAGAGAAAATATGAAGGAAATAGAAAAAATTCAATGAGACAAAGAAGTTAATGAGATGGATATGATATGAAGTCAATGGAAAAAAATGATAATGGGTAAAAATGGTGAGGGAGAGGTGGTAGTGATGTGGGGCGATATGCTAGTGAGTATATAATAAACTGCATGGAAATGTATAGAATGGAGAATATAATGTGGTGACCATGTTAGAAATAATGAGGACGATGTTAGAATATGGATAGAAGTATAAAGGAAATTATTGAAAGAAATGGTTGGGGACTTTGGTATAGAAAAGGTTAGGAGAGGAAAAAGGTGAAGATGAAAGGGTAAGAAAAAAGTCAATGTAATACATGGAACAAAGCTAGGTGTTATATCCATGATGCGAGAAGAGTATGGAACACACCATATGGAGAGGCATATGGAAGATGAAGGAAAAAGAGGTAGGGGTTGATGATGAGATACCGAGAAAGAAGATGAATTGGTGCATCAAGTGTAAGTAGGGAAGGTGGTGTAAAAAGATGAAAGAGTAGATAAAGGAGAAAAAAATATGTGAGAGATGTAGTCGACCAGAATTTTGTGAAAGAGTTCTTCTCAATGGTAGTGGTAAGGGAAAGAGGTGTGAAATAATAGACAAATATGGAAAGGATACTATATATGAAGTTGTCAATGAGGACAATGAGGAAAGTGGTAGAAAATAAAGGAAGAGGAGAAATGTTGCAAGGCAAGGAATTCTTGAACTAGGTTGATGGAGAGGGTAAGATTGAGGAAGCATAAGTAATTTGAAAAGGCTAGAGAAAGAATGGATTAGAAGTAGCATAAAAATGTGGGGATAAATAGTGGTGGAGAAGAGATGAGGATAGGAGAATAGTTACAAAGATGAGGATGATAAGAATGGAAAAAGAATAGGAGGTAAAGTGGAGTAGGATGAAAAGGAAAATGGAATTAGAGGAATGATACAAATAAAAAGGAGAAGGATGAATATAGTAAAGATATGATAAAGGAACGGTGTAGAATAAAGAGGTGAGTTGAAAAAAACAAAAAGGGTAAGGGTGGGGAGAGTTAACAACAAGGGAAGTAGGGAAGGAAAAATAAAGTGAAAGAGGAAATCGAAGATGAGGATGAAAGGATGTTAAGGGGATGAATGAGACAAGTAAAGAAGGACAAGGATGTTATAAATTGAAGGAGCATCTCTAGCAGGTGGAAGGTCATCATGTCCCATGAATGTATGCTAGATGAATGCTTTGAAGTGCTTTAGGTGCTATTGGATGCAAACTTAGGTGATGATAGTATATGTTTAGTGTTTGGTCCTTGATTTTGAATACATAACTATGTATTTATATTATTCCCTTGTTTGAATTTTGTAATTGAAAATGGGAAGGTCAAACTATAAGTGAAAAAGATGTCCAAAAGACAAAAGAGAACCAAAAGGAGCGAGTAAGGCAAGAAAAGGGTTAGGGGCACCCAGAGGGGACAGGGGCGCCTAGGTGCTCCTATCCTGGCTGGGCATTGGTGTCTGGAGCCATAAAAGATAAATAAGTAAAATACCGACTAGGTTGTGGGGTATGTAAGACCAAATAGAAAGCAAGAAACAAAGACAAGAGGCCAAATACGTGCCAATTACTAGTTTTCTTGCTTAGGAATCATATGAATGCTAGTATGTGTTTAGGACCTAGAAATGTACCCAAGTGCATGATTTTGTGTCTATATTTTCCCCCACTTTATGTTGTTGAGTGAATACTCGATAACATAAAGTAGATAGAATATGTGTACTTGATAACCATATAGAGTGTGCGGTGAAAAGCATGTCGAGTGGACAAGTGAAGTGTGGAATGAGTGTAAAGATGAAGCGTGGAAACTAGGAAAGAAAGTGACCCTAGGGGTGAAGTGTATGTGTTGTACCATGTGTACTGTTGTTGTGCTTGTTGTTACTACTTCTTGTAAGGACGAACCTGCAAAAAAAAGAAGAGCAATAATATAGTCAAAGTCCCATATATGATAAATTAGAGAAAAATGTGCATAAGTATATAAAAGTGTGTAAAAGAAAAGTGTTCACCTGATGTAGAAGAGTGTAAAAGGATAGAAAAGTGTCTTGAAAATGCTATGTAGAACATTTTTTTTGGGTGATTTCACACCAATAGCGAGTTTTTGGGTGATTTCACACCAAGTGTGAGTTATTTGGGCGATCTCACAAAGAAAGAGCAAGCATTGGGGATATAGGGATAGTGTTACCCTTCATCCATGAATCTTCTGTTAAGCACCACTCCGGATGGTGCATCCTAATTTGTTCTGTTGTTCGGAATTATTTTCAATTAAAAGTGGTTATTCCGATTGAAATGATTATAGGAGATTGCATGCATTATATGGTTGAAGGTATGTGCTTGAATCGTAAGATTGATCTAAAGGCTCATGTGAACTATGTTGATCCGATAAGTTTAATGTATGTGCCCTTAGTAGATAGGTGTCCACGAGAGGACACGGGTTTCCGAGTGCTCTTGTCTAAGCACAGGTGCATGTCTTTATTGTGATTCTAACCCAAGTCGATTCGATCCAAAGTGTTATAATTGTTACCTTTGTTAATTCCATGTTGTGTTGTAATGTGTTGTAGCTCGAGTTGTTGCATGGGGTGATTTTTTCACCTAATGCATTCCCCCTTATTTGGGGTGAATGCGACGTCAATAGGAGTGTGCGGACCTAAAAGAGAGGACCTCATGCTAATCTAAAATTGTGTGCCTACATGGTGGAGAGAATTTTCATGGTATAAACCAAGGCACGTGCAAAAAAAGTGGCTAGAAACATGTGTTATTAGAAAAAGTAGTAAGTATACAATAGAAGACAATGTAACAATTAGGCAAGTGTGTAACAAAGTGGACCTCAAAAGAGAGTTTCGAACATGAGACATCACTCACAATGTCACGAGACAATTAGGGCCAAATCGGCCAAAATCATACAAGTAGTAATCAAACAAGACATAGGGCATAGCCTGCAAACAATAGCATACAATTGAAAATAGTGGCAAGAAAAGTGTAATGAGACAAGCATAGTGGCATATAGTCCTGTCCGGAAAATGTTACACATGAAACACCCGTTAGCATGTTAGAAAGATAAAAAGTATGTCAAAGCATGTATGTATTAATGTGAAGTAGTGTGCTAGTAAGAATATGATTTAGTATATGATGTAATGATAACACCTAGAATGTGTGAGAAATTAGATGCCCCTAGGAATCTCGGTGGGATTTGGTAAGAGGTACATTGTTGAGTATCATTGCAGCATGTAAAAGATCGTATGAAATATGCATTCACTTCAAAATACCAAGTGAATGTGTATGTGTATATAGAAGAGATATTGACATACTAAGTACATCCATCTAGCATGGAAAATAAAGTGTACATGTAAGTATAAGCAAGCAAGAATAAGTGCAACCAAGATATGTAATATGTTGTGAGTGGGAATGTTATGGTATGCAATGTGTGAAGATGGAAGGAGAAATGTTCCCCTAGCGGATTTGGATGAGTATAAGATGATTTTCATTTATAGAAGACCCCTTAACAATCAATAATGAACCATAGAACAAAAATGTGTCATTGGAAAATGGTTTGAAAAGGTGCGCTAGATGGCATATAATATGAAGTGTAGAGCATAAAGAGTGAATGTGGTAGGTTCATTTCATATTTAGACCCTTAACATGATCGAGTATGAACTATGGAACTAGATTTTGTCATAGGGTAATGGAGATACTGATGCTTGTATCAAGATGTACAAGAGAGACTAGATGTAAAGCATGGAGCGTAATGTGTATATGTGGAGATTAGAAAGAATTGATAATGATTAAAGGGGAAAGAAAGTGTGATTCCCCCAAGTGTGTGAGGATGGAAATCTATCCGGAGATGGAAGAGAAACCATTCCACGATGGAGGATATGGCAATATATTAGGAGTATCGATATTGGTGTTAGGAGGAGTAGATTTTCCAAAGTAAGTTGTAGCATTGAGAGCATATTGAAATTTTTTGTGTGATGGTGAGTATGTGAAATAGTGTAAACCTCAGGAGGAGATGTGGCAAGAATAAAAGGAACAAGTGGAGGGAGATAGTTGAGGCCGAGTTTGATGGATTGTGTCGAAATGGAAAGAGGTTCTTTGAATCTTTTTGCATATTTTCCTAATCCGGTGCCATTGAAACCGTAACGAAGTAGATACCGATACCCAAGACCATACTTTTTGAAATTAGAAGGGGTGGCTGAAGTGGGGGATTCAGGTGAATGATCGATAGTGTTGTAATAGGAAAATGGAGAGGGATCTGCTAAGGATTCATAGACCACATCCTAGTATAAGAATTTAATACACACATGAAGGGTTGAAGGGACCACATGCATGGCATGGATCCAAGGCCATCCGAGAAGAATATTATAATTAAGATTGTTAGGCATTACATGGAATGGGATGGAAAAAGTGCATGGCCCAATAATAATGGGAAGCGTGATTGTACCTAAGACTTGTTTAGGAATATTTTCAAATCCACGAATGTGAATAGATGAGGGTGTTAAAGATACTACGAGATAGCCAATCTATTGAAGAAATGGTAGATTACAAATGTTAAGGCTAGAGCCATTATCAACTAAAGCTCATTTAACCCCTATATTATTAATTTGAACTTTGATATAAAGGGGAGGATCATTATTTAAGATATCTTGAGAAGAAATTTTAGCAGATGTAAAAGTAATATGTTCTTCGTTAAAAGAAAGCGATGTAGTGACTTTATAGTAGACATATTCAAGAGAGGTGTTAGGATGAAGGTAAGTATTAGAAAAAAAAAAGAGTGAATTTTATTTGCACATTCGGGAATTTCTGCAAAAAGGCATGGAGGGAGATACTCATATTGGAAAGAAAGAAAGAGTGAATAGTGTTCAAATGTGGGTTCACCAAATGATTTAATAAAAATAAAATTATTTATTAAATCCTAATTGTAGAGTAACTGATGTAAACTATGATATACATGTGCTAAGTACAATATAACACAAGAAATAAGCAATTAAAGTATAAAACCCTAAGCAACTAGTATAGAAAGAATAACTTAGTTGATTTACGCTTGATACAGAAATGCCATGAACTGGGAAAACTATTGAACACGAAGTGAACAATGTTGTAAATGCTCAGTATAAATTCTAAAATCCATAGACGAGTTGGACATAGTCGTCCACGGAAGGACAAGGGTGCCTAAGTACTAAAGACTACTCCGGGCACCCGTGACTGTGCAAATGGTCAGAATCTAACTTTTACAATTTCGTACAAGTGTCACAAATATTCCCTGTTGATCGCATGTGTGTCACTCTTTGATTGTCGAGGGTACATGTAACCTAAAAATAGATATCGCCTATAAAATCCCAGAAAACACATCAAATCCAAAAAAATAAAGATGCATAATGGGGAGACTGACTAACCCTAACGGTCACCCTGAGAGTGAACTTACTATCGATCACTACACTACATCGGAGACTCCCTGTATTTCTTTTGAGTGTGTGTAGAAATTGTGCCCTAGGATGCCCTTGTGCAAGTTGCACTTGATAGTGGGTTATATTTTCTCTAAGATGCAAATGTGTGGATAGAATAGAATAGAATTCCCCTTCCTATGCTATGTATGCAGAATATTTAGTCCCTTATCCATTGAATGGATATTAGATGGATGCTTTTAAGTGCTTTAGGTTCCTTTGGATGCAAGCTTAGGTGATGATAGTATATGCTTAGTACTTGGTCCTTGATTTTGAACACATAACTATGTATTTATATGATTCCCTTGTTTGAATTTTCTCATTGACAACTGGAAGGTCGGCCCATAAGTGAAAAATATGCCCAAAAGATAAACGAGACCCAAACGGAGCGAGTACGATAAGAAAAGGGTCAAGGGCGCCCAGAGGGGACAAGGGTGCCAAGGCACTCCTATCCTAGCCGGGGCTGGTGTCTGGATCCATAAAAGATAAATAAGTAAAATACCAACTGGGTTGTGAGGTATGTAAGACCAAATATAAATCAAGAAACAAAGACAAGAGGCCAAAGACAATCATCAATTACTAGTTTTCTTTCTTAGGAATCACATGAATGCTAGTATGTGTTTAGGACCTAGAAATGTACCCAAGTGCCTAATTTTGTGTCTACATTTTGAAGCTTCAAAATACTATTAAATTTATGCAACACTAATTTTTGATCTAAATTGGAGAAGTACTTTTGAAGTCATGAAGCACTACTGAGGTTGTTTGAATCCTGAATCATTAATAATTTAATGTTTAAATGGATAAGTTTTGGAAAGGACAATTGGTTGCATTGTTTATTTAAAACTCCTTTAGGAATTCACATTCACATTCCATAAGTTTAGGATTCGTAGTGTGTGGCATTAGATGGCTATATAACAAATCTATATTTCCTTAGGAGGGAGATTTATAAAGTATGTTAGCTCAAGTGTTTTCTTTTAAAATAAATGTGGATGTGAGATTAAGGTTCAAAACAGGTGAGGTTGGTAAGTAAATGATGGAAGATATTATATCAATATGATCTATGATATGCGACTAAATCATTGGTAATCATTCTAAGTGTGTTATTTCTCTAAGTATATGAATTGAAGTCTTTTTTATATTAAAGTGTTCAAATATGATTTCATTTGAACTCCCCACATGTGTGTAATTTATTTATTTTGGTTTATTTTTTGGCACGTATTCTAAGGAATGCATGGGGTAAGGCATCTCTTCACCGAGTAACCTACCTATATGTACATCAATACAATTTGGCATCACTCCTTAATAACTCGGGGTGGTTCCCTATATTTGATATGTACAAGTATATATTATTCCTCAAATCATGAATGTTGGGCCTACGGTATCCCCAACCTCGTTTTTTATTTTTTTGGGTTTTACAAAGTGGGAATTGATTAACCCCAATTTTGTATTTGGTTTAACAAGAAATCACCTTCTCCATGTTCCTCGTCTAGGGTTAAAATAGACTCTAAGTGCTTCACCAGAAGCCTTAATCTTTATAGCGAAAATTTGGTTTCTACACATGTAGGTGTCTTTGCTTTGAACTCTTTTTCAGTTTCAAATTCAAATTTTAGATTAATTAGAGTTTCAAATTTCATAATATGGGCATTGACTACACTCGTGTGTTGTAGGTTTCACTTTATACATCTCTCAAGCACTCAAGAATTCAAATAATTCAAAGTAGGTTTACACACTTAGGTACACATTTTATTTAACCATAAAATTTCATTTACTAGATTGGAAGGGAATGTAAACACCCAAATTTGGTCATTTGGCATTTGGTAATGTTAGTTTTGGCTTATATCCCTCATACATGATGTGTTCACATAAACTAAGTTCACACTCACCATCTTATCATATCATAAGGCTTACAATAGCTCAAATCCCTCATTCTACTACTTAGTCACATATAGGAACTCTCCTATCAATCAAAGCCACAATATACCTTTTGTATGAACTTGTCTAGATCATAAAATTGGCTTTTAACCCTACGAAGAAAACCATTTGGTAGGGACAACATTGACTATCGATCCTACCCACTATTGGTTGATTTTTATTTAGCATTCTAATTGAAAAAATTCAAATGAATATCTTTCATGGGTCGATGTTTTCCATTTAGGTTTGTATTAGTGTAAAACATTAACCTTAGAGTATTATAAATACAAATCAAACCCACTCATTACTTAACTTAGTTTTTACTTGGTGGTCACTTGGCACATGCCTAGCACTTATCTATCAAAACATCAAGAAAGATAGCATATTCTTCCATGTTGCAAGAACATGCACTAGGATCAACCCCTAAGTAGGTTTGACACACTCTAAACTAAGTGAAAATTATTCATATCCATTTCAAAACAAGCATTATCAAAAGCAAAAGAGCAAAAATCTAGTTGCACACACACATGCGCTTGGGAAATGAGCATAATTGCATTTATAATAAGTGAGAGAGCTATGTGGGGTTTGAAGTCGTTTGAAGGTAGCTATGTAGGTAGTACAATGTCACCTCAACCTAAGTCGGTGTTTGATTTTTATAGGAATTTCAAGGAGCTATGTTTTCAAAGAGAAAAGACTCGTTTCACAAAATTATATGCCTCTTTCGGATCCTAGATCACACAAAGAGCTACATATTTAGTAGTCGCAAGAGGTCGTAGGTCCACAAATTTATTTTAATAAGTAGGAAAAGTATTTACAACCGAGGAAAAGGTTGAGTAACACTTTTTCCCTCTTGGATGCTTTTATCCTAGGGAAAATTGAGATCTAGTTTTAGAGATGAACCAACTTTGTCATTTTTCTTTCTCATTTCTCCGAGTTTTGAATCCAAATTAATCATCAAAGTATAGATAATGCTAAGTGCACTATCTTCTTGTGATTTTATTATGTTTAAAACGTTCCCTAATTTATCAAATGTCTTAATCATTTCCTATATGTTGAGATCTCTCTATGAATGTTAATTTAGTAATATGAACATAAATCCTTTCTCGGATTCCAATGCTAATTAGGCTTTATCATCACATAAGATTATATTAGGGTATACAATCATTTTTCCATGATTTAGGATATGTGTGTTTTTATTATTTACTATAATATGATCTTATTTCATCTTTACACATCTTGTTTAATACTTTAATTAGATCAACCTTAATTTAGCATTATAAAAGAGCATCCACTATAGGAAATCATTGAACATTTAATTGTGCAAGATAATTGAGGGATATTGTAATGCACTTTTCATTGGATTTTTATGTGTGTTCCTACAATTTTCTTCTCAAATAGTAGCTTAAGTGAGGCATGCCCCTAAATCCAAAACCATTTTTACCATTTTAAGAAATATATGGGAGCATGGAGTCAGAATTCGGGATTGACGCATCAAATAGATTTAAGAAAATATTAGATGCAAATGATAAGGTTCTATAAACATCTTTGTCATTATAATTACAAGAATGAATTTTTCATGTCATTATAATTACTTCATGATTGTTCTCTTTCTTGTTGATGTTTCAAGTCATTTTTAGGTGTGAAGTTTTTTTATGAGCTTGTTGGCATGTTGAAGCCCTAAGATTGGCATTGGACATGGTATTGTGATCCTGAAGGTACCATTTGGCATGACGGTTCATGTTTGAGCTTAATTGTGTGTTATTGTTTTCTTCTACGTGTCAACTAAGGGTGCTCTAATTAGGTAGGGCAATGGCATGGAATGAGTGTCAAAGTGCTAGAAAATGTTATGCAAACATAAGGTGTGATAGGGAATAAAAAGGAATAATCTTCTTGATTATCCACATGGGTTAACATTAATTAACGTGCTAAAAAAACTTAAATATATAGGGTCTTTAACTATTGATTGAGCTAATGTAATAATTGTCTAAACTCTTCCATATTAAAGTATCGACATCAATGTTATGTATTGTACCATCGGGTTACACATGTTAGCCAATGCCGCAAAAGTGAGATTGAAAATCATTGTAGCTTAGCTCAATTCACATGATAGTGTGAATACTAACACTATTTGCATCAAATACAAAAAAAAAAAAAAGAACAACTAAAGTTTGTTTGGCGACAACAATTTTTGGGTAGTTTTCCAAAAATCTATTCTTATTTAGATCAAATGAATTTTTTTCATTATTAACTTCCTTTGTCATTTTCCTCCTAAAACTACTAGAGTAAGTAGAAAAAAATAAAGAAAAACATAAAATGACTATGTTTCTTGTTTTTGGTATTATATTAGTGCATGTTTTACAATAGTAGCAAGGGATCTAATGTAATGAAGTGAGTATATTTACTTTTATTTTCAAATATAAATTCAATGTTTATTTAATTGTTACAAAATAATTTTATTCTTAATTTTGATGTTTATTTTTTAACCGTCAGTCCCCCCCCCACCCCTCCCCCGCTTTTTTTTGGCCATTTTTCCTCAAGGACGTTAATCACAAATTATTAATTTATCTTAACCATAATTATATAAACTTGAGGGGCCATTTTTCCCAAAATATTATTTATGAAATATGAAAACCTTCAAATTGATCTCTCCCCATATATGTATGCTATCTGTATCTGTTCTGTATTAGTTTGGAGGAGCAATCAATAATTTATATTTTTTTCGAGAATTATTACTAAAGATGTTAACTTCTAAAAGCTTTATTTGAAATTATCTTGCTATACATTTAATTGCGACTAAAATAATTCCATGCGAGCATCGTATAGGAAATATGTTTACTCGTTTATTTGATTTAAACTCGCAAATTAAAGAGACTTAGTTCCTAGATAAAACTACCCTTAATGCAGTATATTTAGCTACTGTAAAAATATGTTTAGCCAGCAGTTGCTGCTAAAGCTAAGATCGGACCAGCTACATTCAATTCCCCGCTCTGCAATCTCTCTCACTATGGAGATCAGAAAATGCAGAGTCTTGAGATCACAACATGATTGGACAGAAGTTATTTTAGCATTCCCCAATACTAGAAATCTTTATGTATAGCTACTGGAATCTATTCCTTCATTTTTGTGTGATTGGGATGAATCTAATATACCTCCAAAAAAATCTGATAACATGGCATTTGAGAAAATGAATATCACAATCGTACTTCTTCTGATGAAACGGTACAAACTCTGAATCATGGTACAGAAAGCCTTCCCATAAAAATTGTTCTGAATCATATTCCTGGAAGATTTTATGACTTAGATTTCACAATGGTTCTCCATTAGTACCACCTGAGATCACAAGAATTTAAGTAAGTTATTGTGGAAAAAATGCCTGAGTGCCCATGAAAATTAATGGCCAAAAACATGTATTGATTAGAACGTATATGTCCGTAAACCAAGCAATAACTTCAATTTTTTTGCACCCAATATCAATATCAATGAATGCTAAAAGAATCCGAAAGATCTGGGTGGTAATCCATCAATCAGATAAATAACAAGACTTTATTGTATACCCACCTGCATTTCCAAAGGTTCTGTACTCTCTTGACTTTGGACTGGACTGTTATTTGTTTGGCTTCTGCAATGGAGTTCATATTGATATGTACATGATAAATGGCTTGTGTTTGTGACTTGGGTATTCATATATATTTTTATATATAACGGTTGGAAAGCTTAGAAGCAAGCATGACTGGTAAGATTCTGATTGAGCCTTTATGAGTATTCACTACTCAATGTTGTAGAAAAACATCATCATGTAAGCTTGTATTGGACAACTTTAAAGGATTCTGTAATACTTTATCTATTTTGGAAAAAAGTTTTGGGAGTGAATGCAACAAAGTGGAATGGAATATATGAGATATTTCAGAGGGTGACTGTCATGTAATGTCATGTGCCCCACTACGAGCCTTCCTTATACTAAACAAAACAAAGTATGTTTAGCTAACTCTTTTTTTTTGGGGGTATATCTTTCCATCTAAAACACTTTTGAGGAATTCATGCCTTTTAAACAAAATATATTTGACAATCATTTTTATGTATATATCTTTCCATCTAGAACACTTTTGAGAAGTTCATACTTTTTGATGTGTATGATTCACACAAAGCCATATTGACATTTTGGACCCATGCAGCCTTATCTTTATGGATCAGATTCTCTTTTGTGTGGATCCTCTTTTTGGCTAAATAGGGTAGATTGCTTAACAGATGGAGATGCTAAGTAGAGAAAAGATAAGGGGGACAAGAGCTGCCTTGTCCTTTTTCTATTCTTACATTGTTATTGGTTCAAGGGTGTATGGGAGTGAGTTCATTTGTTAATACTGGTGTGTAATACTCGTGAATATGTTTTGGGAAAAAGGGTATTATAGTTTATCATATAATATATCTCTTCTGTCTTTATGAAAAGATGAATTGACTCAAACAATTGGAAAGAATTGTTATTTGTGTTTTAAAATACATAGTCTGACTGATCCAAATGCTTTGTGCAAAAGAACGAAACTTAGATTGTTTTCTAATTAGAAGAATCTTGAACATTACTTCACATAGACAACATGCATGTGAAAATTTGATATAATGTTGTTTTTAAAAAGAAGTGAACGTGAATATGACAACTCTCTGAGGATGAAAAGATGTGTGTTCCATGGATACTATAAATAATTTATTCCATCGTTCAACAATAATTATTAATTATTTGGATTTTAATATAACAATTTAATGCATATGCAATGAAGAGCCTTGCACATTGCATATAGAACCATGAAGCAAAAGCTTTCCATCTTGAACGAATCGATGGGGTGAACCATTATTTATTTGGCATTCTCTAAATATATGTTTAGTTAGATTAAATATCTTAAATAAATTTATTTGAAAAATGTTGATAAATATTAATTTCAATGTTTTTATTTTATATTTTGTGTATATTATAGTGATTAATTATTTTGTTACATTATCTTCATATTTCTATTTTATCAGTAGTAAAAATATTTGTAGAAAAAGGCTACAAACTATACAATCAAAATATTACTATTTTTGATTGACTTCTCAAAGTTAAAAATGTAAGTTCCTAAATAATATCCAAACGAACATCAAATTTAATGCAACGAATAAAAGATTACACAATTACACCAATAGGTATCACCCTTAACTACCATTGTATAATGCCTATCGGCATAACTACCTCAAGTTGGATATGCTAAATGTGTGTTTTAGAAACTCTATACGATATACCATGATCTTTTTCTAATATGTGTGGTGTCATAATATGTAAATGGGGATGTACATGATCTTTTTCTAATATGTGTGGTGTCATAATATGTAAATGGGGATGTTGCAAACAAGTGTTATTTAGGTGTTAATATAATTGATGATTGATTGTGGAATGAGCATGTTTACTTGTTGGAACTTCCCATCTCATCCTTTGTAGATTTATTATTTGAAAAATGCCTTGTCAATACCTTAATATGCCATCCCAAGTGAAATATGTCTCTTCATTACATCTTGCAATTACTCCCACAATTCTAAAATCCTTATACATTCAAAACTTTACTTCCACGAAAAATATAAAAGTCATTATACTATGTGGATGATGCCATAATATGTCAATAGGGATGATGTCACAATGCAAGTGGCCATCCTACTCACATAATAGTTGATTGGTTGTAAGATGATTATTTGTTTTGTTCAACTTCCACTATCCTTAGGTATGTGGCTTCATAATTCCATGATTCCCTACAACATTTGTGTGATATCGTTACTTATGCCATAGTTCACTTAACCTTGCCTTGTTTTTATTTTTGTTCACTCATTACACCCATTATGCATATTTGTTTCGATTAACAAAAATATGTCCTATAGTACCTAAATGGGGTATAGGGTATTAATGTTAATGTAATTAGGAGGAATAAAACATTGTAAATAAGTATGCTAAAATAAAGTAAAGTATTTGAATAATTTAATCTAATGGAAATAAACCCGAGTATGCAAAAGAGGGAAGAAAGGTGACTTAGTTGTTAATGAGATGATTGTCGTAGAGTATCACGAGATCTAGAAATAAAATCTGGAAGTGTAAACGAACACTTGGGGACCCTTCAAAGACCCGATTTGGAATGTCTAAACTAATAGAGGCACCTAGGGAGGGCTTGGGGCACCCCAGGTGCCTGGTCCTGCAATCTAGGTGCTCGAACACTATAAATGCTCAAAACCTGAATCGGATACGGTCGTAAGTAGGTTACGAATGCTTCGTGTACATTGCACTAGATTCCTTGAGCAGCTGCGTAATGCTTCATGTAGTTCGTGTGTGTGTGTGTGTGTGTGTGTGTGTGTGTGTGTGTGTGTGTGTGTGTGTGTGTGTGTGTGTGTGTGCATGTTGTGCCCTAGGTGCTCTCGTGTCAATTGCACTTTGTGAAGTAGCGAGAAATAGTAACTATAGAAATGTAAGTAGCATGAGTGCATGGAATAGAATAGAATCCCTCCCCTATGAAGTTTGTGTGATACATATCTCCTAGCCTTCGTGCATGGCACTATGTGGATGTAAGTGATGCAATGGATGCAACTCTAGATGGAGTGATAGTAGTAGTGTAATGTTATGACCTAGGACCCTTATTATGGTCTTATAACTTTATATTTATAGAGATCTCAACCTTAATTTCATAATTAATCCGACAAGGCCGATCTGGGAAAAAGATAAAGATGACCAACAACTGGAAAGGACCTAAAAGGAAGTGGAAGAGGATTTGCATAGACCGGGGCACCGAGGTGCGACAGGGTGCCTCGGGGTGCCCAAGACTGAGATGGGGTGCCCTGATTTCGGGATAGAATGTTGGGAAGTTGTAAAATGGGCTGATAGGTGCTAGAATATACATGGGAAAGACAAAATAAAACATAAGAAAAAGATGGCCAAAATGTGGGATTAATTAGTACTTTGTACACTTGAGAACCTTCTAAATAGTAGTATAAGACCAAGCTAAATATTATCTAAAGTACATAATTTTGTGTCTACATTTTGACCCCACTTTATGTTGGTGAGTGGAATTCTTAGTAACATAAAGTAGATAGAGATGTGTACCTGATATCCATGTAGAGTGTAGAAGAAGACGTATCGATGGACTAGACTCAAGCGTGAAATGACAAAAAGTAAAAATATGGAGGAGCATGGATTCTAAAGATGAAAAATGCGCATAAAAAGTGATGAGAGTGAACCTAGGGTGGAAGCAGCGTGTGTAGCTAGCTTGTTGTGTGTAGTGTACCTGCATGGTTAGTAAAGGCATGTACTTGTAGCGGTGTGTTTTCATTCGTTGTTGTTGTTGTTGTTGTTGCCCCCAATTTAACTATTTGTTTCTCGTATGGCGAACCTACAAGGAGAAAATGCTCAAGTAGTCAAATATGTATGTATGTAAAAATGTTGTGTAAAATACGCATGTATATGGAAATGTGTAAAGTACGCAAATGTAAAATATGATGGAATAGAAAGTGTAAATGTAATATGTGCACTGATCCATATCGATAGAAGGGTGTATAAGGATATCTTGTATCTTTGTCATCGCAAGTTTTTTGGGTGATCTCACGCCACCCTGGATGAAGACGTATAGGGAGGAACCATGTGGTATCCTCCAACCTTTAACCGCTTCTACTGAAATGTTTAAATAGATCTCAATATTGTCCTGGTTTTTTGGGTGATCCAATGCCACTGGATGAAGAAGTGTAGAGAGGCATACCCCTTTGTAACCCCCAAGCTCCGTAAGCGCTCCGCAAAATTACCGAAGGAAATCATGTCTGTTAGGGCCCTTTGCATATGGATTTCGTAGACTAGTTTGAACTCACTCATTGTATGTAAACCCACAATTCCAAGGGTGAAAAGTGCATTGTACTAAACCGGTGTAAATACGTTGTGTTAGTAGAAAATCCTCAATTATGCCCCCTCTTTGGGGGTGCATGCAACGTCGCTAAAATGAGAATACGGCCCCAAAAAGAGGACCCAATGCACTCGACTGTAGAACTCGTCATGGGGAAAGGGAAGCACTTGGTAGATACCAAGGTGCACAAAAAGGGATGGCTATCCAAAACAAGTGTTAGTCAAAAACACATGCATGCAATAAGACAAGTGTAAAATACTCGAGATAATGTAAAAACTACCAAAACGCAGAGTGCAAATACACAAGAAGACAAGTAGACCGTATAAAGCGGGTTTCAAACATGGGACATCACTCCCGATGTCGCAAGACACTCAAGGCCATCATGGTTGCAAACATCAGATAAGTGTGTACACAATCAAAGGGAAAATACCGTAGACAATAGCAAATAATGCGAGATAAGTAGAAACAAACAAGTAGTCATGGAGACATGTAATCCTACAAAACAATAACACTGTATAAGATGAATGTGGATGCCCCCAATGACTAGTATAGGAAGGGTAGAAGGCGAGCATCCATGTCATGTGTAAAATCATGTATTTGTGATCACACTAAACAAAGGCGTGAACGCACATGTGTGTATGATAATGACATATAAGAGAGAAATATAACATGCATAGTAAAGTGATCATGCAAAACACGAGTAATAAAAAGTAAGTGCCCCCAAGACAATGTAGTAAGTTGTGGATGGATGGAGATGGAATGCAAGATGGAACCATAGGAACAACGTACCCCCTTAGTGAATGGAATGTGTATGCAATGAGGTTCATTTGTTTTTCCCTCAACAGATTAAGAATGAACCGTAAATGAGAATACATCATCGGGAAATGTTTGAGTAGTGTAGGTTATATCTAGTGTGCTATGGTGAGTGTGTATGTGTAGTGGCGGTGAGATGAGACATGTGGAAAGGTGTGTGTGAACCATATAGCCTCGACTTTGTAGATGAGTGGATGAAAATGAGTAATGTGAAAAGATATGAGTGGACACTATAGCATTAAGCGTATACCACGACTTGTTGAATGGAAAGTGTTGATTTACCCCTAAGCATATATCACTATAGAAAAATGGATGGTAGTGGGTCATATGGAAGGATGCGTGTGGAGCCTATAGCATAAGCATTTACCACAACTTGTTGAATGAAAAGTGATGATTTAGCTTTAAGCGTATGTCACTATAAAATGAGGAGGTGAAAATGGGTGATGATTTATCCCAAAGCGTATGTCACTATGGGATGATCATAAAGGGAGTGGTGATATAATCTAAGGTGTATACCACTATAAAATGATAGAATGGGTGTGGTGATGTAGCCTAAAATAATATACCACTACTAAATGATAATAGGGGTGGTGATTTAGCCTAAAGTGTATACCACTAGAAGATGATTAGATAGGTGACTATTTAACCTAATGTCACTAATGTGGGAAATGTCGTGTGAGAAGCATGTGGTGGGATGTAATGTTGTATGATGAATGTAAGGTCCATTTGATTGGTAAACCATCGGCAGTCAAGTATGGACCAAGGAACTAGAGTGCATCATAGGGTGGTGAGTGCAATGCGTAGAAGACAATGTAGTATAAACAGCCAAGGGATGTTGATGGTATGTAAATGTGTAGTGTGGACAATGTCATGTATCATGTGTAATGTTTATAGGATATGTAATGTGTGAAATGCAATGTTGAGTGTATATAGAAATGGAATATGCAATGGTGATAAGTAAAACTAGACCCATGTGTAATGGAATCTAGTGTAGCATGTGGAATATAAGATATATGAATGCATAATGCATGGAGTGTGCAATGTAGGGGATGTGTAAGGTGCAATGATAGTAATGTATAGAAATGGAATATGGAATGACCATAGGTAAAAATAGATCCATGTGTAATGGAATTCAGCATATGTGTATAATGTTTATGGTGTATGTATTTAGGCTATATAAGCTACGGTGATGGGTGTAGATAGAATATGTAGTGATAAGATGTAAAGCTAGACCCATGTATAATGTGACCTAGCATAAATATAGAATGTAAGATTGGGATGATAAAACTAGCCTCATGGATAATGATGACTAGCGTAGAGGAAAATGTATGATATGTATAATGTAGTGGTAGAAGTAAATATAAAATGTATGGTGGATATATACACAATGTGGGATGGTATAATATGTAGTGCCTATATTTTAGTGTGTGAGGTTCGTTGTAATGGTAATCCATCAACACTCAGTGTGAACCGAAGCACAAGATTGTGTCGGCGGGTAATGAGGGTGCTATGATGTGGAAGAAACATGAATAAGTAATAATGCAAAGATGAGGGATGCACTATACGAGTATGAAGACAATGGATGAAGGGGAAATATGTACAACATGTATGCCCCCTGAGTGTAGGTTGTAATAGATCATGTAAAGTCATCAACGATATAAATCGACCTCGTGGTCAAAGTCATATGGGTAGTCATTAGCGACACTGATAAGCAATAGTATTTGGTTGATCTTGTAAGGAGCTTGTGAGGCGGAGATTGTACATACCTAGATGGCATACTCTTCATCGATAAAAGGAGGGTGTGGGAAACCATGGGCATACCATCGAGTGTAGTTATGGGAGTAGCCAAGAAAGGAACTATTGCAAATGAAAACATGACCAAATGGCATGGAGAATGAAATATCGGTGTGACTAGGGTCTAAGGTGCCTCCAATATAGGTCAGTCAAGAATCTCATAATGTGAGTGGAGAGGAACAAGGGGTACGGGGTAAATAGACTATGAGATGAAAACCACGTAAACCATAAACAATAGTGATAGGGACAAAGCCATAGTATAGATGAGGAGCATGAGTAGAAGGTTGAAGGTCGTTAAGGGTAAAACCAAGGTGGGCAAGACCGAGGGGGATCATATGGTTTCATCATGGGTAGGATCAAGTGGGACATGTTCCCAATAGGAATCATGAATGAGAAGTGTACAAGTGGAGGGTGGGTGAGTTGGTGATGGAGAGGAGGATGGGATGGTAACATCCATGGAAGGAACATGTGGTTGGTGTGGAATAATATTGGTAGTAGGGGATAGTGAAGAGGGACAACATCTAGTAAAAAAATAACACCTTCAAGCGGTGGTAAATGAGGAGTGTCATCCATAGGTGTGGCTCATATATAGTATCTATGTGAGGGATAGGGAGACTATTATTAGGGTCATGGGTGCAATATTGGAAGGGATCACGATCATAAAAAATAGTATACTCAAAACGCTCATGTAAGAAATTGGACGTAGTGGTGGACAAGAGAGGCAACATCTTGCATGGAATGAAGCCATGGTCTTCCTAACAATCAATTATAGGAAATGAGAAAATATAGGACAAAGAAAACAGTAGGGAGGGTCTTAGGACCAACAGTGGGAGGTAAGGTAACATGGCCTAAACATGGACACATAGTACCATCGTAAGCACAGAGTGAGATAGAAGAAGGGATAATGTCATGAGCGGAAAACCTAAAGCTTGTAGGAAGGTCATAAAGCACAAATTGAGATCAAAACCATTGTCATGAGAGTACATTTGATGGTAACATTATAGATGCAAGACATGATGTAAAGTGGCGAGTCATTGTCAAAGGGGTGGATGTCAACAGGAGGATTAGCTCCAGAATGCTATGTGTTGGGAAAAGGCAGCAAAGAAAGGTATCATACATGGAATCTGGATGCATGTCAATCGAAACATGGGTAGTAGCAAAGAGGGTTTCAACACGATGAAGAAAATTAGGATGGGTAAGTAGAAATTAATTGACAGAGATACTCATGATGGCTAAATGTAAATGAAAATCCTAGAAGGTGCTTAGAAGGAGACATCGGGTTCACCAAAATGATTAGTAAAAATATGTCCTATAGTACCTAAATGGGGTATAGGGTATTAATGTTAATCTAATTAGGAGGACTAAAACATTGTAAATAAGTATGCTAAAATAACATAGAATGACTGAATAATTTAATCTAATGGAAATAAACCCTAAATATGCAAAAGAGGGAAGAAAGACGACTTAGTGTTAATAGATGACTCGTAGTAGAGTGTCCCAAATCTAGAAATAAAATCTAGAAGTGCATACAAACACTCAAGGACCCTACGAAGACCAGATCCGAGAATGTCTAAACCGCAGAGGTGCCTAGGAGGGTACTGGGGTGCCCTGGTCTATAATCTGGGCACTCTAAACATTATAAATGCTCAAAGCTTGAATTTGATACGGTCACAAGCAGGAGTTCCGAATGCTTCATGTCTATCACATTGGATTTTTCGGAAAAACTATGTAATGACTTGCAATACAAATAGAAGTATCAAACCCTAGAAAAATAAAAGATGCAAATGAATGAGTCGTACTAACCTCAACTGCTAAACTAGTGGTCTTATCACTAAGCATTGCACTACATTTCAGACCTAGATGTAGTTCTCATAGAGCAAGATTCAGTCTATCACAGCAAAATAACACAATAATAATTCTCTTATTAATCAATTGATTCGATTACACATATATAGGAATATGCATTCCTAAAAACAAGGAGGTTGTTCAACAACACTCCCACAAATCTCTCTCTCAACACCTATATACGTGAGTTATTAAAACTCACCCAAACTAATATTGTTATATGAGTTGTTTATCAAACAACTCACATTAACATTTACATCACCCATATATATTTACCTCTAAGTAAATATTCAATCATAAATATTAATGGAGCACTAAATAAATATTTCCTAACATTCCCCCCCTTAGTGCAAACATGGGGAAAACCTGCCTTTGTACTTGCACCTGCTCATGATCTGGTGATTTTCATAGGATGATCACAAACCTCAAGGATGGTTTTGCAAACGGTTGACCACAAACCGAGAATGGTGGTTTTGCAATTGGTTAACCACAAACCATAAAGTGATGGTTTTGCAAATGGATTACCAACAACTAAGAATGGTGGTTTTGCTATTGGTTTACCACAAACCACAAATGAAGGTTTTCAAGTGGTTTACCTACAACCACATCATGATATGCAAAGTACTATTCTCAGCCCTCATCACATCTCACTGTAGGGAATAACATAGGAAATTTTGCTGAAATCTGTTGCTAACGCACAAACTGAAAACTGGAAATGGAACATTGAGATCATGTTCCCCCCTTCAATGTGAAATTTCCACTTATTGAAAATAGGATCACTACAAACTGAAGCAAACACACAACTGAAAACAAATGCCACCAAATCATCTGTGCAGCCCCGTCGTTGGCGACTGACGAGAGGTCACTAAATGACCTCCAACCTCCGTTTGCCTCCATCCTCCAGTTTCATGCTCAGAACAAGAAGTCTTCAGAACCACTGTCTTCATTTACTTGTTCTTCCTCATTCTCTGATCTTTCTTCAGTAATAAATTTGGCCTCAATTCCTTTGAGTTTTCCACTAAGTATATCTTGAGCTCGAGCTCTACAAAATGAAGTTGTATGCCCCTTTTTCTTACAGTAGAAACATTCTCTTTCCTCTTTATATTTAGAAAAAAATTGTACTTCCTTTTTACATACATTGTTGTTTCTTCTTCTACATCTTCTTTGGTCCATTTTTCCTCAGCTAGGAGAGCTGATATCATATCTTCCAATGAGTTAGAAGGTATCTGACCAAGAGTGAAAACAACATTACTGTATTTGGGTGGTAAACTATTCAGCAGAATAGCTTTTGCATCCTCGTCGTCTACTGGAGCTTTTACTTCTGCAAGTTGTCTCAGAAGAGATCGTAAATTGTTGATGTGACTAGACATTGTATCTCCATCACTCATTTTGAGCTTGAACAACTAAAGTTTTAGAGAAAACTTTGCATTGACTGCTTTTGAACCAAATAATTTGCTCAGATTATCCCAGATGTCCTTCGAGTTTTTATCTAGATCAACATAATGTAATTCAGAGTCCGAAAGGGCAAGGCCAATAATGGCTTTGGCTTTATCATCCGTGTTTCCCATTCTGCCAATCTGGTCGGATCTGAAGGTGCTGGTTCTTTTCCATCTACTATCCTCCAAAGATTTTTGTTCATCAACTGCATCTGGATCTTGACTTTCCATGTGTGAAAATTGAGACCATTGAATTTTTCTAGTGGAATGTCCATTATATCTTAGAGCGTCGGTTTCAACCGAAAATGCACTCTTAGGGGAGTCGGCTTCAACCGATATTGCTCCCAATTTACACTATATTTAAAAAGTAATAAAAACAAATTACTTTTTAAATTTTACATGGATATTTACTAAAGACTTAAACTCAGAAAGTAATATTTAATTACTTTCTATATTTAAATATTTTGATACACAAATTAAACTAAAAGACACATGATTATAAATTATAGACCACCCACTACTATTGACACACTACGAGATTTAATCCCTTGACTAATAAATTACAAATAATCTTATTCTAAGATCCGTGGCTTTTGTAATTCAAAAGAAACCACACCTTTTTATTAGAATCCCATGCATATTTGCGAGCTTGAGCTGGAAGGATAAGCAAGCATTCACGTCCATGATCTAACCATGCTTACAAGTGGGCAACTTGCATGCCAAAAGGATCCACGTGTATAGTGTTTGGAGAGTCCAATAGTTGAGTTTACGGTGCTTGGAATGAATAGTGTAAATCAGATCTGTCCAGTTGCATGAATGTTGAGTGGCAAGTCTCTGACAGTCGTCCTCCTCAGTTATAAAATAACACAAACGGATTTCTTGTTTTGGACTGAGATGGGTGGTTGGTATGCATGTCAAGTTGTATTCCCAAATGGAGGAGATTCCAACCTCAAATCTCCCCAACACCAAACGTGGAGCAAAGACTGAAATGACAATAGCTGGTAGATTTTGAAGTTGAGTGTCACCTGGATCGATGCTATTTGGAGCTGTGGGCTTTGGTTTTGAGGTGGTTCGGAAAAACTGAGACAAAAATGATCATCTATTGATAGCTATTGAGTTGAACGATCACTTTGATGCAGGTTTGAATATGACAGATCTGTGAATGCAGCTTGTATTTTGAAAAACATCTAAAGAATGTATATAGTACTTTTTGAACCGATCAGATATCATACAGTTGTGGAAATGGATGCTAGAAAATATTTGAATGATGTTGATTTGAGTCGGTATGAAGATGATGCAAGACCCTGGTGTTGTTCACATGATATAATAATTCTCCAATGCTAAAAAAAACTCATCCACCGATGGTAATCCATTGAATCTTGTGTGTATTCAATGTCAACAACTAATTATGTATACCACTGAGCAATCTGTTTAGTAATCGATCCAAGCAAAGAATAACTTGTTGCTCGCTCTTTGAGATAGAAATTAATATAATAAAAATGCATGCAAGGAGATATGAATTCAGGTCGCAGCCAAGAATCATTCAATGCACAAAGAGAAGGTCAAATTTGGAGCAAACTATGGAGTCGCCAGAGATAGTTCAGTGCAGAAATTTGAACAAAACACAAAAAAAGGAGTGCCAAACCTTATCTGATGATGCAGGACGGTCGACCAAGCTAAGCATATTTAGATCAGAAACTTTGTGAAAATGTAGATCAGTTGACTATTCGCGCTTTGCCAAAGGTTATCTTTGGATCTGTCAATGAGACTGCTCACGTGAAATTGAAATCTTCTACATCAAACAAAAAATGACTCTCATCGTACAGGCATAGGAATTTCAATCGCTCTGATACCAAATATAGAGCAAGATTCAGTCTATCATAGCAAAATAACACAATAATAATTATTGTATCAATCAATTGATTATGATTACAAATATATAGGAATATGCATTCCTAAAAACAAGGAGGTTGTTCAACAACACTCCCACAAATCTCTCTCTCAACACCTATATACGTGAGTTATTAAAACTCACCCAAACTAATATTTTTATATGAGTTGTTTATCAAACAACTCAAATTAACATTTACATCACCCATATATATTTACCTCTAAGTAAATATTCAATCATAAATATTAATGGAGCACTAAATAAATATTTCCTAACTTGATTCGGGTGTGTGCATGTGTGTCGTGGCCTAGGTGCTCTCATGTCAATCACACTTTGTGAATTAGCGAGCAATAGTAACTATAGAAATGTAAGTAGCATGTGTGCATGGAATAGAATAAAATCCCTCCCCTTATGAAGTGTTTTGATGCAGATCTCCCAACCTTGATGCAAGGAACTATGTGGATGCAAGTGATGCAATAGATGTAACTCTAGATGGAGTGATAGTAGTAGTGTAATGTTATGACCTAAGACTCTTATTACAGTCTTATAACTTTATATTTATAGAGCTCTCAAGCTTAATTTCATAATTAATCCCAACAAGGCTGACTAGGAAAAAGATAAAGATGACCAACAACTAAAAAGGACCCAAAAGGAAGCGGAAGAGGATTTGCATAGACCGGGGCACCCGAGGTGGGACTAGGCACCTCAAGGTGCCCCAATATAGGCTAGGGTGCCCTGATTTTGGGCTAGAATGTCGGGGAAGTTGTAAAATGGGCTGATAGGTGCTAGAAAATATGTGGGAAAGACAAATCAAAACATAAGAAAAAGATGGCCAAAAGATGGGATTAATTAGAACTTTGTACTCTTGAGAACCTTCTAAATAGTACTACAAGACTAGGCTAAATATTGTCTAAAGTGCATAATTTGTGTCTACAGTTTCATTATGGCCACTTTTTCACACTTATTACATGCTTTTATCCATGTTTTTATCATATTGGAACTTCTTTATTAACCCCATTTATCTTATATCCTCTATTCCTCATTGTTTGAAACCTCATGTCCTTATGGTTCCCCAAGGCCAATGCCATCTCCCATAGACAATGATGTTGGGTTTGGTTTTTCCATGGTTGATGTCATCACCCACAAGTCATGGTGTTGGGTGTTGGCTCTCAATTTTATACCTCGTGGGACACAGCGGCACTTTCAGAGGGTAGGAAGGCTTAGAGGATGACAGACTATGTGATACATGGCATTTGCGGTCGGGAATTTTCTAAAATTATCTTTAGAACCAAGCTCTTGGGATGATTAGGAGGCATGTACAGAGGGGATGGCATGATCCTACTACTTTTGGTTCTTCCTTAAACTAGGGTGAGAGAACCCATTGGGTAACTTGAATAATGAGAAGATACTTTACACTTAATTCCTCTTGATTTTTCAAATGATGGGTCAATCTAAGCTAAGTATGGCCATGAATATAACATTCACTCGTAAGAGTTGTCACAAGAATATCATATATACTTAGTGCATCAAACACAAGTTACTAGAGATAATAAAGTTTAGTTGTTCTTGCATCACTTTTGATGGGAATCGGGTGAGAAGAAGTGTCTTCAATGATGCTTGGAAATAGAACAATAGGGTGGTAAATGGATCTTTAGATAGAAGTGTGATGGTGTGGGGAAAGTATAATAGGTTTGATTTGTAAAGGAGGGGGTAAATGATGGTTGATTTCCTGCAACAAAGCATCAACAACTACCATGATAGCATGTTATCTTGGAAAGTAAAGAACATGTGATTAAGTAGTAACAATTTTTAAATAAAAATATTTGCATTCATTGATACTCAATTGTTGCAAATATTTTCAAGAAAATATTTAAAACACTTAACATAAAAGCTTATGCAAGAGTTCTAATGAAGTACTTATTGCTCCTATTCTCATATGCCAAAGATACACTCAAAGGCTAACAAAATCATTTAACCAAGAGGTCACAACAGGGTTTTATAACCACCTTGGATATTGCAAAGTAAATGATACAAGGTAATATTGATTTAGTGATCAAAAAGATGTAACCAATAGAAATTTGATCTAGTGTACTACATACAGAAGCAATAAACACAAAATTGCAGTAAAAATTATAACTCATTAATAAAATTTCAACATACAAGATCCATAACACAAAACTAGAATCATAAGCAGGCATATTTCATTTAAACTTTCAATTTCTTGACAAGGGGACATAAATTAAATGTCCTCAATGTTCAATGGTTGTACAATGCAACCACCTTAACACAAAAACTTGAAAACTCAAATTCTATGTGTATTCCATATAATGAGATCAAAACATGCATGATTACATTAATTTCTTTCAACTTCTCAAATAGAAACTAACCCCTCCCGATATGAGGACAAACCATCATATTTATACAAAACTTTGTGGATCCACATTTTAATTTCCCCCCAAAATCAGTTAGATAATATTCCTTTCCCACATAATAAAGGATCCCAAGCTCTCATCAAAGTGGGAGGGCATCTTGTTCAACTAAAAAGATTCCATGTTCGGTTACCAATTTTGGAATTGGTTTTTACTTTTTTATTACAAATGTGGACGTGTGCAAAGTATTCAACTTTAGTTACCAAATCCTTTTCTATCTTGTTGACCCTGTCACAATCATTCATGTTTCTAGTCACAATCATTTATCTCTTGATGTCATTCATTTAATTGATTTCATCTTTTCCTTTTTGGAAAATACATTTCGAGAGAGGAATGATTATGGGTAGCTTTTTGAAATTGATATTTTCCTCGTGCAAGATCTTTAATAAAACTAAAAGAACACCCCTTTTTCAATATAACATTCCACTCTCCCCATTTCCAAGTTGATCATGCATTTAATCTAGACATGATACTTCACACAAACCTCATTGGGATTCACTTTCTTATAAATTATTACTTACGTCCTGTGAATTTGCAAGTTCCTTGTAGGATTATAAGTGGAATTTCTTGTGAAATAAATGGTGCCATCTCTTTGTTTGATAAATGAAAGACATGAAGATGGGAGGAAATTTGAAATATCCATCCTCAGAAACTTTGCATTCAATCTTTAATATATCTAGTCCGAGTGAAGCATTCATCAGGATGTTCTTCATGGTTGAATACTAGGCGCATCTGCAAGACCACTAACTCCCTGCATAATTTGATTGGATTTTATAAAGAAACTCATCAAAATTACTCCCTTCTTTTCTATGTTCTATATTTTATTTCACCATTTGTTTCACCCAGAGGACTACGTAGTTCCTAAACAATTAAAGAAATTTTAGATCCATTATAGGTCGGCTATCAATAATAACACCATTCGTATATCCCCTACATTCTTCATTAAGGATTTGGAAGAGAAAGAAATACCAGTCCATGCTCATGTAGTATCTTATGCAGAGCCTCAAGAGGATATATCCTTAATTTCTCGCAAATTGGTTGAGTTGGAGCAAAGGCTTGTTGTCCTTAAAAAGGATTATGTGAAGTCTTCTCCTGATTTAGTTTCTACAATTCCTTCTCCTCCATTGAATTTTGCATTGCCTTCACCTCCACTGAAGAAATGCAAAAGGGCCCCAGTAGTTCCTTTTAGTACATTCAAACATGTCCCTATTGAGCCGGTTGTCATGCCCGATCCTTCTAAATCTTCCAAAATTAGTGCTCGTTGGGCTCTTTAAGACGTATCTCGACAAGAGGGATTTACCTTCTTGAATGGGCTTCATTTTATAAGAAGAAATTTGAATTGATTGGGATTTTGGAAGGCTCAAGGGCAAGTATCAAGGAGCTTATGGATAAGGGTATTCCTTGAGGATTAGTAGGAGATATACAATATGTGTATACATCTCAAGATCGTAAGGAATTTGAGTTTAGGAAAATTAATATCTTAGCTTTTATACATGCCTATGCAGAGTAATTTGTAGCCATTAATCGACAATATGTTAGCTACAAAAAGATTTGTAGATATATACAAAAATTTCAATATAGATTCTAAGGGTAGGGAACCCTATAGAATCCCTCTTTTGTATTTTATATATATATATATATATATGTTACCGATTTCTTAAGATCTCTTATGTTTATTCCACTTCAATTGATGCGTCTTTGCTTAATTCACTTAATTTTCTTTGTATTCATCAAATCTTGTGAATATGTTAATAAGGAAATCATTATCAAGTCTAGCATGAAATTCAAATATAAGTTCCTATTTTCTTAATAATTTCTCCAATTTATTTATGACACTTTTATTCTTCTTTAGTTTCTTAGTCAATTTAGCTATTATTCCTTCCAAATGGACATACGTCTAAATGGTAGAATAATTGAAATGTGAATGATTAGTCTTTGATCCTCCTTTGAGTTGTTAATAAAATATTTGTATCAAATCATCCACATCCATGTTCAATTAATATAGGTAATCAATTTACTCCCATGTCTTATCGCTCACCGTGGTGAGTTCATTGATGCTTTGTTTTAGAATTTTTATTCTTAATTGGATTGCTCCTTCATAAGTATGTTTACTCCCCTCTTTGGTTATTAGGAAAAATACCTTCATCTTCCACCAACTAATCATCCATTTGACTCATTACCTCAAGTTTAGGTAGAAGTCCTCCCCAATAAGTAATCTCATCCCCGCATTTTCCATCGATCCTTTCGTTCATCTAGGAGTTCTAAGAGTTGTTTGTAGCACTCCCAAGTGTTCCTTATGGATTTTTTTCCTTTCTTGGTCAATTCTACTTACCAATATTTGGTAGCATTGATTATTTATTTTGACTCATCAACTACTGCTAGGGTCTTGAGTTATAGTATTGGAAACTTCATATCCTTTAGCGAGAGAAGAGGTTGCAACCATTTTTGCACATAGGTTGATAGAACATCAACCTTCTCCCTTAATTGGATTCATGTTTCAAAGTATCTATGGTGAGCTTCCCTAATGGAATGTGTGTAACTTGATAGTCACTTATTGTGGCCTCAGATTTTATTATATCTCCCTTAGGATTTGTAATTTCCAATATTTTGTGCCCCTAGGTGTCTCGTAATGATCTTTGACATTATCCTAGCCTTCTTAAGAGCTCTTGATGGTTTGGAAAACAAAATGCTTTCAATATTGACAAATCCCTACTTGGGTTATTTCCTTTTCTTCCCTTTGGATAATTTCTCCCACCATCATTTTGTGGGATCATTTCCTACCTTTAGAGCTTGCAGTGCATGTTGTGGTGTGCTAGAATAGACTACAATTTCCTTAGAAGCAGCATGAGGCACCTCTGAAACTAGAAACTGTATCTGTGGGACTTCATTCCTCATGATTATTTCCTTTTATTCAATTTGTGGTGCACTTGTTCCTTCATGCCCCTTATTTTTCTCATTAATTGCGGGTTCTTTAGTTAGCACCATTCATGATGGTGGCTCTTAGATTTCATCACAAGTTTGTTCATTTTCCTTTCTCTTAGCTACCTCATGAATTATAATTACTTTATTTTCCTTTCTCAATGCTTATTCCAAGGGGTCTATAAGAGAATTTTGTTTTTGTTGTGTTGTGGTATTTGCCTCTTCTTGAGATTGCACTTTTGTGAAGGAAACCATCTCCTTA
Organism: Taxus wallichiana var. yunnanensis; assembly: GCA_018340775.1. Lineage (NCBI taxonomy): Eukaryota > Viridiplantae > Streptophyta > Pinopsida > Cupressales > Taxaceae > Taxus > Taxus wallichiana. The sequence goes on from CM031243.1 coordinate 615,896,961, forward strand.
AATGATTAATTTTTGTCCTTTAACTCTAGTGGCAATGTTTTAGTTGTGGGTATTGTGTTTGTTGGTGGTCAAACTTGCACCTGCATCTTGGATCGGGAATATCTGAGTTGTTTGAGACAACAATGGAATTGTCCCCAAGTTGTGGAACCTTCCGTGCTTAGGACGGGTCTTTGAAGAAGGTAGGTTCCTCTACCTACCTCTAACGTTCTGCTACTCCTAATGTTGAAAGTAAATACTAGAATAAACATACCAAGGGACCAGAGATAGAAGGACATGCATAAAGAGGAAATCCTAAGCTAAGGAAGGTAGTAGCACCAAGAAAAGAGTTGATCTCTCTCCAAGAGTGGCGAAGGAAACAGAGAGGGCATGGGAGAAGAGGGTGAACGGCATGCACCACAGATCAACACATGGGTTTGGCCTTCTAGCGTGCACAACATGTGAACATGGGGAATGTAAGCACAAGAGTATGCACATCATGCCAAAAAATTCAAGCAGAGAGGTGAGATGCAATGAAAACAAGAAATTGAAGACAAGAGTTCCACAAATCATGATTTTATTGCTCAAGGGACACACATTTAGTTACACTCATGGTAGGAAAAGGTCCGAGACCGTGGGAATTCGGCCACCATTTTGGCATGGTGTCATTACAACAAAGAGGGATCCTTTTACAAAGTAGAACTTTGTTATTTATAGAAGGAGAGAAGAGAAGGAGAAAAGGAGGAAACTCTTATTCAAATCTTCAACCACCAATAGCAAGTGATAATACCGCAAAACTACCTATAGGGTTGTCGATTCACTTCCCGTGTCTGTTTGACATGTAGAAGAAGGAAGAAAGCAAGATTTTAGTGAAATCTGGTGGTTGAGGTTAATTAGATGTGTGCATTGAAGATCAGAAAGATGTTTCCCTATTTTATGCCTACCAAATTCTACCTAGATTTGAATAATTTGAATGATCCAATATGTATCTTGTGTCAAAGAACTCTCGACAAGCCCAAGCGCGCATCAATCGTAGCTCTTTAATAGAAGATACGGCTCTTGGAAGATGTCGAGTTTTCGGGCATGCAAGACACATGGCACACACGGATTGACTTAAGAAAGCGGTTGAGTGTTCATCTAATTTGTCATTTTTGCCACATGTCATTCATTGGTTGGTTGGCGGGATTTGGTGCCTGTTGGCACACTCTAATAGGTTACATGTAGCACACTCAAGTCTGATAGATGATGTGGCATAGTGATTAGCGCAGAAGAAGGTGCAAGGTGTGGAAGCAAGAGGTAGGTGTGGGAAAGGGAAAGAGTGAAGGCGTGTGCGAAGATGCACGTGCGGGAGGAATAGGAAAATACTTGCATGGGACATATATGGGGAAGGGGTGCAAGCATTCAACTGAGGGAGGGCACGCGGCAGCAGAAAGAAAAGTGGTGCATGAGGGAGCTAAGTGTATGCAAGTGCACAGAAGAAATGACAAGGACTTAGCCAATTGGAAGGTAAGTCTGCAGAGAGGTGCGCATAAGGGGTACATGATGAGATAGTAAAGAAAGAGGTTACACATAGGGGAAAGTGCAAAAGGGAAAATGGGAGGAGATAGAAGAATACAAAGGGAAGGAGAAGCAGGAAGGTGCATAAGGGCTTGCAGAGGAATTGCAAATATGTCAAGGTGTCAAAAGAATAATATTGAGAGCGTGTAACCTAAAAAGTGAAACATCAGAGTTAGAATGAAAATATAAGTTATCAGATACCTAGGAGAGTTATTTGGATAATAGTTTTTGTGACTTTCAGGGGCCATATTCCTGCTAGATGAAGAGATCAATAACCTTAAAATTCCATTAGGCATGGAGTCAAGTGCTAAACTTGAAGATCTGATCTGCAACTTGAAGAACATCCTGAAGTCACTTACAACATTGTTTGAACTCTGAATTAAACTGTTGCTCTCATATGAAGATATTCTGAATTGGATTTATGAGAGTGAAAGATACGCACCGACCATTGGAACCGATTCTGCCAAAATTGAATTGTCATCCAAGGAAGCAACAAAAAGTGGTGCATGGGAAAAACATGAAAGGAAAGGTATCGAGAGGAGTGCACCGAAATAGAAGCATGACACCATGTACAAAAGATGAAAATCATACATGTCCCACAGAAACATGCGAGTGTGCACAAGTTCTTATGTTTCGAAAGAAAACCTAAACTAACCTACTCTAACTAGAGGCAAAGGTAACTCAAGTAAAACCTACAATAGGCAAGGAGAAGTAGCTTCCCTTCCTCACAAATTATGACCATGTAATTGATTTGGTGCTGAACATGGTTGGAAACAAGAGTGAAAACTGACTTGCAGATGGTGTTTCACCCTCCTCAAAGTATCAACAAATAGAATATATACCTCCTAAATTTGTTATGCACTTGGATCTTGGAGGCGTTATTGCTAACCTTTAGCGCACTGAAGCTCAACCTCATGTTCGGAGTGAACATGACCGGTGGCAACTCTATCTTTGGCTCTAGACTAGCCAAATATCTGATTGGGCATGGTCTGATCCTTGTGATTTGCCCATTACTTTGAAGCTCAATCCCACATATGGGATTTTCTTGTAGACTCTCCTTCTGAAGGTGAATGCTTGTAGGTTGGGTCATGCAAATTTGGGGCGCAAAAGGTTCTACTTCTAAAAGAAACTCAGTCTCCTTCAGAACTGCGCCCTCAGGAACTAACTGACTTTCTTCTTAAACAAGCACCCATATGATTTCCTCTTCCCAGTCAGTCGCATGAGTCATGTCATTCTTCAATTGTTTTGTAGTCTTCAAACATGATGACATTGGTTGGGAAAGGCACGTTGGCAGGGGTTATTCATTTATGGTATAGTTAGACATAGGGGACTTGTAAGGAAATGGGAGGATGGGCGCGAGAAGGGATGGAGGCACGCGCTGAAAAAAATGGAGGTGCATGCGTAAGAGGGGATGGAAAAGAAGTAAAGGTGAGAGGATGGAGGGTAATTCTCAATGGGAATAGCATGCAAGAAGTTGGGAAAACATGCAACAGGCTAAGATGATTTAAGTTGGCGCAGAGGAGTGGGAGGGTTGTAAGATGGTAATGTAGGGTTACACCATTTACGGGGTTTCCGTGACGCTAGATTTTTAAGCCTCCATTTCTTTTGCCCACTCTATAATCTGGGGCAGCATCTCAGTGATAAAGTGCAACTTCTGCTGGGTACTAAACCATCCTAGTACAAGGCTAACCCATGGACAAGGGACCTTGTAGCCAACTTTAGCTACCTTTATGGAGCACTTGACTCTAAGTTGCATCATGTCCATCTCCATCTTTTGCACCTACCTCTCAAAATCAGCTTTGGCCATGGAGTTACCACCATCATCTGCATAAACATTTTGGTTAGAAAAATAGCCATATGAGTGAGTGAAGGTCGGGTTATATGCACATTTAGGATGACAGGGCTTAAAAATGATTTGGAGGAGGGTCTTGAAACTGTGGGGATGGAGGGAAATAGTTTTACCACTACTGAGATGAGAATTCGGGAGGGCAAAGAAGTCATGATTTTGTGACTTTAAAAGAGGAAGGTGGAATGATGAAAAATGAGAAACGAATGGAAGAATAAATGGAGAAAACTAGTTTGCACATGAGATAATGGGTGCATTGAATCAGTGGAGTCGTCAGATGTGTTGAAAAATGCCTCCAAAGGATGAATCTTAGCAAAAACACATTGAACTTGTTGAGATGAAGATGTAAATCTCTTCACTCTTGTCCCACCGGACATGTCGAAAGCTGTTGGTGGTCAAACTTACACTCGCATCTCAAATCTAGAAGAGTTGAGCTATTTGAGACAACAATGGAACTGTCCCTAAGTTATGGGGCCTTGTGCACTTGGGAAGGGTCCCCTGAAGAAGGTTGGTTCCTCTACCTACCTCTAACACTATTTCTACTCCTAATGTTGAAAGCAAATCCTAGACTAAACATGCCAAGGACCAAGGATAGAAGGACATGCGTAGAAAGGGAAATTTTAAGCTAAGGAAGGTGATAGTGTCAGGGAAATGGTCGATCTCTCTCCATGATTGGCAAAGGAAATAGATAGGGTGTGGGAGAAGAGGGTGAGCAGTATGCACCACGAGATCAACACACGGGTTCAGCCTTCCAACACGCGCAACACATGAACACAGGGACAACAAGCATAGGAGTACATAGCATGTCGGAAAATGCAAGTGGATAGGTGAGATGCAATGTAGAAAACAAGAAAGGGAAGACAAGAGTTCCACAAAGCATGATTTTATTACTTAGGGATGCACAATCAGTTACACTCATGGAAGGAGGTGAGAATACATTGTAGATACCATGCCAAGGTATGAGACCCATGGGAATTCAGCCACCATTTTGGCATGGTGTTGTTACAACAAAGAGGGATTCTTTTTACAAAGTAGAACTCTGTTATTTATAGAAGAAGGAGAGAAGAGAAGGAGAAAAGGAGGGAAACTCATATTCAAATCTTTAACCACCAATAACAAGTGATAATGCCTATAAAACTACCTACATGGCTATCAGATGCACTTCCCCATGTTTGTTTGGCATGTAGAAGAAGGAAAAAGTAAGATTTGATTGAAATCGGTGGTTGAGGTTGATTAGATTTGTGCATTGATGATCGAAATATGTTTCCTATTTTCGCCTACCAAATCTGTCTGGATTTGAATTTGAACAATCCAACGTGTAGCTTGTGTCGAGTAGCCCTCTCGAAGCCGTGCACGCACCAATCGTAGTTGTGTAATAGAAGATACGGATCTTGGAAGATGTCAAAGTTGTCTGGGCACACAAGACACATGGTGCATGTAGATTGACTAAAGAAATTGGCCAATGGTTCATCTGATTTGTCACTACTACCACGTGTCATTCATTGGCTGGTTGTTAGATTTGGCACCCTATTGGCATGCTCTAATAGGTTGCGTGTATCACACTCAAGTCTGACAGATGACATTGCATGGTGATTGGCACAAAAGAAGGCATAAGGCATAGAAGAAAGAGTAGGCACATGAAAGGGAAACAAAGGGAAGGGTCACACGAAGATGTGTGCATAGGAGGAATAGGAAAATACTTGCAGTGGAAAAGTATGGGGAAGGGTTGCGAGCATTCAACTGAGGGAGGGAGAACGGCAGTAGAAAGAAAAGTGGTGCGCATGAGGGAGCTAAGTGTATGCAAACATATAGAATAAATGATAGGGACTTATCCAATTGGAAGGTAATTACGAGAGGTGCGCGTAACGGTGCGCGATGAAATAGGAAAGAAAGAGGCTACATAGAGGGGAAATTGTAAAAGGGAAAATGGGAGGAGATAGAAGAATACATAGGGAAGGGGAAGCAAGAAGGCACGTAAGGGCATGCAGAGGAACTGCGTGTGCAAGGTGTCAAAAGAACAATCTTGAGTGCGCACAACCTAAAATGTGAAACATCAGAGTTAGAATGAAAATATAATTTATCCAAATAACTAGGAGAGTTATTTGGATGACCTCAATTTTTGCACACTTTGAATTGTTGTACTTACTTCCTCATCATGTATTTCTAAAGTTTCCATCGCTAATTGTTCAAGGGGTAACATCAACTTATTTTTAAGTTGCCAAACTTTGTAACAAGTCAACGAGAGACCTATGTATGGGTTTCTTTTTATTCATCCACATCTACTATCTCAATTTGTGGACTTATTCCTTCTTGAGTTAGTATTGTAACAGATTTTTCTATACCTCATATAGTGGGATTGAATCAATTACTTAAACTTATGATTTTCTCGTTCATGAGACAATGTTGCAGCGGGAGCTTCATGTCACTTATCCAATGGAATTAAGTCAATCACCTCGGGTCCTTCAATTTATTTACCATGTCCTCCCATAGTTGTGATGTCACGACCTCCGAGGTTTGATTATCTCTCTCCAAGGGGTATACAACCTTCTTCTTTTTAATCCTTTCAAAATACTTGAGACCATATTCCTCTTTCTCTTCACCACTTTGCACTCCGAGATTTGGATTAGTATCGGGTAAATACCCCCTTCATTCTCTTGCCTTTATTAGAGGATCTAAGCAAATTTACCACATGAGTTCTAGTCTCGAGGCACTTGCTACCTTGACCTACAATGGGAATTCCTACATGATGGGGCCATATTTCACAGTTTTCATTAGTATCTCCTTAGCCTTTTGGGTCAAGAGGGACATGGAGGTACTGTTTTACTTGTAGAAACAATCCACTCCTCTATTATTCCATAGTGGTTGGCTTCTTGGAAGGAAGATGAGGTGTTTTCCCCTCTAAGGGATCCATTTGGATTGCTCCTTCCTTAAAAGGAGGAAGATCCTCTTGAAGAATTCATGTAGCCATGTACTCTTGCAATACCTTAGTATTGTATAATGCTAAGTCTAAACCCTTTATTGTTAACCATGTCAATGTCCTCCTCATTACATGTGCAGTTCTATTATGTAATCATGTTGTTTCTTTTTATTCCAATTAAGTGGCTCAATTGGTTGCCCAAATAAATTCAATTCAATATAATATTGGCCCACTACTTGTTGGTTATTTACAAGGTCTTAGGGTACAACAACAATTTTGTAGTCAATCACTTGGTGCAAAGTTATTCTAGAGAAGTCTTTTAGTCTAACCTCTTCTTCATCTCTACAATTCATCCAAAAATCTTCATAATGTGATTCATGTTCATATGAGCTTCCTAGGACTGAGCTCATCACCCATCTGATATCATAGTTAGGCCTTAGCTGAAACTTTTCCATCTCTAGTTTGTTCATCTCTTCATCTAGAAGTTTCCACTTTATGATTGTTGTGCATATGTACCTCCCTATTATGATTGGGAACTTGATATTGGTCTTGTGTTTACCAGCTATTAGCTTATGCACTTATTCCAACTATCTTGAAAGTTCCAAAAGTGTCTATTTATCATCTAAGTATCTAGGCGAGAATATAGAGGTTTCACTTTGAAACCACTTACCCTTAAGTAAGTTAAAAAATTGAATCGAGACAAAGTAGCATTCATAATCATTAATTTCTCTTTTGGAAGCTGTAGATATTCTAAATTGTTCTCATTATAGTTTGAAAAGGAAGATAATGGGTGCAAAGAAAGCGTCATTTATCTTTCTATAATTTCCCTTGTGATTCTCTAAGTTCAACTGAGGTTATACATCATACACCCTATGGGTAGTGAAATCTTTCATTCTTAGGATTCCTAGGAGTTCCTTGTGACATGCAATATTATAAATAAGGTAAGAGGATGAGCCATGTTTTTGTTCGTTAAAACCCTATTTAAATATGTTTAAACCATGTTGAACTCATACTATTTTTGATATCATGATACACAATGGACAATGATACTCTTTATATTTGTTACTTTACTATGATTTTGAAGAAATTATTGTGTATACTTGTGATGTTTTTATCTTGTTAATTTTATTGTATAAATTATTTGAATAAGATCATTGATGAACATTAACTTTATTTCTAGAAAAAGTATACATTGAGTTGTCATAGGAAGTGTAGGACTTAATTCATGAAGAAGTGTAGGACCTAATTCACGAGAGGAGCGTACGACTTTATTTAACATTTCAGCATAGGAATCCCATCTACCTAACAAGGATCTCAAAAATAGCTTCTCCAAATAATCCAATTCATTAACACAGCTCCCTCGTAATCGGGAGGAACTTGCGTATAGCTCGGATCTCTGAAGTCACAATTGTCAACACTCTACCCTAAATAGAAATCATCGCCATTAATTCAGCACCCATTCAAGCCACACAAGGAGGAAATATGACCAATAGTTGGAGACACATCTTCAATTCAGTTCTCTTTAAATCCATTAAACGATTTGGAGAATCTTCTAGAGGTGATTGACTCCTTCATGGAGTCAATCATGGGTTCTCTCTTTAGTTGTTAAACATATTTCAAGTTCAAACACTTAATGAACTTCCCTTTTATTAATGTATCTATAGAATAAAAGCTTTCACTTTAGTTAGCATAGTTTTAGTCATTAGAATAACTAGTTCTCTCCTAATGTAACTAGAACATCTCTTGTATAAAAGAGATCATGTACTTAGATCTAGGCATCTAATTTTCTAGTTATTCTTCAATTTGTAACAAAACATTTCTAGTTCGATTAAGACATCAAATTCAAGGTAAATTTTGTTGTTTTTATCTAAGTGTTGAACCTGGTCGAAGGATAGGAGCAAGGGCCACTCCTAACCAATGAAAAGGGAGTTTCCATTATTTCTTTTCTAAGCTTTTGAATGAAATTATTGTTTCCACAATTTTTTCATTATTTTAATGTGTTTATGTCTCAAGAATCAATAGTCCTTTCATTCTGCATTTCATTTTAGTATTATTGTTAAGCATTTCATTTGTAATCATGATCAGTTCATCAATTTCTTAGTTTTGTTGCTAAATTTTGTGGTTCAAAATCATTCCTATTATTCCCTTTATTCATGAAACAGCCATGGACACTGCCCTGGATTGACATAATAATATGATTAAAGTATGAGCATCAACATGACTCTCGTCACTTGTTGGTGTTGTTTTTGGGGAAATTTAAGGTGTTATCAAAGGTTAAAGGTACTAGCTAGAGATTCTATTCATTTGTCTAGTAAGTTTCCACTCGAAATCTCATTTCCATAACTCTTCTTTTATAAAATATCAATATACCTTGTGGTGACAAGAATCCTTTGAGTTGGAATATGTGGAACACACACAATGAAGTTCAGTACTCATAGTTAGGGAGCCATTTTCAATATGATAGACCTATATGTTTAGACCTAGAGACCATAGAGGTAGATTCATTAGAGTATGTCCTCAAGACCCCCACAAAACCAGCCTATGGACCAACTTACTGACCAAGGAATAATGGTTGATGAAGTACATAATCCCAATGGTGCAAACAATTGGAATCCTCCACTTGGAAGAATGTTTACTTACCCTATTGAATTAGATCCTAATGAGGATGCTCCTATGAAAAATATATCCCCATCAATTCTTCCAACTTTTAGGGAACTAGTTTTAGAGGACCCTGATCAGTTCCTTTTTGAGTTTAAATTTTTATGTCAAACATAACTACATTTCTAATAACCAAAAACTTAAACTATTTCCCTCTACTCTGAAAGATACAACGATGAGATGGTTTATGGGTTTATACCTAAATACTATTCATAAGTGGGAAGAAATGGAACAATCCTTCCTAGATAAATACTAGGACTAGTGTAGAGTGATGGATAGGAAATCGGATCTCTCTCGAATACAACAAAAGGAAGAGGAAAGTGTAGAAGATTATTTGGATCGGTTTATTTTCCTACATAGAAGTGCAGGCTGGTCTAGATATTAACCTACTTAAGAATTTATTCCTAAAGGGATTAGATGAGGACACACGAGAAGCAGTCAAGTTAATGGGGAAGGAGATATGAAAAATTTAGAGTTCACAGGAAATAATATATCTCTATCGAAATTACTCAAGAACTCGCCCCAATTTAAGGAAGTAAAAAGGAAAAAAGGTGAATGGGGATCTATCCAAATTAAGAGAAGAAATTGCAAACCTAAAAATTGATATCTTAATTCAACTCAACACTATTATGGATAGAGAAAAGGCTAGAAACACATAGCCCTTGTTCATTTATTGCCCAAAATGTAGATCTAAACATGGACTTAAGGATCTGTCCTTTGGATAAAATATAGATCGGCTTCTCTATGAACATAAGCATGCCACGAGATCAATGTGGTGCTTCCCTTACTAAAAACCACTTAAAACAAAGCAACCAAGAGGAATTTTAAGCTGAACTATGTGGATCCTAGGTAAGGGGAAATTTTCAAGCCAACCAAAATCATCCCTACATCCCAAGATCACAATAGAATCCAAACCAGTGGAATGGACCATGGCCATACCCACCACCTTGGATTCAACAAGCCCCACAAGAATGGATCCCACAATATGCCCCACCAAATTATTATCAACAATCTTGGGCTCTACCTCAAAACATTCCACCATATCAACAACAATACCAACAATAGTGGAATGCACCTCAAGGGTCTAGACAACAATATTATAATCAAAGGAGATCACAAGGTCAACAAGCCTTGTTGGTTGGACCTAGTAATGTTGTTCCACCTAAACAAATTTCCCAACCATAGATACCTGCACAAACTGTGGCCAATACTAATAATGTAAGGCATGGAATCCAAAGATATATGATAGAGATAGAGAAAAAAACCTATAGTGAATTCACTAGATTGAAAACACATAATGTTGTGTTCAGGAAAGGTTACATCAAAACCTTCCTCTCCTATTATTGAGGAGATTCCTGAAGAAAAAGAAGAACTGAGAAAACTCAGCCTAGTACTATTGAAGAAAATCATCAACCAAACATTGACATTCCTTTCCCATCTAGGCTCTCTGAGAAACATAATACTATAGCTCTGAAAATCTAGAATCGGGCTGATCCAAGGATTGAGGAAACTAAGAATTGACATTCCCTTACTACAAGCTCTCAAAGGTATTCCTAAATGAAATAAAAAAATTAAAGATATTTTTTTAAGACTCAAGTAGAAGGAAGAATCAACCCAAGACCATTCACGTTGATGGGAAACTTGCTAGCATTTTAGAAGGAAATAATCCTCCTCCAAAGTATGGAGATCCTGGGAGTCCCATTGTAACAGTTTGTATAGGGAATGTTTAGATTTGTAACGTCCTTATTGATTTAGGAGCTGTCATAAACATCATGGCTACAAACACTCTATCTACATTTGTGCTTGTTGAGTGGACAAAAATGGCCTAAGTATTGGGTGCGCAAAGTGTTAGAAGAGCGTGCGACACTATGATAGGATTGGAGCGCCGGGAGAGCGGGACTTAGCTGTTTTTGGATAAGGGCTATTTTTGGAGTTAGTATGTTGAGCACACAAATACATGAAGACTTGCAGGTCCACACAATGATATTTTGGGAACAAGTGACAATGAGCACCATGCATAGTTTAGGCTAATAATAGAATTTCTACTCAGAGTTAACTATAGGAAGTTTATTGTTAGAGCACTTAGATGGTGTGCATCCTATTGTAAAGGTGCATGGCTATTATTTAGCATGTGACCTATTTTTAGAAGTGCATGGGTGATGAAGGGAAAGTCCCCACCTCTATATATATGTATTGATTTGTAGGAGTTAGTGTGTGAAAAAATATGGTAGAGTTATGCTGTGGGTTTTGTCGCGCGCATGACTCATGAAGATAATTATTTAATGTAAGAAGATTTTTTATTTTATAGTATTGAATACAATGGTTCATATTGGCTAGATAATGGTATTAAACATGACTGAATCTAGTTATTGCATGGTAAATCTTGTTATATGCATTTTTAGTTCATTTTATATATGTTCTAAGAACTAGGTCCGGTTTATGTATCGTGTGTTGTTTACTATTGTTAATGAATCTGGATATCTATATGCACCATCATGCTAACATTCTATCCAAGCAACTCTAAAGAGGGACCTGGTGCCTTTGCGCACTTCGGGTGAGCGCTCATCTTTGGCTGAGTGATGTCCGGCGTCTTAGGTTATTCACAATAAATTATAGGTTACATCATTGGTTCTGTTGTCGGGACCTCTTTTTAGTTGTTTTTAGGATGTTATGTGATGAAGACGTACCAATTGACCTTGGAAAGTATTGAGGATTGGATAATAGATCTGGAAGAAGAGTATGCTCGAGAGATTCAACACTGGATCTGGGTTTGATGCACGCACATGGGTGGAGCAGAATTTGTATGACTACTTATATGAGAGCTTCTTTGTTATCTTCCCAATAGAGCTATATGAGTGGCTGGTTGCTTACGCATCTAAAAGGAATTGGAGGTTTCACACACTTTTTTGGATGTAAGAAGAATTTCAGGCCCTCTATGATGTTGATCTGATTTGGACATGCATTGTGGACACTTGGTTCCATGGTGTTCTGAATAGCTATATTTTGGAGTACTCAATTTCCACTTATTCTTTCCCGAGAGGTAGCTAAGTTTCAGTTTTTACGTTATCCTAGGGAACCTATCTGCAAGGAATTCCATTGGTGATCAAAATATTTTTGGTAACCCTAAATTTGGAAGAAAAGTCGATGGCTAGCTAAACCCCACCACGCATTGGGGCAAGAGCAGGTGTGGTGAAGGATGGAGGACCTAACGGAAGAGAGGAAAAGATAAGAAAGGTGGGTTAAGTACAATGAGGCACACGAGATGGATTTAGGGAAGTAGTATGATATTGTAAAATGGATGGCATTGAGGAGAGATGGCTTGTGAAGGATTTAGATCTCACACGAGAGGACGTGGAGCGGACCATCTAGAACTCCCCGTTTGGGCAAGCATGACAGGAACCCTTATCGGCCTCATATGAGAGTGTGCCAAAGAAAGACAACTTGGGCCACAGGCGTGCATCTAAATCTACCTAGAAACCTATCCCTTGCGCTTGGTTTTCCAATTTCTAGTACAACCAGTAGTCAGCAAGCTAGTTTGGGCAGTAGAGTAGCAAGAGGTAGAGTTGAATTATCAGCAAGTTCAGGAGTGAATCATATAGCAAGTGCATTTATGGTGACGGACAGACATCTTCCTGTTATTTGGAGGACCGGTTGGAGGAACCTTTTTAGGCATGTCATCGGCACAAAACACATGCGCATAAAACTTTGGACTCACATCGGGGAGTAGCACAACTTCACAGACTATAGGAGTTCAAGTTTAGCACCATTGTTGGGACACATGGTAGTGCATCCTCTGGTCCAATTCCTACTACAGGTGGAGGATCAGGTGGAATAGGTAACTCGGGATCTGGTAGATCTAGTGGATCAGTAGGCTGAGGTAACATGGGAGGTTTTGGATCTGGTGGGCATGGTCCTCACCAGACCTAGAATATTTACATCGAGATGTCACTTTGTCTCAGATTTGGTACAAAAATTTTGAAATCTCTTGAGTTATACGGTATTACGGGATGCTTTCATTAAGGAATTTTATATACCTGAGTTCGAGCAGAAAAGTATAAGCACGCTCAAGGACCTCAAGCAAGGGCACTACTAAGAGTGTCTGGGAATATGATGCTCATTTCAAAACACTTTTGTCTAAACTATCATATGATATCCATGCAAGTCAGCATGCACAGTGGTTTTTCAGAGGCTGATTACACCTTTTAGGAGGGCACTCTCACATAAGACTTATACAGACCCGTGCAAGGCACTTGAAGTAGCTCTGCACGTTGAGGATATTGGGAGCATAGACATTAGAGTGATCCCATTCTTGGAAGCTCAAATTGTAGCAATGGCAAAGCAATTGGAGAAACTATCAACCAATACAACACATGAGACACGCAGTGGAATTTGGTGCATAGATTGTGAAGTAGAGGGCATACTAAGGATAGTTTTCCTCATAGATTAGTGCACTCCTTGTTACTAGAATGTGAGATATGTCATTTGGACCATGATGTAAGTCATTTTCCATTATTGCAACGTGTGGTAAGAAAGAACGTGTCTTGCTATTGTAAAATTTTCTAGTCCACGACTCACAATACTAAAGATTACAGGTTGATTGATCAAATCCATGATGCCATTGATATTAGTGTACGACAGACGGGGGTTTCAAATAACTCTAAGGATAAAGGTGAGCAACATGATCATGATCACACTCAAGGGTGCTTATGATCTAAATAAAGGGTGTTTTCAAGGAGGGGTGTGGTAGAGGTCGAGGATATTGTGGTGGATTCAGAGGTCAAGGCCGTGGCGGTGGATGAAGTGAGTTCCCTCGTGGAACATGCTATACGTGCAGATCCCTTGACCATTATAGGCGCGAATGTCCTCAGAACATTACTTGTTATTTTTATGGAAAGAATCATAACTATGAAGAGTGTCCGGACTTATATGAACACCTGAGAAAGAAGCATAAATAAGATAACAAGGGCATAGGGATGGTTAGGATACAATACATCGTGGAAAACCAATGGATGTCAAAGTTAGCACCGGATCCTGAGATAGTACCTATGAATGCTACTACATGTGTTGAGGTTGCGCATGTTAGAGAAATGTTGTAATAAAATCCTACCATCACTAAGGAGGAGGTTTTACATGTAAAATACCTAGACCCTACACATCAAAAGGAGGTTTATCAAGAAACCATGGAGGTACTCAGAAATCTGCAGGGTGAAATACAGTGTTTAAAGGAATAGTCGCGAAAGTTGGAACAAAAGAAGGCAACTGAGACTTTCCAGTCGGATGTTGATGATCTGAAGGAAGTATGCAAGATGTTGCATCAAGAGAACATTATTCCATTACTAGGGAGTTAGTTGAAAGGAAACACTCCGCGTGTTAGTATTGAGACCGGATGAGAAGATTTTGCATCTAATCTCCCTCCCCATAGCTTGGATTACTACAAGGACATCACTTTGAATTTTGTTGTAGATGCATGGATTTTGAGTAATATTTTGATTGACATAGACACAGAAGTGAATGTGTTTACCTTAGATGCATGGGTTCGAGATGGGTGGAGCTCCATTACGGCCATATTCCAATTACCGTATATGGAAAAATTGACTAAGGACATGCCTATTGGAGTATTAAAGGATGCATCTATTACTATCAAAGGTCCGAGTTCATGACGACTTTGAAGTATTAGCATTTGCGAAGTAGACGACTTCCTAGCTCTACTTGGGTGTCCTTGGTGCTATGTGAATAATGTTGATCTATGGTTTAATAAGGGATATATCAATTTCAAGAACAAGGAAGAAAGGGTTATTATCCCTTTGACAGATGGGAAATTCACACCTTATGTTGAGCCCTTAAGTGAAGAAGACACTGAAAGCAGAATTTGTGTGCACCACTTGAGATGAGGCGCTTGACCCATCTAAGGAAGGAATCCTCTAGTGGGATGATGCACAATCCATCAGTGATACTACAAGTATTTCCTATGAAAATTGGGCACATGGCACTTATGAGATGGTTGGGTGCAAAGTAAAAAGTGCAGCTACATGTGTAAGTAGGTTGCGTTGTGTTAGGAGATTAGGCAACAACCCTATAACTTGGTATCTTGCGGCGAAGGAAACCATGAGGTATTCCTGCGAGCCATGGAAGTACAATGGAAGGATCAAGTGGACAGAAGGAATATGTTAGTATATACCCTATGCGAGACAATAGCACACTAGTGGACGGTTCATAGGGATAATCTCATAGAATGGAGAGAAGTGAGAATTGCTCTATCAGCCCGATTTTCAGGAGTAATGCACCTACTCAAATCATGAATATCATGGTAATAATCTTGTTTAGCACCATGTTCAACAGTGTGAGAGACTCTGGATAGAGGGGCGGGAAGCTTTACCACCTTCGTTGTGGGTGCACAAAATTTATTTCACCTTGTGAGGTTGTGCGCGCACTTAGTATGTTTATGCGAAGCTACATAGGGAGACTGGAAATTGGCAAGACTTGACTACAGGGATGATCTATACTTTTGACTACTTCTCCACTAAACCTCCAATGAAAGAGGCATTATAGGTTATGAAGCGATTGACTATGGGAGATAGTGCAAAGGCTTAAGAATGCATTCAAAAGTTATTTAGTGAATCAGACCTAGAAGCGTGCTTTGACGAAGTAGATGAGACAAATGCAGAATCACTTACGCATGCTTTCCTAGAGAAGGAGAAAGGAAAGATGGTCTATATGGTGGATGATGAAGAAGTGGAATAGTTGGACATAGATCATTCAGAGGGTATGCACAAGGTCTTAGGTAATGCAGATGAGAAAGCATGTGCCTACCATGAACCTATGAAGACAACGAAAGTGAACATTGGCATGGATGTTGAACCTAAGGAGGCCATAATTGGAGATTATTGGTCTGACTCTGAAGTGGCTAAGATAATTGAGTTGCTACATGATTTCCAGGAATTGTTTCTAGGGGCTACCATGAGTTGAAAGGGGTGCATGAATCTTTGGGCGAGATGAAAATTAAGTTAAAGGAAGGTGCACGCCTAGTTAGGAAGAGACCTTATAGGATGAACCCTAACTGCGCATAAAAGTTAAAGAAGAAATAGACAAGATGTTGGAATCTGGCATTATTGAGCCCATAGAGGAATCAGAGTGGGTCATCCCTATGGTAATCAACATAAAGAAAGATGGAAGAATCAGGATTTGTGTGGACTACAGGGAGTTGAATGTTGCATGTGTGATTGATCCTTTCCCTACACCATTCACTGAGGAAATATTGGAAGGTGTTGTAAGGCACGAAATTTACTCTTTTCTACAGATGAATTCTTTGGATATCATCAGGTAATAATTGTTAAGGAGGATCAAGAGAAGATAACTTTCACCATTGAATGGGGAAGTTTTGCATACACAATGATGCCCTTTGGATTGAAGAATGTACTGTAATATTTTCACGCATTGTGGTTCAAGCATTCTAGGATTTTATTCACAAATTCTTGTAGGTTTACTTGGATGATTGGATAGTGTATAGGCTTATCAAGGATCATTATGACAATTTATGGTTAATGTCTGAGAGTTACAAATAATTAATCATCTCTTTAAATATCAAGAAGTGTATATTTGCTACACCTTTTAGAACTCTACTAGGGCATATCATCTGCAAGGAGGGTTTGTTAGTAGATCCAGCTAAGGTTGCAATCATTTTAGGCTTAGAGGAACCCACCACTCAGACTACGGTGTGCGGATTCTTAGGCCACACAGGGTACTACAAAAAATTTATCAAAGGATATGCTAAGATTGTCATGCCCTTAGAGGAGTTATTAAAATGTAAAGGGAAGTTCTATTAGGGAGAATCGCAGTAGCGAGCATTGAAGCGTTGAAGGAGAGGCTTACTACAGCGCCTATTTTACATTCCCCTTCATGGAATCTACCCTTTCACATACATGTGGATGCTTCTGGCATGGCCATTAGCATAGTTCTAGCTCACTGGAGAAGGTATTGTAAATCATCCTATATGTTTTTCTAGTAGAAAGTTGACTCATGTAGAATAGAATTATACAACTATGGAGCGCAAAGCTTTGTCAATTATCTACGTTTTGCATAAGTTCAGACGATATTTGCTAGCAACACCTTTTTGTTCTATACAAATCACATGGCATTGAAATACTTGGTAAATAAGCTTGTTTTACAAGGGCACATATGTCGATGGGTTCTATTATTCCAAGAGTTTGACTTTACAGTTGTGGTAAAGCTAGGTAAAAGTAATTTTGGCCCAGACCACTTATCAAGGATTCAATCAGGAGAGGACACGCAAAGTATTGAAGATACAATGCCATATACATAGTTATACATGTTAAACTACGTGCCCTCAAAATTAGAGGACATTTTTTTCTTTTTCGCATAGGTATGGCGCCAGAAGGGATGAAAGCCTTAGAGAAGAAACAACTTGCAATTTACACCACACCTTTTATGTTGATCAGTGGTGACTTATATAAACTAGGTCGAGATGAAGTATTGCGCCGGTGTGTACTAGAGCATGATCACACAAACATCATGGAGGAGGTTCATGGCAGTATTGTAGGAGGACACTATGCAGGTAATGTTACCGCACAAGATTCTACTCACTAGTTTATGGTGGGAAACCTTATACAAGGATTGCAAGGAGTATTGTAAGGCGTGTGATCATTGTCAACACCTTGGAAAACCCAGGCTAGAGAGATGAAATTCCTTTAAGGCATATTACTAGTGCAGAGCCTTTTGAAAAATGGGAAATAGACTTTGTGGGTCCTATTTCCCTAGCCGCACAGAACTAGATTGTGCTACATCATCACTTGTACATATTATCTTACAAGGTGGGATGAAGCAGCACCTACAAAGGATTGTATAGTGGCTACGATAGCAATGTTCTTGTGGGAATATATTCATACTAGGTATGGATGTCCTTTGAGTTTGATAAGTGATAGGGGCACTCATTTCCTGAATGCGACAATCAGGATATTATTGGATGAATTTATGGTCACACACCACAAGACAACACCTTATCACCCTCAAGCAAATGGGATTGTTGAGGCATTCAAAAAGATATTGAGCCAGACTTTGACAAAGATTTGTGATGTTGGAAGGACAGACTAGGATGATAAAGTTTTGTTGTACTTTGGGCATATCGAACAACCTATAAACGGTTGAATAAGGCAACACCCTTTTAGTTGGTATATGATGAAGAAGCAGTTCTTCCCATGGAATTATTGTTACCTTCTTTGCGTATTGCACGTGTAGACACCTATTATTTTTTCTACATGACCTTATTACGTTAATATCATATTAAGTATCCGAAGTCTCGTTGTAATTTACTACACTACGCTAGTAAATACCCTTTCTAACCTCTTCTAAACCCCCCTAAACCATGCTAATCCCTCTCTAACCAACTTCTATAAGCTTGTTTCCTTTAATTAACCTTATTTAGGTTAAATAACCCTCTTATTGACTTTCTAGGAAGGATTTGAATTTCTAAACAAATATCTTATCTTTCCAAATAGCCACTTAGCTTCCTAAAATCATGTTCACACCTCCAAATATGTTTTTCTAAAAATCAACTTTTTGACTCCTTTTAGTCCCACATGCATCCAAAACATCCTTTTCTCAAATCCAAAACTATAAATAAAAGGATACCCCTCCTACCTTTTCCTAAGAACTCTCTCTCTCTCACA
This sequence comes from Taxus wallichiana var. yunnanensis, assembly GCA_018340775.1. Classification (NCBI taxonomy): domain Eukaryota; kingdom Viridiplantae; phylum Streptophyta; class Pinopsida; order Cupressales; family Taxaceae; genus Taxus; species Taxus wallichiana. Next base: position 615,915,598 of record CM031243.1, read on the forward strand.
CATTTCCGATTTAGGTCATGCTTAGGTCTTTTAGAGTCATTTCATAGTTTATTTGAGATATTTACTTGTTATTTGCTAATCCTTTCAAACCTTTAGGTAAATGGGAGAAGCCATTAATGGTGAGCTTCCATTCTTAAGCTTTGAAACATCAATAAACACAAAATTAATTGCTATAGATTTAATAGGTTCACTTACGGATAGCTTTCAGAGTACGAGAACTAATATAGTCATGTTTAGAGGTTGATTGTTTGTTTTAAGCTTTATATATGCATGTAAATAGGTAGCTCTTGTTTATCTCTAATCTGATGGTCATTTGATTTGTTTGTTCCAAAGCTTTTGGGGTTTCTTTAGAAGTTCTTACCCCATTTTCATAGCTTTTACAAACTTTTCATTGCACACATTTGAATGCCCAGTGGGACCTACTCCATTGTCCTTTAGGAGCCTTTTCCAAGATTTTCAAGTTCACTTTCATGCTTTCTAGGAGAAATAGCTTGTTATTCACTTGATTTCATTTTTAAGTAAGCTAAATCATCCTTGTTCATGCATATTTTGTGGGTCTAAACTAGAAATAGGTTTCTTTGATTAATAACTAACCTATTTGACTGTTGAAATTTTCATTTTCAGTGAATTTTACAGGTTTTACAAGGGGTACGCGTATGTGTCCTAGATCAACGTGTCTCCGTAAAAACCCTAGCGCACTGTCAAACTATTCACACACCCCTTTGGTCATATTTTTCATCTTGTGAGTCATTTACAAAGGGCCACATACCTATTAAATTGTTGATGTGTCATTGGTGATCGTCATGTGTACCCATGCCTCTGGACACGCAAGTGTATTTTTGGCATATTGTGTTGATTCATCTTTTGGCTTGCAAGTGTATCCATCAAGAAGGATGCATCTCTTTTAAAACCCTAGCGTACTTGTCTCTTGGCCCGCATATGTGTTGGACCATATCTTGTCCTAAATTTCATGTCATGCGTACATGTTAGTCCGGGCGCGTATCGGCCGAAGGCTAGGATGTGCATGCTTCGTTTTGGGCGCACAGTGTATGAGTTAAAAATTGGAATTTCTCTTCGAGCTGTAAGATCAAATTTTTTGAGTTTTTCTAGTTGTTTACAGGTTCTAACAAGTGATTGCAAGTTTCTTTTTATTTTGTTTGACTAATGTAGTTTAAGTGTTTCATTTTTCTAAGTTAGAAAGATATTTTTGAAGTGTGTATGCTCTTCCCTCACACCTTCTAGGTGATCTTGGGAATCAAAAACCTTCTTATTGCTTTCAAAACACTTACTTTACGCTTCCTAAATGGATTGATCTTTCAAAATTGGTTAAAATGAACTCAAACTTTTGTAAAAACACTTAAAGTATTTTCCATAAATCTTGTTTTAGTTGAGTTTCCATGTTGTGTATGCTCTTCCTTCACACCTTTTTGGTGATCTTAGGAATCAAAAGCAACACGCAAACTCTCTTTCTTGATATCATGATCTTTTGCAAAAAACTACTAACCATTTACGCGTATAACCAAAAATGTTTGTCGAAGAAAGGAGTTGCAAAAATGAAACCCACTAATACGTGTTTATAAGTTACCAAAATGGTGTGCTACTTAAAACCACATTAAGCTAAGAAAGATAAAAACACACCACTTCACATCACATTGTATTACAAGTTTTAGAAAAGGGTACGTCCCTATCTGCTCAACTAGAACATAACCCCTTTGGCATAACACCTTAAGCTATAACAATGGGGGTGGTTCTAGGAACCCTAAAGTAATCCACCATTGAGTAACCTCATGGATGAAACAAGAAGCGCTCGCTTACCCACTTGACTAGAATTTTACATTGCAAGTTAGAGTCAAAGTTATTTGTATCGCGACCCCAATGATGATACAACTGAACACACTAGTTTCTCATTATATCAGAAGGGGGTAAAGTAAAGCGAGATACTCCCAAACTAGTTAATGCGACTCTTTGGGTAAATCAAGCTCACATTTAGACAAACTGTTGACACCTAGTTGAGTGATCTTATTAGGAAAGCCATTTTTCTTTGAGCCCACTTTGCTAGTCCATTGTCAAGCCATTTTTTCTTTGAGCCCACTTTCGCTAGTCCATTGTCACGTCTTGTCAAGCCATCACAAAGTAATGACTTACTTGGAGTCTGAACCTTATTTTTCAAACAAGGAAAAGAGTCCACTTGAGAACCATTGGACGAGGTGAAACTCTACCCAAGTGGTGCTTAGTTTATTTTCATCTTTTGATCTATACCCTTGCATTCTCGTTGCCCATTTGGGACGAGAAGGAGGCATACCTCATGAGTCTTATCAAGGACAATATTCACCACTTTTTGTCTGCATTTACACCCATCCATGTTTTTGGCTAGGTTGTTAAATGTCTAAAGTGTGTAAATACATTTTTGCGTGTTTGATAGTCCTTCGATCTTGATTTCAAGATCGTCTTCATCTTCTACAATTTCAGTTCATCATTAAAATTTGTTATTTTTTCTTACATTCTAGCTATACAATTATGGTACTTACATCATGTTTTCATTTTTTTGAGAACTTGGTATAAGTCCCTTTATTTTTTATTACGTTGCTCGCACAAATAAATAACTTCTTGTTATACTTATACTTAGTTTTAGTTCCAACGTCATCTAAGTCTTTTGAGAGTGTTGATATTGCCTTGTGTATACCATGATAACATCATCTTGATACTAACACCTTGCTTGCTAGGTTAACATGTCAAGATAGTGTTGTTACGCTATCCACATTCACAACTTCCATATTTCAAAAACTTAGGTTTCATCGGCATTTAAACTAGTCTTAGTATATCTCGTGGAGAGATCGTGTCAATATCACTTTGGTACTTAGGCCTTGTTAGTACTCTAACTCAACCTATGTATTAATAGGGTATTGTCACTATCTTCCTTGAACCCTTCATTGGAATCATAGTTTAGGGTATAGTCTTGTTAAATGACAGTTTGAGTGATTGTTTGATTTGCTAGAGTGTTCATATGATTGTTCTTTGAATGATAACGAATGCATAGCATTACATCTAGAGCACCTTTGGGATATTTTGAAACTTACATAGCATACACCTAGGTTTCATACAACTTTGAAAGTATTTAGACAAAACCTAATATAACTTTGACTAGTAATGCCAAGAATCACGAAAATGGAATCTAAACCAAACGAGTGTGACTTAGAAGAAAATCATTTTGCATCCTTCCCATTCAGTGGTAATAACTTAGCACCTCTCTTTTCATGGGTGTGTGCATATTTTTGTGCTTTAAGCTAAGTTAATGAAAAATAGAGACTAACACCTAGTAGCCCTAATTAACAAAGCTTAAAACAAAGTACAAAGCACCATCAAGATTAAGAATTAAGCAAGGTTAGACACTAACATTTATCATATTTAAAGCTTTGAAACTAACATGCTAAATGTCTAAATCCTCTATTCTCTTAATTAACAACAAAATTAGATGGACCTATGTAAGCTCCATGGCAATCAAATTGGTTGCTCTTGATATTCCAAGAACCTAGGAATGGGGGCTTATCAAAGTTGGGCTACAAGACCCTTTTGACACCTCCCATATGACCTAAGCACTTTTGGCTAGAAAAGAGGCTTAACTCTCCAAGTGGTGAACTCTCAAGAAAACAAAGGAAAGCTTTTAGTCTATTTTTCTATATGCTTTGCTTTTGTCTTCTCAAGAAGTTTAGGTGTAGGTATAAAGGTAGAAGGAGGGATCCTTATATAGCCCAATGGATAAAGGAAACACTTCATCCCTTTGCATGTGGGATAAAAGGTAAAACAAGATTAGGAATGGATAAGGTTGCTTTATAAAAGGTAACCTTACTTTAGAAGGGTTTAATTTATACTTAGAAAGTCATGGGAGTTGGGGGGTTTTAATTAATCAAAGGTGATTAATTAATAGGTAGATGTAAGCTTATAGAAGATAATTAGAGGAATATTAGTATGATTTAGGCTATAGAAGGGGATTAAATCAATTAAATATTGATTTATTGGTTAAATGAAAGGGAAAGCTAATTAATTAATAATAATTAATTAGTCTAGATATAAGGGGTGATTAATTAACGGAAGGTCGTTAATTAGGGTGTTTGTTGGATAGGTGACTTAATTAATTAGCGTATTGTAATTAATTAATGACGATAAGAGAGAATACGAGCACTTTTTGACGATATGTCACCAATTTGCAAGAAGGGAGATAATTAGCACAATTTAAGTATTTAAATTGCTCGGGCGTAATTATGGGTGTCTCTGATGGGTCAAAGACACATAACCATTGGTCGATCATAGTGGAGAAGAATTTGATTCTTCTAAGGAACAACATAAGTTAGACCTAGTTTGATTCAACGAGCTCCTTTATTATAACAAAGATCAAGTACTCACAAGATTCCTAGAGTTAGGAGCTAAGCTTCCACAAGAACGCAAAGTGGAGACTAAGATCGCAATTGTAAAATGGAAGAGTGACCATCCCTCTTAGACATGGATAACCCCTTTGACATAGGGTATGCTTCCACTTCTAGACAACATAACAAAAACGTTGAAGAAGACCCATCAAAACCAATTGGTGATTTGTGAAAACCTTATTATAAGGCTTCACGTAAAGTAAAAATTGAGCATGAATGCAAAGGCTCACCACCTCCTAAATTTGACAAGGAAGATGATCCCTTAGTTGAAGAAGAGATTATTCAAAAAAATTGAAACTAAGTCAAAAATTAGCAAACTTAGGCTCTTTGAGTAGGAACGTGCATAAAGACAAACTCAAAACAAAATCTAGTGAGTTTCACTTTGATCCGTATGATGACACAAATTTTAAAGTTCTAAGGTAAATAGACCAATATCACCTACAAAAGAGAAACTCATTCAACAGGAGTTACAATCAATGAAGAACACACTTACTACGTTATAGGAAGGTAACATAGGACATAGTAGGAAGTACTTATATGAAGAACTATGTCCTTACCCCTTTGATAAGGACATGTTGTGACAACCATTTCCAAAACATTTTACCATTCCTAAGTTCGATAAATATAAAAGCAAAGGTGATCCTCATGATCACATCAAGGACTTTTACATGGCTTGTCAAGAGGTCATGTACAGTGATAATTTCTTAATATGACTATTCCTCGTAGCCTAGAACACTAGTATTAGGATGGTTCTTTAGTATACCCAAGGGATCCATTACAACATGTCCTGCACTAGTGGAAAATTTTGTGCAGCATTATTCCTTCAATATGGAGAATGATATCATGATGAATGACCTTTGCAACGCAAAATAGAATCCTAATGAGACCTTTGCAGGCTTCTTATAAAGCGATGGCATGGATTGGCAAGTTGTTTCCCTTGTGCCCTGCCGAGAAAAATAGCTAGTAAGCATATTCATTCCTAACTTAAACCCAGAGATATCCTTTCATTTACAAATGCACTACACTCTAACTTCGAAGAATTTATAGAGAAAGGTAGTCAAATAAAAAAGGATCTCATCATGCAAAGGGTACACTTAAACTGGTCATCAAGGACAAACATGAAACAAAACCCTCAGATAAACCAAAATTCTTCAACAAAAACAAACATGTCGTTGGCGATGGCATTACGGACTCCAAAAGAGTCCAAACCATATATATTGGTCCACTTTTAAAGCTCTCACAAGGACCTTGCCCAAAGGCACCTACAAAACATATGTTTATGCCACTAACGGAATCACTATATGCCATACTTAAACAGTTAGATGCAGTAAACATGGTGTAGTACCCAACCATGACAGTACCATATCAGAGGATGCTCAAAACCTAGATGGTTCAAAGAGCATGAATACTATGATTTCCATCATGTTAAAGGACACAAAATAGATAGGTGCTTGAGACTATGACATTATATACAAGACCTCATTGAAGAGGAAAAATTGCCATAGATTCACCCCCTAACTCAAGACAAGGTCCCAATGAGAAAATGGGAATATTCAAAGAGCCCTTTCCTAACCATGTTGATAAGAAGAATAAGAAGCCAAATCATGAACAAACTTCCAATGACTATAGGATTGTTGCTTATGTTTATCCAACTAATGATAGTCCCTTTGATTCCCTTATAGGTTGTATCTATTCATTTGATGAATAGGTTAATACTATTAGGATCTTAGAAAAAATTGTGCATTAGGGACACAACGCACTCATTTGATCATACCAGATCCCCTACTTATCCCTTAGGAAGGTTAGTACAATTTAATAGAATAGTTAGAGAAGACACCTGCTAGGATATCGATTTTAGATCTCCTCAAAATCTCTACTGCTCATAAAAACATATTGTATAAAACATTGCAGAGTTCAAGAGTCTCCACAGATGTAGATCCCCGCACCTTCAAGCGATGATTGCACACCTTGATTCCAATTATCATATCACTTTTGATCACATTATAATCCCGTGTAATGACCCAAAGAAAAACTTACCCCTATACATAGAAGTAGTTGTTACTCATCGTAAGATCAAGAGAGTGCTTGTGGATGGTGGATCCGGTTTAAATATTTGCACTTTGAAGCTAGTTAAGAAGTTGGGCCATTCAGAAATAGATCTAGGGGCTAAAACTATTACAATCACAACTTATGATAATGAGGAACGTGAGTCAGTAGGTACTATAGTAGTTCCTATGGAAGTGGGGCCAACATGTCACGATATAACTTTCCATGTCCTTGACCTAGATCTTCCCTATAACATGCTCTTGGGACACCCATGGATTCACGCCATGCAGGATATTCCCTCCACCTTCCATCAGTGTATCAAGATGTGTTATGGAGGATAGATAATCACCATTCAAGGTGATCCAGAACCATTCACACATTATAGGGCATTACATAGTTTTTCTCGTGTGGCCTATGAATGTCCTTCTGCAGATATTGTTGTTCCTTTACAAATAGAAGCTATAAAAGAATGTGTGGATCCAGACACACTCACTCCTTATAATCAGAACTTTCCTTCGTTGGTCAACCCTTTCTCATCATGGGAGGTAATGTCGGAAAAATATGGCCTAAGTGAGCAGTTTACTCTTTAGTAGGCCTTACTGATATCAGATCTTTCAGTATCACCCAAGACACGGGGAAAACCTTACTTTCAATTCAAAATCACTAGAGATAGATGCCCTGAACCCTTTGAGAGATTCATCCCTAGTGGTCTCTTATATGAGGAAAATATGTTAGAAGATCCCACTAGAAGAGTACCTGAAGGTACCATGGCCTCATTGCATCGATCGGGCCTCCCGCAAGTATGTCAAAGGCCATTGCATGATGTATGTCATGGGTTACAATGGGTTTGGATGTGGTATCAATGCACAAGGACAGGTTAGAACCCATCCCCATTCCTCATTTCAAAATAAACAAGCATGGTCTTAGAATTAGACCTCATGACGATCCACCCTTTGAGATCGATGCCACCTCTTCCAAACGTGAGGATAACTCATCTCATTCAAATAGTGATGCGGATTCCCAATGTAGCCTCTATGAGGATCTTGCCTCCACGAACCTATTCCCGATTCAATTGTTTTTACCTTATCTAGATCAAATTCCCAAACCAATTATCAAGTAACCCTTATATATCCAGAACTTGTAGATTGGGATCAACAATTTCATGTGCCACTCGATTTCTTTGAAATGACAAGGAATTCGTAGAATTCATGGGACTCAGGGATTCTATTCAACTGGAGATCACAAGAAAGGATTTGCGCAATCAAACTAGACACATGCACATACTTTGGAGAAGAAGTAAATATGTGTGGATACTTGAGTAAGAAGGTTGTAAGCAAGAATAAGGATACGTCAGGGAAACCTTGTGGGAAGAACAAACGTAAGTCTCATAGTGACAAAATTTTGAGACCCTAGTAGATAGGCAAAATGAAGAAATCATAGAAAAGGTGGAATATCCTTATAAAGATGATCTCACACCTCCTATCGAGGTTGATCTTACTCTCCCCCGATCCTACGTGGATGGAAGACACTTCAAAATGCTTGTTGAAGAAATTATTAGTGTCAACATTGGCTCAGAAGAGGAACCTAGAATGATAAAGTTAGGAGCTTCACTCTCAGCTCAAGAACAAAAGTTTTTTTAGAACTATTAAGAGAATATGCAAATATATTTGCATGGTCATACATAGATATGCTTGGTTTGGACCCATACTTGGTCGTGCACAACCTTGTTGTGCACCCAAATGTCAAACCCATCAAGTAGAAATTGAGAAAGATGCACCCCAAATTGCACTACTTGTCAAAGAAGAACTTGAAAATTTATTAGTTGCTGATTTCATTAAACCCATTGACTATTCGGATTGGATATCCAACATAGTCCCAGTTCAGAAGAATCTAGTTGGCATAAGGATCTGCACGACTTTCATGACATTAGTAAATCATGTCCCAAAGATGACTTCCCCTTTCCTAATATTCATATGATTTTCGATTCTCCCACTTTTTATGGAATGTTATCCTTAATGGATGGTTTTTTAGGTTATAACCAAATTCGAATTATAGAGGAAGATTAACAAAATATAAATTTCATCACCCCCTGGGGAAATTTTGTTACAAGGTCATGCCTTTCGGACTCAAGAATGTTGGGGCCACCTATCACGCAGCGTAATGATGGTCATCTTCCATGACATGATGAATGACATCATGGAGGATTACGTTGATGATATCTTAGCAAAATCCAAAAAAGAGGAGAGCACCTTAAAGTGTTGAGATGTATTTTTCAAAGCATCTCCAAGATTACAAAGTATGTTTAACCCTAAGAAGTGTGTCTTTGGCATTTTTTCAGGGAATCTCCTAGGTTTCATCATTTCACAGAGAGGAATAGAGGTGGATCTTGTAAAGGTTACAACTATCACAGAAATGCCTCCACCTAAAAATATCAAACAACTAAGAAGTTTACAAGGAAATATATAGGCAATCCGTCATTTCATTTCACAACTTGCAGATAAGTGTCATCCATTTACACATCTCCTCAAGAAGGATGTTGCATTCAACTAGGGACAGACTATCAAAAGGCATTTGCATTGCTTAAACAGTACCTTTTCAACCCACCCGTACTCATGCCACCTACCCCGGAAAACCTCTCTTATTATACATTTCAGCTACCCAATTTGCTATTGGTGCACTGCTTGCCCAATATGACCTAGACCATAGAGAAAGGGTGGTTTATTACCTTAGTCGCACCTTGATTTCCTATGAACTGAATTACCCATAGATTGAAAAGGCTTATCTTGGTAGTTGTCTTTACCTTTCAGAAACTGCGTCATTATCTCCTTAACAATAAGACCAAGCTAATATCCAAAGTTGACCCTCTCAAGTACCTCTTATCCAAACCCGCCCTTACGAGACGAATGGCTAATTGGATCATTCTCCTAAGTGAATTTGATATTGAATTTGTTAACCAAAATTCATTAAAAGGACAAGTATTGGTTGATCAGTTAGCGAAGCTCCTCTACCAGGATGGAACCTTTGTGTCTAGATCTTCTAGATGCATCCATGATGTATGTTGAAGAGTCTATGGAGTGGCAGTCCATTTCGATGGATCATTCACCTTCCACAGATCAGGAGCAGGATTTGTACTCATCACCCCCATAAGGGAGGTTATTCCAAGGGAATTTTGTTTGGGATTTCCATGCACTAATAACATTACAAAATATGAAGCACTCATTTGCTAGCCTCAAGTTGGCTATCACTTGGAATATCAGACAACTACGAGTCATTGGTGACTCCCAACTTATTATTAAACAAGTTAATGATGAGTATAAGGTTAAAGATGAAAATCTTATTCCATACAAGAAATTGGTTGAAACCTTGAAAGAATATTTTATATAGATTATTTTTGAACAAAAACCAAGGTCACACAATAGATCAGAGATGTCATGGCTACTATCGGATCACTATTACACATTCCACCTCAGGAAAGTAAAATGCCCTTCTTTGTAGAGCATTTACGAGTACCCGCATATGATATGCCAGAGTCATGTTTGGCATGTGAAGTTGTTGGTCCCTTCTCCCCTTAGTATGACCCTATATTTAGATACCTACAAGATGGCACATTTCCCCGAACATTACCCATTTTGAGAAGAAAGCTCTTATTCGTGTATAGTATAGGTTACACCCTCCTAGGAGGCACCCTTTATCATCATGGCTATGACAAGAATCTGATTCGTTGTTTGGATGTTATTGAATCAATTCACGTTATTAAAGAAGTGCACAAAGGTATCTGTGGAGCACACACTAGCAGTATGGTCTTGGATAAGAAGCTCTTAAGGGTGGGTTATTATTGGCCCACCATGGAAGCAGATTGTTGTAATTTTGTAAAGAAATGTGAGTTGTGCCAAAATTATGGAAACTTAATACATGCGCCAACACAAGCTTTTGCACCTATCACAACACCTTGGCCATTTTCTAGGTGGGGCCTAGATCTCATAGGGAAGCTCCATCCCACCTCATCAAATGGTCATACCCACATTATCACTACCACCGAGTATTTTACTAAATGGGTAGAGGTTGTGCCTCTTACTTATGTCACTGGTGTGAAAATTTCCAAGTTCATTATGAATCACCTTATTTGCCGCTACGGCATTCCTTCCGCCATTGTCACTGATAATGGTAAATCCTTCAAGAATAAAAAACGGTCAAAGTGTTATGTCAACACTTTCAAATACAACTCAAATGGTCTACCCCTATTACCCCTAAGGTAATGGGCAATTTGAGGCTACCAATAAAACTCTTGTATGGATCATGGAGAAAATGGTAAGTAAGATTGGTCATAATTGGCACTTACAGATACATCCTGCCCTGTAGGCCTATTGAACTTCCATCCGCACTCATATTGGTGTGACCCCGTATTCACTAGTCTATAGCATTGAAATCATCATACCCTTAGAAGTGGAGCTTCCCTCCCTGAAAATATCACTCGAGACTATCTTGATAAGGACGAAGACTATAGAGTTTCTTGGCTAGTGAGCTAGAGAATTGTTGGATGAAAAATATATGAGAGCACTTAATCACCTAAAGGTTTACCATAATAAGAGTATCAAGAGGATATAACAAGTGGATCATTCATCGTGAATTCGATATAGGAGATCTTGTTCTAAAATAAAATCAAAAGAACACTATCAAGGACAGAGAAAAGAAAGGTAAATTTGAGGCTAACTGGTTAGGGCCTTATGTGGTGGTTGTTAAATATGGATCAAGAGCTTATAAACTGGCATACTCAGATGGTGAAGAGCTTCCAGAACCTATGAATGCCATGCATCTCAAGTGGTTCTATGCTTAAGCATGGTGCAGATATCAGAAAATACCTTTAAAATAGGAAAAATAAAGAAAAAATAAGCAAAAAAATAGAAAATCAAGAAAATAGTAAAGAAAAAGTAGGTCGTCCACATGTGAAAACCACACAATTGTGGTGCATTGGGTAGGTATTTGGGTGAAAACTAGTTTCCGGTGCTCAAGGAGGATTCATTGGTCACAAGCTACTCTTACATCTGGATGGGTAACTCTCACCGCTATCTAGGATTAGTTTCCTTGTTAGGTCTAGGAACCCTACCGAGTCTACTTCATCAGGCCATGATCTGGCTTGTTTGTTCTTATATCTATGTAAAGGAGTTGCCTTTGTATATTCCCATCTAACGTTGGGGGAACCTTCATATTCCACTTTCTCAAACATATATGCATGGCATTCTACCTTTTGTATATTCCCACATCACGCTAGGGGCATCCACGCTTCTTTGTCCTTATACATTACTTTCAAAACATGACCTTAGAAAATACAAAAACATTCAAAAAAAAGATACACAAAAATCTAAAAAATCAAAAACCCCCCTTAGGAATGAAGCTACACCAACTTCGTAACATTGTCTTAAGGAAACCTTGAAAACAATGTGAACAAAGTAGCCTTGAAAACTTATCTTTCAAGATAACACCAAAAACATTAGAAAATATATCAATGTTGTCCCACAAAAATAAAGTAGTGATTAGATTGCTTTTAGTTAACAGTTTGTATAGTTTTGGTTGTACGTATCTTTTCACATTGTATGGTTTAAAGTATGGTTCATTTGCTTACCTTAGATTGAATCTCGTTTGATTTAATTATGTGTCGCATTGAGTTCATTTTTAGACTTTCATACTTGTAAAATATTGATATGTTTTCATCATCTATTGTATGCATCTATTAGGATTCATTTTACTTACTTAGATTGGATACCAATTTAATCTATTGTTAAAATTTGCATGAGTTCATTTCTAGTTGCATATTGTTGTGCGGTTTTGTAGGTGTATATTTGTTTAGTTTTGTTAACTTTTGCTTGTGTGTTTGTTTATTGCACATTTATTTGTTATCACATCTATCATCTATCATTCATCACATATAACATCATCTAATACATCATATATACAAAAATTCTAAGTTTTACATCATGCATGTATACTAAGCTAATCATCACATATATCATCAATGGGGGCAAGAGGGGTTGCGCATGATCACAAATATATCCCCCGCACCAATATCATCTAATATCATCCCAAATGCTAACATCTACCAGAATATCTCATGTCCAAAACATATGATATTATCTAAAGATATATCATCAATATAAAAACATGTGGTACAACATCACTATCTAGCATGAAATATACATAGGAAATGAGAATCATACATCACCATGATACACTCATACATCTATAAATGTGAATCATCATCATAGAGCATATAAAAACATGAAAATATAAACCATTGAATGTCCATATATACATATGTAAATATTTGTCTCAAAATAATATATACATCATCGATACAAAATCTGCCATCTAAAGGGCATGAATCAAAACCAAGCCTTCATCAAGAGGCATAATCAAAAATGATACATCAATACATACATCGATCAAAATCAGCCTTCATAAGAGGCATGTATACATACATATGTCAATACAAAAGAGATAGTCAACCATGACTCTCGCCCTCTCTAGGGATGTTGGTTCTATGACTCATGGCGGATGAAATGGAAGCGATGTGATGGGTCGGCTCCAGGTTTACCACCCTATTGTCCAATTGGTTTTTGTCTTGATCTAATCGACCACCCTGACGTCTGTGATCTAGATCTTATCCTGCTCACATCTAGCTGATTGAACGGTGTAACCCGCTCCCTGTTAGAATCTGCACAATGAATGGTGGCCTTGTAATACAAAGCCTCGCCACTGGCTCTCATGATGTCCTGAATCATCTTTGTATCCCCAAAAGCAGTGGCTGCCTATACATCGAATCTCACTCCCCTATCGGTGTACCCATATCAACATGATCCTATCTCAAGTGGCAACTTGTCAATCTCTATCCTTTGTAATAGTTTGGACTGGGCTTGTGCCCGAGTCTCTCTTAATAGTAATACCCTACACGGGCCTAGGCCTAGGCCTAGTCCCATTCTACAAAGAACAACACCATGTGCATGCGTCTTCACCTAATGTAAGAGACTCAATATCTCGAGCACCCTACGATGCTAGCTACCTAATTTGTTGTTGTCATGCTCCTCCATCCCCACCCCGAACAGACGGGGCAAGGATAGGGCACTCACGTAGGGTCCATCCACTGCGTCCCGAAGATACTCCTGAATGTGGTCTACTCATCTCCTCCTCCTTGAAAGTCTTGCCATCTCACTCCAATTCTCTCACACTCGCTCATGGTAAAATTTGCAAGAGCTCTGCTACAAATGAATTGGTCGTGATTGATTTACCCCCCGAGTGGGTATATTAGGTTGTTGTGATGCCCCCGGGGCATGTTTTCTCTGTCGTGATCACTCTAACACTTCTTCTCTTCACTAAAAATGATTTTTTTATTAAATAATTATTTGTTTTGTTAATTTTCCACTACATTGGGGCACTATTTGCCACCTAGTGCTTATCTCTTCACCCTAGGAAATTTTTAACTATTTCCAGGCATTATTTGTCTTCTATTTTTATCTATCGCCATGATTATTTTTGAATAATTATTTTTACCCTTTTTCTTCTTCTTATCGGGGCATGTTACTGCTACCGATGCCCGTTCTCCTCACTCTAGAGAATTTTTGTGTGCTTCTAGGAGATCTTCCATTTCTTAAATTCTTCTAACCAATCAAAAAATTAAAAATTATAAAATCATCCAAAAATTCAAAAAAATCGTAAAAACTTTGAAAATGGACTAAAATTGGTAATAAACTCATTTACAGCTGAAATTTGTGTCTCTTGCACACGACATTCATCTCATATCTTGTTGGCATTTCCACATGTATTGAGACAACGACTCGCGGATCCTCTGAATCTCCAAACCATTTACAAAAGCTACGTTGCTTACTTCATCGATACTTTGGGGCATGAGTTGCCTGGTATTGTTTCGCTGTGCACATTGCTTTTTCATCGAACCTAAGTGTCCTCCATCCTTTCCCTTATATATACAAATTACTTGGGGCATCATTTTAAACCCTTTTCGTTTATCAAAACATTTGGGATTGCAACTTGATAACAAAATATTTGTGCAACTGTATTAAGTGTTGTCGGTTTGAGTGTGTTTGATTGCACTTATTTCCTGTTAAAGGAGTTTGTTTGCTTCTTGTATTGCATTGCATTCGTGTATGTTGCATAGAGTTGGTCGCTTTTTTAGCAATGGAAAGTTGTTTGTATTGTGGCTTTTTATGTCATTTTATATTGTTGTCGTATGCTCATATTTTAATAAGGACCAATGATGAAGATTATTAGTAATATGATGAATAGAATTGTTTATATAGCAATGCCTTGTGGATAGCTCAAAATCCCTTTTCTTGTTATTTTCTCTTCTATCTCCCCTTTCTTTTTGCACTATTCTTTCTTTTGTTCTCTTTTCTATTATCGATCATGTTCCTCCATCACCCCATTGACACTCGAGGGGGCATCCTTCATCCTACTAATTTTTCTTCTACCCCTTCAAAATTTTCTACTTGTTTATGTTTGTCTACTTTCTTTGAAGTGATGTTGCATACGTCACCTCAAAGAGGGGAAAATGTAGACACCTATAATTTGGTCTACATGATCTTATTACTAAGATCATATTAATTATCCTAGTCTTGTGTTAATTTACTACACTACGCTAGTAAAATACCCTTTCTAACCTCTTCTAAATGCCCTAAACCATGTTAATCCCTCTCTAACTAGCTTTTATAAGCTTGTTTCCCTTTAATTAACCTTGTTTAGGTTAATTAACCCTCTTATTGACTTTCTAGGAAGGATTTGAATTTCTAAACAAATATCTTACCTTTCCAAATAGCCACTTAGCTTCCTAAAATCCTGTTCACACCTCCAAATATGTTTTTCTAAAAATCAACTTTTTGACTCCTTTTTAGTCCCACATGCATCCAAAACATCCTTTTCTCAAATCCAAAACTATAAATAGAGGGATACCCCTCCCACCTTTTCCTAAGAACTCTCTCTCTCTCTCATTTCTTATTTAGGTCATGCTTAGGTCTTTTAGAGTCATTTCATAGTTTATTTGAGCTATTTACTTGTTATTTGCTAATCCTTTCAAAGCTTTAGGTAAATGGGAGAATCCATTAATGGTGAGCTTCCATTCTTAAGCTTTTGAAACATCAATAAACACAAAACTGATTGCTAGAGATTTAATAGGTTCACTTATAGATAGCTTTCATGGAGTAGAGAACTAATATAGTCATGTTTAGAGGTTGATTGTTTGTTTCAAGCTTTATATATGCATGCAAATAGGTAGCTCTTTCTTATCTCTAATCTGATGGTCATTTGAGTTGTTTGTTCCAAAGCTTTTGGGGTTTCTTTAGAAGTTCTTACCCCATTTTCATAGCTTTTGCAAACTTTTCATTACACAGTGCATGCGGGAGGTCTAGGTCTGATGATGAGCAAGCATTGGAAGAAAGAATTGACAAGTTGATACACTTGGATGAGAGGCGTGACATAGCACATTGGAGTCGAAGCAAGAGAAATCTAGATGGCACGGTAGGCACATTAAGGACAATAAGCTTGAGTTTTGGAAATGGTACTTCTTTATGATTCAAAGTTTCTATGCCACCCAGGAAATCTTAAGGTGCATTGGTTGAGACCGTATGTTATCACTCACATACTTAAATCTAGCGCTTCCGGTTAGAGGTGCTTAATGGAACACTATTACTCGGTTACTTCAACAGGAGTATGTTGAAGCCCTATTATAAATAAGCCTTCTTGGTGTTTGTAATAAGGTAGTATTGCCATTTAGATTATATTTCCCTTACTATATTTCCTTTAATTTTTTTCCTTCCTCGTCACTATGCTTTGTCAATTTAGTTCTAGTGTTATGTGTAATAAGTGTGTTTATACGCTTGAAGTTGATTATTATCTCAAGTGTTTTCATGCAGAGGACTACACATACCCTTAGTGTGGGGTGGATAAAAGAAGGTTAGTCTAGTACATAAAAGAAATAAACTCACGGTTGTCCATAAAGGGAACAGGTTTTGAAAAGTGATGAAAACTTCAAGAGGATTGCTCAAAGTTAAATACCACGCGTAAGGCGGTGAGTGCTCAAGTATAACTCAAGGAGGCTATAGCATTTGAGACTATGTATGTTTCACATTGGATAACTACTTTGGCATTAGGAAGTGCGGGTAGAGGAGATATGTGACAGATAAGTAGTGGCACGCCATAAAGTTATGACTAAGGTGCCAAAGTTTGAGGCACGAGAGATTGAAGCGTGGGATAAGGAGGCATAACACGCACTCAATAGGAGTTAATACCGTGTACGGTGGTAGGTGGAGCAATTAATGAAGGGAATTTTTGAAATTTGGTTTAAAGCTAGCGTTTGTAATGACATTTGTTACCTTGCAAGTTTGAAGCAAATTGAGAAGGGCGAAGAAGAGCTAGAGACGACGAACACTCTACAGAGCGAGTAAACTGTCATGTTTTAAGCACAGTGTTGAGCATCTAGGTACAAAAGAAGGATTCGAGTGGTGGTGTGTGTGCATGATGGGAGGGTGACTTAGGTTTCATTTGTACGGTAGCTAGGGTTTTCATTTCGTCAACTAGGTTTTTAGTTTTCACTCGCATAATTGAGAAGAGCAATGGCACCACGGAAGGCTCCCATTATAGCAAAGGAGGTTGACGACCTAGTAAAGGAGTGGTTAGTCGAGATGTTATATCTAGAATAAGTTATTAAGGGGCGGCCTTGGACAACAAAGATTACATAGTATAGGGTTTCATAGATCAACCACCGTGACTGATAAATGCCTGAAGGACGTCACAGCAGAAGTTTTACATGAGGACAAATCGATGATTGGCAGATGGCACTAGGGTCTTGGATGACTCTATGAAGAAATTACTTGAAAACATGGGGGTCATGCAAATTCTAGAGTTTCCTTATTTTGGAAGCCCGAGCAGTTGTACCAATGGCTCATGTCACGCGTCCATGAAGACTTTTTCTACTTTGTGGGTAGGAGAATGAGGATCATTGC
The DNA here is from genome assembly GCA_018340775.1 of Taxus wallichiana var. yunnanensis. NCBI lineage: Eukaryota > Viridiplantae > Streptophyta > Pinopsida > Cupressales > Taxaceae > Taxus > Taxus wallichiana. The sequence continues at coordinate 615,933,068 of CM031243.1, forward strand.
CAAGTTAATTAGGAAGGTGACAGGCTACTCAACTCGGGCTCAAAGATCGTTGAAGACCTATTGGATGATGAGGGCATTGACGTCACAAAGATCCCTACATCAAGATAAGAAGGGGGTTGATCCTTCAAGGTCACTAATATTACAGACATGGCCACCAGAGTTGCAGTGCGGTTAGCAGGGAGCAAGTTGGGTGCCACTGAGTGATGGAACGAGGTGAATATGTGTTGGTTGCATATAGCACAAAAAATGGTCAACAAGACATACTACAACATTGTGTGCACGCGTCGCAGAAAACTTGTTCAATGAGGCGTGTTCCAAGCGAGATAAAGGTGATAAGATTACCTGGGGTGCAATTTTATTATTGATTGTATTTGGTGAAATTGGAGTACCGACGGACCTAGGGAGAACATCTGGGAGTTTCATTTGGAGGATAATGTTAGGATTAATATTGTTTACATTATTAATCATGATTATTAATTGTAATATAATATGAGTTGGTTAATAACTCATATTATTTATTATATGCTTTGTTATAACTAATATTTGTAATACGTGAAGTTGTTAATAAACAACTCACGTGAATAGGAGTTTGGTGAGAGATTTAAGGAGAGGTTATAGCTACCTCCTATCCTTTAGGAAAGCTATTTCTTATAAATGGTTGTGTGTAATATGAAAGTAGTACGGAATATCAAGAAGAAATCTGAGAATTATTATTGTGTAAATCTGATACTGTGCTATTATTTGGTATCAGAGCAAAAACCAGATGAAAGTCTTGTGAGAGGGACGAGAATGTAAAATAATTTGCGTAGTAATCAGTATTTGGAAGAATTTTTTTTTCAGAGCAGCGTTGATCTTGGAGAAGTCGCAGTTTGGAATGTTTAGCAGTCACTTTTTTTTTGCATGTGCAGTCGCTGGAGACCAAATTTAGATGATCTATAACTTCATGGCTTGATCAATTTTAGAGTGCAGATCTACATATATTGGAAATTGGGCAATACCATGTATGTACGCAGCCATGCACATTCACCACGCCATTGAGAAGTCAAACACACTATACTTTGTCCTACGTCCCTATCTTCTTGGATCATTTTCTGAGAAATCAGTTTCATAGATCTCAGACACCATTCATTCACATATTCAACTAATCGCATATATGACTGCGCTGCTTTGTGGCTCGTCGAGATGAAGAGACTTGTGTGTCGTCCCTACAACCAAGAGGTACATGCCCAGCTGTTCAACGTGATCTCCTGCGATGTTCTTGTAAAATATTTGTTTTTCTCCATACCTGGATTCACTGTGTGGTGAAAATATCCATTTATTACTCCTTGCCATCCAATTGCCGCAGTTTTAGATGCAAAGGTTTGAGTTTGATTTCAAACTTTCATAAATATTGGTGATATTAGGATCTGTTCACCATAGTTATAATATTATTTTTTGTGTGTCACTCAATGTTTGTTTCGAGTCGAGTCTATGAGTGTCTACTCAGTCAAGTAAATTTTTATGTTCTATAGTTCTAGAGTTATGTTTTAAAAACAAAAAAAACTGTGTCATCAATAATGTCAAAATGTTGATTATGTTTCAAGTCGTTATATTGTCACTACTTGGTCGTCAAATTTTTTGCCAAATTCAATTTGTGAGTGGTTTGTCCATCAAGTTTGTTTAATTGTTAAATAAGTCAATAATGTCATTGTAGGTCTACATATTGTTTTTTAGAGTCATTTTATATGTTCATCAAAATAAAAAGTAATTGTGGTCAAGTCAAAAAGTTTGGAAAAATTGTCATTGTCATTTTGTGTCTAGGTGAATAATAGGTTGTATCTTTTTTACAATGGAAATGCCATTGGAAAAATTCAATGGTCTCAATTTTCACACATGGAAAGTCAAGATCCAGATGCAGTTGATGAACAAAAATCTTTGGAGGATAGTGGATGGAAAAGAACCAGCACCTTCAGATCCGACCAGATTGGCAGAATGGGAAATACGGGATGATAAAGCCAAAGCCATTATTGGCCTTGCCCTCTCAGATTCTGAATTACATTATGTTGATCTAGATAAAAACTCGAAGGACATCTGGGATAATCTGAGCAAATTATTTGGTTCAAAAGCAGTCAATGCAAAGTTTTCCCTGAAACTTCAGCTGTTCAAGCTCAAAATGAGTGATGGAGATACAATGTCTAGTCACATCAACAATTTACGATCTCTTTTGAGACAACTTGCAGAAGTAAAAGCTCCAGTGGACGACGAGGATGCAAAAGCTATTCTGCTGAATAGTTTACCACCGAAATACAGTAATGTTGTTTTCACTCTTGGTCAGATGCCTTCCAACTCATTGGAAGATATGATATCAGCTCTTCTATCTGAAGAAAAAAGGACTAAAGAAGATATAGAAGAAGAAACGGCAATGTATGTGAAAAATAAATACAAAAAGTTCTTTAAAAAGAGGACTTAGAATGCTTTTATTGCAAGAAAAAAGGACATATGTCTAAATTTTGCACGACTCGAGCCAAAGATCTTCTCAGTGGAAAATTGAAGCCACATGAAGCAAATATAGTTGTAGAAGAATCTTCTGAATCAGAAGATGAACGAGTGACTGATGAACCTGATTATAATTCTGAAGACTACTTGTTTTGAGTTTAGATAATCGGAGGATGGAGGAAAATGGAGGTTGGAGGTCATTCAGCGACCTCTCGTCAGTCGCCAACGATGGGGCCACATAGATGGTTTGGTGACATGTGTGCAGTGTGGTTTCTATTTTCAGTTCAGTTTCAGTGTTCTTGTTTGCAGTGTGATGGTTTGTTGAATAAACCCTTTTCAGAATTTTTGGCAGAGTCATGTTTTCAGAATACTCACTTTTGGGAGCAGGAGAAGATTTCAAGGTAGATTCAAGGGATGGTTATCCAGCTAGTGTGAAGCTTGTGGATCTTGGAGATTCAGAATTCGGGCACCCAGGGAGGAAGGGAAAGTCCCACAGGAACCCAAAGAGGAAGGGAGCATTCCTGCATAATTCAACTCGACACTACACCTTTACGAGGGTAAAGAGATAATCTATGGAGTCTGTACCTGGTCTAAGAAGTGCTTTCAGGAGGTGGTTCAATTTCTTGAATATGGTTCTTCGTCGTGTTCACATTAAGGGGGTGAAGATTAGTGATTAATAATGTTCACACTAAGGGGGTGAATGTTAGGATTAATATTGTTTACATTATTAATCATGATTATTAATTGTAATATAATATGAGTTGGTTAATAACTCATATTATTTATTATATGCTTTGTTATAACTAATATTTGTAATATGTGAAGTTGTTAATAAACAACTCATGTGAATAGGAGTTTGGTGAGAGATTTAAGGAGAGGTTATAGCTACCTCCTATCCTTTAGGAAAGCTATTTCTTATAAATGGTTGTGTAATATGAAAGTCGTATGGAATATCAAGAAGAAATTTGAGAATTATTATTGTGTAGATCGATATCGTGCTATTAGATAAGTCCCATGCAAAGAAATATTCCAAGTACACTCTATGGGGGACTACTTCCAATACATAAAAGGAGTGCCTATACAAGTGTTTCAGAGATCGCACATGGCATTTGAGGGAGAATGGTGTATTCTACACAAATTTCGAAAGGTGTTGAAAGGAGAAGCTGAATTTGTGGTTTACCAACATTTCAGCTTGGGGTGCTTCCATATGAGGTCTGTAGAGAGAAGAGCCCCTGGTGTAAGTTGCCCTTTGCATTTACCGTAAGATACTTTAAAGATTTTGTAAACAGATTCCATGATGCACACCAACTCTAGTTTGATGCAAACAAGGTGGATGCAGATATTCACATTTTGCGCAAAACATATGTATGGTGGGGAAAGAGGCCTATGTGGAAACCATGGAATCAGGAAATGTGGACATCACATCGGAGAGTTTGGTCGAGGGCGATTAAACCAAGGCACATATATATATATATATATATATATATATATATATATCTGAGGCCAAGGTTCAAGGATGGAAAAATTATGAAGGGCATAGATATGGCACTTCCATCACCTCCAAAGAAGGGGCAAGACAGTAAGGACTTCAAGGCATGTTGCATCTACACCCCTTGCTCAAGAGGATATAATGCTTGTAGGACTAGAAAACATCCTTGAGTAGGAAGAACCAAAAGATAGCACAACACTTTTGCATACCAGAGATTTTTGCGAAAAGGTGAACATCAAGAGACATTGGGGCTGGGACTTCACATCCAATAAGGAGATCACCACGTGTGACTCCTGTGAAGGACGCGGGGTAGAAAGGAGAAAGTGCAAGAAGTATGTCCCGTTAAATATATTGAGGAGGAATCCCCACATCCATGCATGCATGATGAAGAGGAAACTCAAGTAGGGGTGGGCATAGAGCATAGATTGTTGGGGTTAACCATATAACAAAGTGTTACACATATCTAAAATCAAATAAAGCATATAAGCAATGAATGCAGAAATAAACCAGAAGATAAAATAAACAAGAGAAAGATAACACCAGATTTAACGTGGTTCACCCAGTGTGGGCTACGTCCACCAAGAAATGGCCAATATTATTATTCAATGCTTTACAGAGGAAATACAATGAAGATATGTTGTCTTCCAACACCTCACATGATGTTCAATTTTTTTCCCTCACTCAGCTACTCTTTCTTGCTCACCAAGAAAACTAACATGAAAAAAATTTATATTTTCTTCTCACATACCCTCATATAATGCATATATGCATATATATATATATATATATATATATATATATATATATATATATATATATATCAGGTAACTAAATATGATTTTACAACCAAGAAATCATATTTAAAGCAAAATATTTATTCTAATTCTCAACTAAACAATAAAGCATTGTTACTGTGTGACCAATGTTGGTCACCGCCGACCGATGTTGGTCACTCCTTGATCGATGTCGTTACTATTTAATCGATGCCTGTTACATCTTGGCTGATTTCGGTCACTATCAAAACCAGCAACATGTAAAATCAAGCTTTCTGTGAAGTAATTAAGCTCCACAATCAAAAATATCCCACTTGGAGATCAATTGTTGCATTGTACTGTACATCACCATCCTTGGTTCCTTTTCCTTGGCCTGTTTCTTCCTCTTCAAGTCTCAAACTCGAAGACCAATGAAGTGGAGTGAAGCTCCAACTTCTCCTTTACCAATGGCTTCATTAGCATATCTGCAGGGTTCTCATCCATATGGATTTTCTCTAACTTCAGTTGCCCATCCTCCAACACCTACCATATGAAGTGATACCTCAACTAAATGTGTTTTGTTCTTGAATGAAATGTTGAGTTCTTTGCCAGATGGATCACGCTCTGACTATCACTATATAATTTGCAATCCTCTTTCTCCTTTCCCAACTCTTTCATGAACCTACTCATCCATATCATCTCCTTGCTAGCTTATATGGCTAAAACATACTCTACCTCTATAGTAGACAAAGCCATAACCTTCTGCAATCTCAAAATCTAGCTAATTGTCATTCCACCTACTGTGAAAACATATCTTGTGGTGTTCCTCCTGTTATCCAAATCTTCAGCCATATCTTAATCAACATAGCCACATAAAGTAGTATCGACCCTCTATAGCATAACTCCATGTTAGATGTCCCTCTCAAATACCTAAGAATCCATTGGACTGATTTCTAATGTTCTTTACTTGGATTAGCCATAAACCTACTCACGGCTCCCACTATTTGTGCGATAATGTCCGGTCTAGTACAAACCATGGCATACATAAGACTTCCTCCTACCTGCTAAATCATAGGAACACGTGTCATGTACTCAACCTCATCGTGTGATGAAGGACACTGATCTTTTATCAATTTTAAGTGTCCAACCATAGGTGTACTAACAAGTTTTGAATTATGTATGTTAAACCTTTCTAACACCTTATTAATATAAGCCTCCTAAGACAAATACAACTTCTTGTTTTTCTTGTCTCGGTGAATTCACATGCCAAGGATTTTCTTTGCAACTCCCAAATCATTCATTGCAAATGTGTGAGCTAGCCTTTCTTTAAGTTTACCAATGTCCTATATACTAGATCCTGCAATCAACATATCATCCACATACAATAACAAAAGAACATAGCTCCCATTTTCAAGCTTCTTAAAATAAACAAAATGGTCGATTCACATCTCATATAACCATGCTCATGCATAAACTATCAATCTCAAATACCATTGCCTTGGAGCTTGTTTGATCCCATATAGGATCTTTTTCAATTTACACATAAGTTTCTATTTACCCTTGACTTCATAACCAAGTGGTTGTTGCATATAAATTTCTTCCTCCAAATCACCATGAAGAAAATTCATCTTAACATCAAGTTGTTATAAATGAAAATATTTATGTTGCAACCAAACTTAGAATAGTATGAATAGAAGTCATCTTAACTACAAGAGAAAAAATCTCATCAAATTCAATACCTACTTTCTATGCAAATCCCTTTACCACAAGCCTTGCCTTGTACCTTTTCATTCCACCCTCTTCTTCCTTGATCCTGTAAACCCATTTGTTTTGTAGTGTTTTCTTATCTGCTAGCAACTTGACCAAATCTCATGTCTGATTTTGTTCCAAGGAGTCCATCTCCTCATCCATGCCACACTCCCACTACTCATGGGTATCTACCGCATTGCTTCTTCAAATATTTCTAGTTCACCACTATCAGTCAATAATAAATAAGAAAAGGAAGGTGAAAATCTCTCTGGAGGTCTACTTACTCTTTGTGACCTTCTCACTAAGATCTGGGGTGTCTGGGGCTCATTTTGTGCCTGTTGCATGTTCATGTCAATCTCTGCGGTGATCAATGTTGGTCTCATGATACCGACCCATGCTTTGTAGCCTATTATGGTTCCTTTTGTCTGTTGACCGATTGTATTGCCTCACTTCCACCGGTTTAAGGAGTACGATGCCGGTTCCGAAGAATCGCTCTGTTCGTAACTCGATCCTATCTCGCCAATGCCAATTAGCCGGACCGATATAGGTTTTCGTAGAAATGACGCTCGGTGTCTGTGGATGTCTATTTCAGATCTGAAAGTTAATTTTCCTCCAAAATCTTATCAACCTGTTCATGTTTAGGCACTAAAACCTGATCCTTGTACATTCTCTTTTCATTCCAATCAACATCACGACTCCTAACAATCTTAGAATCTTCTAAATCCTAAAAATGATATCCGAAATCACTAGATCCATAACCAATGAAAGTACATCTCTTAGATTTAGCATCCAACTTCTTCATATTTTCCCTATCAACATGCACAAAAGCTTCGAACCAAAAACTCTAAGAAAAGAAAAATCTACCTCTTTTCTAGACCAAGCTTCTTCTAGTATTCCACCATCTAGTGTTGTTGAAGGCCCACGATTGATCAAGTACACTGCTGTATCCACTACTTCTGCCCAAAACTTCAAAGGAAAACTGGCATGTATCCTCATGCTTCTAGCATGTTCCATGATTTTTCTATTCATTCTTTCTGTAACTCCATTCTCCTATGGAGTTCTAGGAACCATTATTTCTCTTCATATTCCATTCTCTGAACAATAATCATTGAAATCCTTGCTGCAGTACTCACCACCATTGTCAAATCTAAGGCACTTTAATTTTAAGTTTGTTTCATTTTCCACAAGGGATTTCCACCTTTTAAAAGTTTCAAAAACATCAGATTTACGCTTAATACAATAAATCCATACCTTCCTTATGGCATCATCAATGAAAGTCACATAATATTGGGATCCTCCAATAGAAGCTACCTAAGTTGGTCCCCACACATCTGAGTGTACAAACTCCAATTTTTGCTCCTTCTTTGTTGACCCAACCTTGAGAAATCTCACTCTCTTTTGATTTCCAAATATGCAATGCTCACAAAATTCAAGATCTAATTGTTTCAAATCTGATAACTTACCCTTAGCCTTTAATATTTGCATTCCTTTTTCACTCATATGGCCTAGCTGATTATGCCACATGGTTACATTTGAATTTGTAGTAAATAGCATAGAAAAAGAATTAGTAATACAAGTAAACAAATATAAAGTTCCTACCTTATTACCTCTTGCCACAATAAGAGATCCCTTGGTAACCTTCCAAGAATCGGTTGTGAATGTAACCACACATCCAGATTCACCTAGTTTCCCGTAGATATTAGATTTCTCTTGAGGCTTGGCACATGCCTCACATCTTTCAATACCCATGGATTTCCATTCTGTAACTTTAGATGAACATCACCTTTACCAGTAATATTACATGGCTCATCATCTCCTAAATAAACTTGTCCAAAATCACCCTGAACATAATTTTTGAAATAACCCTTATTAGGGGTAACATGGAAAGAAGCTCCAAAATCTAAAACCCAAGATTCTAATTTATTATCCAAGGAGAGAATAAGGGCATCTTGTTTTACCTCACTTGCAACGTTTGCCTCTTTACCTTTTTCTTTACCTTTTTTTGATGTATTCTCTTTGTTTTCCTTGGACCAACACTCATTTACGTGTCCTCTCTTTCCACAATTCCAACAAAGTAAATCTTTGTACCTAGATCTAGATCTACCATTTCTTGACTTTGATCTCCCATTCTTCTTGCTCTTTGATGATCTCTCCTTAGATCTTCCCCTGCTTTCTACATTTAAAGTGTTTCTAGATGATGTTTCTCCTAAGTTTTTCTGTGTATTTCCTCATTAAGGATTACACTAACCACATCATCAAATTTCAAACCTTTAGAAGAAAATGTTGTATTACTAACAGCCATTACCAAGTTATCCCAACTATCTAGCAAAGAGCATAAGAATAAAAGTGCTTTCACTTCATCATCAAACAAAATTTCTACCGATTTTAATTGATTTACAATAGACCAGAAATCATTCAAATGATTAGATACAGATCCACCTTCTTGCATCTTAGAATTAAACAATTTTTTCATCAAATAAACCTTATTTGAAGCATTAGGAGTTTCATACAAAATTTCTAAAGATTTCATCTACCATGGTTTTTGCATCTGTAAAATTTTAAGCCACCGATATTGTCAAGCTCAATCTTATAGATCCCAGACCCTTTATGTCAAGAACCTTCCATTTTTCATCTATCATCATGATCGGTTGTGCATGCTCATTCAACGGTAGGTATAGATCCTTCTGATATAAATAATCATCCACTTGCATCTTCCATAGTTGATAATTACGACCGTCAAATTTATCTACTCGGTATTTACTATCTTTTGCCATTGTTATGCTCCCACTCAATCAGAAAACCCTCTATGAGTAAATCTTATCAACACACAAAACCTCCAAACAAATCTCTGATACCAATTGTTGGGGTTAACCATATAACAATGTTGCACAAATCTAAAATCAGATAAAGCATACAAGCAATGAATGTAGAAATAAACCAGAAGATAAAATAAATAAGAGAAAGATAACACCAGATTTAACATGGTTCACCCAGTGTGGGCTATGTCCACCAAGAAACAACCAATATTATTATTCAGTGCTTTACAGAGGAAATACAATGAAGATATGTTGTCTTCCAACACCTCACAAGATGTTCAATATTTTTCCCTCACTCAGCTACTCTTTCTTGCTCACCAAGAAAACTAACATGCAAAAAAATTGCTATTTTCTTCTCACATACCCTCATATAATGCATACATGCATATATATCTATTTTGGGCAACTAACTATGCTTTTACAATCAAGAAATCATCTTTAAAGAAAAATATTTATTCTAATTCTTGACCAAACAATAAAGCAACATTGCGCAAGGCAGTGACCGTGTCCGATGTCTGGCCACTACTGACCAATTTCAGTCACTCCTTAAGCGATGTCAATTATCTTGTTTGATGATGCCGCTATTATCATCGATCGATGTTGGTCTTTGTCAAACCAGCAACATGTAAAAGCAAGATTTCTGTGAAGTAATTAATCTCTACACTCAACAAGGAGAGTTCGTGGAATAGGTGCACATCAAGAGACACTAGCATTGGGACTTCACAACTAGTAAGGAGATCACCATGCATGACTCCTGTGAAGGATGCGAGGGAAGAAAGGAGAAAGCGCAGGAAGTATGTTCATGTTAAAGATAGTGAGGAGGAATCCCCATAGCCAAGCACGCGGAAGAAGAGGAAACTCCAAGTATGGGTGGGCATAGAGTAGAGGCCACCCCAGTGTGGAAATGTAGGAAGATGAAGATATTGGTGAGTGCGTAGTCTATGAGACTATAGACCCAAGCATAATTATTCATGAACAAAGTGCTCTGGTGAAGGAGAGAGTAGCATCGGTGGAGACATAGAGGTCATAGTACACCCCACAGAGAAGGAAGGAGAGGATGAAGGGGAAGTGAATCAGATTTTGGAGGCACTATACAAGTAAGATTCAAGCATGGAAATACCGCAAGATGAGGGCATGTCTGCTCATGAAGATGTTGGCGAGCATGTAGGTGGGCATGATGAGGAAGAGGCAATAGGTACTCAAAACTTAGGTTATTTGGATGACCCTTCCAAAATTATTCGTGCCCACTTCCAGAGTAATCTGCCAAACAAATAGTTATATGGCTGGGATTGGATGGACCCATAAATGGAAAACATGCGCACTCAAAAATAACTATCCTGGAGTATACAGACTCACATGGATGAGCTTGATTTTGATGTCTCCAAGAAGGTGTGCAGTTCGAAGAAGATTTGGAGGGTACCTTACGCATGCCATATGACTATAAGCCAACACATTTTTCAAATGAATAGGTGGGTAACGCATTGGTCAAAGTGTCAACAAAAGTAGCGCACCAAAATATTGATAAGGTGGAAAAAATAAGGGTGCTATCGTAGAAGATAAGGAGGATGAAGACAAAGAGATCAAGAACCTCGCTCAAGAGCGATACAATGTGGTAGTAGAGGCCCAAAATATTAAAAGGATGGTGGAGAAAATCATAGATGATATTTTCGAGAAGACACCATATTTTTAGGAGAAGTGCCTCGGGGTGGCTTCAAGTCTAACTTACACTATCTACGCACAACAGTTTGTTTACTCGGAGGAAATACCAACGTGACTTCCTAAGAAAAGGGGTGTTGTGGAAGAAGCATCAAGGGCCCTGGATTAAATTCTATATCCAACTACGAGGTAGTTTTACAAGCCTTAAAAGATGAAATGAAGAAAGTGGATACCTGTATTGGCCATTTCAGACGGTGCTCGATAACTTAATACGGTAAGGACAAAGATAGAGGAGAATGAAGTTCTGAAGGCGGCAAAGGATGAAACACTCAGCGCTCAAAATGAGTTACCCTTGTAGAAACAAAGCACGACGCACTAGATGCTGCGAGGAAACAACATATGGATCGGATCAAGGGCATCGGGAAGCTCATTTCTACAAAGGTGGATGTCATGGAAGGGATGGTCTCAAGTATGGCCAACATCCTTAGAATTTTGAAAATTGAAGGTGGAAGCATGACTATGGATGAGTTAGATGACATCATTGTGGACATCCCTAACAAGACCAATGCAACGCTTAAGGATTGGTATGAGTTTGAGGGAGAAATACAAAGTGAATATCCATAATTCATTCTACCAGAAGATGAGAAGGGTACACAATAAAATGGCTCACCATATTCTTTATTCCTTGATTCTTTCTTTCATTTATCCTATATTCTTTAGAGCGACAAGGTGATTACCCATTGTCGGGATGACAATGTACTCTAGTGTGGGGTAATGTTGAGTGGACAAAAATGGCCTAAGTATGGGCGCACAAATGTAGGGCATTGGAAGAGCATGTGGCGCTATGATAGGATTGGAGCGCCTAGGAGCAAGACTTAGCCATTTTTGGATAAGGGCTATTTTTGGAGTTAGCATGTTGAGCACACAAAGACATGAAGACTTGTGGTCCACGCAATGATATTTTGGGAACAATAAAAAGTTGAGTGTCGTGCATAGTTTAGACTAATAATAGGATTTCTACTCAGATTTAACTATAGGAAGTCTATTGTTAGAGCACTTACATGTTGTGCATCTTATTGTAAAGGCACATGACTATTATTTAGCAATTGACCTATTTTGATAAGTGTATGGGTGGTGAAGGAAAGTCCCCACCCCTATATATATGTATTGATTTGTATGAGTTAGGGTGTGAAAAATATGGTAGAGTTATGTTCGGGTTTTGTCGCGTGCATGACTCATGAAGATAATTATGTAATGTAATAAGCTTTTGTGTTTTACAATATTCAATACAATGGTTCATATTGGCTAGATAATGGTATTGAACATGACTGAATCTGGTTCTTGCATGGTAAATCTTGTTATAGGCATTGTTTAGTTCATTCTATATTTGTTCTAAGAACTAGATTTGGTTTATCTACCGTGTGTTATAGACTATTGTTAATGAATTAGAATATCTATATACACCATCATGCTAACATTATGTCCAAGTAACTCTAAAGAGGGACCTAGTGCCTTTACGCGTTTTGGGTGAGTACTCGCCCGGCTAAGTGATGTGTCAACGTGCCTAGATTATTCACTATAAATTCTAGGTTGCATCAACACTCTCGAACCACGATCCACACATATAGTTTTACAAATGGTAGACCAGTCAATGAATAAACCCAAGGGAATAATAGAAGATGTTACCATAATTGAATCTTAGGGCTATATTGTAGACTTCATGATAACAAAACAATGAATGGAAAAATTGGCTACCCCATAATCCTGGGATGCCCTTGGTTAGCTACTGACTTCTACCCTTATTGATCGCAAGACGGAAAATGGTCATTACTAATGGTCAAGATTCAAAGAAATTATCATTATACCTTGTAGCCAAACCATTTGCTACAAACAAAAAACATTGGTCTAAGGATGATCATTATGATCAAGATATCATCTCTTCTCTTATCATGGTAGTAATTCAAAAACACTGGATCATATTCAATGTGAGTACCATGACATGGATGATTTACATAACTTGAGTCTTATTCCGAGTCTTGCACTAGGTTAATTCAAGTCTTGTGCTTAAAAGAATTCTTGATTCATGTTCAAGTCTTGTGCTTTACAACTTACCTGAAATAAGGACTGATTTCGTGGATGAGGATAACATTCCTATTATTTGTCCTTTCGTGAGAAACATAAATCTGACGGAGTGCATCTTTCAAAACATAATCTATGTGCAAAAATTGCTACCACATAAATGTCCATTAAATGTACTTTTGAGATATTATCCTATCGTAAATTCAATCCATCTAGATACGAAACAACTATTTGTTCTTCTAGGAAAGACACTGGTGATAAACAGTTGGTTAATTGATCAGGAGGAAAACACGTTGTTCAAACTTCTTTGCTCTCATCCCCAAGCCTTTGCTTGGGAATACAATGATATGAAAGGTATACATTCTAATATATGTACCCACCACATCTACACCACCGAAGTGAGACCGGTTAGCAACCTCAAAGAAGGATAAACCCAACTCTTGAAGGCATTGTTAAAACTAAGATTAAAAAGATTTTGAATGCGGGTTTTATCTACACAATCGCATCAAATCAAGTGGTTTCCCCTTTGGTCATAGTACCCAAAAAGAATGGAAAGTGGGGTGTGTGTATGGACTATAGGGAATTCAACAAAGCTACTCATAGGATTATTTCCCATTTCCTTTTATTGATTAAGTCTTAGATAATTTATCCGTAAAAGATATTTTTCATTTCTTTATGGAATTAGTGGATATAACTAGATAATGATTGCTCACGAAGACCAAGAAAAGACAACATTCATCTACCCTTAGGGGACATTTGCTTATAGAGTCCTGCCTTCTGGGTTATGTAATGCCCTTGCTACCTTTCAAAGAGCTATGTTGGCAATTTTTTTGATCTCACCCGTGATTGTGTCAAAATCTACATGATAATTTTATGGTCTATGGGGAAACATTTCAAGAGGCATTCAATAATATTGATAAATTTCTTACTCACTGTGAAAAACATCAGCTATCCCTGAACTGTGAGAAATTTTTATTTATGATGGAACAAGGTATAGTCTTAACTCATCATGTTTTGATTGAAGGAATTAAGGTTGACCCAGATAAGGTGAACATCATTGTAAAATTTCCATTACCCACCAATCATACCGAGGTTAGAATTTTTCTCTTCCATGTTGATTACTATGAAGGATCATATCAGATTTTAGCAAAATTGCTTCTCCATTGTTTACTCTTTTAACTAAGGATTCGAGTTTGAATGGAAAGAATCATGCCAATGAGCTTTTGATGTATTTAAGGAAAAACTTATCAGTACGTTGGTGTTGAGAGGCCCTAATTGCGGGTTTATCTTCCACATCCAAAAAGATGCCTCCAATTAAGCAATAGGTGTTGTTCTAGGACATTAAGAGGAAGGAAAACCCATGCACGTAATTTATTATATCCGTAAAAAAAAGTCCCTCACCGAGAGAAATTACACAATAACTAAGAACGAATTCTTTGATGTGGTATATGAAATTAATAATTATAGGAATTATAGTACAAGATATGAAGTGATTGTGCATACTAACCACTCTGTCATTAAATATATAGTGAATAAACCTTTAGTTCATGGCGGGGTTGTTAGGTGGTTATTATTATTCGGCAGGAGTTTAATATCAAAACCATTCACAAACCAAGGAAGTCCATTATGGTAGCTAAATTTCTTTCTAGGCTTACCACTTCTGAAGAATATGAACAAGTCAATGATGACTTTCCATATGAGCATTTGTTTGCACTTTTTACTACCTCTCCTTGGTATGTGGACATGGCTAACTACTTAGCCACAGGGAATTTTCAAAAAATTTCACATCTAATAAAAATAAGCAATTGATTAAACAGAGTGAAATGTATACTTGGTTGAATGGAGTCTTTTTTAAATGTGGGTCTGATCATGTCTTACGCAGGTGTGTAGCTGAAAGTGAAGTGTTTGACATACTTAGAGCATGCCCTGATGAACTATCTGGTGGACATTATTCAGTTCAAAGAATCCTCCACAAAATTCTTAGAGTTGGTTATTATTGGTCTTCCTTGTTTAAGGATGTCAAGAAGTGTGTATGGAGGTGTGATCAATGCCAAAGGATGGGAAAACCAACATTTACATCAGAAATGCCCTCCAACCACAAATTGTCCTAGAACCATTTGAGAAATGGGGACTTGATTTCATTGGGCCATTTGACCCAACCTCCCAAGGTAAGGAATACATATTGGTTTGTACTGATTATGTTACTAAATGGGTTGAAGTGTAGGCACTGCCACATGCAAGAGATGAGAAGATTGCATATTTTCTCTATGAATGAATCTTTCAAATATTTGGAGCACCAAGATCAATTGTGTCAGACCAAGGGCCACAGTTCATGTTAGGATTAATTAGCTCTTTCGTGGAGATATATCAGCTGAGGCATAAGAATTCATCCCCCTATCACCCACAATCAAATGGATAAGTCAAAGTAACCAATAGAGAATTAGAGAACATACTCACAAAGACTGTAGACATCTTAAGGAAAAATTGGGATCATAAACTACTGGAGGAAGTGTGGGCTTACAATACCACATGGAAAACCACAACAGGTTCACACCATATGAATTAGTCTATGGAAAGAAACCCATATTGCCCATAGAATTTGAAATTCAAACATTAAAAATATCATCTCGGTGGGCATTGAAATGAAAAAAGCACCGCATGATAGAATTTCTCGATTAAAAAAACTAGATGAGATCATACTTCAAGCATTACACTATACCGAAATCATCCAAAAACAAAGGAAACTCTAGTATGACAAACAGATCAAGCCAAGGAAGTCTCAAAAGGATATTGGGCATTGTTGTTCAATTCAAAATACAAATACTTCAAAGGGAAACTTCAGATGAGATGGGTGGCCCCATATCAAGTTACAGAAGTGTTCGATAATGGGACAGTTCAATTGGTTCCAATTGATGGAGAAAGGAAGTTAATGTTAGTTAATGTGCATAGACTAAGGTTGTACCATAAACCATCATCTCGGGAAGAGTTTCAAAGAGCAATTCAAAAAGATTCAGACCTTAATTGTGTAGGCAAAGTCTCTTTTCCTATCACAATTCAAGCCCGAGCAACCCCGAGCTAAAAATAAAGAGGGAATGGTTAAAAACCAAAAATAGCGATCATCTCCCTCCATGGTATTGGTTGAAAACCAGCAATGGCAGCCAATACCTCATGAGGAAAAATAAATAAATATATAAATAAATATAATAAAGCAAAGGTTGAAAACTAGCAATGGCGGTTTTCTCTCCCGAATCGATCAACAGAATGAAATACGTGGGGGATACAATGTATACATGCAAGTATGATGTCATCATGAAAACGACAAGGATATGTCACTTCAAGTTGAAATGGTGGCGGATATTGACAAGATTTAAATGTCTAGGTATGTGCAATTAATTACTTAGCATGATAGAGTTTTAAATGTAAAGTTTTATTGCCATCGTGTTTATTGATTATCCCTTGCTTCCCAAGTCCCTTCGCACGCCCCAAAATCCCACACCAAATCCTCCACCGTTACATCACATAATGACTCGCAGGCATCCTGTACTCACCTCGTCACACCGGGATTTTATCACTACTTCCCAAATTTAGTTATTTACCCTGCATGTTAAAGTGGTTCAAGATTTACTTTCCAACTTAGTCCTTCCAATCATGTGCCATTAGCTTCTTGTGCTACCAACCTCAAACTCATGCATTACTAGTTTTGTGCCTTCTTTATTTTATCCAATTGCTCAAAATCTAGCATGGGACCCAAAGCTGCAGCATGAACCCACCAGTTTTGTCGATCTCTTGGAAGACACAAAGTCAGTGGAGGTCTTTGAAAAAAAATGATGGTTATATTTTATGTTGGCATATGAAGAGTTAAGCATTCCAATGATAGAAGAATTTGCATGAGAAAATGGAAGAGGGCTACTCCATGTAACGGTAATGAAATTCCCTTCTCTCCCACTATAATTAGTTAGTTTTCTATTGTACCTAATGATGTGTTAGCTATTACTAAAAGGACAATTCATCATGAGCTGATAAAAATATTTACAATAGGGAAGAAAGAAAAATTGAGTTAGTGGTTGTGAGTAAAGCAAAGGCAAGAGGGATTAAAATATTAAGTATGCGAGAACCTTGGGTGGAGTTTCCAAATGGCTAATTAGATATTTCACATTTGAAGGTCAGCATGAAATTGTGCAGTCTAGTTTTGAGAATGCTCATCCATTTGCGACATGGCAAAGCCAAACCCCAATACAAGGTCAATTTTCCCAATTTCTTTATAAGGCCATTTGTGTTGCCACGGAAAAATTTCGATTGGGAGCTTTCTATTTTAAATTTTAGGGTTTAATCCATTTAATTTGTAAACATAAATTTTTGAAAAAGAGGCATGGGATAAAGAAATTTCTAAATTTCCAAAAATATTATTCCTTGAAGCTTGAGACTGTTGGGAAAACCACTCCATCCACCTCTAGTAGACCTAGGAAACGACTTCGTACCTCCCGTCCTACCCCTATCATTCATGAAACCCCAGTTGATAACCCACTATCACAAGAAGAGCATGAGGCCACTAAAAGTATGCAAACATTGGTTCAAAATCCACTCAAGTCTCCACCTAAACCAATTTCTCCATCTATTCCTAAAGAGGCATTAATCAAAGATACGGGTAAGGCACCAATTGAAGAAGGAGAACCTAGTTCTCTACCAGACCCTAATACCCTTTTACCCCAAGTTCTCTCCTTATCTAAGGTATAGTTTGAGTTTGCAAATGGCTCAGAGAGGATTGGCCAATGTGTAGTCACTTTTGGAAGCTAAGGATGCTAGCTTCTCTCAACAGCTATCTTCCAAGAAATAAAAGATTCAAGAGCTACGTGAGGAACTGGTAGCCCATCAGGAGGAAGCCACTCTCCAAAATCAGTAGGCTTTGGAAGACAATGAGCAACAGACACAATTACTAGAGGCTACCAATTTGGAGCTAAAAACATCACTCGCTCAATTATAGGAAATCTGGAACGAACAAGAGCATACCTTTCCTCTTATTATTGTCCTAAAAGGTATGGTTAAATGGATGGAGGAGTGTTATAGGCTCATAGGAGTAGAAGAAGAGAACAAAAAATTGAAGGCAAAAATTGAATTGTTGAAACAAAATGTAATCACTTTCAAAGTAGGTTATATGATTAGGTACTCACTTGTAGAACCCTTCCAACTTTTATGCCCTTTTTAAAAGAACAATTTTTAGGTGGAAAATAACTAGAGTTGGGGAAATTTTGGATATTGAATTTGAAGATGATCTTCAATTTATGGGGGCATATATTGTTGCCAATGATATTGAGAAAAAAAAATTGTGTGATTTTTATGTCCATAATTTTATGCTTTCAAAGGTGATTGAAATTCCATTCAATTTATATGTGGGGCAAGTCCAGGTTGTGGGCATTTATTTCAACCCTCAAGCATCTAGGCGAGTGGTAGGACCAAAGTGTTATCTTTTTTAGGTAGATTCCAATGTTGGTCTCTTCATGAGGCATGATTTACCAACACCCATCAGATTTTTCAACAAATTTCGTTCACAAGTGTACTATCTACGTTTGGTAGAAAAGTACACCGATATTCTTCAAAATTGTGTCTAGAATTTCAAGGAACAAGTGATTCCTACCTTCAATGTCAATTTGCTTTCCTCATAGGTACGTTATCGGTTGTTTGCAGAACAATACAAAAGGAAAGAGGTCATTTCACCAATAAACCATTGGTGGTGTTTGAAGCGAGCCAAGGATATTTGCAACATAATTTTGGGTTTCAAAGAACGGTGCATAGGAATGAGATACATGCCTCCTCTTATTCTTGCACTAGTACCACGGTGGAATTCCACCAATGACCAATCTGAGGACAATTATGCAACATGGAGGAATAATGTTATAGATCACTTTGGTTTTTGATACATCTCGAGATGAGACTTGGAAAACATTTTCCAATGAATATAATTGTTCTAGGATA
This sequence comes from Taxus wallichiana var. yunnanensis, assembly GCA_018340775.1. NCBI lineage: Eukaryota > Viridiplantae > Streptophyta > Pinopsida > Cupressales > Taxaceae > Taxus > Taxus wallichiana. The sequence continues at coordinate 615,952,054 of CM031243.1, forward strand.
GTTGAACAACTTAATAGGTAGCAAGATGCCCTACTAAATCTTTAGTCTAGGGGAGTGATGAGCCTCATTTTTGTTATGTTAAAATCATGTTTAAATATGTTTAAACTCTGTTGAACTCGTCCTATTTTTGATATCATGATACATGATGGACAATGATACTCTTTATATTTGATAGTTTACTATAATTATGAAGAAATTATTTTTATACTTGTGATGTTTTTATCTTATTGATTTTATTGTATAAATGGCTTGAATAAGATCGTTGATGAACATTAACTTCATTTCTACAAATAAGTATATGTTAAGTTGTCGCAGAAGCACAAGACTTAATTATGAAGGATCACAAACCTAATTCATAGAGGATCACAAAACTCTATTTAACGTGTCGCCAAAGGACTCTCATCCACCTAACAAGGGTCTCAAAAACAGCTTCTCCGGATCATCCAAGTCATTAATCCAGCTCCCTCAAAACTCGAGAAGAACTTGCATAAAACTCGGATCTCGAAGTCACAATTGTCAACACTCTACCCTAAACAAAAACCATTGCCATTAATTCAGCAACCATTCAAGCCACACAAGGAGGAAATATGACCAACAATTAGAAACACATCTTCAGTTTAGTTCTCTTTAAATCCATTAAATGATTTAGAGAATCTTCTAGAGGTGATTGACTCCTTCAAGGAGCCAATCATGGCTTCTCTCTTTATTTGTTAAACATATTTCAAGTTCAAACACTTAATGAACTACCATTTTATTAATGTATCTCCAAAATAAAAATCTTTCACTTCGATTAGCATAGTCTTAGTCATTAGAATAACTAGTTCTTTCCTAATGGAACTAGAACATCTCTTGTATAAAAGAGATCATGTACTTATATCTAGGCATCTAATTTTCTAGTTATTCTTCAATTCAATGTAAAAAAACATTTCTAGTTTGATAAAGACATCAAATACGGGGTAACTTTTGTTGTTTTTATCTAAGTGTTGAAACTGGTTGAAGGATAGGAGCAAGGACACTCCTAACCAATGAAAAGGGAGTTTAAGTTATTTCTTTTCTAAGCTTTGTGAATGCAATTATTGTTTCCACAATTATTTCATTATTTCAATGTGTTTATGTTTCCAGAATCAGTAATCTTTCCATTATACATTTCATTTTAATGTTATCGTTAAGCATTTCATTTGTAATCACAATCATTTCATTGATTTCTTAGTTTTGTTGCTAAATTTTGTATTGCAAAATCATTCCTACTATTCCTTTATTACAAATAGCCGTGGACACCACCCTAGATTGAAAGAATGATATGATTAAAGTACGAGCATCAATGACTCTCATCATAAGACATCATGTAAAATTCACACCTGATTGTAGTGCCCTCCTTAATTTGCATAGCCATATTTATGAGTTGATCATGGATAGATGTGCTTATAAATTTTTCCCAACAAATATTCTCAGTACTAAACAAAATGAGTTGGATATAGCTAAACATCCACTCTTGGAAGTCATAAGCATCCTTCAAGACAACAATTTTTCTTAGTAGAGTGATGAGGTCTTCAACTTCTTCCACAAAGTGTGATCGAGCTAGCTTTTTGGGAACCTAGTGGAAGAAAATTTTTTTTTTATCAACAAATGACTATTTATAATCCTAGAATATTAACCTTGTTTGGCATCCCATAAGCCTTGTGTTGATTGTATGTCAATTTTCACTACCCTCTCAACTTTGGGTAATCCCAATATTATTCTAAATGTCTCAGGTGATAATGAGAGAACTCTAGCACCACTTCCATCTAATACTTCCTTGGTTTTTGGATTGTAATTTTCAGCACAAGTCCATACCAATTATGGGAAATGTATTGAGGGTGGGAAAGTGGTAGATAAGGAAATACCACTAGCATCAATTGCCACCATTTGATCACTTCAGTTGGGAGCATGCAATCTTTGTAGTAAATCTCCTGAATCAACATTCCCTAGGTTGGTCTATGTTACTTCATCAAAATTTATAGTAGTATATGAAGTAATGGGGGTTCGCTTTTTTTATATTCATCTTGCTTGGTAAATAAAGTTAATTAGTTATCCAAGTACTATGGAGATCCTGGGAAGAACTTAGTGCGGAAAAAATGTAAACCACGGGTGCTTATTCAAATAAGAAATGGATCTCATCGTTGATCTCTATCTTTTCTTATTTGAATGAGAACCGTCTTCATGTCCTTTCTGGCAGGGAGTGGAGCTTGGGACATATTTTGCATTCTTGTATTAACTGAAAAAGTGCAAAACTACAAATTCAAATGGGGTACCCGATACCGAGTTGCATTGATAGGATGATACGTTTCCTTTATCGCGCCTCGAGGGCTCGGATGCAATTTTTATTTTTGCATGAAGTGTGAAACTAAAAATTAAAAATATTCATGAGATGCCCACTTTTCATCTTGTGTTATTATGATGACATGTTTCCTTTTCGGAGTTGTAGAGCCTCGAATGCGCTTTACATTTTTGCATGTGGGATGTGCTTTATAAAAGTACAATATTGTAAAGCATTCCCACTCTTTTTGTTAGATGATTCCACGTTATATTCTTGTATTGGGAGTCGGGTTATATTTGCATTTTCATTCTTGCACAAAATATAAAAATACTTGATGGCTCTGTCAATGCGAAGCTTCCCAGAACGCCACATCATCGAGTAATGGGAGTGAGATTAGAGTTTTACATATATGAATGAAATGTAGTTTTTTCAAGCAAGGAATCCTTGTTCAAATGTTCATACATCCACAACCAATACTTATATGCTTCAATCACATCTATTTTGAACCGGTTGAACCATTATCATCCCATAGATTATGTAAAATTCTTAAAAGAGTTAATGTATGAACAATACTGCAATATTTACTCGACACAAGTTTGTTCTTATTCAAATATGTAGTTTGAAGAAAAACTTTATGGGGTCATGGAGCTTTTGTAAAGCATAGTTCAAGGGTATGGGATAGATCTGAAAGAGTCAACTCGAGTTTTAGATACGGAGTTCGAGAATAAGTACCAACATCATCTCCAACTCGTGGATGGGCACCCCATGGGTACCACAAGAACCATACATAAAATTTCAAAAATACAAACTAGATTCCTATTCCATTGGGTAAGGAGTCATGAGGAAAAAATACACATTGCCTTTTAAATGAGATACATAACATGTCATGGGTATAATGAAAATGAACGAAACTTAATCATTGTAGACCAGAGCACAAAAAGGAAATAACAAAACAAAACAACAAAATTGTACACTATACAAAAACATACTTGAATGTTTGATTTAGTCCAAGAAGTGCTTGAGATGCCTACCATTGATAGGTAATTATAGCAAGTGTCCCTCTATGTCTCTTAGGAAGAAAGTGTGCTTTCCAATCTTAATATTGATGGAATAAGGTCCCATCCATAGGGCATCAAATTTTCCATGTTTTCCTTTGTCTTCATACCTATTATCCCATAACAAAATCAAGTCTCCAACATGAAAAGTTCTTACGAGTAACCTTTTTGTCAAATATTTTCTTGAGATTCTCCCTAAACTTAACATGCTTTTAACAAGATTGTCTTCTTACTTCCATAATTTAGTTGATTATGGCTTCATAATGACTTGTTCCATCCCCATCCACTAACTATTGCATGGTAACCGATAAGCGGATAGTTGTAAGTGAAGGGGAAAAATAGCTTAAACCCCATAAACCAATTCAAAAGGGCTCTTACTAGTAGATCTCTTGGTGGTAACTCTATCTTCCCATAATGAAAACTTGAGCTACTCACCCCACTTTATTTTATTCATTTCTAATGTTCTCCTGAGGATTTTGAGTAGGTTTTTGTTTCTTGATTCTTCTTCCCATTTCCTTTGGGATTGTAGTTTGATGCATAGGCCAAGGTTATGCCATACTCATGGCACATTGTTGCCAATGGTTTTTCTCTGAAACTCATGGAATTATCAACAACCAACTTGGTGGGGACCCCAAATCTACAAATTATGTGATTGAGGATGAAGTCCATAACCACTTGATGAGTTTCCTTCTTGGTAGGGATAACTTCAACCCATTTAGTGAAATAATCAGTGGCCACCAATATCCATTTGTGACTGCACTTGAAGAATCTAATATTTCACCTATAAAATATAATCCCCATTATTTGAATGGAGCCTCCTCTCGATACGGATGTAATATGGGAAGAGATCTAGAAGCTTTCATCCTTCCTAAGAACCATTGGAAACTTTCACATTTTCAAACTAGAAGAGCTACATCTTTGAAAAGGGAAGGCCACCAATAGCCTGCTCTTAAGATTTTATGGGCAATAACTCTTCCAACAAAATGGCTGCCACACAACCCTCCATGAAACTCAACAATTATTTTGGGGCCTCATCCTTTGTAACACATCTCAGCAAGATTATTTCTGGGCTTTTCCAAGCCAGACCATGATCAGTTAAAATGTATTTTTGGGAAACTAACTTGAGTTTCCTCCTTTGATTTTTTTCTAGGTGAATAGGACAATTCAAGATCTTTAAGTAGTACACTATGTCTTTGTACCAAGCTAAGGTACTTACTTTTTCATGAGGGTGTTTCTCATCCTCATCAACATTGTGTATCTCAACTATATGTAAATTGCTTTCTACCATTAGCCTAGCCAAGCCCAAACCTCTAACTAGCTTTGTAGTCTAAATTTCCATATCATATTCTTGAAGTTTGTTCACCCACCTACACCTCTTGCTTGACATATCCATTTGGGATAGGATGTCCTTTACCATTATATGAGGCACATAGGATATGATTTTAGAACTCAAAATATAGGGTCTAAAAATTTTAGTAGCTTTTACCAAGGCAAAAGCTTGTTTCTCCATAATAGAGTATTTCAATTCAGACCCCTGCAAGGCTTTACTAAAAAAAGGCAATGGGTTTCTCATGCCCCTCTTCATCCTTCTGTAATAATATAGAAGCAATTGTATTTTATGAGGAAAAATAAAAAATTTGAAACTCCTTATAATCATGGTTGGTTAATATGGGGGCAGTCTTGAGTTCCTCCTTTATTCCTTCAAATGCTTGGACAACCCCTTCTCCCCACTTGATGACTTGATATTTTAACATGTTTGTGATGGGGAGAGTGATCTCAACAAAGTTAGAGATAAACCTTCTTACAAAATTAATTTTTCCAAAGAAGGATTAGATGCCTTTCTTAGACATGGGGATGGGGAATTATCAATTGTTTCCACCCTTTCAGGGTCTATCATAACTCCCTCATATGACACAATATGTCCCAACAACTTTTCCTTTTGTACCCCAAAATGAAACTTCTTTGGATTTAATGAGATTGCATCTGATCAATATCTTTTCAAGGTGCTCTAAATGGTCACCCCTTTTTCTAGAGAAGATAGTTATATCATCTTGATAAATTGTAATGAAATCATTAATAAAACCAGAGAAGGCCATATCCATGGCTCTTTGAAAAAATTCTCCTGTATTCATTAATCCAAAAGGCATCCTAACATATACATATGTTCCCCAAGGGGTGGTGAAACCATTTTGAATTGTTCTGATTTTTTCACCACTACCTAGTTATCACCGAGAAGTCATTTAATGTAGATAGTAACTCATATCATGTCACCTTTTGTAGCATATTATCCATGTTGGGTAATGGGTAATTATCTTTGAGTGATGCTTTGTTTAAATTCCTGAAATCCACACAAATCCTAATATCCCCATTCTTTTTTCTAACTGGTACCAAGTTTGCCACCCATGAGGAGTACCTAGTGGGTTAGATTATCCCACCATCTCTCAACTTTTTTAACTCCGCTTAGACCTTAGTTATAAAGATAGGGTTTATAGGCATTTGCTTCTACCTAAATGGCTTGGTATGAGGCTCTAAAGGTATTTCATGTTGAAACAAATATTCCCTATAAGCCTTTAGCTCATAATAAGGTCATGCAAGATAATCCTGATACTTTCTCAATACTCTGGTATAATCTTGTCTTTCTTCTTCATTCATGATACTTATTAACCAGACCTTTCTTGGATCATTTTGAGTTTAATTCCCAAATTACATTCCATGACATCTCTAAGTACATGGATAGGCTTGCTCATAACTTTTTCTGTCGTTGTCAAAATTTGATTCAAGGCTAACAAGTCCTCTAGGGATAGTGTTTATTTTCAACTAAATTACATCCTTAAAAAAGAGGGTTTATTTTCCTTCACACAACACAACCATAGGTTTAAGGTCAATAACTTGATTAGTGAACTCGCCTTTGCAATTCAAAACCTTTGGTTTTGAGCATCATCTTCAAAAACCTACCAATGTTGAATGTTATCAGGGACTAAGGGTATGACCAACACCTCTATCTAATAATTACAATATGGAGAGATTGTTTTGTTATCATACTAAGAAGCTAGGACATCTAACTTTTCAACTATTGCATTATGACTTCTCTCATGGTAGAGGAGATTGAAAGAATCAAACAATTCAATGAGATCCGATCTGCATGCTTATACAGTTTTAGCCTTTGGGATTTATTACATATATTTTCTAACTTTTTCACAATTAACTTAGAATCTCCTTTAACAATGATATCTTTAATCCCATGTCTCCATGCAACTCTTAAACCAAGGATCAATGCTTCATATTTAACTATATTATTGGTACATTCAAATTTTAATTTGAAGGAGAAATTGAAAGAACCATGGTTTGGAGAATTCAAAACCACTCCAACTCCATTTCCAATATTAGAACATGCTCCATCAAAATTCATAGTCCATGGGACATTGATATCTTCAAGGTGTGCATTTATATCCATACATTTATCTTCAAAATCAGCACAACCTATAAATTTACCTAAGTTTGTATTAATAAATAATACTTCATAAGAAGCATTCAGAGGGTCTTCAATAAGGTGCAACATCTTGTCCTCTCTATGTAGCTTGACTAGATTTCCTTCCAAAGGTATGGAAGTAAAAGACATGTCCATTTGAACACTACCCCCTACACTGGCTGCCCATTTTCTTGATAATAACATGCCCCATTTGGTAGGGTAGTCAACTATAACCACATTCATAGTTAAATATTTACCAGGATAAGCAGCAAGTTATACTACCAAACCTTTGACATACCCAACAACATGCACCTCTCTTGAATCCATAGCAAAACACTTCCCAAAAGTAGTTGTTATCTTGATGTCTAATTCATTCATGACTTCTAATGGCATAATGTTACAAGAAGCCCCTGAATCAAACATGTAATTATGGAGAAGCCTTCCATTGACAATAAGAGTGGTAAAGAAAGGATCCACATCTAATTATGATTCAACAAGGGAATTTCTTAAATATACTTCTAAAGGTACCTTGTTACTTTCTCGGTCTTTTTGTATTTCAGCCTCAACAATAGTAGGAGGATTCACCTTATTATTAGTAGTTCTTTCTTTGACAACTATATCCTCCTTTAACCCCAAATACTCAAATTCCCTTCTTCTGTGTTATGGAATCCTAAGTAATTCTACAATGGGGACAATGATCTTTATTTGGCTCAAGATTTAGGCCATATCACATTTGGTATACTTGAGTAAGGGTGCATTGAGGGAAAGTGTGACTGATTTTTCTGATGGAATATTGTCCTTTATTGCTTGAGCTAAGGAAGAAGTACTCAACTTTGGATTAATGAAAAGTATTTATTTGGTATACTTCTATTAGTAGTCTCTTTTGGAATATTGGGCAAGAGGGGCATCTTTGGCTTGGGAGTTGGGATATGTCCCTTGATTTGTCTACTACGCAAATTATATTCCTTCTCTTGGGAAACAACAACATTTATTAATAACTTCATATCCTCGTATAATGGAATTTCACCATCATACTTTTTAATCATTAATGCTCTTAAATATTCAAAATCATGACTAGGTAGTTCAAAATATTGAGCCATATCAATATCAACATTTACTTCAGAAGGGATGGAAAATACCTGATTGGTGCAAGCCCAAAAATCTTCCACAATTTTAGCACAAAGAAGGTTAGTAGAATTCTCTCCTTTTGTAAGTTCCTTTTGACATTCCAGCATGCATACATCACCAAAATTAGCTTCTTCATTATCATCATCATTTTCAGCAGGCTACTCATAAGGAGGGTGAGGCAACAAACATTTATCACACCAATCAATAGTGTGCTCTTCTTCTATTGTAGAAACTCTTGCCATCAAAGGATCGGGGACTTTCTTGTTGTCTTTGAAAGCATGTTGTTTATTTCCTGAACCCATAGGCCCTTTTCCTTTGTCATCATCTCGGTGATCTCCTTTGGGATGATTCCCAAATCTATTATGTCCAAGGGCTTGATGTTGAGCTTGAGGATTTTGGGTTAACCCTTTTTCTTCTCTAGCAAGTTTGTATGAAATATTTGTGACTACCTTAGCCAAGGTTTTTACCACCTCTTCTAAATCCATAGACTTACCTACTTGAGGATTTTTGGATTAACCAACTTGATACCTTCTCTTTTGGGAGGCTTCCTAACTACTTTGATATTATTCTCTATCTAGATTGCCATTGATAAATCTTACCTTAGAGTCCGAGGGGCCTTATCTCTTAAATAATAAGTAGCCTTTTTATCAAAAGCATCAGAGTATTTAATTAAACAAGAATCGTCATTGGGCCTTATGTTGTTTGGTAGTATAGTCGAGTTTTGTTAAACCTAGTATTGAAATATTGTACACATTCATTTGGGTTTTTCTTGATATTTTCAAACTCTGATAGAATAAATTTAGATCAGTTCTATCACCATATTGCAGTCTAAAAGAATTTTTCATTTCAGCCCAAGAATCAATTTAATTTTTAGGTAAGGAATTGCACCACTCTCCAGTATCTTCCTCCAATGTATGTATAAACAATTTAACATAAACATCTTCAAACTCAACTTCATAATCATCCATGATATTTTGGAAGAATTTAAGATGTTGGTCTCCACTAATAACATTATTCCCTTAAAATTGAGGCAATCTATTTCTAATCTCATTTGGCACTTCATTAGGATAACCTACCATACCATTGAAATTTATTGGTCTATATGTAGTGACTACAAAAGGAGCTCTGGGTGGAGGGTGATCCATATTATTTGGTGGTGGATTTTAAAATGGAGGGTTAAAACGGTGGGGAACCAGAGGTCTTTGGGGTAGAGGGGTGTGGTCCTCAAAATGAAATCCTTTTGGGGACCCAGACTCACAAAAGACTATGTTTTCTCATGTAAACAAGTGAGTAGGCTGAGGAATACCCTTGTTATTTGCAGGAACTGAAACCTTTTGAAACAAAGAATGCAAATAAGCTTGATGGCTATCTGTATCAGAAGTATTAGATGTGCTAGAATAATATTCTATCAAATGAGGATAAAATTCAGAGGATTGAACATCCTTGCCTTTTTAACTTTGACCACCCATAGGTTTCCAAATTTGTTTCCTTCTTAAATGTGCACTTTCCAATTCTGGGAGTAACCTTCTATTAGGGTCAAATCTAAAAAGTATCTTCATCCTTTCAGTTTTGCAAAGGGGAGAGTTAACCAACAAGGTGGACGGGATGAAAAATGTGCATTGGTCTAACCTAGATTTCTTTTAAAGGTGGAGCCACCACTAGAGCCTTGTACTCTAGAGATATAGATTAAATCAAAATATTCTAGAAAAACTTCTTCATAACTTTTGGTAGGCAAAAGCCTCGAGAAAATTGTTTGTGGAATCCTTAATAGTCTTGATAACCAACTTCCAATATACTTATAGAACAAAAATTTTATGCAAATTTTTGTTTACAATTTGAAGATCGTTGATTCATATCTTGGTCTTTATTTGTAGAACCTTAGTAAAATTCTTTAACAAGTAAGTTTCCTTAACCCTACACGGAACAAAGGGTCCTCAACAACGGCACCAAAAGCATGTTGGATCCAAATTTTACACCCCTTGGGACTGACGAGTACTTTCATAGGGTAGGAAGGCTTAGAGAATGACAGACTATGTGATACATATCATTTGCAGCCAAGGAAGTGTCTAAAATTCTCTTTAGAACCAAGCTATTGGGATGATTAAGAGGCACATATAGAGGAGGGGGAGTAAATGATGGTTGGTTTCTTACAACAAAACATCAAAAACTACCATGACAACATGTTATCCTGGAAAGTAAAGAGCATAAGATTAAGTAGTAAAAAATTTAAACAAAAAGATTTGCATTCATTGATACTCAATTGTTGTAAATATTTTCAAGACAATATTTAAAACACTTAACATAAAATCTTATGTAAGAGTTCTAATGAAGTACTTATTGCTCCTATTCTCATACACTAAAGATACACTCAAAGGCTTATTGCTCGTATTCTCATTCTAATGTACTACGTATAGAAGCAACAAACACAAAATTTCAATAAAAAAATTACCTCGTAATCAAATTTTAATAAACAAGATCCATAACACAAAACTAAAATCATGAGAAGGTATATTTCATTTAAACTTTCAATTTCTTGACAAGGGGACATAAATTAAATGTCCTCAATGTTTTCTAATGGTTGTATAGTGCAACCACCTTGCCACAAAAACTTGAAAACTCAAAGTTTATATGTATTCCATATAATGAAATGGAAACATGTAGAGTTAAATTAATTTCTTTCAACTTCTCAAATAGAAAGTAATCCCTCTTGATATGAGGAAAGGCCCTCATATTTATACAAAACATTCATGGATCCACATTTCAATTTTCCCCCAAAATAAGTTAGAGAATATTCCTTTCCCATGTAGTAAAGGAGCCCAATCTCTCATCAAAGTGGGAAGGCATCTTGTTCAACTACAAAGATTCTATTTTCAGTTACCAATTTTGGAATTGGTTTTTACTTTTCTGTTGCAGATGTGGACGTGTGCAAATTATTCATCCTATGTTTCCAAATCCCTTTCTATCTTATTCATCATGTCATAATCATACATGTGTCTAGTCACAACCATTTATCCCATGACGCGTCATTCCTTTAATTGATATGATTTTTTCCTTTTTTGGAACAAATATTTCGAGAGACGAATGATTACGGCTAGCCTTTTGAATTTTATGGTTTCCTCATGCAAGAAATTTAATCAAACTAATAAAACAGCCCTTTTTGTTAGATATCATTCCGCTCTCCCCTTTTCCAATTCATGTTGAGCATCCAAACTGATCTTGCATTTAATCCCAACATGATACTTCACAACAACCTCCCTGGGATTCACTTTCTTATAAATTCTTACTTACCTCCTATGAATATTCAAGTTCCTTATACGATTATAGGTGGAATTTCTTATGAAAGAAGCGGTGACATATCTTTGTTTGAGAAATGGGAGACATAGAGCTAGGAGGAAATTTGAAAGAGCTATCCTCAGAAACTTTGCATTCAATCTTTAATCTCTCTAGTCGAGTGAAGCATTCATCAAGATGTTATCCATGGTTCAAGAGAAGGCTAAGCTTGCATGACCACTAATTCCTGTATAATTCAAGCTGGCTTTGATGAGGAAGCTCATCAAAAGGAAACCCTTCTTTACTATGTTCCAGATTTTATTTCACCCATAAGACTATATAGTTCTGAGCAGTTAAAGAAATTTTGGATCCATTGTAAGCAAGCTATCAATAAGAACACCATTCGTATATCCCCCACATTCTTCACTGAGGAATTGGAAGAGAAATAAATATCGATCGATGCTCTTGCAGTATCTAATGCAAAGCTTCGAGAGGATATATCCTCAATTTCTCACAAATTGGTTGAGTTGGAGCAAAGGCTTTTTGTCCTTTAAAATGCTTTTATGAAGTCTTCTTCGATAATGTTTCGCATTGCCTTCTTCTCCATTGAACTCTGTAGTGCCTTCACCTCCACTGAAGAAATTCAAAAGGGCCTCGGTAGTTCCTATTAGTGCATCCAAACTTGTCCTTATTAAGCCAATTGTTGTGCACGAGCCTTCTACATCTTCCAAAATTAGTTTTTGTCGGGTAGTGCGAAGACATATACGATAGGATGGCTTAACCTTCTTGAATGGGATTCATCTTATAAGAAGAAATTGGAATTGATTGGGATTTTGGAAGGCCCAAGGGAAAACATCAAGGAGCTTATGGATAAGGGTATGTCTCATGGATTAGTAGGAGATATACAATATGTGTATGGAGCTCAAGACCATAAGGAATTTGAGTTCAGGAAAAGAAGAAGTTAGTTGCTTTGTATCCCCTGCCTATGTAGAGGAATTTATAGGCATTAAGCGACAATATGCTAGTTACAAAACTTTTTTCAGATGTATATAAAATTTTCAATATAGATTTCAAGGGTAGGGTCCCCTATAGAATCCCTCTTTTGTATTTAAATTATACATATGTTACAAGTTTCTTGTAGGAGATCTTTACTTGATTCACTCAATTCATGCATCTTTACTTGATTCACTCAATTTTTCTTTATATGCATCAAATCTTGTGAACATGTTAATAAGGAACTCATTATCAAGTCCAACATGAAATTCAAATATAAGTTCATGTTCTCTTAAGAATTTCTCCAATTTACTTATAACACTTTTATTCTTCTTCAATTTCTTAGTCAATTTAGCTATTATTCCTTCCAAATGGACATACCTCTGAATGGTAGAATAATTGAAACATGAATGATTAGTATTTGATCCTCCTTTGAGTTTTTTATGAAATATTTGTATCAATTCATCCACATTCATGTTTCCATATGTGATCTAATCTGAATTGACATTATTTCTCAAATCCTAGAATTGAGGTCATCAATGTACTCACATATCGTATCTCTCACTATGGTGTGCTCATTGATGCTTTTCTTGAGAGTTCTTATGCTTAATTGGATTGTTCCGCTGCCTTAATATCGCAATCCAAATTCATAATTTTAGGGCTCTATAGTGCTCAATTTCATCGTGAGAAAGTAGAAGTGTGAAATACTTAGCAAAATTTTGAACCTATAATCCTTTCATGCGAGTAACATTAATGGTGGAAGCCATAAATGCATTGTATTCAATCTCAGTCGTTGATCTCTGCCTTTTCTTATTTGAATGAGAATCATCCACATGTCCTTTTTGGTGGGGAGAAGACCTCGAGACATATTTTTCACTCTTGTATTAAGCGAAAAAAGTGTAAAACTACAAAGTCAAATGGGGTACCCGATACCAATCTGAATTGATAAGATGACACATGTCCTTTGTGTTGGACCATGATTTTCATTAGACCAAAACCCGTAGGAATTAATATCCACTACAATCACGGAGGGATCTACGAGAGGTGGTTAGTACGTGTCACGAAACTCACGGGGATCACAAGACTCATATGCCACCAATCCCCCTAGCATTACTTGGGTGAGTTTCAAACTTGAGACCTATCGCTCTCATACCAATTGTTAAAAGTTATAGGCACTAATGGGGGATGAATCATTTCTTATTAAAAAGTTTGAAGCAATTGAATTGTTCAATCATCCAATCTTTAAACTACCTTAACTATGATAAGCATGCACATTCAACTAGGAAAGAGAAAGGAAAGTAATCATTCATGAATGCATGTAGAGACCAAATTTAATGTGGGAAACCCATAAGGGATAAAAATCCATTGAAAACTAAAGAACTAGCTTGGACAATTTTCCTATGAAGTTATAATGGTTTCACCATGTGGTGAGCTCCTACTCACCTTGAAGCACCCACTCCAATTCTAAAGCACCCACTCTAGTATACAATCAAGTACACACTTGAGTAATTTGAAAAGCACCCACTTCAAAGCTATGCCAAGCACCTACTTGACTGCCATTTTGCAAGAACCTACTTACTAGGAAGCTCACTCCTAAACTACTGAGCTACAACTCAAACTTTGAACATAGAAGAATTTGATCACCTTCTTCACCTAGTTTCTTACACCAAGCCGATGTGATCTTTCTTTCAACTCATCATCTCATTTGCATTCTTCTATCAGATTAACATTCAACCCTTATCAATCTTCAATTTTCTCTTTTGGTCATACAACTGATATCAGTCCTCAACATGTAGTTTTACACCCGAATTTCTCCTCACAAAACTCCCCTTAATAGAATATATATGTTCTATAGACTCATCTTTATTCTACATCGCACTCCAAGCTCTCCCAAACTTCAATGAGCATTAACAATCCTTTAGTCTCCTAATTACGCATGAACTCACATGTCTAAAGCTAGGTATTTTGGTATGATTTTACACTCGAACTATTTTATTTTCTTCATATAGATAGAATACTCACATTTTCATAGTATTTTCTGTTAATTTCATTTAACCTTGGCTCAATACCCGCACACATAGCTCTTTTCAACTAATTATAACTTCACACCCTATACTTTTGTATGCACAATACCTTATTACGACCACCGAATTTCCATGTTGACTTCGTCATCCGCACTACCTTCTAAGAGCATCTTTATTTATCATATGATTCATCAAGTATATTCCCATATCCTAAGCTTCATCAACATCATACCAATCTAAACATCTACTTTTTGTAGATTATAAAAATACCTTTCACTTTCTTATTCAAGAATTACTCACTTGATATCCTTAGTGTCCTCGTCACAAATAAGATGATGGGACTTTTAAAAGTAACAACCTCTAAATTCATTGAAATTTTTGAAAAATACCTTATATGTTCTATGAAACTATAAATCTCTTCCAAGATGCTTTAAAGATCAACAAAGACACGTGGAGATCATTGATCTCTATACAACTATAACCAAGTGACACTCTTCAATTCTAACTTCCTTTCTTAGGTTTAAACCATTTTCTCCGACATTTTCCATATTCTCTAATGCATACTATTTGTATTTTTCTTAAAGATGTCTTAAAAGTGTGACAGTCCACTTGACCATTACAAAAACTTCTCAAATTCTTTTCTATCCTTAAAGCAATACCCATTCTTTGCCTTTTGGGTTCCAATTCTCATTTAAACCTTTGAAGACACATTGAGTATGCAATCCAACTCTCAATTCTTGAACTCAAATGAAGAATAGGTTTATAAGTTTAATAATTTCATGCCAACATGATTCAGCCATATGCATAGTGTTCAATTCAATCATACACACTTTGAAGGTTATGAGACAAGAAATTTTCTAGTCAAGCTCTTGTTCATAGTTTAGAAGAGCTATATTACAAGTAATCTCAAGTCCTTAAAAATTCAGTGCCATCAACTAGTTGTTCTCATATTACGAGACATGAGAAAGGACTTTAAATAGTGTGAAACACCTTCAATAAACTTCACGGTTGCAATGTGTATAGTCCTTTCTTATGCAGACAATACCCCTAAGACAAGTATAATCTAGAAAAAGAATAATTCTCTACAAGAGTATCGGTATGGTATAGAGAAATTTTAAATCCTCTTCACTATTAAGAGAAGGAGTTACCTCATTATTTTCTCACGGAAGGTGCCAATGTACCATAAACCCTTTTAAAATGCACTCACAAAGCCATGTTTTCATGATTAATTAGCATAGTCGGGGTTTCGAGCCATAACCTTAGTCGCTTGTTTAGGATCCTTTCACACATTATTCTTCCTATTAATTCCAAGTTAGATGGATAGGATCTATGAATCCTCTCAAAGCTTCTCATGTAATTGTTGAAGGAATTATTTCATTTCATAAGCCAAAACCTAGTCATACTTGAGTGTAGCATGCAAATAACTTGATCTTTAAGAAGTAACATCTCTATTTGAACACACCTTTACCAAAAGAACCTAATAAGATTTTTTGAGAATCCTTAACTATTTTTCTATCCGCCATGTAACAAGAAATCACCAAACTAGAGAAAAACAACTTGAGAATCGGTCGGTTTAGGACTAAGACTCGATTCTTCGCAACATGAAAACACATATTTGATCTTCCCTCTAACTTATTCTTCAGTTCCCTTGACTATCCATATGAAATTTGATTCATTAGGATTCTATACCAACTTCAAAAAATTGAGAGCAACTATGCAAACAAATAAGTTACGGGGAAGATGCAAGGTATTAGAAACATGATCCTTTTGTTGGTTCTACGAGGCGGATGAAAGACATTAGAGACTAGACTGGAGGTCTCTTATTATCAATACTTCATCCTTATGAATATAAAATACAAATCAACTTCAATAGTAACATGGTCACCACCTCTAATGACTTGAATTCAAATACTTCAAGAAGAAATCTTTCAAGCATAACATACAAGTACAACTTTCCTTCGACAAGCCATTTTGAGACGAGTATAGAGGCAAAGAGTTAATAATATACCATTGCATACTCCATAAAATAAACATTGACCTATATAAGGGAGATAGAAATACTTTTCAACTCGAATGTCAAAGCAAGGCACCTAGATATCCTTCAAACCCCTTGCAATTCTTCAAAACATGACTATGTATGCTCAAAGATAGGAGTCTGATCCATACAATACCTTTACACTTGACTAAAAACCATCACCAAAATGTCTTAGAGATAGTATTCCAAACTTGTGAGGTTATTTCAATATTGAAAAAATGTTTTAGATTCAAAACAACTCATTTTTTTCCTACGCTTCAAGGAGTCATGGGGAGAGAAAAACATTCCTAGTAAAATGCATATAACTTCCTTGTTTCTTATCCAATTTATCTCAAAAAAAAATTAAAAGTTCACGATAATATTTATCTTTGAAATTTCCTTCTATTATTTATCCTAAGGAGGATTGAATTTTTTTTTGGATGCTAAGAGTTCAAGTGCTTAGATTGTATTTCTTAATAAACCAGTTTTAGAAAATAACTTCCATAATCTTCTTCAAAACTTTATGAAACTTGACATGAAGCACTAAAACACACCCTTGTACACACTACATAGGTTTCTTTTCCATAAATTTTCCTATACATCTATGACATATCTCACTTACCTCGGCAAAGATATAATGTTAGTTCTCAAAGGCAGTTTGGGTGAACATTTGAATTTTTCCTCCAGGAGATAAAGTAAGCCTTATGGATGCTCATACATGTCCTAGAAAAATTTCTTAGGATCATCCCATGCTTATCTAGTATTTTCATGACCTATATTGTTTCCATACACCTCATTAGGCTCTAGAACTAGACCTAAATGAGCCAGTTACAATTGTGACTCCCAACATTTGAATTGTTTCTCATTCCAAAATACCTTGCACATGCTAGAAACATCATGTATGACATGTTGAACACCTAATCCAATATATCCAACAATATCCATACCTTGAGTAAGTTCTTGCCTCACTAACCAAGCTTACGGACATCTTCGAACCCTAATAGGGCACTACCAATCAACCATCATATCCCCGAACTAAGCCTTACTTCACCATTTACACCTTTGGTATCAATACACTTGACATTTATGAAAACACCAATGACCAAGGCTCAACAATATCCCCCTTTTTCATTAATGGTAATTGATTAACTAAAATTGAACTAAATTAGGGTAGTACAAGGTAGTTAATCTAATCTAGGAGGACATATAACATAGTAGATAAATGTACTAAAACAATATGGAAATTAAATAACCAAAATAGATTAATTAAATTAAACCCTAATATGCAAGAAGGTAGTAAGGAAGGAACTCATCGATAATCGGTGATTGTCAGCAGTGTCGCAGTCATTAGAAATTCTGGGAACATGAATGAATATGTTGAGTCTTGAAAAGACTGGATTTGGAGGATCTTGGTGGACTATGGCACATGAGACTGGTCTAGGGTGCCCATGGGAACTTTGGTATGAATTATGGGTGCCCTAGTTTAGGAGAAATGCCCAGAACTAATTTTTGTAGGGTCAAGGTGATTTATAACTTTGTTTGCCTTTGAAGTAAATTCCATATGTCACACCAAATGCTCCAAATATTCCAAGATGGCACTGTAAAGGACCAAAGAGAATTATCAAAACCCTAAAAAATAAAATGCAAAATGAATGGGTGGAGATCGACCTTAGCTTCCATAACAAAGTGGGCTTACTAACTAAGTGTTGCACTACATTTTGGACCCGGATGTAGTTGGTGTGTGTGTGCATTTCGTGCCCTAGGTGCTCTTGTGTCAGTCGCACTTTGTGAAGTAGTGAGCAATAACTAAATATAGAAAATGTAATAGAATGTGTGCATGGAATAAAATAGAATCCCTCCCCCTATGAAGTGTGATGCAGATGTCCTAGCTTGTGCCTTGATGATGGAGTTATGTGGATGTCAATGCAATAGATGGATGTAACTCTAGATGGAGTGATAGTAGATAATGATGTTAGGTCCCTCGTTATGGTCTCATAACTTTATATTTATATTGTTCTCTTGGTCTAATTTCGTAATTAACCCGAAAAGGCTGACCACATAAAAGATAAGAATGAAAACGATTAGAAAGGACCCAAAAAGGTGAGAAAGTGGAAAAGAAACTAGGGCACCCCTAGGTGGGACAGGGCACTAATGGGTGCCCCAATATTAAATATGGGCATCCCAGTTAGGGTTAAGACAACACAGGATCTTTGGAAATGGTTGGGTAAGTAATTGTAATTGGTTGCAAAATATGAAATAAAATAAATAAAATGGCCAAAAGGATGGGGGTTAATTAGTACTTTCTTTCCTTAAGAACCTTGATATTGGTCGGTGGAAATCTTAGTAACATAAAATAGATAGAGATGTGTTCTGATGTCGCTTATAGAGTGATGAAGAAGTTGTGTCGAAGGACTAGACAAAAGTGTGGAATGACAAAAAGATGGAGGGGCGTGGAAACTATAGATGAAAATTCTTAAATAAAAAGTGGTGAGATTGAACCTAGGGCGTAACGCATGTGTGTAGATGATGCATTGCGTTGTGTACCTACATGGTTAGTAAAGCATGTGTGTTGTCGCGAGAATGTTGGTGTTGTTATCATTTTGTTGTTATAGGTGCCCCCATTTGACTACTTGTTTCTCATAAGGACAGACCTCCAAGGAGAAAATGATCAATTAGTCAAATATGTATGTATGTGAATGTAAAAACACTATGTAAAAGATGCATGTAAGTGTAAAATACACAAAATATAAATGTAAATTGTAAATGGAAATGTAAATGTAAATGAAGCATGTGCACTGATCCATGTCGAGGAAGTAGAGTGTAGAAGGATATCTGTCTTGTGGGATTTTGGGTGATCTCATGCCACCCTAGATGAAGAGTTGTAGGAGGAAATACTTTGTTTCCTCTAAGCTCTAACTTGTTTCGCTGAAATTTGTGTGAAGAGATCTCTGTATTGTTCTAGTTTTTGGGTGATCGACACCACTAGCCGAAGTATCGTAGGGAGGCACACCCCCTTTGTAATCCTTAAACTGTAACTACTTCCCATAATACTAAGGAAACCATGTCGTATAAAATCCAATGTGTATGGGGTTCATGGTGGTCTAAACCCACTTAGTGTATGTAAGTGCATTAAACCTGACTGGTGTAAATATGTTATGTTAGTCAAAACCCCCAAATGATGGGCCCCCTCTTTGGGGGTGCATTTGATTTCGTTGATAGGAGTCATGCGGCCCCAAAATAATACCAATTGTATGTACACTATAAAGTGCTTGGTAAAAACCAAGGCACACACAAACAAGAAGGCTAGCTAAAGACAAGTGTAAACACACATGTATGTAGAAAACATTGTTTAATCTAAGAAAACACTGAAAAAGCTACCATGCAATGTGGAAAACATGCAAGAAGACAAAGTAGGCCACACAAAGCAAGTTACAAACATAGGACATCACTCACAATGTCACAAGACATGCAAGGTCATCATGGCTGCAAACAAATGACAAGTGTGCACACGGACATAGGGCAAGGCCAACATACAATTTCAAACAATAGCAGATAATAATAGATAATTCAAACAAACAAGTATGGAAACAAATATCCTGGATAACAAATTTTGCACATGAAGCACCCGTTAACATGTTAGAAATATAGCTAGTATGTCAAAAATGTGTGTAAGCAAGTGATGTAAAGTGTTAAGTATGAAATGAAACAATATCACCTAGTAGAGACGAATGTGGATGCCCCAAAGTGACTAATATAGGAAGGTTAGACTGTGAGCATCCTTGCAGCATGTAGAAGACATGTATTTGTGATCACAACTAGAAAAAAGTGTGAACGTGTATGTGTGTATAACATAGATAAATGATATACGAGGTAATAAAATTAGCATGTGTAATAAAGTGACCATGAACTAGCAAAAGTAAGCAAGAATATAAGCAACCATAATATGCAGTATGTTGTGGATGGATGGAATGAAGCGCAAGATGGAATGATAGGAGCCATGTGGCTAAGTGGATGGAAGTGTATGAAATGAGGTTCATTTTTGCCCCTCGGTGCCAAGAATGAACCATAAACGAGAGTGTGTCATTAAGAAATGATCGAATAGTGTGTGTTGTTTATCTAGCACGTTGTGATGAAATGTGTATATGCATAGTGGTGATAAAATGCAACATGTAGGGGAAATGTGCATGGACCCTATAGCCTAAGTGTATACCATGATGAAATGAAATATGGAGTTATGATTTATCCTAAAGTGTATATCACTACAAGATGAATATTAGGGGTGATGATGTAGCCTATGGCGTATGTCATTACAATATGAAGTAGTAAGGAGTGGTGATGTAGCCCTAAGTGTATATCACTATAAGGTGAATAGTAGGAGTGACGATTTAGCCTATGGTGTATGTCACAACAAGATGAATTAGTAAGGAGTGGTGATGTAACCTAAGGGTATATCACTATAAGACAAATAGTAGGAGTGACGATGTAGCCTATGGCTTATGTCACGAAAAGATGAAGTAGTAAGGAGCGGTGATGTAACCTAAGGTGTACACCACTATAAGATGATATATGAGGTGATGATTTAGAAAAAATCATATGTCACTAAAAGATGAGTAGATGCATGATGATTTATCCCTAAGCTTATATCACGATGAAATGAAAAGAGGGAGTGGTGATCTAACCTAAGGTGTATACTACTATAAGATAATAAAGTATGTGATGATTTAGCCTAAAGCGTATGTCACTAGCCTAGAAATGTCACAAGATGGATTGTATAATGGTAAATGTGTGATGAGTGTAAGGTCTATTTGATTTTTAAACCCTCAAAGAATCAAGTATGGGTGATGAACTTAAGTGCATCATCGGGTAGTAAGCGCATCACATAGAAAATAATGCAAGTATGTGAATAGACAAAAGACGACCATGTGATTAAAGTAATACATAAAGACGGTATATTGAGAATGTCATGCAATATGTGTAGAATGTGCAATGTATAATGTTGAGTGTGAGGTGCCTAAATGTGTATATTATATAAAGTGTAATGCATAATGTGTATGGTATGGATGATGAAGTAACACTAGACTCATGATGAATTATAGGACATGGAATATGTGTAAAAATGTGTGGATGTAGAATGGAGGATGTAAAATGTGTGGATGTATAATGGAGGATGTAAAATGTGTAATGGCATGTAATTTGTAATGCCTATAGTGCAGTGTGTGGGGTTCAGTGTAGTAATAATCCCTCAACAGTCAAGTGTGAACCGAAGCACAAGAGTGTGTCATCAGTAATAATGATGCTAAAAATGTGTGATGAAGGATGAAAATGTAAATATGATAAATGTAGTGATGACATAAGATAGGGGGATAATTAAGTGTTATGCCCCCAAGTATGTAAACTAACCAATGATAGTGAAATACAAAAATCCTCCACCGATATCCGTGAGGATTGAGGTGGAGGACCATGATCTAAAAGTGGTGGTATGGTAGATAAATTTTGTACTAGTGAATGAAGTATATATGCATGTGAGAGATGAATGTATGATGAATATTGGGGTGTAGTAACATGCAACGGTGATGAGGAGGGTGGAAGATGACGTGGTAATATGATTGATAACTCATTGATAAGAAGTGGTGTATTAAATTTAGTAGAAGAGTGACTTAGCGATGTTGGGGATGGTTGAATAGGAAAAGATGACGAACTACTTGCAAAAGGTTGTTGCTTAGGAGGTGCTTGAGTAATACTAGTTTGATGGTCATGAGATATAAGAACTCGATGGGTTTTGTTGTGAGTACTATAATGTTGTACAAGTAAATGAAAGAATGTCTAAATTTTAAAATGTGTTATCATTCATGACAAATCATGGTAAGTGTTATCATGATTGTAACGTCGCAAAAAGACGATGCTCGCTCGACGACGACGACGACGACGCATCTATTGCGCACAACCCGAAATTACAACTATTTTTTTGTTAGTGAGACCTAACATATGACCCAATCAATGTAAGTTTTTTTTTTTTTTTTTTTTGGGTTCTATACTGATTATGTAATCCGTTCCTATTTACCGCTACCTTGTGTATATGTCTCTTTTGTTCTGCATAAATACTTTTATCACATAATCTTGTAAATACACTTGCAACACCAAAAATATCTTAAGCTTTTTGGAGAGTAGATGGACACCAAACTCAAAAGAAAAATAATCACTTAAAAAATTAAAAATACACCAGTCACGTAGGTTTCTGATCTAGATTCCACATTTCCATTTTTTTTCAAATTTATGATTCCAGCGGTGGCGAAATGCAGTAATTGAAAGCAATATTGTAAAGTTTGTTTTCAATATTGTAATATAGATGCAGAAACTAGGAGCATCCCGAAATAGGTAAAAAGATATACTCGTCCAAAAGATATTAAATGTGGGGGCAGCACCTGTTAAAGGGAAGAATGATTTGATAAACAAATATTAAAAAAAAACATTTGTTCTTTCCAAGGATTGTTTTCAATTGGATAAATTTAAATACCTCCTGCTTTTGTGAGACTTGATTGACGAATGTGCTATAATTTATGTCCTATTGACTAATGTGGTATAATTTATTTATTTTTGGGCACTAGATTTTGGTGGTCCATGTGTAGCTCAATAGTCAAAGCACCTGTAATTCACAAGTTTTTAATTAGTCTCTTCAAGGCGGTCATCTAGAAGTAGAGACAGGTAGTTGGTTTTATATATGAGACGGCGGGTGGCCAACAACCATCTGTCCCCATTAAGACTCCCTGTCTGGCGTGAAGATCACTCCTACAGGCCGACTAAGACATTTACTTGTCTAGATTTTGCAAATCCATCTCTGACTGGCCGCCTAAAACAATGAATACACTATATTTTGCAATTCTAATCTCTCTCGGCCTGTCCTTTTATTATTCCACCGTCCCGGCCAAGCGTGCAATGCGAAGGGAGGTCGCAGTTGAAGCTACAGGCGAGGAGGGGCGCGGGATTCATGGCCTTGGCTCACACATCGGTGGTCGGCCAGCAAGCGAGCCGAGCACACGGTGGCTAAACAAATTTATTTTTTTGTCTTTGAGCACACAGTAAAACATTCAACCCCCAAGTTATTATTGTTCAGTATCGAATGCATCCTCAAAATCGGGTTTCACCTTCAAGATATTCGATCAAAAACGACGGAGGGACAGGCGAAGGCGCGGGTGGTTTTAACATTGCTTGTCTATTGCAACACTCTTAAAATAGACGACCACAGAACTCACTTCGCAAGCATTGCAGCAATTTAAATATTCACTGTGACAGTCAGCGCTTTGTGCATCAAGTTGTCTGTCAGGCATTTTTACTGAAACGTATCATCTTTTTTTTTTTTATATTAACTGTTATTCTCTTAGACACGATTTAAGGGTGATTAACTGGTCTTGATTTTGAGACTAACTTCACATTTGTTTGGGCAGTTGCGAGGCCTGCCATGCAGCTTGATATTTGTGAAGCTAAGACCACTCGCAGTGTCCTAATCTAAAAAAAAAAAAAACGTTCAAAATCTTTGTCCTAATCTCTGTCAGAAAAATAGTATCTTTAAGGAGCTAATGGTAATAGTACTGGCGAATAGGTTATGACATTGCCCACAGGTTTGCATTGTTATAGTTCTATTTGTCAATAAGCACTCAAACTAAAAGATAAACAGCAGCGAAAAACATGAGAACAGAGAGCTTAAATCGGCTTGCCATGGAAAACTCGCTTGCTCTTCACAGTGCTTCACCTGCTGGCGCACAGATGGAAACGAGAAATTACACAGCGTGTAAGAAACAACACGCGTTTTCCTTGAGACACTCAAAACTGTCAAAAGTGACCTGCTCTATACATGGCAGTCAATGCATTAATGTTTCATAACTGCTCCATTAATGATACAGTTTCTAATAAGGGACAAACTTAATTCTCTTAGACATGGTTAATAATTAAAATATTAGTTTCCTTTTAATTGAAATGTGGTGGTGACTTATTAAGCTAGAAACTTTGCATTAGGATTTCTTTCTTCACAATTCAATAACATAACATGGGTTTCCAAAAGAATCGATTTCATTTCCCTTTTTACGATTTGCAAAGGATTCACAAGAAATTCTTAAATGAAGAGAGAAGCATGATAGAGTTTGGGTGTAATCTACTCTATTGGCATATTGGAAATTCAATAAAACTTAACTCTTTCCATTCATACTACAAGAAGAAGGTATACACTAATAGTATCACTTATCAATACCTCTTTTTTTTGCAACAAAATGGAATCTAGTATGTATATATATTTTTGTAAATATACTAACATTCCACGTAAGAGTCCATCAATATTTTCATTAAGTTCTAAACAAGATCTACCAACATTTTAACCATGTGAACTTTTGGGCAAATATAGATTACAATGTCCCCTTTTTTTTTGGAATGAAAACAAGATGTTACAACTTTCTTTCACATACAAATTTTACAACAAAATAATACATATAAAGGAAAAAGGAAGAAGTCTTCACAAGCTCCATGGTATTCTTCATCCATGCTCCAAGTTCCAAGTAGTTCAATCACAACCAAGATAGGGGGAGAGGCAACACTCTCCTCCCAACCAAAACTCAATGGAGAAGAGAAGCAATCTCCTCCATTGACCCCCGAGCCCCAAACACAACACAATGAAGGGTGGTCTCCAACTCAAGGCAACAATACTTGCTTCCACAATACAATTTCTTCACAACATTCAAGGCTAAAATAGAAGCAACAAAAGGAAACACAAACAACACAATACTTTTCACAACAAGGCTTTCATCCAAGCCAATAAGAGAAGGAACTATGGGAAATTTTTCCTTTTGCCTCCCCATTGAGATGAGATGCCCATCCAAAACCCTCCACAATAAAACTCAAGCCCCTATGACTCTTATGCCTCCCTCAAGTACCCCTTTTTCCTCCCATACTCTTATGCCTCCCTCCTCTTATGGCTCCCTCAAGAACAAGGTAAGAATGTGAACATTCTTACCCAAGATGGGCATCCCTCTCAAACTCCCTCCACAATATCCTATTCTACTCTTATGCCTCCCTCATGAGTTTTCCCATAGACCTCTCCTACACTACACATTAAGCACTCTATCCATTTTCACAATACACAAAAGTAAACATACATTATTCACAATTTTAGCATCAACAACAATATGAAAGCAACAAAAAAGAGAAGGTTTCCTACCTCTCCATTGGAGAAGCCTAAACCAAGAAGCTTTGCACAAGCTCCCTCCAAAAGCAATCCCAAGCATGCAAGTCCAAGCTCCTTCTTTTTCTTTCTCCCAATTCTTTCCTCTCCCAAAATAACAAAAAGAACTTTCAACAAAAACCTCCAACCCCCTCAACAAGAGAGGAAGTTTCAATAAATAGACAAAAGGAAGGAGTGAGGGTGATGTGGCTCCTTGTAGGATGCCACATCACACATCCTCAAGACCACCTCCCTTTAGTCAACTCAAATCCCAAAACACCATAAATGGGTGGTTGGGTTGAATGACAACTCCCTTCCACATCCATCCCTTCCCATGTGCCTTAAGGCACAATTAAATGCAAAAAGAAGACAAGTGCACTCCAAAGTCACATTTCCCTTCCCAAAACAATAAATAATCCCCTTTTTGGATTCCCAACCCATAGATATGGTTGGTAAGGGGTTTTGGGAAGTGTGGGACAAGTTTAACTTGTCCCACAAGTCCCCCAAAATTGCCCTCAATCTCAAATTCGAGATTCAAAGGATTTGGAGTGGTCAACACTCAAAACCAAGCATTCAATACATGAGGAAACACAAGGCTCAAGGAGCCAACCATCAAAATTAATTACATCCACTAGACTTCCCTCCAAAACTTAAAATTTAAAACAAGGTGTTAAATTAATCCTAAACATACTTAACAAAAGTAATTTAACAAAAAGACATCACAAAAGAAATCACCTACTAAAGCAAGTTAAAACAAGTAATTAAAATTCTTACCCCCTTGGTCACATTAGAAAATTTCCCCCTCATGGAAATTTTCTTAACACAAAAGAACAAAGGTAACACAATACAATTCACTAGTTGCCTTGACGACCAAATGTTGTAACCACCCGACATCCTGTTGTGTTTGGTTCCCAATCCCCCTCATGGTTGTGATCATGTTGTGTTTCCTGCAAAATACAAAATACCTCCTTCGGCCTTGCGGCCATGTCAAAATATCCAAAATAACCATATGCATGAAATTTACTAACATCTATACGTAATTCAATCAATCATTATTTCTAGGTCTAAATCACAACTTAATTATGCATTTCATCATTATCCAAAATTATAGTAATGTAAATTCAACAACTACATTCTACTCATCATGGCGAAGAAATCCAATGTTAGAACACATGCAATATATCCATATAAAAATAATATCGGTATCCAATAGTCTATCCATGAGTCAGCGTAGATCATACTGAAAACAAAATCCAATCATAATCCAAATGCATCTAGTCACAAAACATCATGCTAATCAACATAAGTATAAGTAATGTCCATATCCAAAGTCTGCATAACTCAAAATGATAAACAACTAAGCGTCATAGGGAAGTGGGCATTACAATGATGTCCATTAATTTGATGGTAATGGAAATATGGACAACCATGGTATTTTTCTAATCGTTGGGGAGGATAATAATGATTAGGCGAGAGATTGACTAATTGATGACGAAGGAGTTGCGTAAGAATGTCATGTGGCATAGTATTACATTCAAATATGAGGGGTTTAGACATTGGTTTTCTTGAGGTTTGGTTAAATGGAAGGTAGTGGACATAGATTGCACTGGCTATAAAATGAGTGCAAACATGTGATGGAGAAGCACCCTTAAGTTGTTGAATTTCATATTTGAGGGATGTGATTGTGGATTTCATAGCTATGAGCTTGTCTTGTAAAACCTTAATTGAGTCCAATAGGGGTTGACTATATTGAGGATCACTCGGGTCGAGTTGTCGGTTAAATGGTGAATCGGAGGACTTATTTGATGCGGTGGTATAATGTCATCAATAAAAGGAGGCAATGGGCAAGTAAAATCTTCTAAGAGATCATTAGTATTACTTGTTGAAATCATATCGAGCGCAACAAGCGTAAGAAACTTGATAAACAATGGTGTTTGGTTGGTCCTCAAGCCGATGAAGAGCGTCAAGTGAACCTATGGTGGCTTGGTAGGAAGTATCAAGTGGTATATGCTCCCAATAAGAACTATTGATGAAGAAATTACAAGTGAATAGTGAGCACGCTAAAGGCGATGGTGATGACATAGATGATAGAGCAACATCCGTGAACTGGAGAGGTCCTTGATATGGAATGATAGTGGTAGTAGACAAGTAGCGGGGAAGGACTGGCACCCTCACATGGTGATAATTGAGGTAACTTGTCCATAAGGGGAGGTGGTGGAGAGGTAGGTAAAGTAAGATAATATTGTGGAGTAGGTCATGTGGAGCTTCAAAATACCGTGATCCAATCACAAAAGATGGAGTATGGATAAATAATGTATTAGGAGAATCAATTATGCTTAAGGCAAGAGAATTAATGAGTGAATACAAATCATGTTGTGGTTCAGCAATAATGGGATTTGAAACTATGGGATCAAATGGAGGAGATTCTACCTCCTCTATGATTTGTTCTAAAATAGTAGGATCAATAGTGCACATGTAAGCAATAATGGTGCCATCTAGAGATTTAGGATCCATATCAGAAGATGGAATTTGAATAAAAGAAGGACAAGGTCTATAACCAAAAGGATCAGCGGGGAATCAATAAAGGCATGACCAAATCTATCAAATTGTAGAATCGGTGGAGAGTCGGAAGGAGTACGGTTAGCCATGATGAGAGATCGGGTTCACCAAAATGATTAACTAAAATTAAACTAAATTAGGGTAGTACAAGGTAGTTAATCTAATCTAGGAGGATATATAACGCAATAAATAAATGTACTAAAATAGTATGTAAATTAAATAACTAAAATAGATTAATGAAATTAAACCCTAATATGTAAGAAGGTAGTAAGGA
Organism: Taxus wallichiana var. yunnanensis; assembly: GCA_018340775.1. Lineage (NCBI taxonomy): Eukaryota > Viridiplantae > Streptophyta > Pinopsida > Cupressales > Taxaceae > Taxus > Taxus wallichiana. The sequence goes on from CM031243.1 coordinate 615,980,341, forward strand.
AGGAACTCAGTTGATAATCGATGGATCCGCAGAGTGTCGCAGTGGTCCGACTAGAAATTTCGGGAACATGAACAAACTTGTCGAAAACTTGAAAAGACTGGATCTTGAGGATCTAAGTGGACTAGGGCACCTGAGATTGGTGCAGGGCACCCACGGGCGCTCTAGTATGAATTTTGGGCACACTAGTCTAGGAGAAATGTCTAAAACTAGTTTTTAAATGGTCGGAAGGTGATTTGTTACTATGTCACTGTCACACTAAATTCCTTGTGTCGCACCAAATACTCCAACTATTCCAAGGTGACCTATAAGGGACCAAAGAGAAGTATTAAAACTCTAAAAATATATATATATAATGAATGGGTTGGTGACCTCGGTTGTCGCAACAGTGGGCTTACTAACTGAGCATTGCACTACATTTTGGACTCGGGTGTAGTTTTGGTGTGTGTGTGTGTGCATGTCGTGCCCTAGGTGCTCTTGTCATGATCACACTTTTGAATTAGTGAGCAATAACTAAATGTAGAAAATGTAATAGAATGTGTGCATGGAATAAAATAGAATCCCTCCCCTATGAAGTGTGATGCAGATGTCCTAGCTTGTGCCTTGATGATGGAGCTATGTGGATGTCAATGCAATAGATGGATGCAACTCTATATGGAGTGATAGTAGATAATGATGTTAGGTCCCTCATTATGGTCTCATAACTTTATATTTATAGGGTTCTCTTGGTCTAATTTCGTAATTAACCTTGAAAAGGCCGACCACATAAAAGATAAGAATGAAAAAATGGCTAGAAAGGACCCAAAAATGGCGGGAAAATGGAAAAGAAACTAGAGCGCCCCCAGGTGAGACCAAGGCACCCATGGGAACCTCAGTATTAAATCTAGGCATCCTAGTTAGGGTTAAGATGACACGGGATCTTCAGAAATGGTTGTGTAATTAAGTGCAATTGGTCGCAAAATATGAAATAAAATGGCCAAAATGATGGGGGTTAATTAATACTTTCTTTCCTTGAGAACCTTCTAAATAGTAGTATGAGACCGGAATAAATAAATGTCTAAAGTGCATGATTTTGTTACTACAGAAACATACTTAGAAAATTTGATGCCAAACACCTTCATACTTAGTTTTTGACAAGTACTCTCTCCCCTTTGACATTTATGATAAAGTGTCGGACATCTAACAAGGTAAACAACATGCGAGATAATCACTTATAAAACATAAAATTACCTCAAGAGGCTCTCCCTTGGATGGTGTTGCTCTTTTCCGATAACACTCACTCAGCTTCATAACCTTCTTCACAATTTTTTCCCATACATCTATTTGGTCTTCACACCTTGTTCCTTGGACTAAGTAACTAGCTCCCCCCGTGAGAATGCTTCGATTCTTCTCTTTCATATTACTTGACTATTTTTAGAGCATAGATTCCTAAGTTATATATTTGGTACACTTTGGCCCAATTTTGACCATTCAAATAATCTCAACTAATGCATGAAACTCTCTCTTTTGCTCCCCTGAGCTTGCACCACCTCTATTTACTTGGTTATGCATGAAATAGGCTAAAAACCTTGCCCTTGAAACTAAAAATAAAAACTCCATCACGGTTTAGGTCATCTTGTCCTTGCTCTTGCAAATCATCATTTTCTCTACCATATATACTTGCATGGAGTCCTAAACACCTTAAGAACATGTCAAATGATAAAATGGTCTTCCCTTTTCTTGATTTTCTCTCTAAGATTTGTAGGTTGATATCATAAAACTTCAACATTCACCTTTAAACCGATCAAGATTTCCCTGGAGCTTAGTGACACATTCCTTTTCATGACTCCAAGTTCTCTTCAAGCCTATTATCATTGTTTATCAACACACTTTGATGAATGAAATTTGAACCTCATTCAACTATAACAACTTTAACAAGTAGGGCAGAACTTTAGGGCATTATGTCATCTTTCTTAAGTGCATTCTACAACATTATAGTTCGATGATGCACATAACTCGAGATACAATTTTATACTCACCATACCAAGGTAGCTCACTTGGAGTTGAATCCCCTTGGTATATAGCTTTACACCTTGTTTTAAGGTTTAACCTCATCTTTTTGGAATCTTTGTGTGCCTTCCATAGAGCCTTCATGTGTATGTACTTGTTCACACTCATCTTATGTTCTTACATACCTTTTAATCTTGTAAATATGATTGTCATGATGTCACTTGGATTGACATTCATCGTGTTTGAATCTCTCACAAACTTTGGAGTACTTTAAATTCTTAGATTTGATAAGGGTATAAACATGATTCATCACATCAAAATCAATCTTGACCAAATTACCTTAGGGCACGACTATACACATCTTAAAATCTCACAACTAGATGTTTTGGTCCTTAAACCAATTGTATGGCTTACTTTTCATGCTTCCATTTGTACATAGACCTTAAAAAAATAGATTACTCATTTTGAAGTGAAGCATGACACCTTGATGGCTTGGCTCTATTTCAATATGTTTTACTTTACCTTGGCATAGTCTTTAATTTTCTCATAACTGATTTTGGCATGTTGACTAGACATTATAAACACCATAGGGACAATTTTATAATTTGAATACTTGAAGGAAAATATGGGTTATTATGCATACTTGAGAAAATATTTTGATGAGTAGAAATTGAAATCTTGATTAGTTCTTTGAAGGTTAGGATAAAGATATATACTTGACTTCATTTTATTGATCATATATCACCTTGCAACACTTTCTTAGTAGGACAGAGACATTCATTCTTTTTCTCCTTTCATGACTCAATTTTGAAGCACAATCACAAAGACATGTTGAAAATTTTGAATTACATGGATGTTTCTTTCATGTCATCTTGAGATCTCTATGAAGACCACCAGATACTTACTCATGCATATGTAATCTTGACTCCACATAACGCTCACTCATGCAATCTTTTAGCCAAGGAACATTTTCTCAGGATTTGATCAACCCTTTTACAATATTAGATCACTCATTATGACAAGGTTTATGGACAGATTGAGTTCATCTTTGTACATGAAAAATGGATGCAAGAAACTTGACATGTTTCAATAGCATTTACACTCTCTTGAAAACATATCTTGCAATAACACAATGGATGAGGGAATGATTCAAGAATGACACAATTTGACAACATGGAGAAGGCAACTTGAACCAAAATACCTCTTGACCACATTTTCCTTGCATGAGTACACAATAAGAACATTCAAAGACTTCAACAAGAGACTAAACAAAACATCTTGAACTTGGCATACCTTGGTAACATACTGAGGACTCTATTTAGCAACAACTGATGGCAACTTACTAGCAGAACCACACGTTGGATTGTTCACTCAAGCACCATCACGAGAGATCCTTGATTTTGCAACTCGGAAGATTGATGATGGGAGAACCTTGCTTCTTTCAACTAATATATGCCTTCTAGAAGCCTTGAGAAGGCACTTCACCATGTGAGGTCATTTAAAAAAAAGATAGTCATCAAAGCAGCATGATGACTCCATTCCTTCCCTTAATCTCTTGACATTTTTCTTGGGTGTACTCCTTGGTGTGACAATCTCATCACTTAAGCTCTCACTTTCTAATTCACTGTCTGACAAACTTTCATATTACATTTTATATATCTTCTCTAGTATAACTTGAGGTAGTAATTCTTCATCACTTGCACTAGAATTTCCTTCCTTATTCTTAAACTTACCATTTCCTCCTGATGCCTTGCTTGAACTTATCTCTTCATTTTCTAGTTTTAATTATTTCTTGGTTGGTTCTATAGGAGTGTGCTTGATTTCATCCTTTCTCCTATATATGAGCTTCCTCTTATGATAGTGTCTTGAAAATTTTCCAACTCTGTTGCACTTGAAGCATACAAGTTTATTCTTATCTCTAGGTGTTCCCTTTGTCCATTCTTTCTTCATAGGTTCTTCAAGACAAATTTTTCTATGTGACCCTTCTCATAATAGTTATAATAGACTCTATTCTTCTTGTTAGAGTAGGTATTTACCTTAGCTCATGTTCACTTAGGTACTTTATTTACCTTCTATTGTATTTATCCTCACCCACTTATGTGTGGATATTTATTTTATCTTATTTAGATATTATGAGGATATTATCTAGTTGTTAGGTATAGTTATTTCTTTGATCTATGGTCTTGACTAGTTCTTTCCTTGATCTATGGTATTGACTAGATCCTTGATCTCTAGTTCTCTCTTAAATCTATGGTCTTGACTAGTTCTTTGATGACTAGCTATTTCCTTGATTTATGGATTGATATACGACCTTTCTTGGTTCTTAGATTGTTATTCCTTGCCAATTTAAGCAAGGCCCATTCTCAATGTATTGCATTGAGTTTCATAATAATATATGATATTATTGTTCATTTGTTTGCAAAGGTTTTATGTAAAGTTATTCTGGTGAATTGCTTTCATCTTATAGATCATGGTGTTTGATTAGCATCTGTGTTCTTGGCTTGGTACAATCTGGTTATCATTCCTTTCATGGTATCAGAGCTGGAGATTGTTGTTGACATCCGTCTGTAAGTTTTATTTTGCAAATAAATTCATTGTATATTCATATATTTGGGATTTGGTCGTATGTTGTTGTTGCATGCATTTTTATGGAAAACAGAGGCTTCCATTGGATCTCGAAAGGCATGAAAACCCTAAGATCGACTGTAAACTTGGTTTGTTTGCCAGCTGCATAATCATTTTTTGTGGTTTTTTTGTTGCAGAGAAGCACATTGGTTTGCCTTGGGATTTGCACCCACCAAAAAAGAAATCATGGGATTATTTTTGGGTCTGTTGGGTTTTTCAAGATCACATGGATCAATTTTTTGTTGTGGCGTATTTGTCTCGGTTTACGCGTAGGACAGTTTTCAGATCTTTCCTTTTTTGGCAGGGGTCCACGGATGCTATACACGTTTTTACTATTTCGGGAAAATCCGCAGGTTGCTATTTTCGGCAATAAAGGTCACTGTCTACATAGTCCAGAAATAGTAATTTTTACCAGAAGCGGCAGTTGGATGTGACTTTCTCGAAAACACGCGACACACCCCAAAATAGTAAGTTGTGCAAACACCCATTAAAATCCTTAGCCTTTGGTCATATGAGGGCTTAAAGCTTGTGATTCCTACTAGTAGGTGCTTAACTTCAGCCCCCTTTAATTTTATTTGTGTGGTGAAGGCAACAACAATTTATTTTGTTTTAGTGGCAACTAAAATAAATAACAGAGAAAAATATTAAAAAGCTTGTATCTCGGTTTTGAGTGCCATTTTTTACAAAAGTGCTTGTTTTTTCATGCTCTTTCCATTGGAGTTATTTATTTTGAGACTTGCACTATAATTATAAAGTTTCAAATATGGAGGAGTGTTGTAATCAATTATGGATGTAATTTCGGTTGAGCTCGACGTCCTAAATTTTTGGGAGTTGCAGTTTGTACCTATCATGGATTATGAGAATGATATGCTTTTCTCTGAAGTATGTGGACTTTAAGAGGATATTGTAAAATTTGTGGAAGAAAATAGATCACTCAAGAAGTGAAATTCTCTTCTACAATCACTCATTCACGATAAGGATACAATAATACACTCCTGCAGAACAAAATTGCTAGCCTACAACATCACCATCATATTATGGACAACCATATCCATGCTCCTAGTCCACTTGCAGTTGTTGCTCTTATACCCACTGACATTGATATGTCAGTCTTTGAGCCTAAACCTGCTTTTGATGCTTCTAAACCTGTGAGGCTTATTATTGCATGCTCTTCCACATTTGTGCCTATTACAGTACCACATGTTGTGTATCCTACTTCTGCTCAATTGCATGGATTTTTTAAGAAGCATACCACTGCATTCAGTTCTCGCATGCTCTATTCTATGGGTCTCACTAGAGGAGTCATTGGCAGACATTCACAGGGTATTGTTTCCTCTATTCCACATGTTAAGTGGAATTCTCGTCATGACATTGGTTTTCGAGAAGATACTTCATTGGGATCACACATTGACAGAGCTCCTTTTTTTGTTTGCTCAACTCTTTCTGAGGATCATGAGCAACACATGAGTTCTACACCTTCACTCAGGATTGAGAAACCTAAGATTTCAGTCATTGTATCGACATAATCAACTCCGACACACATTCTAATGTTCTTTTACATGCACCCATTGTGCATTTTGCACCAAGTCATATGTAGGCATCTTCTTCATCCATCCGTGTTGATTTGGGGTGGATATCTAATCACTCATGGAGGCAACATAGGCATTCGTTGAGAGGACTCTACAGGCGTGGCTCCTCCACCATTCGGCCTCTTGCTCCACTTTCTATACCTTCTGCATTGTGATGCTTCTTGTTTTGAGCATTTTTCTTTAGCATGTGTAGTGTATCTCTCTTGTTTGTTGAGAGATTTTGTATCTGTATTTTCGACACTTTTGGCATGTTGACAATCTCTCTTATGGGGGAGCTATTCTAGTGGAGCCCAGTGTTAGTTTTTCAGTGTTTGAGTAGTTGTTTTGACAACTCATACAGATTTATAGCATCACTCCACCCATTCAGCAGTATGGGAGGGTGTGGTGTTGATCCTGCTTCTTAGGTTTTGTGTCCTTGCCTTGTTACATTGGCTTTTCTTGGATCGTGACACTGGATTTTATGTCCTTGCCTTGTTGCTTTGGTTATTGTTCTTGGATCGTGGCACACCTATCTGCAACACTTGATTGAATTATGTTTGGTGTTTTTTTGGATCCTTGCCTTGTTACCTTGGCTTTTCTTGGATTGTGACACTCGAATTTTGTGTCCTTGCCTTGTTGCTTTGGTTATTGTTCTTGGATTATGGCACACCTATTTGCAGCACTTGATCGAATTATGTTTGGTGTTTTTTTTGCACTTTCGACATCACTCCGTTGATAGTCTCCTTATATGGAGCTATTCTGGTGGAGCCCAGTGTCAGTTGTTTTTGAGTTTTGTGATCGAGCAGTGGATTCAGACCACAAGTGCACACCAAACTTCTTCAACATTGTACGATTTTTTTGAGCTGAGCTTCTTGGGATGCCTTGGAGTGGGTCTTTACTCTCTTTACTTTGTTGTTATTGGTTTTGGGTACCTTGCGGTGTCCCTTTTTCCCAGTTATTGTACATGAGTACCTCATCAGGCCTAGTTTTCGAGACTCATACTATGGACATGCCACATCTATTTTGGCCCCTAGCTTCACTTGAGGGGGGGTGTTAGAGTAGGTATTTACCTTAGCTCATGTTCACCTAGGTACTTTATTTACCTTTATTGTATTTATCCTCACCCACTTATGTGTGTGGATATTTCTTTTATCTTATTTATATATTAGGAGATATTATCTAGTTGTTAGGTATAGTTATTTCCTTGATCTATGGTATTGACTAGTTCTTTCCTTGATCTATGGTATTGACTAGATCCTTGATGTCTAGTTCTCTCCTAAATCTATGGTCTTGACTAGTTCTTTGATGACTAGTTATTTCCTTGATTTATGGCTTGATCTATGACCTTGATTGGTTCTTAGATTGTTATTCCTTGCCTATTTAAGCAAGGCCCATTCTCAATGTATTGCATTGAGTTCCATAATAATATATGATATTGTTGCTCATTTGTTTGCAAAGGTTTTATGTAAAGTTATTCTAGTGAATTGCTTTCATCTTATAGATCGTGGTGTTTGATTAACATCTATGTTCTTAGCTTGGTACGATCTGGTTATCGTTCCTTTCACTTCTCATACTCAGTTCTACAATCTCTCCATGGGTGTTCTTTTTCTATCTTTCTCATACAGTCTCTAGCTCTATGTCTAAAAACATGGCATGAAAAACTAAAATCCATGAAACTTACCAGGAAGTCTCCTTGCATTTGGATACTTGCTGAGTTTCTTGTGTTCAGAATGTCCTTGACATGGTGTATGGCTTGACTCACCCTTCAATTCAGCTTTGTCTTGCTTGTTCCAATTCTTCTCTTAGAATCTTCAACTCAACACTTAACTTGTCACATTCTTCAGCCTTGGATTTGACTTCTTGATATGGCTCATGACTGAATTCATGTTATAATTCACACTAAGTTGCTTCACTTTTGAAAACCAGACTTGATCTTTCATTTCTTGAACTTTCATTAATTATCATCAGTTTAACCTTATCTTGTTCTAGCTCATCCTTTGGTGTCTTCAATTCTTATTCAAGTTTGACATAGGATTTTTCTTTGACACTTAGATATTTTGATAACTTACTAACAATGTCTTCCACCTCTTTGAGTTCTTCAAGATGATTTGCATCATTGAGTTTGATTTCATCCTTTAACTCATTTATCAGGGCTTGAGCAATCTCATACTTCTTTTTCAAGTGTTGCTTCAGCTTCACCACCCATACTTGTGCCTCAAGGACCTTCTCTTAAGTTATTAAACTTATACCGAGAGAACCTACTCTAATACCAATTGTTGGACCACGATTACCATTAGACCAAAACCCGCAGGCATTATTCTCCACTACAATCACCAGAGTTAGGATCTACGAGATGCAGTTAGTCCATGTCACAAAACTCACGGGAAGCGTTAAACACACATGCCAACACTTTTTCAAGCCTCGAGGGCTAAAATGTAGTTTGTATTTTTGCATGAAGTGAGAAACTACAAAGTACAAATATTCATGAGATGTTTTTTTGCCTTCTTATGTTATTTTGATGACATGTGTCCTTTTTTGGGCTGCGGGGCCTCGGATGTAGTTTGTATTTTTACATGTGTGATGCGCTTTATAAAAGTGCAATATTATAAATCAACCTCACTCTTTCCTTAGAATATTCCATAATATATTCTCGTATCATGAGTTGGGGATATATTTGTGTTTTGCATTCTTGCATAAAATTCAAATATAATTGACGGCTCCATCAATGTGAAGCTTCCTAGAGAACACCATGTCATCAAACAATAGAAATGGGATTACATTTTTACATATATGAGTGAAATGCGCTTTTTCAAAGTAAGGAATCCTTATTCAAACATTCATATGTTTGTAGCCAATAATTTTAAGCTTCAGGCATGTCTCAAACCACTTGAACCATTATTCTCCCATGATCAAGAAAATTATTAAAATAGTTAATGTATGAACAATATTGCAACCTTTACTCAACACAAGTTTATTTAGACTCAAAAACGTAGTTTGAAGAAAAACTTTATGGGGTCACGGAACTTATGTAAAGCATAGTTTAAGGGTACAAGGCTAGATCTGGAAAAGTCAACTCAATTTTAGATACATGCTCAAAATGAGTACCAACATCGGCTATATATAACCTCCACCTTTACCATTAATAATAGACACATTCACTTTTCCAAAACGCTTCATTTACTTACACATAAGATATTTGTACATATTTTTCCACCTAGGTTATAGACTTGAGGTTTTATAGCTTTCCATTTTGCATTTGGGTCACCATAGTGTGGTAGGACTAAAGGTATTCTACTTTATCTTTCCCCTTCTCCACCCATAGAAATTATCTCTCGATGTTTTTGTCTCTTGGGAGGATCACACATCAACAATCACATCATAGGCAAGTATTTCTAACCCTTATTTTCTCCTTTATTTATTGTATATGGTTCTTGTGTGGATGGTTGGTTACTCATTTTTATATATTCTAGGGTAGATGTATGTTTACTTCAATCTAATGCTTTATATTATTATAGAATTCCCCTATATTTATCAATCTCTTGACTCACTCCTATTATGAATCCTAGCAGGATAATGTTTTATATTAAATATAGTCCTTGAAAACCTATAATTATCATAGGCTTAAGGTTATTATGCTCTATAATTATGACACTAGCACTCTTTGAGCACCTTTGGTATCTAAATTGTGTGTTCGGACTTAGATTTGATCCATGTAGTTGACAACTCAACTAGGGACCCATATTTTCCTATCATACACTCTAGAAACCTCGATGTGAATCTTACTCTACCCTAAATTATGTCTGCTTTTTCTCTTTTTTCAATTTTTCTTGAGTTCTTCATACACAATCAAACCTTTGTAGAACCTCATTACATGGATGATCTTGTCTTCACACTATTTATGTTATCTTAATGTTATTAGCCCCTATGTAATCCCTTTCCACATTTGAGCCCACTATGATAATTGCTTATTTATCATACATATCCTCCCTAATGCCATCGAACCCTATGCATTATTTTAACATAGTTTATCACATTGGAAAGATCTTTTCATAAACTCTTTCTTAGGCACCTTACTTCGCAAATGGAATACTTACTTGGAGTTTTTGAGAATTCCTCTACCAATCCATATATGCATAGAAACAATGACAATAGGGATGATTATCTTGTCCTCATTACGGTGGCTATTTCTCCATAGAGAGCTATAAATACTAAGAAATCAAAACCATCGGCTCATAATGTACAAACTGAATCTAGCATGTGAAACCCTATTTTTGAATCGAATAGTAATGGGAACATAAATATGTCACTAAGTTTTATTATCCTCCTATTATTCAAATATCTTCAACAATTTCTCGAATATGTAGGAGAATCACTTTATATACTATAAAAGTGCATCAAGACTACCTTTTGTTAGGAATATCTTGGTTTAGTGCTCACATTAACGAGCATACATGTGATTATAATATTGTGTGAGTTATTATAATTAGATATAGAATATTATGAGTATGTGGGTATATTTCTATATGATTTGTTGAGGAAAAACACACAATAATGTGAGTATGAAATATAATAATGAGTTATAACAACTCACGTTTAAGCAATTGAAGATATATTTATGGGGTGAGTAGTTGAAGCAATCTCCTTAACTATAGGAGCTACTTCTCTTAGTTATATGTGTATATAATTGTTTAATAATATACACTAAAGAATTATTATGTGAGAAAGTTTTTGTGTTTTGATGTGAGAAGCTCTACCAAATTCCAAATTTGGTATCAAAGTAGGTTCTTCATATAATATTTGAGGAGAGTAAAGATACTTTGAAATAAGTATGAGATCTTAAAAATTACTTGGGGTAGCTTCATTGTAATTTCTAGTTTCCTTGTAGATGAAATTCATTAATTTGATATATAATTGTTTGAAATTAGTGCGTAGATTTTTTTAGATAAGGTAAAAAGAAGTTTGGTTGTTAAGGGGCCAAAAAATGCTAGGAGGAAGAAGGCCCACAAAAATACATAAAAGGATGCCAAATTAAATGAGGCTTGACAAAAAGGCAACCCCGAGAGCAATACATGACCAAAGAGAGGCCTACATATTTATACCACAAATTTTTAATAGTAATACAAAAACATAAACCATAGCTAAGATAGTAGAATAAACCAACACAATACATTTACAAAAGGGTAGCCAAAGGTTAGCCTTCATTTCACTTTGCTGTGAGGAGCTCTGTTATGGGTCCTCATGCTTGGACCGTTGTCCTTTACGCTTAAAACTTTAATAATGACCCTTTTAAGAGTCTTCTCAGTGTTTTCTTTGGCTTCAGTGTCCATGGAATCTTCATCCTCCGAGCTACTCAACACAAGTTTCATCTTCTCCTTACCATCCTCAACTTTTGTCTTGGCAATTTGGTATTGCAAAATAGAGATCTTTTGTTCTTGTATAACAATTTTCGTACTTGGCCCACCAATTATTTTATTTTGGACCTCGATTTTGTGTTGGAACTCCCTAAATTCTTGGACAAGGTTTTCATTGACAAGGAGGATGATATCCGTCATTAATTCGATCCTCAACAATCTAGCCACTCAATCTACTAAATTTCAATCTTTGTCTTTACCGGAAGAACATTCCCCATTCCTTATTGCTTTGTTTCATATTGAGAGAACATTAGTAATGTCATCTCGTATTTTCCTACCCCCGCCTTTTAGAAACATTTCATGGCCACGATAAGGGTATCATTGTCGAGTCCTCCTCACTAGGGTCGAGGGTTGAGTGGGGATTAAGGGTTTACCATTTTGGAACAATAACAAAATTAAACCCTAATTTAGGGCACATCCACCTTGTCATTTTTGAAATCAGATATAGAATCTATTAATAATCTTAGAAGAAAATAGGGCAATATCATGGCTTGATTTCTTCTCAAATAGTTGAGAATAGAGAGGTGGTAGGAGAAGATTTTCCTAAACTTTCCTTCAAGGGTAAGGTATTTCATTACCACCATATAAACATCTACCCAATGATCTGGAAGACAACTTTTGGCAATGCCATCATCATACATAAGAATTCTCTCGTTATGGCCAAAAAGTGGTGATTTCATGTTTGGGCCTAAAGAATTTAAGGCCCTCCAAGGATAAGCCCATGGCATTAGAAATGGTGTCTTCAGTGATACAAATCTCCACCCACCTCAGATTAAAACTCCCATCCTTCCAGGAATTACCAAAATCAATTGTAAGTTGACAATCATTACCTTTGAGGCAATGGATATAGTTCAAAAACCCCCTTTCACAAAATCCTCCATAGAGTGGCATCATTATTGATATGAAGGTAGGTGGTCAGTTCCGTTCTAACTCGTCACCACCCATTTTAAGTTGAACACACTACAAATTGTTAAGACGGGGAAAAGTAAAGCCACACACCTAGAGTAGAAAAACTAAGCACAAAAATGGTTGTTTCATTTCCCTTCCGAGAGATAATGGACCTTCCCATGGTACAAGACACGTGAGACCTAGAGATCATCATTCGAATTTTTCTCGGTCTTGTCATCATTAACCAGTTTTAAAATGTTCAGCCATGGTATAAGATCACCCTACCACGTCACCTTTTCTAACATGTTGTTCCCATAATTGGCCAAACCATTTGCAGGTTTATTTCCTAACCTATAAATGTGATGAATCTCCACTTTCTCAAATGATGTTAACAAAAGCTTAGCCTCCATAATGATATTATTTAATCTCCAACCAATGGTCCCCATATTTTTAAGGGCTTTGACAACAAATAGAGAATCACCTTCTATGACAAGAGATTTGATATTCATTGTTATACATTGTTATATGCCACATAGGATAGCCTTTGCCTCAATGCGCTTTTTGCGTGATTTCCAAAAGGCCCTGCATAGCACTTATACATTCCCCTAAATGGTCTCGAATTAGACCTCCTCCACCATCAAGCTTCTCCCTCGGTTTTGTAGATTCATCAAAGTTTAATTTGAAGCTACCATCAAGCGGACATTCCCACTTAGTACTATTTTTATTAATACTCGTATTTTTGTTTAATTAGTGTGTAGATTCATATGTGTGTGAGAAAAAACATTTCAATTTCACAATGGTTTTCAATTAGTAGCATGTGTAAAGCGCAACAAAGAATTAGAATAAGATTGAGAAACCCATGAGAAATAAAAAAACAAATAGTGCTTAGTAAAATAGATGTATTTACTCATCTCGTATCAAATTAACATCTCTCTATTTGTTGGAAATGTAAAGAATACATGCATAACTTATGTTTTATATAGTCTTCATATTATGTTTGTATATGTAGTGAAATTATTGTCAAACAAACTTTTCCATATGGAAATCCACATATGGTTAAAGAATAAATGATCTAGATGTTTTTGGTGAAAACAATACTACAAATCTACCAAAAAGAAGCATCTAAATATTTAAGGGAGAAATAAAAAAGATAATCATCAAAAGTGAAAATACATCACTTGTGGAGAACTCTAACAAGCTACAAATCTTCAAAAATAAAGACACGGTCTTTTTTTATTGGTAGATTTTTCATACACACATTTTAACTAAAGTTTTAAATCTCCATCCAAAAATAGGGTTGGTTTAATATTATTTTATGTTTATTGGGTCACTAATTATTTATGTTTATTAGGTTATGTGTTTAGTTTTTAGTCTTTAGTGTTTGTTGTTATTTTTAATATTATTATAGTGTAAAACCCATAACTATATGTTTGCACTATTCTAAATTGTTAAAAAGGGTCTTTTCAATATAGTCATGAGTAATTATTCATAATAAAGTGTTATTATATATTCATTGATAAATGTATTAAAAATTAATATTTAATTAATTTAAATTCACCATGGTGGTTATTTCAGAAAAGAGTTGTGTCATGAAAAGTATGTCCTATCAAATTCCAAAGAGTGTCAAATAAATTATTTGTAACTTGGGTGCATTTTTGTGAAAACTAACTTCCAAGTTGTTTCACATTGTGGGGAGTTTAAAAATAAACACAATGTAGTAAGAATTAAGATTCAATTTTTAGTCCACTAAGTAAGTAACATGTCACATTGGATGATAGATGCACCGGAGGTTAGAGGGCAATAAGAATCCTCTCAATTTCCACTAATGAAGGGGCCTCATGATGTAAAAATAACACCACATCTTCTCAAATAATGACTAAATATAGGATTAGTTCCTGGAGGTAGTGATATCCATCCCATATTATTTGTGATCATAGTGGTAGTGATTTATAATGGTGGTTGTAAATGTGACGATGACACGGTCCTCAAAATCTTATTTTGTTAGTTTATTCTCGTATGGTATGATAATTACAAATAGATGAATAAGAGAGTAGTTTTCTTTAAAAATCGTTTGACTATTGTACTCCTTCATTGATTGGCACAATGGTAAGTTCACTAGAAGTGAAACTATGAACTTTTATGTTCTCATATGTAGGTGTATCGGTGGAAGTACTCGATCGGTGAAGAGCATCTATGAGATAGGAAAATGCACTATTAACAAGAAATTAAAACACTAACAAGATACCTTCTCCTTTGTGATTCCATAAAGAAACCTCAAAATGGGCAACAAAGTGTGGATGATCCCTAATTGTGTGACATGTAGGTGCTTTATGTGAATCGAGCTAAGCCTTCACTACAACAAGATCAACTCACTTTTCACCAATGGACAAAGGGTATTATGGATTTGGGCTACTTCAAGTGGGGGTATTTGGGCATTAGGACAAGGTGGAGAGGATGCTCTATGCTTAAAGGATGCAAGAGTTTTTACGGGATATTCAAGCTTATTTGGGAAGAGGGGGATGAGGCTCTATTTATAGCCTAGAAGTGGGATTAATCCAGGGGTTTAGATTAATAATGATTATGGAAAGTAATTATGATTAGATAAGTGGGAGACATGAGGAAAGGTCCAAAATTAAAGTTGAATATTTAATTCACAAGTGGGGGACACGGGAATATTTGGCATGTGAGGAAGATTGGGTTTCATTTAGGTTGATTTAGGGTTAATTAATCAATTAATATCGATTAATTCAATGTGTATTTTTATGAGAAATGAAATGGTGAAATTAATTGATTTTGGATAGGTGTGAAATTGGGGTGTTTGCATTTGCCCCTCTTTGGAAGGGTATTATGAAAGTAGTGTCCTTTCAAAGAAACTAGATGAGACGGATGAATATGCCTCAAGCGGCAGGATTGAAATTTTTGTAGAGATTCTTCTTAAGGAAGGTGTTCCTTTGATAAGAAGTTTTTAGAGGAAGAAAAGAGAAAGCATTCTCTAAGAAAAAGTAGAACTAACTTTCACTTGTGAGAACGGGGAAGAAGTCAATCTACTTTTGCTAAACAAAAAGTAAAACATATGTTTGTTAGGGAAGAATTCAATCTACTTTCACTTTATGGTACCCTCGAAGATGAAAATACCATGGGAATATATAATTGAGAATGGATGTGATGATGCCCCCTCGAGAGGGTTGACAAGAATGGAAAATATGACAGATCTCTCGAAAAGAAGAGAGGTCAATTATA
Source organism: Taxus wallichiana var. yunnanensis (assembly GCA_018340775.1). Classification (NCBI taxonomy): domain Eukaryota; kingdom Viridiplantae; phylum Streptophyta; class Pinopsida; order Cupressales; family Taxaceae; genus Taxus; species Taxus wallichiana. The sequence continues at coordinate 615,996,059 of CM031243.1, forward strand.
CGGAGAGGAGAACGAGAATGGGGTGTAAGAGAATGAAGCACTTGTGGTGCACAAATGGGGAAAGGATTCAATTGGACTTGAATGTTAGGTGTGAGGATGTGTTGAAGGACGTAATGGATAAGAGTGGAAAGAGAAGAAAAGGAATCGAAAAGTTATGGGTAGCTGAAAAATGAGGAAAGAGGAGTCGAGGTGACAGAGACAAGGGTATGGAATAGAGCAGATGGGGATGGAGTAGGAGAGAAAAGGAATGAAAGAGGTGGAAGAGAATAAGAGAGAGGGATCGTAGGGTAAGAAAGGAATGATGAAGAACAAACAAGAAGAAGATGAGATGAAATGACAGAAGATGATAGAGCAAAGGTTGAAATTATGAAAAAGGAGAGAGAGAGATTCAAAATTAAGGGATTAGAATAGTAAGGAGTGGTGAAGAAGATGAAGGGAGGAAAATGATGGAAAAGGGAAGGAGACAAGGAAATTTAAAGAAGACGAAAGAGAGGATTGAATGAAGAAAATATAGAAACTATAGAAGTAGGAGGTGAAGAAGACAAAAGAGGTGGAATAGAGAAGGATGAAATGAGTAAAAATGAACAAGAAGGAGAAGACGAGAAGGAAAAGACAAAAAGTAGGGGTTAAAATCAGAAAAAGGGAGATAAAAGTGCAAAATGAAGGTAGTAGAATAGAAAAGATAAATGAATAATGAGGGATGAGAGAAAGGGAGAGAAGGATGGAAAAATGAAGGAGATGAGGAAGATGAAGAATTTAAAGAAGATGAAAGAGATGATAGAATGGAGAAAATAAAGAAACTATGAGGGATTAGGAAGATGTGGAGAAGATCGAGAAAAGAAGAGAAAGCGGTACAAAATTATTGAAAAGATAAGGGTGGTAGATAAAAGAGGGGTAGGGGAGGAAGAAGGTGAAAATGATGGAGAAAGAAGAGATGATGGAGTGGATGCGGGGAGGAGATCAAGGAACCTGTGCTTCGTGGGGAAGACCAAGGTAGAGAATATGGTATAGACCACATGGAGATGCATGTGGATGATGATGGGGTAAAAATAATGGATAATGAGAAAGAGACAGGGTACTTTGATGGGGAAGTATGAAGGAGGCACGAGGAAAAAAGGGGAAGAAGATGATAAAGAGAAGATGAAACAAGATGAAGAGTGGGAAGGAGGAGAGGATAACAGAGAAAATGATGTAGAAGGAAGGAAATCAAGAATGGGGATATTTGGTGTAGAGTGGGAAGCATAAGGAATGTAAAGAGAAGAAAGATGGGAGGAATGACACAGATTGGAAAAGATGCAGAGATGTGTGAGATGAGGATAAAAGGATTACGAGACAATAGACAAAGGATGTATGATGAAGATAGTAAAGATATTGAAGAGGGTGAAGGGAAGATGGAGAGGTGAGGAAGAAACAACAAGAAAAGGTGGCAAGTGGAGAAAAGGGAGGGGAGGGAAGAGAGAATGGGAGATAGAAGAGGAAATTCCAGTGAAGGGACATTAGGGGAAGTCCACCAGTAATTATCAAAGCATGGAAAATGGTGATGGAGAGATGACAAGGAAAAGGGAAAATGGAAGGAGAGAATAGGGAATGCTAGTGAAGGGACGTTATGGGAAGTCCACGAATAATGATTGGTGGGAAAGGATGAGAGGAAAAGTGAAGAAAGGGAAAAAGTAAATGAGGATTGGAAGAGGCAACACCAACAAATAGATGTTAGGTGGAGTCCATCGATAATGATCAGTGGGTACAAAGGAAGGAAGGAATTAAGAAAGAATGGAGAAGGTCAAAAGAGTGAAAAAGACCACGCAGAATGAGGATGAGTGAATTTTAGGGGGGTCCGCAAATAATTATTAGCATGAAGATGGAAGATGATGATGAAATAATGTTAGGGGAAGACCAACAATAATGGTGGGTAGTCATGGGGGTGAATATGTGGGAGAAATCGAGAAGATGGAATGATAAGAGTGAAGAAAATGTGAGTGATGAGTCAGACAAGGTGAGGGTGAGGAGAGGATACAGAGGATGAGGATGAATGAGGTAAAGATGAAGAAACAAGACATAAAAAGAATGGGAGGAAGTAGTATGAAGGATGATGGATCGAGGAGGGTAAAATGGGGTGAAAGGAACATGAGTACGGGGAAAGATGATAAATGCACTCTATGATATGCCGGGATGAGAAAGGGTAATAGTAAGAGGAAAATGTGGGTGGTAGTGGACACCGAGAGGAAGAAAAGATCAATGGGGGCATGAAGAATGAGGTGAAGGAGAAGTATAGAACAATGAGTTCAACTTAAGGAGGACCCTTAAGTAATACTATCATGCGGTGGAAATGGTTAAGTAAGATTGCAAGCGAGAGATGATGGAGATATAAAGTGGGGAAGCAAGAGGTAGTGTTTACGAGAATAAAAGAGGAGGTGAGAGGAGGTGATGATGAGGAATGAAGAGAAAATGTGGAAGGTGAAAATGTGGAGTGATGGGGGAGTGTAAGATGACATATCATTCTTAAGAGGGACTCTTAAGTAAGATCACCATGGTGCGTGAGTGGTTAAGTAATATTACCAAGCGTAAGACAAGACGGGGAGGGTGGGTGAGAGAATGTGATGATGGGGAATGGGGAGAAAATGTGGACTAGGAAGATGTGGAGGATAGGGGTGTAATATGATAGATCTTCCTTAAGAGGGACTCTTAATTAAGATCACCATATCGCAGAGTGGTTAAGTAAGATCACAAACCGATAAAGTGATGGTGAATGGAAGGTAAAGGAAAGAATGTATTATGTACATGGGTGGAATGGCTAGTTGGAGCAAATGATGATGCCGAGGAGAGGGAGAAATGGGATGGAGGAGATTTTATGGGGTGGGGGGTTAGAGGGTAGATCTACCTTAAGAGTGACTCTTAAGTAAGATTGGCATGCGACGTGGATGGTTAAGTAGATCGCTCGGTTGAATAAGAAGAATGATGGGAAGAAGTAAGTGATTGTTGGTGGGAAGGGGATGTGAAAAGATCAATCAAGGGTAACCCTCAAGTGAATTTTTCATACCGCGAGAGTGTGTAAGTAAGATTACCAATCAAAATATGGATATTAGTAAGGACGAGAAAAGTGTGAGTGGTGTAGGCCAAAGTGGAACAAGAGGTGAGAGGTGGTGATAACAAATAAAGAAGGAAACAAAGGAGTGTAAAATGAATGTATGGAGGAAGATATGCATATTGCGAAGGGATCCTTAATTGGGATGTTGTTGTCCACTCAAAATTCCCATGCTTTTAAGAAGTCAAAATTAAAATTTTGAGGTTATGTGTCTTTTATGTCGTTCGATAATGTGAAAAGTCAAGAAATTGGAAAACTACGTTTTTGGGTCATTTTGTGTGTTTTTCGGGCTGTTGACATTTTTGTCCCGCGTGTCCTGTGTTCATATAGGCTCTCTATTCCCGATCGGTCGGTTTACCCGAAGTCTGTTTCTTTTCGGCCCGTTAACTTTTGTCCCAAATGTCCCAAGTTCGCTCAGACCAATTGTTCCATTTTCACCCGATTCGGCCGAGTCGCGTATTCCGCGTCTTTTTGTCCCAAATGTCCCAAGTTCGCTCGGACCAGTTGTTCCATTTTCGCCCGATTCACCGAGTCACGTATTCCACGTACTTTTGTCCCAAATGTCCCAAGTTCTTCCGACCCGTTGTTCCCTTTTCACCCGATTCGCCGATTCGCGTATTCCACGTACTTTCATCCCGCATGTCCCAAAAGCATTTGTGTGTCTTTTCCCCGCATCACCCGAATCGGCCGAACCGCGTACTTCGCGCTTTCGCGTCCCTCGTGTCCCAAATGAACCAAGTGCCATTTGTGCTAATTTTTCCCACTCTACCCGAATATCTTGCTTTTCAATTTGGTAGATATGTATTTAATGCGCATTTATTGCCTTTCTCTCTCCTAAACGGCTATATAATGAAACCGCCTCTATGCGTTTTGCAGACACCGCTTTCATGCTATCTATGATCAAACCTCGCAACCAAAATTCCCGCAGCGCGTATCCATTCCCCCTGCAATTCCATCCTAAGTCTAGCTTGCAGATTTGCTCTCCGAGTTACTATCAACATGAAGATCAAATTCCAAACAGGAACAAATTTCACCACTCGAGTCCGCATTCCCAATATCGGGGACAATGAAGTTCGCCACCTTGACTTTGGAGATTTTTGGACAAGGATGACAGACACAAACCCTTCACCGATGGTGCAGATGATTCATGACAACGATCGGCTTTCGCTGGTGGTTTCCCTATCTCGGTGCAATGCGTAGACACAGTGCTCTCATGCGGAGCTCATTTCAACCCTGATTCGAGTGAGTTGGCAAACGTGCACGGGGAGCTCATCGCCAAACTTGACGTTGCCACCATCGGGCACCGCACTAAGGATCCTAGAAATGGACAATGCTATAGTTATCTCCCAGAATCAAGCACAGGCCCTTTTCAATCAAGACAGTGAGAATTATAAGGCACAGGTGGCAAAGTCCTGGCTGAAAAACCCTAAGAAGGGGGCATCTCATCTATCCAAGACTCTTTTCGTGTGGATTTCAATGAAGAACTATCAGATTTCATAATCCTACTGGCTCGGGTCATGGGTTTACCCTCTACTAATGAGTTCCATTTCTAGATGTGCCCGCTTATCAATATGGTGTGCGAGGGAACTCAGAATATCAACTGGGCAGAGATCATTAGTATGAACCTAGCGGAGTAAAGCTATCTAATGTACAACAAACAAAGAAATTCTATATGACTTCATACCTAATGTATACTCTAGCAGCATCGAGGCAATGGTTTGGCTTTTCATACATCGATGCTCACAAGGATGACCCCGTGTATGCCTACTGCCCGCCATTCACCCTAGAAACCAGCAATCACAATTTCCGAAGGGTGAATGATGCTTTCACCATGTACATGGTCAAGCTTCTTGAGAGTGACACAACGAGAAGATTTTCTGATGAAGCCATGAGTCTGATATCGCACTACGGTGCTTATTTTATCCAATTCAGAAAATTTTCCTATATCAAAGCTTGCATTGGCTATGAGAGCACTCCTCTCAAGCTCCCTATGTTCTGCAATGACAAAATGGCCTTGATAGAAGTGTGTAGGCAATTGGAAAATTGCATAGAACCTACAGAGACAAGAAAATTACTGGTTTGCACTTCCCCATCTCTTTGGGAAATTACACCTGCAAAACAGCCCTGGATGCACAAAATATAGAAAGAGCCCTAGCTCCCATCACTGTCCATTTCTTCAAGCCAAGAACTTGTTTTGACTTGAAGAAGTTTATTGAGTAGAATATCAAGATAACCTATCATCATAGGGCAGATACAGAGGACTATTGGGCTGACTGTGCTGATGATTTTGAAGCAAGAAGGAGGCATTATGGCAGGTTTTCCCTACAGTTAATTCAAGAACTTAATTTGTACCAAGTTCCTGAAGGGCTTCAAGATGATAATTCTGACCTGTACTCATATGAGTATGAAAATGTGGTCAAACACACTCCCTTGGAGGACTTGGATTGGTTCAAGAAGGAAAAGGATGATTTGGCTGAAATCCTAGCCCCGGTCTTAGTCAGGACCAAGATCTGGTTTGATAGAAAGTCCATGAGCTCAGGAGGCACTCAGGGGAATCCTCCTCCAAGGATGCTTCAACACCAAGGAGGGAAGCATCGACACCCAGATCAGAAGCACCTGTGCAAACCCCTCCTACCTCGTCAACTCAAGGACCTACAGTCTCTACTCCTTCCTCATCCACCCAGGTGTATCAGAAGAAATTCAAAGAAGTTAAGAAGGAGCCTATGGAAAAAGACCCCCTGAGGAAGCATGCAGAATTGCCTTCAGGACCAGAGAACATTATTGTTCTCAGTGAAAGTGAAGAAAGTGAAGTACCAACTCCTGCAAGCACCCCTGAAGCCCCAATGGATAAGGATAAAGAAGTCCAGAGCACTGAACTTCCAAGCACTGTTGACTCCTCTACACCAGGAGCCCCAAGCGCTCCACTCATATCTCAACTCGAGGCAACAACAGTGCAAACCTTGGGCGCCATGAGTTCTCTATCTCTTGGTCCTCTTGCCCCACCTACTTCTTCCTCCTCTTTTGCATGGGTGCAGCCTCTTGTTGACAGTAGGAAGAGAAAGTCTTCCTCCCGGAGCTCAGAACCAAATTTGATGTTGTGGCGACCTCATAGGCACTACTCCTCCTTCTCGCACAAAAAAGCCGAATTACCTCCGTGATAGTGTCTCACGCTCAAGGCCAACAATTCCTAGAGATAGCCAAGCCTAAGACAGATAAGCCAGAGCAAGATTTGCAAGCGTCCGACCTGGAACTCTCAAGAATTCCCATGGGAGAGTCTACCCCTGAAGGTGAGATCCACAATCTTCAGGAAATAGTTACCAGAGTCATTGGGAGGGTAGAGAAAGGGCAGCAAACCATTGAACAGTTGGAGGAACAAGCCCAAATTCTTACAAGTTTCATCAAATCTCTTTTGTCCAAGGACAAAGTTTTGGACCCTACCCCATTGACTACTCTTCCACCACCTGTAATTTTGAGCCAGGATGAAGTACAGAGTATCAAAGATATGCACAAGTATTCCGTATATGGAAGAGCTATGGAGGCCATGGTGGATGATATGTTGGTTGTAGGATTAAACTTTATTGATGAAGCCTTCAAACTCCACGGGAAGGTGAGTAATTTGCAACAGAAGCTCTCCTCCACTATTGGGAGCATTGATAAAGAACTTAAACTTTGGAGCAACAGATAGAGACCTCCGCCTCATGGGACAAACAGATGAAAATATTTTGATGGCAAGCAAAGTCTTCGAGGATACAAAGGATAATTTGTCAAAGTCCTGGGTCTACAGTGTGGAATGGAAGATCAAGGTCCTGGAGGAGGCTTTGGGAGAATTAAGGAATAGCTGGCAGAAGGGTGAGGCCTTCAAAACACTAGTTATATCTGCCTTCAAAGATATACATTGCCATCTTCATGATGAGACTTCCGGTGTGCCTCTCTCCTTACAAGAAATCAAAGCTCAATTCAGAGCTTTTGTCAAGGTGATCTATTCAAGGAGAGTTCCATTTCCAAAGAAAAGATGAAGGAGATCTGCTCTCTTCAATCGGCTATAGAGGAAGCGAACAAGGATTATCATACTCATGTCGAGTTCGATAAAGAAATGGAGAAGTGCCTCGGATTTTGGACTCAGTCTACTGCCAACACATCAGTCCCACGTGGCAGAGACATAGCAGAGGTGTTGAAGAGATTCAGACAGCGGATCTTAAAGTCGGTGGGTCCCTCCCAATCATAAGCACCTGTCTTCTTCTCCTAATTCTTCTCTTCTCTTCCCCTTCTTTCTCTCGGATTTGTTGTAATTAGTTGGGGTATTGCGATTTGCAACCCTTTAACTAATCATTAGTTAAAAGAAGTAGTTACCGAGAGTAACTAATTTGTAAACTATATAATGGCCTCTCCTCGCCATTTTGAAGGAGGAAGAACTTGGCTTATTTCTGAAAGTGTAAATAAATCTTGAAGAAATCAATACAGAAGGACTTTTCATTCTTTGTCTATCTGATTTCCTTTATCCCTAAGCTATTCATTTAATCTTGTTAGATCATTTGTCTGTATTATGCTGAGAAGCTTTGTATTCTCACAGATGTTATTTACAGAACTTTGTGTCTTTTCAAATTTCATCTTATTAATATGATACAAATGATCTTGTTCCAATTCATTGTACCCTCGCATGCATAAGGAATTACTCTGTCATCTATAATTCTGAATGGTGCCTTTCTGCTCGTTCTCGCATTCTCATTCCTCAGACCTTTTGTAGTTGATGATCCTTATAGAAAACACTTTCATAATATCCAAGTTCCACAAGAAAATCATGTTTTGTATATGTGTAAATAGGTTCGTTTCTGAATAAGGGAACCTCTCCCATTAAAGAGGAGGGACTTCTTGTCCCCCGATTGCGTTCTTCTTGAAGTCCTATTTGACGACCAACAGTTTTTGGTGACTCCGCTAGGGAATTATATTCTAGTTTTGTACTCATTTATTGATCATCTTTTGATCCGCGAATCCTTGTTTTACTCGAGGAGAAGGGCCCTTGGTATTCAAGATTCTCAGTTTCCACTTTTGGAACAAAGCAGGTTTCCTTTCCCTTCAACAAGAAGAAATAGAAAGACTCGTTCAACAAGCACTCCACCTGTCCAAGATAGAATCCCTACGGGTGGTATTCCTTCGTGAGTAAATCAGTCCTAATCTTCAAGCTCGATTCTCGCTGGTGTTTTAGTTCCTCTCAAGCCATTTTTCCAAGAATGGCGGTACCATTGCCCTCGGGGTCATTGTCGAGCCTCTTACCCTTCCTCAACCTTTGCATGAGTTACCAGAGGTAACCGTAAGAACTTTCCTAAATTCAAGGGCGATGGTAAAGTACATCCTGATGAACACATCATAGCCTTCATAGTTACATGCGGAGTTCTAGGAGTTGAACATGAAGACGTCTCTGTAAGGCTTTTTGTTGAGACTTTACAAGATAATGCTACTGATTGGTTCTATCACCTTCCGGCCGGAGCTATCACTAGCTGGGACACAATGAGAACTAGGTTTGAAAACCGTTTCAAACCGGTGGAAGACGTGCATGCTTTGCTAGCCCAAATTTCTCAAATAAGGAAGGAATCACAAGATCCCATGAGAGAATTTGTGGCTCGATTCAACAGGTTGATTAACAAAATTCCACCAAATACTCAACCTGTAGATCAAATTCAAAAATGCTTCTTCCTAAACGCCCAATTGCCTGAAGTTAGTTATGCACTGAGAAGGGCTAATCTCGCAACATTGGCTAAGGATTAAACTCTTGTTGTTAGTGTTGAAGATGATTTAATCATGTCAGGGAAGTTGAGGAGAGACCCTTCTAAATCTAAGTCTGCTTCTTCCTCCTCTTCCACTCCTGGACCTAATACTGATCCATTGGTACAAAAACTTGCAAATGATCTCATTGCCATTAAGAAACAATTGGCTCAGCATGCTCCCTATGCAGACGTTCCAAGGAGGAATTTTCAGCCCAGAAATCATTTGCCTGCTTCTCAAACAAGGCTAGCGCTTGAAGGACCTCCTATTAAAGTTCCCGTCAATGCAACCTATGAAGTTGAGGAACCAGAGGATGAGGAGGTTAATGAAGATTGCGAGGAATTTGTTGAAGAGGTTGATGATGAAACAGATGAACTTGAGGGATCTCGAGTTAATTTCTTCACCACTGAAGGCATCGATGAAGGGTATGATTATGACGAAGTAGTAGCAGACATGAACAGTGAATCATACGCTGTCATGACTCGAGAGAGCATAAATCGAGGGAGAAATTGATGCAGCCCACCAAGAAATCTAAGGAGTAGCCGACAACTATCCCTGTAATTACAAAAAGAGGATCTCCGATCCCCGTTTCATCTACACTAAAGGTGAGTCCTGTCAATTCTGCTACTAAAGTTACTTCTTTTTCCCCTAAAATTGATAAACCTAGGATCTCAAGCGATGATAACCCGTCCACTTCTGGGTCTTTTGATATTATTGACCACTTGAAAAAGACTAAGGTTCAAATCTCAGAGGCTGAATATTATCAAACCCATCCCAAGGCTTTTGCTAAAATGATTCACTTTGTCAATTCCCATTCTAAAACTACCTCTAAAGGCCTTTTACCCACTCCTTCTTCTGCACCACAGCCTAATCTGGTAGCCGCTGTCACCTCACCCAATGACAAAATCAAACCATTCTATGTGACACTCCTTATAGCTGGCCATAGGCTCAGAATGTGTGCGTCATAGACTGGGAGCATCGACAATGTGATGCCCGCTAAAGTAGCTCATGCCTTAGGCTTGACTCTCACACACACTTGTGGATCTTGTTATTCATGGAGAGTAAGGAAGTGCCCTTGGGTGGAAGAATTAAAGACGCACAAGTGGCTTTTCACGCTTTCGCCGAGAAGAAAGTTTTGGCTACTATCTTAGTAGCAGATATTCCTCCTTCATACGGGATGTTGCTAAGCAGAAACTTTTGTAAGGATGTGGGTGGAGAAATTCAAATGGATTGGTCACATGCCCTCATACTGTTAATGGACAAATGAAGAAGTTGCTGCCTGAGAAGCAATCTGAGTATATTGTACAAAAAACCAATGATCCCAAAGCACAAATACTCTATGAGGATATGGGGCATGGCAACTACATGATTATGTCTCCTAAAGAAATCCAACTCCCCAAAGTGTCACCTAAAGATCCTAATGGTGTTTGGATATTAGAGTTTGATGGAAGTTGTTCTTCAGCTGGTTCTGGAGCTGGTGTCATATTGGTGTCGCCTGAAAGAAGCATTCATCCTTTCTCATTCAAGTTGCAGTTTGAAAATACCAATAATACAACAGAGTATGAGGCTCTCATTCTTGGACTCCAGGTGGCAAAAGAACAGGTGTGAAGAATCTTCTAGCTCGTGGGGATGCGGAATTGATTGTCAAGCAAGTTAGGAACCTCTTCCAGGTAAAGAATGGAAGGTTGAAACATTACAGGAATCAGGTTTGGGACTCCATTGAATTTCTTGATGCTTTCTCCATCGAAGCAATACCTAGGGAGAAGAATACCAGGGCTGATTCACTAGCAGTCTCAGGGTCACTGCTCATACCTCATCCTGACTTTTCTCAAGATAAGTTCACCATTGAGATGATCCATCGACCTAGTGTACCTGATAATACAAGTAACTGGCAAGTTTTCAATGATGATCAACACTTGCTTTCTTTCTTAGAACTCAAGGATAATTTTGAACAATTGTACTTTGAAGGGAGCGATAATTTGCCTCGTGAAAGTGTGCCCTTTGACAAAGAAGCCACCCAAGAAGAAGAAGCAGATCAGGATGGATGTATCAAACTCAAAGGAAACAAGATTCCAAAAGGATTGGTGAGTTTAGAGGAACTGTTTGATAAACATGACAGGTATGTAAAGTTTAGAGCTTCTACTGGACCTCAACAATCAGCTGAATATGACAAAATTAATATTGGGAGTTCTACTGATCCTAAACTCGTGAACATTGGAAAATGTTGCACACCAGATGAGAGGAAGAAGGTAATTGATCTTTTAAAGAAGTATAAGGATGTTCTTGCTTATTCCTATGAAGATTTAAAAGCTTTCCAACCAAAGGAGATGCAGCATTTTATTCCTCTCAAACCTGGGATTAAGCCTTTTAAACAGAAGCAGAGGCAATACAATCCTAAAATAGCTGACACCATTTTTCAAGAAATACAGAAGTTGTTGAAAGCCAAAATCATTTTTCCTATCCATCATTCAACATGGATTGCCAATATTGTGCCCGTTAGAAAGAAAAATGGTGAGATTCGTATCTGTGTTGACTTCAGGAATCTAAATCAAGCTTCCTTGAAAGATAATTATCCCTTACCTATGATGGATCGGTCTGCAAGCAAAGAATGAGGATCCGAAATGTTGTCTATGCTTGATGGATTCTTAGGATATAACCAGGTAGAAGTTAATACTACAGATCAACACAAAACGACTTTCACTACCCCTTGGGGTACCTTTGCTTACAAAAGGATGCCTTTTGGGCTCATTAATGCCGGTGCTACTTTTCAGAGAGCTATGGACTTAGCCTTTGGAAGTTTGAAAGGGAAGTGTATTGTTATATACCTTGATGACTTGACTGTGTATTCTAAAACAAGGGCGGATCATTTTCAGCACCTGGAGACAGTTCTGCTAAGATGTAGAGAACATGGGATCTCTTTGAATCCTAAGAAATCTATTTTTTGTGTCACAGAGGGGAAATTATTGGGCCTCGTTGTCTCCAAAGATGGTATAAAAATCGATCCTAAGCGAGTTCAAGCTATTCAGCAAATTCCTCTTCCAACCAGCAAAAAGGGCGTGCACTCTTTCTTTGGTAAGATCAACTTTTTGAGAAGGTTCATCCCTGATTTTGTAGAGCTAACTCTGAATATCTCCCAAATGATGAAAGGAAAACAAACGTTTGGTTGGTCTCCTGAAGGGAAAGAAGCCTTTGAAGGTATTAAAAGGGCCATTGCTAAAACTCCTATTTTAGCATGTCCAGATTTCAGCAAAGATTTCATTATCTATTGCTACGCCACAGATAACACCTTGGTTGTTGTTTTGACTCAGGAAGATTCTAATGAGCACGAACTCCCAATTGCATTTATGAGCTATATTCTAAAAGATCATGAGTTAAAATACACCATAATGGAAAAACATGCTTTTGCAGTGGTTAAAGCTGTCAAGCAGTTTCGTTTTTACATTCTTAACTCTCACTCCACGGTGTTGGTACCAGATACAACTATCAAGTCAATTCTCACACAAGCAGAATTTGGATCCAAGAGAGGGAACTGGGTGGCCAAGGTCCAAGAATATGACATTGACATCAGACCAACTAAGCTCATCCAGTGGAAAAGGCCTGTGTGAACTCATCGCTGAAGGAGCTAGACATGAGTTACTGGAGGATAAAGTTGGCCTTCCTACCATTCTATTTCTTAGCTCAGTTGATGAATGGTATGCTGATATCGCTCATTTTCTCACCTATGGGGAATGCCCCTCTCATTTGTCTACCAAAGAAAAGAGGGCCGTTAAACTAAGGTCAACCCAATATGTGTTGTGGGAAAATGCCTTGTTTAAGCGCGGGTTGGATGGAAGGTTTTTGAAATGTGTGGACAAGGAACAACAGAAAAATCTACTCTCAACTTTTCATGATCAGGCATGTGGAGGGCATTACTCATCAACTATCACTGCTCATAAAATACTTCGTGGAGGATATTACTGGCCTACCTTGTTCAGAGATGCATCAAAGTGGGTTGATAAATGTGAAGCATGTCAGACTTTCGTAGGTAGACCCAAGTTGGCCTCTTTGCCCCTTAAACCAGTTGTAATTGAAGAACCTTTTCAACAGTGGGGTTTGGACTTCATTGGAACACTTAATCCCTCTTCTAGTGCTGGTCATACTCATGTATTAACTACCACAGATTATTTCACCAAATGGGTAGAAGCCATTCCAGTAAAGAGTACTACTTCCGAAGTAGTATGCAGTTTCATCAAAGAAAACATCTTGGTAAGGTATGGTGTGCCAAACAAGATTGTGACAGATAATGCTTCAAATTTTTCTTCAACCGAGATAATGGATTTTTGCTATGGATATGGCATCTCCTTGGCTCACTCCTCAGATTACTATCCTCAGGGAAATGGACAAGCAGAATCCACAAATAAAAATCTGGTGACCATAATAAGGAAATTAGTCAATGAGTCCCAACAAAACTGGCACAAGAAACTCTATGATTCTCTTTGGGCTAGATAGGATCACACCTAAGAGAGCCATTGGAATATCTCCTTTTCGGGTAGTATATGGAGTAGAAGCTCAATTTCCAAAGAATAAAGGAGCTACCACCAGCATCTAATGAAGGCCATCAAGATACCAGCCAATGATTCTTTAGATAAAAGAGAATCATGTATCTTCACAAATTGAATGAGGACAGATTAGAAGTTCATTGATAGGATATCTCGCTCACCAACAGTAAAGTAAAGGTCCTGTTTGATAAGAAAGCCAGTTCGAGAGATTTCCAAGTTGGAGACACTGTTTTGTTGTGGGATAAAAGGCATGAACCTCGTGGCAACCATGGCAAGTTTGATTCCCTTTGGATCGGACCTTTCAAGATCAGGCACTTCACTGGTAAGAATTATTTTTACCTTGATTATATGGATGGTTCTTCTCTCCCACTTCCTTATAGTGGGCAGTACCTGAAGTTGTTTAAGTCATAGGTGATTAGGAAGTCCTTTGTATATTCTATATAGCGTTTTGTTTTTCTTTCCCTTTGCTTTGGTGTGTTGTCCTCTGTATTGGTTTGCTTTTGACTCCGTGGCCCAATGGATAAGGTACTGGTCTACTTCCCCGAGTTTGTCTAAATTCTTGCCTTGTCTCATTCTTTGAATTTATGCCAAGTCATCCCCAGAAGGAGCCAGTTGTTGTCCACTCAAAATTCCCCTGCTTTTAAGAAGTTGAAAATTAAAATTTTGAGGTTATGTGTCTTTTCTGTCGTTTTGATAATGTGAAAAGTCAAGAAATTGAAAAACTATGTTTTTTGGGTCATTTTGTGTGTTTTTCGGGCCTGTCGGACATTTTTGTCCCGCGTGTCCCAGGTTCATACGGGCTCTCTGTTCCCGATCGGCCGGTTTACGAAGTCTGTTCTTTTCGGGCCCGTCGGAACTTTTTGTCCCAAATGTCCCAAGTTCGCTCGGACCAGTTGTTCCATTTTCACCCGATTCGGCCGAGTCGTGTATTCCGCGTACTTTTGTCCCAAATGTCCCAAGTTCGCTCGGACCCGTTGTTCCATTTTCACCCGATTCGGCCGATTCGCGTATTCCACGTACTTTCGTCCCACATGTCCCAAAAGCATTTGTGCGTCTTTTCCCCGCATCGCCCGAATCGGCCGAACCACGTACTTCCGGCTCCGCTCTTATCTCCACACAACTAATGAGATGCGAGGGCTCATCACCAAGAATCAAGAAGGACGCATGATGTAGATAATGAATATAGAGACAAGTGTTAACAAAATCCATTTGAGAAATTGTGACTCAATTCCTCTTAAGGTTGTTAGACCAATTTGAAATGCCTTTTGCTTGTACTAGATTTGGACAATTACGTGGCTGACTGATTGGTAAGATATGAGGTGAAGGGATAGTTCTCTCTTCACTTAGGCATATGAATTACTTCGTGGGGATTCTATAATTGTAAGCACTTTCAGATTTATAAGATTTTGTATTTTTGCACTTACTCCCTATATCTTTCCCTACGCTACCAAAGTAAGAAGCAAGGGCTTATCACCAAAGGCAAAATGTAAAGTAGTAATTTTTTTCATTTTTTTATTTTTATTTTTATTTTTTTATTATATTTTCTGCATTGTGATTTATGAATGACCCTCTAATCTTTGCCCCATGCCACCAGTAAGAAGCAAGGGTTCATCACCGAGTAAGGGCACCTCCCTCCATTCACAGTCTCACATAACTAGTAAGAAGTGTGGGCTCAACACCAAAGATTATGAAGGACAAAAGGTGTGATAGTGAATTATTCGAAGTTATTTAATTGATTGACTTGACAACAGTTATTTTTATTTGGGAAGGAATGTTTGCCCCCAATATTAACCCCACACAACTAGTAGGACGTGAGGGCTCAACACCGAAGAATGAGATGGGTGGTAAAACAAACCAGGGTAAAGAAGTTTAGAGCTTTGTTGTCAAAGAGAGAACTTTTAAAGGGGATATATTACCATCGGTAAGCTTTTAGGCATGACTCTAGGTGAAAGAAGCCGAAAATGGGGGACATTATAAGAAGAATGAGACTCACAAAACTTAATAGGATCAATATCAACACTTGTCTCATGATGGTGAGTATGACGATGTGATTTTGATAATGAAATTATCTCACAATGGAATGAGTCACTTTAAATTATTCAAAGATGAATAAGACAAAAGGAATAATGTATAAGTGGTTGTCTCCTAGAATAGAGAGGACCTCAAGAATAGAATTTATTTAAATGTATTGTATTCATTCATTGGTTCACAAATTCTTGACCATCTTTAGTGGCCAATTTACTGACTCAGAGCCAAATTTATCTATAATTACATAGGCTTCTAACCAATTAGGTTCAATTTTTCCCTGTTTTTCTCGTTATTTAGTGGTATTATTTTGATTTTCTTTGAGAACGAGATCACCAACCTTGAACTCTCTAGGTCATACTTTTTAAGATAACTATGTCAGGTGGCTTTGATAGACCTAAAGATGATGAATGGCGTTAAGTCATTTCTCATCGATAAGTTTGAGTTCACTAAGTCGTGATTGTTGATATTCATATTTATTAATTACATCTTTAAGGGATATTCTCAAGGATGGGAGTTCAACCTCAACAGGTAAAATGGCTTCGCATGAACCTATACGCAAGGAGAAC
This sequence comes from Taxus wallichiana var. yunnanensis, assembly GCA_018340775.1. Classification (NCBI taxonomy): domain Eukaryota; kingdom Viridiplantae; phylum Streptophyta; class Pinopsida; order Cupressales; family Taxaceae; genus Taxus; species Taxus wallichiana. The sequence goes on from CM031243.1 coordinate 616,012,033, forward strand.
ATAGTGGCTCCCATAGGTGTTCTGAGAGGATGTGCAGTAAGCCCAAAGAGTAAGGTAAATTTGAGTGTGCCAATTTTGTCCATGTGTATCAAAAAAATTCTATGATGGATTTTAAGCTTTTATTAGTTGCTTCTACTTGGCGTTACCCCTGGGGGTAGTATGGAATAGACCATTTAAGTTTGGCGAGGTATTTGACATTCCGATTTTTAAATGATTTTCCATTATCCATGACAATAGAGGACGAAATTCCAAATCGACAAACAATATTGTTAAAAATGAACTTTGAGATTTGGCTTCCAGTAACATAGGTGAGAGGCATAGGCTCTACCCACTTAGTGAAGTAATCGGTAGCAGTAACGATGAACTTATGTCCATCAAACGATGTTGGTCTAATTTTACCAATGAGGTCAAGCCCCCACTGAAAGAAAGGCCATGGTGTGGTGATCAAATGTAATACCCGAGAAGGGGTGTGTATAAAGTTGTCATGTTTTCTGACAGCCTGACATCATTTGACAAACATGCATGCATCATTCTCCATGGTGGGCCAATAATACCAACATGCAGGATTTTCTTAGCTAGAGCCATATTGTTCGTGTGCGCTCCACAAATACCAGAGTGGATTTTAGTGAGGACACTAGAAGCCTCCTCTTGATTAAGACATCGGAGTAGGGTGCCATCATAACCTCTTCTATAGAGAGTGTTTGCTAAAATGATTTAACAAGAAGCATGATGTGCTAAAGCACATTTATGACTTGGTATGATTTTGGTAGGGAACACTTTATCGTGGATGAAGGTGTAAATATCATGGTACCAAGGGTTGTTAGGACCCACGATATAACATACCATAGTACTTTTGGGTTGATCATAAGTAGACATTAAGAGATGTTCTACGAGAAAATGTGCCCTGGGGTTAATTGGATGTGATTTCAAAAAGATCCAATAGTTGCCATAGATCTATGGATCTATTATAGATTCTAGGGATTTGATCAAAACTAATCAATCGAAAATATATTGGAGGCTATCTACCATGTGCTTATATGGAATAAATTTTTCGTCCTTGACTTGGTATTCATTGATAACCTATTTAATGATAAGTAAAGAGTCTCCAAATACAACCAACTCTTTAAGATTCCATGATATAGCGAGATTTTTAAAGATTTTTAAACACTTTTTAATGGGAGCTTAGACCTAGGGATTGACGGGTTCCCACCCTACTAACACAAAAAAATTTCAATAACCGACCCAAACAGACAAAACCCCAAAACCGCAAAATGTGATATATGCACTACCGAAATGAACCAAAATGCAAATACCAACCAAAACACAAAAACACCAAATTCAAGCTCGAAATTATTCCAATTCGGTGGAGCCACTCCCCACCGACATCTTTCGCCCACCCAAGGAAACACCCGCTCTAGCCAACCTTAGCGGGAAGGCAAAGGTTGAACCCATTACCTTGAGACCAACCACTCTAGCAAATTTAGGGACCACCTGGGGCCGACAACCAGTAAATCCATCTTCTCCAAATGATGACCCTCACCAAACCCCTCCATACACATTGAATGAACATCAGATGTAAAATGCATGAACACAAAATTATGCACCGACAACCCGTAATGAATTTCTTCACCTCCGTAAAATCCAACCCCTTGCGATCGCCACCGAAAATGGAAACCCTTTCCCATACTCCCTCAGGGCTTCCACAAGATTCACCCTATGTTATGGTTTAATATAAAATAGCACAATATCCCTCACCTCCTCTATATTCTGATGAACCAACAAGAGTCTAGAGACGAACCACGAGGCCACTTGAGAATTTACACCGGGCCCTTTTCGAATCCCCCAAATATTCTTCTCCCAAGACCTTGAAATTGCATCGCAAACCTCTTCATCCTTATCCCGAAAATAATATAGATTCGAGCCATGGAGACACTTTCTACGAAGACCATCTCCCTCTTACAACCCCGCAGGAAGATAAACGGAAGCGGTGGGATCTCCATGCTCAAACCTAGGAAGCTCCACCTTGAAGACATGCCAGAAAAAATATGAAAAGACCTTCGACGTCACTACTAAATAATGGGCACCTTACTCGCTTCATGAGAAATAATTTTTGGGAGATCTTGCCACATGTGAGCCACCCCAGATGAAATCGGCCCTTCCCTTCTAATGATAACTTGATTAGCTAAATAATTTGCTACCCCATTAGCCTCCCTAAACACGTGTTTAATATTCCACTTAGGGATTTTACTTAGCCAATAAAGAATATTGCAAAGGAAATTATCCATCTTCCAGGACATAGATTTTCCTTTACGAACATCATTAATAATAACCTGGGAGTTACCCTCAATTTCGAGTGCTTCACAACCCAAGTTAACCGCCATTTTCAGACCTTCAAGAAGCGCTTGAGACTTTGCTTCATTACACAATCCCATAACCAAAGGAAAGGATCCCGCCATCACTAAATTACCAATCTCATCTCTAATTAAGCACCCTGCTCCTGATATGCTTGGATTACCTTTAAAGGCTTCGTCAAAATTCAGTTTTCGGAAAGCAGGAGGGGGTGGATGATATAACAAGTTTTAATCTTGCTATGAGGACCTCATATTTTGTGATATTATTGGTACAGAGGGAACACCAATCAAAAGGACTTAGGGATAACATGGTTGTCGGGTATGATAAGCAAAATACCAGCTCGACCCATAGAGGTTACAAGATCTCGTCGAAGAACAAAGTCCAGTGGTGTGATGTTGACATATAAAAGATCTTTTCGAGAAAATAAAATGGAGTGGTTTTTTTCTAGGAAGAGGTGCCTCTGCAAGCTGATATGTGAGGGTTTGTCATTTAATTTCTCTCTAAGGAACAATATCAACATCAAATACACTAAGTAGGATGACCCAACTAGACATTTTTCCCATGAGAATGGGTCAAGACAAGAGATACTTGAGGGGATTGACCTTAGTGATTAATTTAGTTGTGTGATTGAAAAAGTAATGGCGTATCTTATGGAACATAAAAGTGACCACTAAGCACACTTTTTCGATTTTGGAATATCTTACCTCATGTTCAATGAGTGTTTGACTAAGGTAATAAACAACCTATTCTTTTTCTTGATCGTTGTGTTGTACTAAAAAAGCTCCTTTGGCATGTTCGGTGGAAAATGTGTAAAGAAGCATGGGTTTATCTACAACTAGTGCCATGAGGATAGGTGGACTAGAGATGTATTCTTTGATTTTTGTGAAATAATCTGGCAGTGACTTGGTTCCATTCGAATTGTGTGTCTTTCTAAAGCAATTGATTAAAGTGATGACATTTATTGGCTAAGTGCATTATGAAACGCCGAATGGATTGGATTTTTCCTTGGAGACTGCGTAACTATTTGAGGTTTTGGGGAGGAGGCATTTCCATGATGGCTTTGACTTTGGCAGGATCGACTTCTATACCTCTGCGTGAGACAATGAACCCTAATAATTTTCCAAAAGTCACACCGAATACACATTTCTTCGAATTAAGGTGAAATTTATACTCACATAACCTTACAAAGATGTGTCTCAACACACTTGGATGACTTATTCATGTTTTAGATTTTGCTAATATGTCATCAACATAATATTCCATGATATCATGCAACATATCGTGAAAGATAACTATCATGGCCCGTTGGTATGTGGCGCCTACATTTTTAGACTGAAATGCATGAACTTATAATAAAAGGTGCCCCATGGTATAGTGAATGTTGTTTTGTGTTAATCCTCTTCAGCGATGCATATTTGATTGTAGCCAAAGAATTCATCCATTATGGAGAGCATTTCATGACCTAACATGGAGTCAACAATCATGTTTATGTTGGGCATAGGAAAGTCATCTTTTGGACAAAATTTTTGATATCATGGAAATTTGTGCACACGCTAATGTCAAGAGTTTTTCTTGGTGATGAGACACTATGTTGGATATCCATTCAAAGTAATCAATAGGTCTTATAAAGTCTACCTCTAAGAGTTTATGGAGTTCAGCTTTTACAAGCAACACTACTTTGCGATGCATTTTTCGTAATTTTTGTTTGATAGGCTTTGCATTTAATGCACTAAGAGAGATGGATTTAAGTCGGGCATATCTTTGTAGGTCCACGCGAAAATGTCTTAAAATTCAATGAGGAGCATTGTGAACTCTATGCACTCCTAGTTAGATAGGATGATGTTGAGTTGTAAAAAAAAAAATTGTTCAAGGGTATTGATGTTTATATCTTTGGTTTCTTCAACCAATATTCTAGATGTATCCTTTTTGGAAAATGATGCTAGTGATTGACGTAACTCATTAGTGTCGAGTGATTTAGGAGAATCGGAATATGGTTTTGTTTGGGATGTTGCGATTTTTTATTGACATATTTTTTGGATAAGGTGGCGACGAGATTTTGACTATGGGAAATTTTATGTTTTCACTTCTTATCTAAGGCTTCCCCAGGTAGAGAATCCCAATAATCTATTTCTTCACCAAAGTAGGAAAACTCATCAAGGTCAATCTCAAATCCCTTTTTATGGTCAAAGAGGGGAATTTGATCGTGAATCAAAAGGAACTCTTCAATGGCTTCATCATTTTGAAACATATCCATGACCACATGATGTAATTGGTCATGGTCAATGAGATTTGGATGAAGAAGTTCGAAATTAATGACATTAATGGAAAGATGTTCAAAGTAAAGATTCATTTCAGCAAGGTACTCAAAAAGGTCAGACGTGGACCCCGTGTCATTGTTAGAACTAGTGTCATCATCGTCACTCGAGATTAATAACGGGCTGAATTAAGTATTTTGAAACCAAGGTCATGTTTATCGTGATGTTTGGTGTAAATGATTAGATCTAAATGACCTTGTTCATTTGGACCGAGTCCTTTACCCTTCCACCGCATGTTTTTCATCATTCGACGAGCTTTAGTAAATTGAGGGGACTCGTAATCAAGAAGTAAGTTTTTCATCATATAACCAAGATTTTGAAGAACTTGGAATATGTTCGTTGTCTAAATAACCGAATTGCTTCCAAACCGACATACCTAAGTTGTAAGTGGGATTGATTCTAAGATGTGGAGTGTTGGGTTTACCATAAGTTTGTGGGGTTTTTTCAAGTAAAAAGAGTTTGTAATGTCTTGGAATTGGTATTCACCATACCCTTTGTCAATGATTTTGAATGTGTGTGATGGAGAATTGGTAGGTACTTCGCATATGGGAAGGTAGTTTGGTAGTTTTGAAAGATGGAGAGAATGGGTTATAAGAAGAGGGAGGTGGATTAGAGGATGAAGCTTGATTAACCGAAGGGGATGGTGTTTTAATGTAAGAGGTGTTGGTAGATAAATAAGGTTGACCAAGTGAAAAGATTATTGTTCGGTGGAAGGGGGACTATTATCGACACAAGGTCGGTCGATTAGCGGAAGACGATGGATTGGGAGGCATTGCTTGATTAGAAGATGATGGTTTTTGAGTATGTTTCGAAAGTGTATCTAGATCAATACATGTTTTGTTAGGGATTATGTGAGGTGGAGCGTATTTATTTGTCAATGGACAATAGTGATCATTTCTATACCGCCTCTAAGGAATTTGTAATGCTCGAAGGGTTGGGTATCGACACGCAATGTAAATTATTTGTCCAAGTGGGGTAATTTAATACATTGGTGGAACATGGATGGGACGGCTTTCATGGCATGAATCCATGGTCGGATAACGAGAATATTATATGTAAATTTTACGAACACAACATGATATAGTATGTCTAAAGTGACCGGTCCAACCTTGACAATTTTTACGAACACCAAATGATAATTGTATAATACTCTTAGTGTATGAGTCTTCAACACTTTCTCACATGAAAATAGGCTCCACAACCTAACACATGTTGAGTTTTTCATTAGGGTCTTTGTATCGTGGTATTTTTAACCTTTATGTCTCCACGTTCAATCAAGTATTAGACATAATGACGAAGTTGCATGCATCGATCTGTAGAGTGCCCTTTTATGCAATGGTAATCACAATATTCATTGTCTTTATACCAATTTGGTTTGGGTTTCCCTTCGTCGAAGGGTTTGATGATGGGGTATGAGATCATGTTGGCATTTGCTAAGTGATGGAAGACGCTAGATAAGCTTTCTCCAAGTGGAGTAAATTGTCTTCGCTTGTCATGAGAAGGAGCTTCCTTTCTAGGGATTACAATTGGTTACTTGTTGGATTTAATTATGTTGGGTGGATTGTTTTAAATGTTTTGAACATGAAGAGAACTGGTAACGTAGTCATTGACTATGTGTCGTTTCAATTAAAGAATTCATATTTGTCTTGGTTCTAAGGGGTGTTAGGAAATAAGAGATAAAATATGCGGAATAATCCCTTACAGAATCGCAACAGTAGAAACTAATATGCAGAAAATATTACAGATCTCAAATAAAAGTACATAATAAATAACACAACACAGAGAGACAATATTTAACGTGGTTCACCCAATATGGGCTACGCCCACCAAGAATCACTTGCTCGATTTTATTACAAGCCTTCACTCTCTCAATACAATATCCAGATCCGTTTGGAGCTATGCTCAACAAACTCTACTGTAATTCACACACGAATTCAAAACACATCTCGCAATACCTTTGCTTGTCTATCTATCATATGCATAAGATGATATAAAGAGCAATTGCTTAAGCGATTTTAGAAAACCATGGGTATCAAACAATGGGCAAAAAACAAAACCATCCCATAAACCTATGGGTAGCCGAAGAGGTGGGTTTACAAAACAATGGGTCTTGAAAAACCATGGGCCCAAAAACAGCCCACAACATTACCCATCACCCATGGGTTAATAAACCACCCATGAAAATTTGCTTGGGCTTCACCCCGAACCCCCTAACTCCGCTCACCGTGGCGAGCGAGACCGCCGTAAAAATACCCGAGTGTAACACATAGAAGGTGTACCACACTCTAACATGAAAATAGGCTCCACAAACATAATAAGGGGTGTCTCTAGGAGGTTGGTCCCGAAAAGGTGTTTTAAACAAGCCCTTATAAATGAAGGCTTTCTCGATCTATGTCCCATTTTTAATGACTTCTTTGAAATTACTTAGATAGTGCATCTACATGTGGAAGGATAATTTTGTAATGAGATTAGGGATGAAAATCTTCGACCAATTGTCTCTCTGGAATTGAGCAAGGAAATCAGCTTGTAATCCCTCACCAACATTGTAAAAAGGAAGCAAAGTTCTCGTTGGGCCTTTGTTTAGTGTTGCAAAGGTCAAGCATGGTTACCTTTGAATCTAGGTTGAAGGAAAAATGTTTAACAATTTTTTCTGATAGGTCTGTGAAAGTCATGATTGAGCCTTTGGGAAGGTGGAGGAACCATTCTAAGGCCTATCCTCCTAATATTTTAGGAAATAATCGTAAAAGATATGTGTCACGATAAGCTACTTCCTGACATTGCATGTAAAATTCCTTGACATGTTCACGGGGGTCACCCTTGCCTTTATATTTATCAATTTTGGAGTTTCGAAGGATGATAGAAATGGTAAGAGTAACATTTAGGTATCAAATGGGTAGGGGCATAACTCTTCAAAGTTGAACTATTTCGATTGCTTTTGTAACCCCTAATTGGTGTCTTTCATATGTTTCCATTCTTGTGCGAATGGAGAGTCGAGGGATGGGTTATCAAGGACTTGTGAGTATGTGGTTTTGGATTGTGATCATGTAACCTTTCAACTTTAGAAGTTGTTTGCTCAAGTTTCCTTGTTAACTCTTGGATTTTGGTAAATAACTCATTGGTTGAAGAGTTATTTAGGTTATTTGGTATTTCATTATGATGACTCGATTCACCACTGTCTATAAATTTATTTAAATTTTCAGTTTTTAAGTCAGGGGGTAGTTTTTCCCCCATGGCTAGGATATGCAGTAGGTATTCATTCTTGTTTTGATTTATCACCTTATCTACTTGTTCTTGTTCTTTTTGAGTGATTTTTGGTTGCATGACTTCGTCATCATCATTTTCAAGGTTTAGAGGGTCTTTGTGACTACATGTGAATACTATTATGAGATAGGTGTGTGCCTGATTAAGTTGTAAAGAGGCTATGAAATTTGAGCAAATGTGATGAAGTGTAAGCTATAACAAGTTTGCTTTAGATTTGGCTTGAATAAGCTCTTGATTGTTGATAGGAGATTAACTCAAACAAGTTAACTCAATATGATTGTGATATAACTCAAAATGAGCTATTAGGGGATTTGTGTTGTGTTTTTAGATTTGAACAAGCTCTTGATTTTTGATAGGAAGAGTAACTCAAACAAGTTGACTCAACATAGTTGTGATATAACTCAAAATGAGTTATGAAGGGATTTTTGTCAGATGCGGTTTTGATAAACTCGACAATTGATGAGATAAGGAGTGAACTCAAACAAGTCACTCAATGTTAGTTTGATATAGCTCGAAACAAGATATGAAGGATTCGTTGGTGGATGAAGCTTAAACAAGCTTGATGATTGATGAGATAAGGAGTGAACGTAAGTCACTCAATATCAGTTTGATATAGCTTGAAACAAGCTATGAAGGATTCATTGTTGGATGAAGCTTAAACAAGCTTGACAATTGATGAGATAAGGAGTGAACACAAGTCACTTAATATCAGTTTGATATAGCTTGAAACAAGATATGAAGGATTCGTTGTTATCGGCTGCAAGCTAATGAAATCAATGTAATGTTTTGATCTTTGTTGTTTGATTGATTCAAAGTGTTTTGTTTGGTATTGAATCTGTTGAGAAATGGTTTTTGTGGAACATGACTAGGATTTGAACTTTACAATAGAGACAGTGGTATCATCCAAGTTTTATGATAAGAACAATGCTAAACTACTTTGTTTACAAACAACAAGCAGTCATGTGTATCAAATTGTTTTGGCTCAAGAGGTATATCCTTTAGGAATAATCATTGTTTCATGCAATCATACAATATGTTGCGGAATGGTGGATGTAGGCTCTTATCACTCCAAACCACGTCCAAGGTAGGTGTTAGGAAAAGGCAAAAGGTGATGGGGGGATGGAAGTGTGTATGGTGTCCTTATTACTCCTCGAAGATTGATAGGGATGATGCCTAGACTTTGTTGTTATAGTTGTATTATGTATTAAGTGCAAGTAGTAGTCACGACGGCTTCACCCATAAACGCTTCTTCTGAGGAGGCGCCAGTAAATACCAAATGCTATGATGAGACTAGGTCTCAAAGTGCAATGCAAATGTGAATATTGGTGGTGCATGGTAGTGAATTCCATCATCAGGTGTAGCGTCGGTGGTGATGAAATCCACCTCTACTACGTGCAAAAACAAATGATGATGTGATTATCAACAAAGTTCTTTCCAACTTGAAATAAATCACTGGAAGGAAATGACAACGTACCTAAGCGTGCTATTTTTTTGGTTTCAACAATTTTCTCTTTTAATGGTGGTAATTTTATGAAGAGTTTGTAAAATTTTAGCGTTTTTTGTTTTTGGCAAAATTCCAACGATGCGGTTCACAGAGAACATATTAGTAGTTGTCCTACAAATAAAATGTTAGAAAAGTGACCGTGGTTGTTTTTGGGTTTTCCAATCACTCAAGGCATAGGAAAAGAGCATACACAACCACTGATCGAATAAATATTAATAATGCGAAGAAACAAATTAAAGATCAAAATGGTAGTTAGAAACATAAAACAAAGCTAGAGGATTTAGCGATCTAAAATGATTAAATTTTAAATGACATGGTCCCGCACTGAGAGAGGTGACTAGCTTCTTATTTTCAAATGTAAGCACAAAGAGAGCGATAAAAGATAACACCGCCACATTTCTAGTTTTCAAGGTCACTTTGACAAATGCGAGAGAAGGGCATACACGTGAGGGGGTTGCGATTAGCAACTAGCTTCACAAAAAAAAAAGAACGACGACAATACATTGACAAGATTCACCCAAAAAGTGTTAGACAACAATGCAAGGTGCTTAGATAATGACAAAATGACTAAAAGGTGACACTGAGGTGTTTTGAAACGTCTTGTGACCCTAAATTCACAACCGGTGCAAGTGGCAAAAGGTCGAAAAGTCGGGTGAAAGAGGTTTGCATTGTTTATGGGTTTTGAAATTTAGTCTTTGACAACGTATGAAGTTGGTCAAATTGTCGTGAAATATTGCAAAAATTAAACAATATAATTAGTGCACGTGGTTAGAAAATATGAGAAAAATAATTGAAGGCCTTAATTGGAAAAATTTTGAATGTAGCTAATTAATGAAAACAATTGTGTGTCAGAAAACGCCGAAATGAATAATTGGGATGATTAAGTGCTAATTGATGAAGAATGACGACTGGGTAAACAAAGAGGACTTAAACTAGTGTAATTGATTGAATGCAAATAATGATACTAATTAATTAACAAAATTAATCTAAGTAACTAAGTAAATATTAATCAAGTGTCAAAAGTAAAATATTAATAAGTTGATTAAAGAATAGACTAAAATAAGCTAATAAACTATATAACCACAAAGGAAACCTCTAATTGAATTAACTAAATAAGTGCTAATTAATAGGAACCGACATCGAGGCATAACGACTAAGACCCTAGGAAAAGTGATTGATAATTTATTTATTTTTGTTTGTTTTATTTTGTTTGATGGTTAGCATTTGACCATGTCGTAAAGCTATAATGTTGCTAACGAATAGATTAAGGTGGAATAGATAGACCGAGTAACTAGAATAAACAAAAGAATTAAAAATAAAGTAACGAGTGATGAATATCAAGGGTGTCTTAGTGAAATGAGTTGGGTTGAACCGAGGACCTGAAAAAGGTGAAATCTTAAAATTACAAAACCGAACCTAAATGTGTTTGTGTGTGTGGAAGGATCAAGCTCGAGGTGAAATGGAAGGAGAGCTCGGCAGTTGGGAGTGTACTGAGAGAAGGCAAGTTGCAGGGTTTTGGGAGGTCAGGGCATCCGGGATTGGGGAGGACCGAGTGGCTATGTAAGGGTTAGTGTGGATACGTGTGTGGTCGGGGGATGCGTTTGTTTGCGTGGATAGGTGATGTGAGAGCATCATCCGGATGGCTGGAGAGTACAATAAAGTTTGAATAAGCCTATGAAAGGCATTGAAAATGTATTAGGAGTTGTCATAAGGTTTGAACATTTGAATTTGTGATGTAAATTTCATGTATACAAGTGTAAAAGTAAGTATTAGTCCAAAATAAGGTTATTGTTGGGTGTCTAGGTGTGTATGAGCTATTTTATCCTCATTATCTTCATAGGAGAAGGATTGAAAGAGTCTAAATATGTTGTGTTAACAACATTAGTTGTCAAAGGTCATGGTTGACCAACCAATTCCTTGAATTAGGCTTGTATAGTTGAGAATATCTCTCTTGAATAGGAATCTGAGGCCTAGATAAAGGCTAATACAAACTTATTCAAGAGGTAAGAGGAAGAAGGTTGAATTTTTTTAGTAGAGGGCAGAGGTTGGAGAAGTAGAGTTTGATACGGAAGAGTGGATGTTTTGAAATTATAGCGAGGATGACATGAAATGATGTTGAAAGACTATTCTTCTTCATAAATAAGACTAATTTTGTGTCCTCATAATTTTGTATGACTTGAGATCTCATTATCTTCATGTGTTGTTGTAGTTTATACAATAATAATGCATGATCTATGTTCTTGAAGTCCTTACTCTTATGTTTTGCATGTTTTACAATGGGTCAATGTGCTAAGAAAGGTGCCAAAACAAAGTGGTATTAAAACCCTCAGTCCCATCTAAGAATTGAATTCATCTTGATTGTTAATATGAGAAGGTCCCACAGTGACAAGGAATGCATTCATGATTTTTACAATCCTTGACAATGTTGGATAAGGATTTTCGCAATTTGTTCTCTCTTGGGCTCATTTTAGGGCCTCTCAGATCTCTTGACCGCACCGATAGAATGAAATCAAATTCTTGAATTATCTCCATCTTTACAAGACTTAGAATCCTTCAAATATTGTAGTGATTGGATAATCGGTGAAGATATCGTTGATCTGTAATCTCGAGCCAATGTAAAGATGAAACATTGTACAACCGTGTAAGGTAGAAGACATAATTTCCAATAGGTTTTTATTTCCATGACTCTAGATGAGGTGGGAGGATGGAACAAAGATGAATTAATAAGGTGGAATGATCTTATAATTGATTCTACAAAAGATATGCCATCATCCTCAGAGGACTGACTTTGTTCATGTTGTAAACATGGTTGAATCACTTTGTATAGCTACAAAGAAGGATAGTTGGGAGAGAATGCATAAGGTTCCAGGTCATGTAAGTTTGTGAGCATCATAGATAATGTTTAAACCTAATAGTCTCAAAGGTTGTAAGTCCTTTGCTTGCATTCCAACACTGGATATGTGATTAGACAGAGCATGGAGGAAATCCTAACATGATCAAACCGAAGAGGAAACCTTATACAATGAAAAAGGACAGAGTTCAGATTTAGTGGGAGTGGAAGATATTGATTAGGAACAGTGGAGTATTGAGTACTCTAAATGTTAGATGGAGGTGATGGAAACATAAGGTCTCAACATTATGAATTGAACTTGTTCTTGGTGTATATACTACATCATTGTCTTAGCCAAGATGGTGATCTAGGAGATGAGCAACCATTTGTAAGTCATGCTTGGATACACTCCCATAGGCAGAATTAGAGAGCTAGAACCATACTAAAGACACAATTTATCTTGTAGAATTATCAACATACATGCCAAGAAGCGAGATAGAGTAATTCTTATGAGAAAACAATAGTTAAGATTGGTTTCTTACTAAAATTACAAGAAATTGAATGTGTGACCTTAATTCTTAAGGATCATAAATGATTAGGTCTTGAGAGGGCAGAATAAGATTGGAATGTTTTATTTTTGGTGGTGATGTATTAGCTTCTAACTCAAAGGTCTAAGGCGAGGATCAAAAAATAGAGTTGGTGGAGAATGACTATCCTAGAGGGACAGAGTTAGTGTCTTGACCATTTTCTATCTCCTCCAAGTAAGTTGTACATGTATTCTAATTAGTAAGAATGAATGGACATCCTTAAGTTATACAAACAATGAGTATGAGTTGATCATATAGAGTTAGGATCCCTGAATAAGGATAGAGAGTAGAGTATAGTGACCATACAAAGTGGTTTGATATTGGTTACAATGCTACTAGGAAATGGAGGGCATTCTTATATAATGGAACTTGTTTGAAAGGTTGAGCTAAGCCCTAGTAGAGAGGATTGGGGAAAGGACCATATCATACAAAAGGACTGTCCTTAAATACTTATTATAGTGAATAGTAGAATTGTGATTGTTTATAGTGAGATTCATGTTATAGAAGGGATATGAAGTGAGCTGAGATGAGCATAACTTAAGGAGGAACAAAGTATTATGGTCTAGGTGGAGTGAGTGTGTTAAGAGCATGATGAAGGAGTTGTGGATCAGATGATGTTAGATGTTGCACCAACAGGAGGGTCGTGGTAGGAAGGCACAAGGAGTGTCAACTAGGAAGGCACATTGAGGGCTCATGGTAGTAGTCGAGGTTCGGGGTAGGATAAGTTAGATTTGGGGCGAGTAAGGAATGGGATTCTGGGGTTCAGGTAGTCTAGGTTCGAGCGAGGTGAGTGGGGATGGTTGGGATCCGGGATGGGGGAGCCGTAAGGTGAGGGGGTGACCAAGTGGCTGAGTTAGGATCCGAGGTGACTCGGAGGGTGAGGGGAGAGAACGAAGTTGGGGTAGGAGATGGTCACGAGATGGTTGAGAGGAGAGGACTCTAAGTGGTGAGGGCTCACCGAGTGGCCGAAGGGAGGTGGGAACTCGGGGATGGTTTAGGGGAAACGTTAGGCTTAGGGGAGAGTTAGGGGTTAGGATAGGAGATGGTTGGGGATGGGTGATAGGTCTCGGCTCACTGAAATTTGGCCGAGCCGAGTGGAGGGGGAAAAAGGAAAGGGGGTAGGATTTAAGATAAGATTTGTATTTTTATTTATTTATTTAATACTAATGATTTTTTATAGGTTTAGACAGAGAACATTAGAAAATGATAGACCAAATTAGTATAAGCCACGAAAAATAATACTAAATTTGGACGATACTACTAGTATAACCAAGATCAATATGAACTACAAAATCTGAGTATTAAATCAAACTAAACAAAGACAATATTAAAATGATTGTTTTTTTAGAAATCTAGATTGATATTTGTTGTAACACTAAGATCTAAATTTTCCAGACTAGTTTCCCATGACAATAGAACTCAAAGTATGATTTTTTTTGCTTTGATATCGTCAAAATAAAACAGACTTACAACCCTGCAACCAAGTTAGAAATCGAAAGCTAAATATTCTCGAAAAATATCACAATAAACGACAACTATAAATCAATATGTTTTGGATTTTTAGATTGTGGAAATCTACATGGTTAGCAAAATGGAGAACAAAAAATTAGTCGATTCTTGTTTTTGGGTACCCAATACTTGCACAAAACAAAATAACACAACGAGAAACATAATGAAAAGAAACAAACCAACATGCAAATACCAATGGATCCCAAAATGGCTACACAAAAGAGGTTATTAAGTCATGCAACAAAAATATAAATCCCAAATGAATGACTCCCCTCAAAGAAGTTCATGACGTGGTAAACAGAGTGTCCATTGCTATCAAAACCTGCACAGACACAGTAATACACCGCAGAGAAATAACATCTCCCACAACATAAACATTAGCCACAAAATGCCATATGGAATGGAAAATGAAATTATAATGACAAATATCAATAGGCAAATGATGGACAAAGCAACGAGTTGTGAGACTAGGAATAATAAGTCATGGGTAAGTCCCACCAGACATGTCGGAATGTGAGCTAGGAAAATGCATTGTTAACAAGAAAGTAAAACACTAACAAGATACTTTCTCCTTTGGGATTCCATAACAAACCTTAAAAGGCAACAAAGTGTGGATGAGTCCCGATTATGTGACATGTAGGTGCTTTTTGCAGTGGAGCTAAGCCTTCACTACAACAAGATCAACTCACTTTACACTAATGGACAAAAGGGTTTATGGATTTGGGATGCTTCAAGTGGGGCTATTTGGGCATTAGGACGAGTGGAGAGTATGATCTATGCTCAAAGGATGCAAGAGTTCTAACGGGATATTCAAGCTTAGTTTAGAAGAGGGGTGTGAGGCTCTATTTATAGCCTAGAAGTGGGATTAATCCAAGGGCTTAAAGTAATCATGATCGTGGAAAGTAAGCATGATTAGATAAGTGGGAGACATGAGGAAAGGCCTAGAATTAAAGTTGAATATTTAATTTGCAAGTGGGGGACATAGGGAATATTTGGCATGTGAGGAAGATTGGGTTTAATTTAGGGGTTGAAATGAGTTAATTAATCAATTAATATCGATTAATTCAATGCATATTTTTGTGGAAAATGAAATGATGAAATTAATTGATTTTGGATAGGTGTGGAATTGGGGTGTCTACAACATCCACTAGAATTGAAAGCAAAAATTGTTGAGTTTTTGTATTTATGTGATCTTGTATAACACATCCAAAATAGCAAGACTACATACCTAAATCTTGCATCCCGTAAGGACACGCATTTATGTTTCTAATACCAGTGGTGTGCTTTGTCCCCATGTTTGCACTAGGGGGATGTTAGGAATATCTTGGTTTATTGCTCGCATTAATTAGAATATACAGAGTTACAATATTAATTGATTAAATTATTATTAATTATAGAATATTATGAGTTTGTGGGTCTGTTAATATATGATTTGTTTAGAACAACTCATAATAATGTGAGTATGAAATATAGTAGTGAGTTATAACAACTCACATAATAGGAATTGGAGAGAGATTTATGGGGTGAGTAGTTGATGAAAGATCCTTAATGATAGGATATATATATATATATATATATATATATATTTGGAGATATATTTATGGGGTGAGTAGTTGATGAAAGATCCTTAATGATAGGATATATATATATATATATATGTATATGTAATTATTTGATAATATACAATGAATATTTATTGTGTAAGCACTCGAGGTTCTATGTTTTGATGTGAGAATCTCTACCAAATTTCACACCTTTCTAGTAGGTTGGATTTAGATATCAATAACATTGAGCCTCCTACAAGTGCAAAAAATGATAATCCAACCAATAACACCAATCTTATCCCAAATAATAATCCTACTCAACTCATCATACAAATTATTGATCATCCAAGTCAACAATAGACTATGACTAAAAAACAATTCTTACAAAGGTAAAATAACCTAATTTAACTTACTTTTCAAAAAAAACAATCTAGTTAAAATGAGCGAAATACCCATTGATCAACCTCCCATCCATTGAAAATTCATTCAATCTATTCACAAAGATCCTCTCACTTCATACCTCGTCTCCATGGAATTTGAGGATCACACCTTCCATCTCTTGTGATGGTTCCACCGACCATACCCTTTGTGTCAAAGCCTTTGGAAATATTTATAAGGACCGGGTCAAAAATGTTTCATATTCCTCCACCAAGCTATTGGCTAAGATATTTATGGGAAATTCTTTGGATTGAAAGCATACTCTTCTAAACAAATATATTGTTGAACTTGAAAGCTTGGTAACTTCATGTTGTCCAAAATACCCTCCTGGTATATTATGGCAACCTACAAATTCATTTTGGACTTAGGTGGATTTGTAGTTGATTTGGAGTTTTGGAGTTCATTTTTTAAGACTATCTGGTTTTCGGGATCTCCATGTATCTTAACATGTTTCCATGTTTCACTTCCATAGAAACTCCACAGTCCCTTTGTGCGGGGAAAAACATGTCCCATGCTTCGTGTTTTTGCTTAAACTTAAAAGTCTTCTTTTGTGTCAAGTTTTTAGGTCCTTCCTATATCAAAACATCATAGCCCGCATGCATGTTCCATGTCACATGTTCTCTACCTCTAAGCCCCGATGGTCCCTTTGTGTCAAGTTCTCGACATACGAAACACTGCCGAGGTTCCACACTTTGTTTCCAAATTCTTGGGTTGCTCAATAGGTGTATTTCCACTGAATCACTTGTGTCATATATTTTGAGGTGCTTGACAAGTGTGGCTTCCCAATAGTGTTTCAAGTTTTGCCTGGTAAAAATAAGGATTCGCAGCTCGACTCATCGCTGTATTGGGATGTATTCGGCGGGGTTGAAAATATGACAAAGGGGATTTTGGTAGCTCAACCACCCACATTTAATGAATTATGGCTCCCTTTCCTTCTCCAATAAGCAATGTGATGTGGGGGAAT
The DNA here is from genome assembly GCA_018340775.1 of Taxus wallichiana var. yunnanensis. NCBI lineage: Eukaryota > Viridiplantae > Streptophyta > Pinopsida > Cupressales > Taxaceae > Taxus > Taxus wallichiana. The sequence goes on from CM031243.1 coordinate 616,029,337, forward strand.
GGTATTATAGGGTTTCCATGATTGTTTTGAGAGATTTAATGCATTTTATTAGTGGGTGAGTCTTAAATTCGAGTTTCCCTCTCTTTACCCACCTCTCTCTCCCATTTTCTATATATTGGAAAATGGTACTCTTTTGTAAAGGTTGGACCCTCTCGAGAACACAAGGGCACTATATCAAGTGTTTCACAAGTAATTTTAAGATATAAGCCTTAGATTTGGGATTTACAAGGTGTTTTGTGCCTTCTCCCAAACAATAAAATATGGTTTTGTGGTTGTTTCCCTACCTTAGCTTGTTTTTATTTGAAATATTCCCTCTCCATTTGGTGTTTTATGTTGTGCGTGTATCGTATATTCTGCAGAGCTCCAAGTTTGTTGTGCATTATATGGAAGTGGAAGGTATGGTGTTGTTTTGATATGTGGCACAATTGTCTTCCCTCTCCTCCACCAAATTCTTCCCATCTTCCCTCATTGAGAGTGTCTTCCCCCTTTTCTTGATGTTATCACCTCTCTTTAGCTCGGGATTTCCCTTTTATTCATCTCTCTCTTCCCTGGTCCCTTTAATGCATAGATTACGACTAAATAGTTGCATTTTTAGTTGTAGGAGTAGTTTTATCATTAGAAATAGGTAGAGGAACCAACCTTCTATGGAGGTTGATCTTGGTTTACAAAACCCGCATTACATAGATCTTCCCACGCCTTGCCTCAAAACCTTTGGATATTTTTAATTCAGATGCGGGTACAATTTTGAGCTCCAACAATTTTGGCATGCCCAATGGAACAAGTGTTTAATGCCTTATCTTTACAGTGTCCCATTGTAGTGTTCAGCCACCTTGGTGCCTTCATTGCTTCAACAGCTTATGAGACACACTGGTGGGACTAATATTCATTATTGTTAAGTTTTGGTGTGTAACTTGGTGATTTCTTTCCTTTGGAGGAGTCCTTCAACACATCTAGCAACTCTCAAGTTAAAATGTACTCGTTTCAACAATTAAAGTGTCCATTTTCATGAGAAGATTTACAGATAAGACAAAGTTCACATGAGACGGTGAACCTTTTGAATATTTGCAATTGTCACCAAGGAGAAGAAGAAGAGGTAGAACAATTCAAAGATCACCATCTCCTCCAAACATAACTCTTTCTACTCCTCCTAGTAGGCCATTCTTCATGTCCTCTATGGTTTTAAGTCTTATTCCAATCATGGCACAAAAAAGAAATCTACCTTTTTCAGCCTTCAATGGTGGAAGTTCTTTGGATCTCAATGCACAACATGATATACCATTATCTACCCTTAAAAGCATTCCTTTCTTCACTGGTGAAAATCATACTACCCCATATGATCATATTTAAGATAGTGTTAATGTATTTTTAGTTCAACTAGTTACGAAAGATGTTGTTGCAGTAATTAGGTTTCTTACTTATTCACTCGAAGGTAAAGCACTTAAATGGTACAAAACTTCCTCCTCCTCCTTTTCTAACAAGTTTCAAGATAAATCCACACTCGGACCATCTCCTAAGCCTACTGACGATGAATCTATTGTCAACGCTATTTCTCCACCTACCAATCTTCAATTACAACCCACAAGGCACACCTTTACTAAGTTACCCTGTGCACCTCGGTTCCTATTACCGTAACTCACTGAAAGAGATCTGATTACTCTCCCTCCACCGCTGAATCTAGATCCTTCTCACCCACATGGTCGTAACTACGATGAAAATGTACACTATGATTACCACCGATGCAATGGCCATTCTACTAATCATTGTTTTAAGCTTAGGCATATCATTCAAGATCTTATCAATAATAACATAATCGAGCTCCTAGAGCCATCTACTTCCAAACCGATCAATGATAATCAAAAGCTTAAAATCTTCAATGACCCATTACTAAAACATGACAAGCCAACTATTGATTCCTCTACTAATCATACATATCATGTTACACCTCCTCCTTCCTCAAAGCCACTTGACTTCTTCATTGCTACTGCTGGCATGCCACCACTAGTTATCACCTTCTCAGATCATGATTACCATGCTACATTTTCCTCTAATTTGCTACATATTAATGCTTATATTGATACTTATACAAAGTAAACAATACTTTGGTTTATCCCTCGACCCTTTCCAATGCATGTTCCATGGCACTCCTATTAGCTATCAAATGTCCAACCTCCCTAATTACATTTCCAGTCCCTAATTCTTATGGTCATGTCGTCCTTCCCATCACTATTGGGTCCCTTACCATACTTACACCATTCCTCATTACATCTGAAATAAAGGGTTGTGACATGGTCTTAGGTCTTCCTTAGCTCCAAGCTACCCAGGATATCCCTTCCATGGTCCACTTATGTCTTAAATTCATTCATAATAAACAATTTTTCACCATCAAAGGTATTCCACCATGCACACCATTACCTCGGCCCACTCTTACCTCTATTTTTGCACTAGTCACAACATTTAGGCCTCCTACACCTCTCAATTCTAAATCTATCTCTACACCTAGCTCTCCCATTCATACATGACCTACCTCACAACCCCGTTGTCCTCCACTGGTCTATTAGTTCACCTCGTCGGCCTAAGTCCCCTACTCAGACAACCCATTCCTATAGGTATTCTCACGATGGGTCATCACGATCTCGATCATATAACCAACAAATTCAATTGTTGGTGTCATTATAAAATGAGGGTTATGTCCTAGGCTATATGCAATGAAGTCTTATGAAACTCGATTGTTTTGGTGGTTCTCCTTGGGGGTTTTGGTATGCGCCAAAAATGATGGGTCGTTGTAATCAAGGTTTAGGACTTCTACTGGTTACATAGATTAACTTCACTAACACCCATAACATGTAAGGTGAATAGAATGGTGTGTCATGCTTATGGTGTCCCAGCAGATAGTGCCAAAAATGATGGGTTATTGTAATCTCCAATCATTTAACCAACATATTCAATTGTCGGTGTCATTATAAAACCAGGGTTGTGTCCTAGGTTGTATGTAATGAAGTCTTATGCAACTCATTTGTTGTGGTGGTTTTCCTTGGGGGGTTTTGGTGTGGTTTTCTTATTTCTCCTCTAATATACGGAAGGTAAATGTTGTGCTAAACTACTGAAAGGAAATACATGTAATTTACTAAAATTACTGAAACAACGTTGTTGTAATAAAAATGCTTTCAAAGGAAATAATTTAACTAAATTTGAAATGTACACACCAAATTGAAATGCACACATTGAATTGAAATAACACACATTGAATTCAAGTAACACACACCGAATTGAAATAGTAGTAAGGAACTATACTAAACAAGGAAATAAACAATTGCATTCAGATAACCATTCAAATCAAAGCATTAAAACTTGAACTTATAAGAAATAATGAGCATGCATGAAAAATCAATCCTCCAATCACCTTAGTTGAGTGGGCCCTTGCTCTCCCTTGGGATTGAGGTACTCTTAACACCAAATGATATTCAAAACAACATTGACTATATTAATTCAAATGAGTTCCAAAACATATCTCAATGTGAGACTGAAAGTAAATACTAACTAATATAAAATTGTATTGTAATATTGTGATATCAACTACCATGAAATTGTCTTCAAGAAGGTGTCTTTCTAGACCCAATTAGTTACAAAATGTGTCATGATTATAGGCAGTGAATTTATCCAATAACAACCTCATTAAAGCTCAGTGGAATCCTGTAATATAGCTAAAAACAAGTTCCTTGTTGGTAGGTTGTTTATGGGAAAATCCTCCATGATGGCGTGATGGAAAAATACTCGACCTTCTTGATTATAACTTCCCAAAATTGGTAGCAGATGCACATTATTATCCTACACACGTCATCACATTACTCACAGAAGTAGTTAGTAGGAATTTCTACGGTCAAGAGTTCACATGAAACAAAAACAAGAGAAATGCATCAACCTTACTTAGGATATAACTATATAGAACATCCCCCATGCACAAATTAACATTTTTAGGAATAAATCAATAGCCATATAGATGATATAATAGGTCAATTCATGCACTCATCATTCTCCACCTCTTTAACCATATCGACCTCTCTCACATACACATAAATATTCTCCTACACCACGGACACGAACATTATCACATGCCTTCTCTTTCTTGGATATGAGCTAAGGGGCCCTCACTCTTTACCATCATTGGATAGTTTTCCATCACTTACACACTTGGGGGCATCACACTCCTCCACATCACCATTTGAGGTCTCTATTGGCCACTCTTATTTCACTTGCTACACCGCACACTCCATGCTTCGTGCTAAAATATTTTTACCATCTCTTGTCACCATACATACTTTATCTTCATTACCCAATGATGCACTCTTGTTATATGGTTCATGCTTGACTGTTAAGGGTACAATTCTTCCATAAACCTCACTTGTCACATCTTGGATACTCTCTCACTCTATGCTTCATGACTATATTTTCGAACATCACCACATCTTTAGTTCACATACTTTACCTTCATTACCCAATGACACACTCTTGTTATATGGTTTATGCTTGACTATTGAGGGTAAAATTCATCCATGAAACTCACTTGTCACATCTTGGCTACTCTCTCTCACTCTGTGCTTCATTACTATCTTTTCGAGCATTACCACATCTATGGTTCACATACTTTACCTTCATTACTTGATGACACACTTTTGTTCTATGGTTCATACTTGATTGTTGAGGGTGTGATTCCTCCATGAACCTCACTTGTCACATCCTTGCTACTCTCTATCTCTCTCTCTTTGTGCTTATGACCTATCTTTCTCGAGCATTACCACATCGCTGGTTCGGATACTTTACCCGATGACACACTCTCTTGCTCTACGGTTCATACTTGACTATCGAGGAGCATTCCTAATTGAACCTTGTCTCACGTGCATCCACTTGGGGAAATGTGGCTCCTTCTCATCTTCTCATCTTGCATATCACAACACAATGTCATCTTCACACAACATTTTCACATCTTGGTTACATTTACTCTTGCTAGCTTATACTATTTACATATTACACTTTATTTTCTATGCTAGTTGGATACTTAGTATATCATCATCTTTTTTATACACACATGCACGTTCACATGGTATACGGAGGTGAATGCAAGAATTTTTACACCTTCTCACATGATGCATGATGCTCGACACCGCTCTTTACCAGTCCCACCGAGGCTCCTAGGGGCATCTACTTTTGATACTCTCATACTTCACATCACAGTCCTATCATTTCGGTACCTACTAGTTCTTGTCACTTACTCTTCACCGATGTATACATGATTTGACATACTAATTATCTTTCTAACATGCTAACAGTGCTTCATGTGTAGCATTTTCCTTGTAGGATTATATACAACCATGGTTATTTGTCACTTTTTGCTTGTTATAGTTTGCTATTGTTTTCCATTATTTGTGGGTTATGCCCTATGTTATGCTTGATCATTGTTTTCTTTTGGTTGCTTTAGCCCTGATTGTCTTGTGACATTGTGAGTAATGTCCCATGTCCGAAAGCCACCTTTACGGTCTCTCCTATCTTCCTAATTTCTTGTTACATTATCTTTTATTTCATGTTAGCTTTTTTCACTAACACGTATTTCTAGCCTACTTTATTTGCATGTGCCTTGGTTTATACCATACACATCCCCGCCCCCGAAGGTATCCAATACAAGATATACATATCAACTTGGGTCCTCTCCTTTGGGCAAGTACTGCATCATCTTACATTCATCGCATGCAACCCAAACAAGGGGGGAATTTATTAGGTGAACAAATCACCCTTATAACAACACAAAGTTACATAATAGATCAATATAGTGTAGAATTAACAACAACACATTCATAGAGTGGTCCAAAATCGACTTAGGCCACAAACACAAATCGACATTAACGCCTGAATAGACAAAAACAGTGGCGCTTATGTCACGGGGAAAATATAAACATTTTCTTAGTTCATCACAATTTCCAATGATTTCTGACAAAGACAGCTTTACAAAGATATCATGCACTTTCCTTTAGTTATAGAATGCGATTAATCGATTCTAAGTCATTTACATTCAATTACAAATCGGGGACGTGCCATCTGCGGTGACACTTGGGGAAGCATCATGGATGGAGAGAAAAATAGACATCTCTCCCCAATAATCTTCTCTTGGCATGAGATCGCCCAAAAACCTCACTCTTCATCAATAAAACACTCAAATCTATAGCATTTCCAAGAAAATTTCTATCCTTCACTCTTTTATACATTAGGTGCACACTTTCATGTTACTTTTACTTACTTATACAAATGTTACTACGATTTTCATATACATGACTTTGACTACTCTTTTGCTCTTCTTTTGCAGGTTCATCCTTATACGCAACAAGAGGCATCTCACATCAATGAGCAAAAGCTCCAACAACACACTACTACACATACGATTTACCCCTAGGGTCTATCTCCCCTTCTTAGTTTCCACGCTCCACATTACAATCACTTCACGCTTCACTTGTCCACTCAGCACGCTATCGACAACACTTCTCTTTGGACCACAAGGTACACATTTTCTATCTACTTTATGCTATTGAGTATTCACTCAACAACATAAAGTGGGGGAAAATGCAGACACAACATCTATGCACTTGGGTACATTTCTAGGTCATAAAGCATAATAATGTATACATGATTCCTAAACAAGAAAAATAATGGTTGACAATTTTTTTTGGGGCTTTTGCTTTATTTCTTCCACCTTTATTGACCTTACATACCTTACATCCCCTGTCGTAACTTTACTGATTTATCTTTTATGGCCTCAGATATTAGTGCCCAATTAGAACATAAGTGCCCAGGCGCTCTTGTCCCTCGTGGGCGTTCTTGACCTTTATCTTTTTCTTGCTCTTTTAGGTCTCTTTTACTTTTGTCACATTTTAGAACTCGGGTTGGCCTTTGGGTTGTCAATTACAAAATTCAAACAAGGGAATCGTATATATACTTAGTTATTACTCTCGAATAAAGGGCTAAACACATAAGCATCATCTATCATCACCTAAGTTTGCATTCAAAGGCACGAGAGCATTACAAAGCATATATCTAACACATCTATATAAGGGAAAAGAGTTGCATTATTCTCGCATACACAACATACGAGGGGGTTCATTCTATTCCATGTCACACATTTTACATACTTGCTACATTATAGATCTAGCCCACTATCATTGTGCAACTTACACAAGGGCATCCTAGGGTATCATTACACACATAAGAACACAAAACTACATGGAGTCTGAGATGTAGTGCAACGCTCGGTACTAAGTTCACTCTTTGGGTGACCATCGAGGTCAATTTGACTCCACATTCTACATATTTTTATTAGATTTGATGTGGTTTGTGGACATGTGCAAGTAGCTATTTGTTTTGTAGGTTATAGATATAACCAATGATCTAGAAACCAAACCAGAGCGACAAAGAGCGAGTGGAAGTGAAGCTCCTCCAACCTAGAAAGGATCAGAACCTTCGCATCTAAATATCCATTAATGCCCAATCTAGTCATTAGCACCTAGGCATTCCTATCCTCTTGTGGGCACTTACGTCTAACACAATTATTAGTTTCGAGTCCTCATCGAGCCTTGATGACATTGTTCCCAATCAGATCCATCAGTTACTCACTCTAGATCATTTCTAGATTGCACAAAAATCAACTAAGTTTTTTCCTCTTTCGTTTTCTTAGGGTTTCATATCTTTGAATGTTTATTTCTTGTCCAATATTGTATATTACTATTTGTATATCATTAGTTACAGATAAAGTTACTTTGAAATTAAGGTTTGATTCTATTTAGATTAAATCACTTGCCACGTGCCGCAAAATTTGCCTCTTATTCTTTGTAGCATAACTTCCGCTTCTGAATATTTCTAAGAAATTTTAAAGGAAAATCACTGAAACAGAAAGTCTTTTTCAAGAATATTCTCATTTCATTGACATCTACAAACACCGACATGTAGCCATGGATTCATTTCACTTATTGAAGTTGTTAGAACATGGTCTTACAACAAGCTTCGTAATGGAGACAAATGGAAGATACATGTCCTACTCCAACAATTATCGGCGTATCACCTAGATTTTTCTAAGTGCCTCTTCATACTTTAGAATCTTTCCAAACTTTCGGTTGGACTAAACTTGTTTCTATATAAAACATTTCACGGCATTCAATTGATATTGGTCTCACTCCCTTTCAAATCATTTCTAACTGGGACCTTCTTCGTAACATTTACCACCCTTGACATGTCAATCGAAGATCCCTCGATATTGACAAACTCTCGAATTAAGACACAATTGGAGAAGATAAAGCAACCGCATTTGGTCATTTAGATGAGCAATAAATTTTATCTTAACTCCATCTATAAAATCATATGAGCTTAGATAGTATCGATATGTTGGGACAACGAGACTTTGACATTCACCATTTCCAAGAAAGAAAAATAGTTCCTCTCCATCTACAGGACACTCGATGCATCTTTCATTAAAGCCAACAAGTGTTCAAGCAATATAAGGATAAAGCATCCCTCCTCATTCTAACCTTGTCGCCTCTCTCATTAGAACAACAACTTGCCTTTGATATTGCTTTGCACCATTTCATGCTCGAGAGAGGCCGCCTCCATCGAAATTGATAATCTAGGGTACCGCAGGACATGGAAATCATATCTCATTAATGTAATTAGGTTGGCACTCTCACCCACAAACAAAGAAACAAAATCACCCCTTCTCTTGTTAGACAATGGTGTCGCAACATTCAACATTTCCACATCAACCATACATGCTTCTTTGTGCATATTGATTAAAGAATAAAACCATTGGATGATCTTACTTTATCAAACTTTCAATATTCCATGAAGCATATTGAATATATACTCATTGATGAGATGAGATTCATTGGCCCCAAATTGCTTGCTATGGTAGACTATCGCTTCGTGAAGCTTTTCCTCATTTCAAAATATCCCTTTTTGGTAAAAGGTCTATCATTATTTTTTGTGACCTTAGATAATTGCCTCTTGTTAAAGACGTTCTATTATATGGGAGTCGCTCATATGACACCAAACTTTGGAAAAACTTTTCCGTCTCTATCACAATGCAAACAATTTTTCGACAACAAGGTTCGAATTGTACCCAAGCTCAATTTCATGATCTCTTGCTACATGTTCGAGATGAAAATCCTCTCATAGAAGATTACAAGATCCTTATGTCACGAACAAACAAATACACACCTTTTAGAAGATGAGCTTCTTAATTTCCAATTTACACCTCATTTGTTTGCTAGAAATGAGCTTGTTGATCAACACAATCTTCATATGTTAAAATCATTGAATGTTCTAGTAGTGAAATCAATTGCACAAGTTACCAAATGAAGAACGGAGAAGCTAATGATGATCAACTCCAACATAAAATAATTCTTTGTAAACAACAAAAAGTTATGCTTACAACTAATTTGTGGGTTGAGTCGGGCCTGTCGGCGGTGCAATTACCACGTTGTGTCGTCATCGTCTTCAACAATTACACCTCTCGACCGAGCTCCCGGTGTTTGTTGTCGTGAATTTTGAAGGTACATTGGTCCTTGTTCGGATACAAATAATCCATTATATGTTCCAGTGCTTTTGATTGTAAGAGGTTTCTGCATGCAACTCCCACTATGAATGGCCTGGGATTTGATAATCCACAAATCATAAGGGCTTACTTTGTGCAAAGCGACATTTGACATTGGCACCTTAGAAAGAAAATGACTTACTTTCACAACTATCTCCAAGGTTCCCTCCGTTCAAGACCTTTGAATCTCACCTCCTTTCTCCTTTCGCCAATTCTCCAAAATGTCGTTTGGGCCTTACATAAAAATAAGAAAGGCTAAAGAGGCCGAATCGAGTGCTCTACCCGTTCTCGTTTTTTTGTAGATTACTCTTCTTAATAACTCCCATACATTTTCGTGTTTATTTACATTTTCCAACACTTATATATACATCGTTTCCTCTAATTTCTCCGTATTATCGTGTATTGAAAATGAAAAAATGAAAAACTAATTGCTCCACACAATTCACCTTTTCCGTAGAAATTTATCTCCTTATTGTTCTCTAGCATTTCCTTCTTTGTATACTCCCAAATACATCTCTTCTGTTTCATTTGCCAAACCGATTACATTTTTTTATGTTGGCTTCTCATGATGTTTATATATAGAACTATAATTTAATATACATTCTTTCATATTGTTTTTTCTCAAATAATTTTGCATTTATGTATGTTTTAGGTTGTCTTATTCTCTTTGATTTCCTACGCATTACACATCTTCTCTTTTTGTCCATAGCTTGTAATTCCCATCCTTAATAAAAATAGAAAAAAAGAGACTTTATACACCACTTCACGAGATGGTTATAAATGACATTTGCAACCTTCTCTTTCTCATGTTTTAGTTCCTTCCACCTACCTCCCGACTCCACAAACTCCTTTGTTAAATTTCCGTTACAAAATTATTTACTTTCGAATTGGCCCTTCGCACCTCCTCCACCCTATCCCTTTGGGCGTTCCCATTATACTACTTGCGTGTGATTGTTAGTTTAAATGTTAATTGAAAGGTCCTCGCTAACACCGACGACGACATTTTCCTCTAAGTCTTTATTAACGTTAGCAACGTATACCTATTTTTCTCGATCGATTGATAGAAGGCCCTTCTCAACTCTTTTTTTCCCTAGATGGTAAAAACAAAAACCAATAAAAAAACTACCTCTAAACATTTAGAGAAAAGACTTTTCTTGAAGGATTGATAGAAGGCCCTTCTCAACTCTTTTTAACTCCAGTGGTATAAACAAAAACCAGTAAAAAAACTACCTCTAATCACTTAGGGATAAGTCTATTTATGCTTTTCTTGGAGAATAGAAAAAGAGAGGAGGAGATTCACACGAACTTTTGATTCAAAACACTCCCAATATCTGTTATGAAAATATATATTTCTTGAAAGGTATCGGAGCACACGCGGGGTTTTCTTCAAAAACTAGGGTTTCTGACGCTATTGTGTCACATTGGTGAGGATTGTTTTTACGGGCTTCTTGCCAATTTGAGGGCTTTCTGGAAATTCGATAGGGCTCAAATCTTTTCGCGTTTCTTTCTTCAAGTTCGGAAGGTCTTAGTGCAAATTTGGAGGTTTTGGTATGGTTTTGGCCTCTCGTTGGTGCAAATTAGGAGAGCTTTTAAGCAAGCTTTAGGGCTATAATTGTTTTACCAGCTTTTGCCGTCAATTATAAGGGATTTGTGCAAACTGTACGGATTTCCTATAAAATTGTCCTCTTTTGGCAATTTTAGTGGAAACGGTCGTTTTAAAGAAATATTGGAGATGGGAAAGAGGAAGGAACGACGGCTTGCAGCCTTGGGCGGTGCCAGTCGGAGGGTCAAGCTCGATCTCTGGACTGATGACGGTGCGCCTGGCAGCGAATCAACGGGTAAGCTAAACCTAAAGTATATTTTTGAGAAGAAAAACTCTTTTGGTTTTTTAAATTTTAGTAAAACTACCGTATCTTCTATTCGATAAAATAGAACTGTTTTTAAGGCGAAGATTGTTTTCTAAGGTCATGACCAGGTATGAAACATTTTTGAAAGTTGAAAGGTAGTTTCTTTTATTTTACATTATACATTATAAATTTTATACCCCTCTGTTTCGACCTCATTTTCAAATAAGGGAATAAACCTGACATTGCCAATACACACACTGGCAGTACATATTACACTGCGTTTGATGTTTATGGAGAGAATTAATTCATGCTTTGATGGGAGCTTCCTTAATCCATTACAATGCATTTGATGGGGGAATTGAACCTGATTCACTCTAGTGAACGCGAGTTGATATAGCCACCAGACCCCTGTGCTTTGAATGAAAATGCTTTAGCTAATGGGTATTGTACCCTTTCTTTTCGCTTGGGTCATTGTTATTTGTGTTGAAAAAACCCAAGCTTATATTCCACTCCTGTTACTTTTTTAATAGGTTAAATGTTGTACACTTGTTCCCCGATTTTCAAAGAAAAATAACAGTAAGAATAAAATTCACCTTGCGGAGAGTAGTTACAACCATATGATGAGATTTGTAGCCTGTAGTTTTAAAATAGGTTTTACAATGGTCGTCCATGCGAGAGTAATAACAGTAACTCTATGGTAGACCCTGCGTACTGTAGGTTTTTCAAATAGGTTTATGGGGTTGTCCACGGGTCCCCTGCCCTTTAAAACAAAATAAGGATGGGGATCAAAAGTTTCCCGTCAAGAGCAATTTCATTAACTGTATGATAGGTCCACGAGTCTCCTTATTAAAACAAATAAAAAATAATAATGAAAAGAAAATAAAGAATCCTGCTGAGCACAATAATAGTAATTCATCACATCTCCTCTGCTTCAATAGATCTGGAAGACTATTCCAGCTTTAGTTTGCTGGAACCCTTGGTTTGAAAGGAATAGAAGGATATTTAAGGAAGAATCGAAGGATGAAAATAATGTCCTTATCTCTATTTTGAATCTTATCAAGGAGCTTCTTTCTACTTGGCCCTCCAAAAATGGCAAAATTTTACATCAAGATTTCAATATTTTTCAAAATTCAAAAGACACTCTTTGGAATCCCTGATAAAAGGGCTGGCAGAATCAATAGTGGCAGGGTTTTGAATGATTGGCTTCTTCTTCGGCTCCATCCATCTGCACTCTTGTGGCCATTGTGGCCCTTGCTTCTCCTTCTTTCCTTTCTCTCCTCTCCTCTCTTGTTGTTCGGATGACCCTTTTGGGTCTCCCTGCTGGTTCTTTTGGCATTGTACTGTGCAGTCCCATTGACCTACTTTTGTGGTCATTCGTTGGACATTATATAATTAGCTTATCTTATATTATCTTATCTTATCTTATCTCCTTAAGGAGAAATTGTCAAGTTGAACTATGCCGGTGCTGCCAAAGGTAACCCAAGATTGGCCCAGAGTTGGAGGCATATTTTGTGATTCTAGAGGCACTCCCATTCTCCTTTATAGTGAAGCTATGGAAAGATGTACTCACAACTTTGGAAGCAAAGGCTCTTCGGAGGGGTTTATCTATTGCCCTGAGCAATAATTGGATCAATTTAGATATTGAAGGTGATTCACACTTGATTGCAATGAAAAAAGGAGGCAACAATAACTGGAATCTCTCAAATAACATTGAAGACTGCATGACTCTTTGTGACAACTTTAATCATGTTGCTCTCTTTCACATTCGTTGGGAAGGTAACTAGGTTGCTGATAATTTTGCAAATTTAGGTGTGAATCTCAATCACAGGGGCAATTTTTGAACTTAGTTTCATCCTCCAATTTGGAGGGAAAGGCTAAGGCCTTGGTTGGGAGCTAGATTGCATTGAAACGTTCAGTATATGCTCGTACCAGGTCTGAAACGCACTTGGTATGAAAATCTGTACTGGTACTCTCTAGGTATGCTTTGTGGGTATGCACCCATAGGCACATGGTACGTCTCGGGTACGATCAAACATTTCTTAATTATTGTGATCAATAGTTATGTCCATCTATATGGGGATGGGAGCGGGGCAATCAACCCACCGATTGGAGTGACTTCTCGAATCTCATAAATGTTTGTTCCTAGATTCTAGTTGGTGATTCCTGTCGTGATTTGGGATAGTGATACTAAGGGATCCACCTCGAACTAGAAATGAAGATAGGGTTTCGAACTACTCGAACTAATATCACATAACCGCAACAACCAACTTTGGGTCATTCATGACCTATCTATATAGAACTAGTTGGTTTGAGTGCTCAAACTATTCTATACATCTGCACCCCGCCCCTATGAGTGGGAGAGAGGGATATGGTCTTTATATAGGGCCGACAATTATAGCAATTGTAGCTCTGCCTGAGAGTATATATAGAGAATGGGGGCAATGAAGCTTGAGGGCCCTTGTACCTCTATCATCCCCTATCTCGCCATGCCATATAGATAGAGGGATTGGGGCCTCTCCCAATCATGGCCACTCGACCATATGGAGAATATTCATTGATCAAGCGATGCTTTGGTTGATGGCCATTTATATATAGACAGGGGCCTATGCATGCTATGCTTGAGAGCATATCCATATACGAGGGCGCTATTATATCTAGTTGGTGGAGATATAACCAATCACACTAGATATGCTTATGTCACAAAGACCTATAGATCTATATGGCACCTCGGGTGCCATATGGATATAGAGGCACCTATAGATATAGATACCATGGAATAGAACATCGAGAGGCATCCCCCTCTTGCCCATTGGGGGATGGGATAAATACCAATTCTTTGTATGGTACGATGGGGGTGTGATAACTCAGATCCCTCGGCATAAAGCAAGCCTAAAGGAACCCGACCTTTGACCGAGCAACTTTCAACTATATAGAGAGTATAACCGGTCCGGTTGCTTCGCAAGAATAGTTTGGGTTGGAGTTTGGAGATGGATAGAGATAATATGAAGAGGGTGCCTACGGCCCCGACTATCTATATAGATGTCTTTAGGATCAATGACGGTGATGGCTCAATGGAGTTTAGATAGAGGGTTCAATCTAGAGGCCTATAGATATATATAGGGCAACCTGCCTATATGTAGATTCTCTAAAAGGGCGGTCTGGGTGCATCAAAGATAAAGAGGTGTCGACAGTGGCAAGCAATCCCTTATATATAGAAGGGGGCACACAATTCTAATAAACTATTTGGTTTGTTTGATGGCTATATATAGGGAGAGGATCAGATCTAAAAATGGGGATCTGAACTGAAATCTATCTGATATTACATATGTAATACAAATGAAATCTATATTCCATATGCCCTATATATCTATTTGGCAAAAGTATAGATTTTAGATGGATAGTTTGCTTTTATGGAGCGAGGCCCTATATAGAGAGGGGCCGAGCAAAGGGGTATGGGAGAGGAGAGGGAGTATTCACTAAGGTAGACTATAGGTATCTGCATATACATGTATGTTTGTGCGGTCACTCCATTAGATGGGGTGGAGAGCCCCTATTGAAATGGGTGGGGAGCCGGGTACGCCGTTCCCATAATTGTTCCATATAGAGATAGAGGGGCCCCCAACCTTCCAATAGATAGAAATACAAAGTAGATAGGCGCTTCCTTTTTACAGGCCGACCCCAATGTATGGAAAAGGGTAGTTTCATCCATATAGATAGGTCCCAGTAAAGCTTCCTATGTGCCTGAATCGACAACCTCCGACTCCCTCGAATTTTAGGATGAATCCGAAGGCAGGTGTCCTCAAAATAAAGAGAGGCCCCCTCGCCTTTTTGCAACCGGGGCCGAATGTTCTATATAAGGAGGGGCCTTTTTTTTGCTTCCCTAGTAAGTTGGATACGCTTTGGGCGCACCACCGACTACCTCTCACTCTATAGAGGAGAGGTTGCTTCTGTTTCTACTCACTCTAGTTGGGTGATTGCACTACCTATCTTAGTTCCGTATCTAGAAAGGGGCCTTACCCACTATATGGATAGATAGGCCCATTATTATTCACTCTATAGAGGAGAGGTTGCTTCTGTTTCTACTCACTCTAGTTGGGTGATTGCACTACCTATCTTAGTTCCGTATCTAGAAGGAGCCTTACCAACTATATGGATAGATAGGCCCATTATTATTTCCGGAGGCACGTATTAAATAGATAGTTCTCCTCTATCCTATAGATCTATGGGGCGGATGGCCTAGATAGAGAGGGGCTCTATACTAGATCTGCTCCAAATCTCATACCCTCCACCGAGCACTAGACCTTGGTAATATAGTACAATACAATATAATAATTTTTTTGTCCTTTTGCCCCCTTATATAGATGGGGCAGGTAGGGGCACCATCACGATATACAAATAAATAGGGGTAGAGGAGCTCGATCTTATATATAGATAGGCCCCATATATAGATAGGGGAAGTCGAGGGCATATACATATAGATATTGGGGCAATAGTTGGTAGTCTCTATCCCTATCACTATATAGATATACATGTGAGCCCACTGCACCATATAGATATAGGGGGAATTCCGTACCTGGGATGTACCCAGAGCCTGTGGGTACATAACCAGAGAGTACCAATACCTCTTTTTGTACTAGGTACGTTTTAGATTTAGTATGGGCGGGTATTGGATGTTTCAGTGCAATCTAACTCCTAACCAAGGCTTTAGCCTTTCCTCCAAATTGGAAGGTGAAACTAAGTTCAAAAAGTGCCCCTGTGAATTGAGATTCACACCTAAATTTGCAAAATGATCAGCAACCTAGTTATCTTCCCAATGAATGTGAAAGAGAGTGAAATGATTAAAGTTGTCACAGAGAGTCATGCAGTCTTCAATATTATTTGAGAGATACTCGGGACGTACCCGGAGCTTGTGGGTACGTACCCACAGTGTACCCACACGGTTTTTTTAAGTGCAAATAAATAAATAAAACTTGAGGGCTTTTACTGGAATTGAACCTTGGAAAGTTCGTGTGAGATTCAATATTGCCAATAGGCTCCCAAGGGTCGAGAGAGATGAAAATGACTTCATTTGGTTGACTTACTATTTGGGGGCTTTCTTGTTGCTCCTATCGGGCCTGTTATTCTTCAGTCAATTTGAAGGCATGGGAACAAGTGAAGCACTTTGTGGTTGGACAACTTATCTTCTCTTCCTTTGACACTAGGGGCCAAGCCTACAAATCGATTTGATGGAATCTGAAATATAACGACAAGATCCTTGCCTTGACAAGAGGTTGTTCTGCCCTCCTTTGGACTGAGAAAGGAATTAAACTATTTCATGACTTGTACAGATTTGGGAAGTGGATGGAATGGACAGACCTTAAAGCTTTTATAAGCTTCCTTAATCTCAGTTCAGAATGTATACAATGCTCATAAACGCTTTCACATCTCCCTCTACTGGACTAATTATGGAGGATGAGAATGACTTTTGGGATATTATGAGGTGGCTCAAAGAGCCCCCACTCCAAGAGGCTACCTCCAAACAACTCTATGAAAAGATCTCCTTCTCCCCAAACCTTTCTTTATGCCTTAACAATAAGTGGAATGTTTGTGAGCCCATTAGCAGATGGACTCATAAATTTAATGTTTTGTGGTCTTCTTGTATTCAGTCAAAGAAATCTTGCTTTAGATGGCTTCTAATTCATAATAAGTTTGTTGTTGGCTTCTAATATTATATAGGTTACTGAGACTATAAGCTTGTTGTTTTCTTTAAATTTTTATATATACTTATATTTTTTAATCTTTAAAAATATTAAAGATATTGTACAAACATACCCGCAGCGTATTGTACCCATGGCTTTAAAATTTGTCATTTCAGCGTACTCAAACCTGTACCTGTTACCCATACCTTGGCACTCTAGGTTGGTAGAGATATTACTATGGCTTGGCATGGAAATTGGGCTAATCTCTTTTCAAATCTTATTTGGCATTGTGTTCGGTGGCTAAAGGAAATAATGGTTTGGACAGTTATTAAAATGAGGAGACGGGTGGCTGTATTACCACCTTTGGGTGACGACCTTCATTCCTCTATACCTGATTACATCAGGGTTTTTGTTTATATTATAAGTAGACAGGCATAGCCCCTTTTTGATCAATTAAAAAAAATAGTAATCCACAGAATGAAAATCATCATGCTAAACACAACATAACCTCAAATCTTTTCAACAAGCCGATTTCGTTGCATCCAACTATGATTATAGATCAAGAGAGCACAACTTGCAGAAACCTTATTTCAATCAATATTTGTGTTTAGTATCTATTATATAGTCCCAAGCTCACACAAACAAAATAAGAATAAAAATGAAAAGCATCCTGCCTAGAGTGGCATTATATTTTCAGATTACAAAGTACAATGTGCTTAACTGTAATGTCCCCTTTTCAGAATTAATTAATTCTGGATACCTGAAGCTTATTCTTATTATTTTCTGTAGGCTACGAAAAATTGAAGAGGGAAATAAATTAATTTAAGTGGTCCAAGGGTACTTTTATATTTTAATTGGAAAAAGGACACTTAAATTATATTTTTAATCCAAAAATAGAAATAGAATAAAATAATAATAGAATGATGAACTTCTATTATGGGGTGCTAAAGATAGAATAATAATTAAATAAAACATTCTATTATGGGGCGCCAAAGATAGAATGGGTTGCATGAGCATCAAGATCCTATTTTTAGGATGGAGAGAGGATAAAACAATTTTATATTGTTTATTCCTATTTTTAGGAGGGGCGCCAACTTTGGAGAAGGCCTTGAAAGTTATAAAAACAGATTTGGGGTTTATTATTACATTCATCTTGGAAATTTATCAACTACTTCATTGTCTGCAAGTAGCTTCTGCTAATGCATCAACAATAGAGGACGAAAATCCTCATTTGCATACAGATTTGAGGATGAAATCCCTCATATCTAAGCTTGACAATTCCATTCAGGGGTTGTAGTGGTCATTTAGGGTATAGATGTTCATCCGGTTCGAGATAGGGCATCATATGCAACACATGTTTTAGTATCTAGAACAAGTACAACTACTAGGACGTCCTCACGGAAACGAATTTGATCTTGGCACCATATTTGAAAGCAATTTTCAATCAAAACAAATTGCATGTTCTTGTCTTTTGTGAGAAAAATTGTATTCAATGTTACGTGGGACGTGTCCCCTAGATTTTGGTGACATCCCGGATGTCTCGAATGTTTTGGGGACTTGGGGATTTGGAGGGGACGTCCCTTATTCTTTTAAATCTTTCAAATTTTTTTGATGCTTTTACTTTTGAAAAGCGATTATTTTTACGAAGAATATTAAATTATAATCTCGAAAGTACTTGAGTAGAGTTTAAATCATAGTTACCATGTTCGAAAAGTTCGGACATGGAAAAAAGTTCAAAAGTTCGAATTTTGCAAAAATTCGGTTTGGTTCAGTATGGTTCAAAAAAATATAAATTTTCAAAAATATAAAATGAATAATTATCCATACTTGCTTCAAAAAAATCAATCACACATACAAATAAATAAACATACAAGTATACTAAAGTCTTAAAACATATAAATGTATAGCAAAATCCATGTTAAACTTAAGACTTACAAGTTATATTTATGACAAACAATGAAAATTCATAGTTCATACTTCATACATATTGATATAATATATAGCGATGAGAATTATCCATTGCTCAAACTTCAAAGTTTTGAGCATTAACCAAAAATTAAAATGCAATTTTAAACATTTGCAACATCAAATCCTGCTTCTACATCAAAAGTATCACTAGCATCTTCATCTAATACTGCAGTAGTAGGGTTATCATCAACAACATTTTCTTCATCTCCAAAACATGCTTCTCCCAGGCGAGAGTTGTCATCTTCATTTGCAAGAGAGTAAGCAATCGTAAATTGCTATGCACAAAAACAAGATCAAAGAGTTTTTGAGCCCCTAATCGATTTCTCTTGTTTGTGTGGATTAAATCATGTGTACTCCAATTTCTTTCACAAGCAGAAGCACTAGAACATTGGCTGAAAATTCGCATGGCAAGCTTCTGCAAATGTGGAGTAGAAGACCCATAAGTCTGCCACCATTTAGATGGTTCCCACGTCATCCTACTTGCCCTTGCTTCTTTTTCACCAAACATTTTGAGTTGGTTCTTGAAAATAGTAAGTTGTTCTCTTGCTTTTTCCTTCCCATCCTCATCATGTACCAACCTGTCTATGGTTGCAAGTATACCTCTCTTTATCTCCTCATCTGCATCATGATCTACCTCTACTAATTTAGGATCTAAATAACAAGCTGCTGCATGTAGAGGACGGTGTAGCATGAACCATCGTTTGTCCACGATTTCCCAAATACGCTTGACTTCTTCAACATCATCTGCTAGTATCTTTTGGATTTCTTCCTTTGCTCTATCCATGCCCTCATATACAAAACCCATGCATGGCTGATTACCATCAACCATTCTCAAAATTCGAACAAGTGGCTCAAACACATTTACAACCTTCTTAGCACCATCCCAAAATGTGTCCCCTAAGATAATTTTTTCAATTTCTTTTGAATGGGTTTCCTTGGAAAGCTTCGACTCTGCCCATTCATCTGTAACCACCACTTTTCTTAATGTTGTCCTCTCCTCTACCTCCCTTTGCAAAGTAATGAAGTTGGTGGCAAATCTTGTTTCAGCAGAGGAAAGAAGCTCACGTTTTGCAAAAGAACGATACAAGTTCAATGTCAACCGGTGATTGAGGATAAACTTAGAGATTTGTTTTCCTTCAGTCACAATATTGCTTACCCATTCTATTTTTGATAGATCTTCAAGCAAAAGATCCAACACATGGGCTGCACAAGGTGTCCAAAAGATATGAGGAAATCTATCCATGAGTATCTCTCCTGCTCCTTTGCAATTGGCTGCATTATCTGTAATAACTTGAACAACATTATCTTCTCCTATCTCCAAAATGGTTGATTCAATGCATTTGGAAATGAAAAGAGAAGTTTTTGCTCATTACTTGTATCAATAGATTTTATAAACATTGCACCTTGAGGAGATATTGCCAAAAGATTTAGGAGTGGCCTTCGCCTTGAATCTGACCATCCATCACTTACTATTGTGCAACCTGTTCTTTTCCAACTTTTTTTCATTTCATCTAGCTCACTAGCTATGGATGACACCTCCTCTTCAAGAAGACTAGTTCTTAGTCTTTCATAACAAGGCAATGTGTAACCCTTCCCAAACTCAATTGCGTTGCATCTATGAAAGACTTGAAATGTGGGGAACGAATTACATTGAAAGGGATGGCCTCTGCATAAAACAATCTAGCTGCCAACCTGTCTACCTCATGTTTGTGTTGTGGCCTCCACATGGACTTCAATGAACCTTGTGACTTTTCCACTTTGCTTGCACTTCCACTTCCTTCTGAAAATGGTGATGGAGAGCGATTTGAACTGTTGAAGGAGCCCATTTGTGAGATAGAGTGTTGGATTTTAGCCTTCTTTGCTTCTGAAGCTAATGATCCAACACGACTCACATTAAATTTAGCTTGAACTCGATGTATGAAATCTTTGTATTCACCTTCCTCTGAATTCACATTTGCTATTGGACACTGCTTAACATCTTTGGATCCTCCCAAATAATTGTATCTTGAACTCTAGTTACACTGCCTGTAATATTCCCATTGCACAAGGTGCATCTCATATGTAGTTTATTATCATCTCTTTGGACGATGTATTTCATCTCCAAGGAACGATTGGTGCTAGACATCTTGACCCACTTTTCTTTCCCTTTACCTTCCAAGTTCCAACTATTCTCTGAACCTGCAAAAACAAATATTAGGACAACATTTTTTAATTTTTTTACATACTAACAAATTAATAAAATTACGGTTTAATTTATAAATAAATATTATTATATTACAATATACTCAATATTGCATACGATTCCCAAATAAATTAAAATTTTAACAATGTTTATAACTTTATAGTTTATAAAATTAGTAATTGTGATTTGAAGTGCAATATATATTATTATTTAGTAAATAATATTTACCAATTACCAATAACCAATTAATAAATTATTTTGATTTGAAGTGCTTATTCCAACCGCTAACTATGTAACCTATTCGCAGTTATACTATATTTTTTTGCAAATTTGCAGGGTTTGAGCACTTCAATGGATTTTTTGCGTTTTACAGTTTTTCAGTGTGGAATTGTGGATGCATTCACTGTGGAAACCTCCAGTGGCTGCATTCTAGACTGTTTTGCTAGTGCCGGCGATTATTTTACCAGTGCCAAGAGTTGTCGTTCACTTTTTTTGTTTCGCGTTTGGTTTTTAATGATTTCTCTTTAGCTTTTATTAGCTTTTTTAAGTTTTTAGGTAATACGTTTTAATTTTTCAACGCAAAAAAATTAAAACTAAAGGTCAAACGTACCAACCGAACAAGTTCGGTTTTGCTCAAAAATTTGCTGCGAACTGAATTTTGCCCATGTTTGGGCGAATATGCTAACTGTGGTTTAAATTCCTAAATTTCATTGAATAAAGTTAAAATATTCAAATATTAATATTTTAATATTTTATATATTATTTTAATAACTGTCCCCTTGCTGTCCTTAAAATTTGGGAATTTTTTCCCGTCCCAGTAACTCCCGTCTCTTCGTCTCCCTGTCCCCCATCCCACGATACTTAGGTAACTACGATTGTATTAAGTCTTAAGACATTCTAGTGTTTTTATTAAATCTGATTTGAAATAAATAAATAAAGCTTGTTTTATTACAAATTGCGGCTGCTGGTTTTTAGTATAAATCAGTTTGTTGCTGCTGTCATAAAAGTTCAAATTTTATACTGCTGCCCTAGGGTTTGACAAAATATCTAGATTTGTCAGAAAGTATTTTTCATGGATATTACATTAACTAATAAAATATTCAAAGCTTCTCAAAGAAGCCCATTTTGTGCACATCTAACAATGATAGTGTTAAAATATAACACATTATATAGAATGTAAAAACAGTTATGTAGTTGTTCGGTTGGTAATTGTTCAACCACCTCTCTCTCAATAAGTAAACCTCTGCCTGTATCATTTGGACAGTGCAGTTTTCTCTCTTGCCTTCTCTCGATTTATTCTTCTCTCTGTATTTTCTAACATTGGTATTAGAGCGACTTGCCCGAGGAAGCTCTTGGACGAGCATGGGAGTGTCGCATGAGGTTCGAGGAAGCCCCGACATGGGTACGAACTGTAGAGAAGAAGTTTGAAGTCGTGAGTCTCTCCTGTCACGTATTACAGTCGTTTTGCACAACGAAATCGTGGCCTCTGTTCACCAGTCGCTAGGAGAAATCGTGGCCTCTGTTCAGAACGAAAGAGAAAAACGTGAGTTGTGGAAAGAAAAACGTGAAGCAAAAACACAGTCGGGTAAGGAGATTACAGCATGCAAATCGTGTGAAAGAAGACACAACACAGTCGCAAAAAAAAATACAAAGGCAAAATCGTGGGTTTATCTTCACAAGGCGTGAGAATCGTGAAAAAAATGTGGATCCCGTGAAACCTGAGTCAAAGGAAAAACATGAAGGGTAGAATTCGCTGGTAAAGGGCAGAATTCTCAAAATGTGAAGGGCAGAATTCGCAAAAATCGAGGGCATCGTGGGCACCTGCAAAATCGTTGGAATGGAATTTTTCCCACAAAGGTACCTTGTTATTTGAAAAATTAAATTTGGTGGAATAAGTAAAACTATTTTAATACAAGCAACTATAGTTGAGTGATTTGCATAATGTAATATTACTTATTGGAATAAGTAATACTTGGTGGGATAATACATTGGTGTGGCAAACTTTTATTTTATTATTTTCCGTTACTTTTGACGTTGCCGGAGACACAAAAATTAACGGGCACTAATTTTAATGTATGGAGTCATAAGATTTTAACGGTCGCGGAATTTCGGGATTGTGATAAAATAATCAAGGGTGATGAAAGTCGACCCGGACGAACTTGGAGGATTATGACAAACGTCATAAGGAAGCATTATTGATTCTCAAGTTGTCGTGTCGGATGATATGATACTTGGAAGTGCGAGAGAATGCCATTGTTGCAAGCATGTTGTTGGCGGATCCCGAGGGATAAATATCAGACGTCAGAGAAGAGTCGGGTTTTATACCTGAAAAATATGCTCTTTTCCGTAAAACTACAAGGTGGATCGCTATCTGAGCACCTACTTCGGATGAAAGATCTCCGAGACTAGTTATCTTCCATAAATAAAAAGGTGGATGATGATGATATGGTGGCTTTGGTTCTAAATAGCTTGCCTTCTTCGTATGAGTCATTCGTGGAGGCACTCCATTTAATGGCTGAAAGTCAAACACTCACGTTTGACAAGGTGAGTTCCTACCTGTTGCAAAAGGAGCGGAGACAACTTTAGGTAGAATCTAATTGTGACCATTCAGAGAGTGCTCTTGTCACTCAGTCAAAGGGAAAGTGGAAACGTCAATCTGGTGAATCTTCCACTCGGTATCAGGTCACATGCTATTATTGTCACAAGGTTGGGCACCTCAAGAAGGATTGCCGGAAGCGGATGTATGATCTTTCGAAGTAGAACAAAAAGCCATGTAATGAGGAACATGTGGCAGCAGTTGCAGAAGAACGGGATTCGGATGACAGGCATGCTCTTTATTGTCTTACGACATCATGCTCGAATGACAGTGGTACTAGTTGTTGGATTATTGACTCTAGTGCGTCCGCACACTTTTCATGTCGTAGGGACTGGTATGTTTCATTTACTGCAAATATATGTTTTGAATCAGTAGTACTAGCTGATGGAGAATCACTTGCAGTAGAAGGGATAAGAGATATATGCATTGTATTGAATAATGCTCATAAATTGTTGGTACGGAATGTTAGATATGTACCTTCTTTACAAAAGAATCTTCTATCTATTCGTCAATTGACTGAAAATCCCAATATTTTTGTGGATTTCTGTGGAAAGAAGTGTGTTGTCTTTGATGTGAAACAGAGACGGATAATTGCCCTTGGTATTGGGGTAGGTGGTCAATATCGGCTTGTTGATCCGGCTGCGATCAACATGAATGCACGTGTGGAGGACAGCTCCACCATTCAGGATGTGCAGGAGGCTGCAATGCCTTGGGAGGAAGCCATTCCTCACAAATCTGTTGACTTGGATACAATCAACCTACATGCACCTATTGTGGAGGGAATATCCACTATACTAGGTGTACGGGAGGTGGACATGCCTTGGGAGGATGGATTTCCTCATTCTGAAGAACAATTTGTTGTGGACGGAGACTCCACTATTCCAAATGCATTGACGGTGCATGGTGAGATGGCATGCCCAGCCACTCACTCAGAGGTTCTTGCTCGAAGGATAGTAGAGCATGAACAATTTGCTCATTGTGTTGTGAAGGATCTTTCCCAACAGAGGGGGATAGATGAGCAAATAGATAAGACGGAGATGGTTATTTCTCCTGTTGAGACGGAGACCACTGCTGAGACGGAGATGGTTATTTCTCCTACTATTGAGGAGTTGGTTCTAACTCCTGCACAGATGGTCACATTCCTCTTCTTGAAAAAGTTGGATGAGCACTACATGGTGGTGCAAGGACGTGATCGAGGTGACTTCGATCACAGGATAATTGAGTCTTTGTACAGACTCCAGCAGGCTACACAAGCCTGGAATAGATTTTTTAATCCACATCTTCGAGGTTCTGATTTCAGCACTCTGGAGATGGGGCTGACACTCTCAGCCATTGGTGATTCATCACTGGTCAATGAATCACGAAACAGAGAACCAGTGGACCACTTGCCATATCTTTTGTTCATGGGACCAGATTTTTGTTTTGCGGTTCGTCTTCATTCGACAACTGCATCACAGTCAAGGACTGCTGATTTTAAAGTACAACTTATGGCACAGTCTGTAAATGTAATGACTAAACATATGGGCTTTAGGAAATTTGTAAAATTTCGGGACAAACTTTGTCTTGTTTCCGGTTTAGTCATTAAGAGGGGGTGTTAAAATATAACACATTATATAGAATGTAAAAACAGTTATGTAGTTGTTCGGTTGGTAACTGTTCAACCACCTCTCTCTCAATAAATAAACCTCTGCCTGTATCATTTGGACAGTGCAGTTTTCTCTCTTGCCTTCTCTCAATTTATTCTTCTCTCTGTATTTTCTAACAGATAGCAGATTGCAAGATTATAGCTCGAGGAAGCGTTTCGTTGAACAATGCTCATGTATACTGTATACAGTGGAACTTTGGATGTCTGTCTAACAAGGCAGTGATGATAGCAGAAACATAAATAACACCCTATTCTGAAGCCCCCAATATAGCATAAACAAAAGGATTGTGCTAGCAAACGGAGCCAAGTTTGACTATACATTTGCCGTTCGCATTTGCTCAAAATGTTCAAGGCTTATCCTACAAGCCCTTTTTGTGCCCAACCTTCAGTTAGCCCTTTTTGTGCCCAACCTACAGTTATCAACTGCATTATACAACATGACAAGATGGTTATCATTCATGTTGTCCAGTGATTAATGTGCCTCATGTAAGTTTTCACATTTTGATTTGTGTCTCTACTGAAAGTATGACTAAAAATTTAAAACCTCTGACAAGAATCCACTTATCACAAAATCTGCTCACACTAATTATTTGATGTGTCAACATACCCAGTCCCAATCTCCCTTTTTGTGAGTAGGAGGATACTGACAGTTCGCATTTGCTTAAATGTCTTTAAAGACACATGATAAAATCTACTTTCTCTAATTGTTTTATGGATCTCCATAACCTGTTCCACATTTCTGAATTTGGCACAAGCTGGTAGATTGCTGACAGCTGTGATGGGTCTCCATCTGACTGTTACACCCGCTAATTTCATTTGTGTTAAAATGTCAAAAGATTTTGCATTCAATTATATTTGAAGGATTGTTGAAACCCGTTCCAAAGCTCCAAGATGATCAGAAGCTGGTATACTGCTGGCAAAGGCTGATGAGTCTGGCATTATATCTTCCAATCATATTCTCAAGAATGTGCTGGAGAGAGAGAGAGTGTGTCCGCATGCGTGCATTTTGAGGGAATAAGTAGGTGTCTCAGTGCCTGTGCCTGTCAGCCAAGGGCGAGTCTAAAGATCTAATGTTCTTCAATATCATCAGGCGATTTGAAGCATATGCTACAACAGCTAGCCCTGGCAGGAAGTGTTTATTCTTCAGGATCATGGAGCCTTCATTGAATGTATCATAGAGCATAATGTTGCTGGGATATATGGGTACAGGTTTGGTAGCGTATGGGTATGTCTTGGGTATGTCCGTACATATAGTAAAAAATTTAAAATACACACACACACACATTTTACGTATTTTTTGGTCCATAAGAAATACAAAATTTGAAAAATATAGTAGGATCAAGGTTCAAAACATTTGATATGCTTAATGTTTTAACATTTTCATTAATCATGTGGCAATATGAATACAAGTAATCTAGAATATATAATCTATATTTTCCTCAAAATCAAATTTCTGCATGCCTCACCCCGCTAGCTCCACTTTCAGTATCTCTGCTCTCCACTCCTTGTGACCTCCTTTGAATGTCATCTTCATCTCCTTTGAATGACCAATGAAACAACGGCTGCCTCTAAACAAACTTGACCTCCTTGCAAGCAATGGCAGCCTCCAATCTCATCCTCCTTGCAATGGTTGCTTCGAAACAAATCCTCCCTGCAATGACTGCCTCCTCTTCAATTCATCTTTGACTCTTTGCTCTTACACTTGCCAAAACTAGCAATGAATTGTTTGTGTGTTTTGGCAATGCTTGAGTGCCTTTTTATAGCTTTTAGATGAGTTTAGGGTTTGATTTTTTTATTCATTTATGAGTTTAGGGTTTAACGTTTTTAATGCATTGACTGAGTCAACCAAAAAAATTGTTTTTATCAACAGCAATGCCAAAAATGTACAGGTACACCCTGAATATGTATGGGTACATCTGTGATGTACCTGGATGTACATGTAATGTATCCGTACTGTACCTGGGATGGATCCGTACCATGTACTTATCAGGGGGTTCGCAGGGGTGGGGAACGTACCCATGCTTCACTCTTTGCTAGTGGCACATTTTCCACTTCTGTTGGCCTTGATTCATCTACCAGGGAAAGCCTTTTAAGAATCATCCCTTCTGTTTTTACCACCAGATTCTCTATGATAGCTGTCTAACAAGTTATTCAATGTAATCACAGATGGCAACCACCTTTATTCTGCCGATAACAAAATCAGTTTCAACTTATGCGCATCAGACAACACAATGCTCCATAAGCTGGCCCATTATTTATCTCTTTACTCAATCACAGACTTCTTAATTCGTTACTCATTTGAAAACCATTTATAATGCTATCATCATGTTCATGTTTGAACACCTGGGCAGGGGGCTAAGATCCTTTGAACAATTTAAATCCATCCTTGAAACAAAAAATAATTCCGTGTTTAATTGAGTTTTGCTGGCTTTGTGTGATAAGGTTAAGTGCTAAGTGAAACAAAAAATGTGGCCTATGTGTATTGAGCTTTGATGACTTTGTCTGATAAGGCTATTAAATACCAACTGATGTTTAATCAGTAGAATTTTAATTTCAGACCACCCTATTGCAGATTGATACTCTTTTAGCTCAGCAGTAGCTTTGATGACTTTGTCTGATAAGTGTATGAAGTGCTAAGTGATTTTTAATCAGAGTTTAGTAGGGTTTAAATTCAGACCACCCTATTGCAGATTGATACTCTTTTAGCTCAGCAGTAGCTTCAAAAACTCCGGCCTTCGTTAAGAAATTGGCAGGCTCATTTGCTTTGCTTTGACAATGCTGAACTGTGATGTGGCCAAGGACGGAGCAATGCTAGCTTGAAAATAATGCCATTTAATTTCTGATTTCTAGTGTCATTTTTAATCATTGCTTGAACTACTAGTAAGGAGTCCCCCAATTCTTTGACTAAACCCCAAGCTTTTACTTGCTGTTTGTTCTCTCAGGGATTTCTAAAGAGAAGCTCCCTATGAGAGTGCCTTTTTATTTCTTAGAAGCTCCACTACACTAGCTATACCTGCGTCTTTTGAGGCACCATTAAAGTTTAATTTCCACTCCTTATCGTGCAGTGGTTTCAATTTAGCAGAAGCTCGGCTGGGCTGATTAGTGCTAGCCATAGTTACCAGATCCGGCTGGATCTGCACAAAATCCAGCCAGATCCAGATTTTTCAGGTGGCCAGATAGATTCAGTCCAGGTCGCCCGTTTTTTCCAAAAAAATTACTAATAATAATAAAATTGGCAATAAAAAGACTTGCAACACTCTTTAATATTATTTAATATCAAATATATTAATATTTTATATTACATTATTAATATTTTCTCTGTATTTATCAAATTTTGCATATTTATAAATTATGCTCATATATAATATGTATATATTCCGCATCAAATTTTTCTGAACTTTTTCAAGAGTCTGGATTTGATTTTTTCGCCTCATGAACAGATCCAAATTTCCGGACCTGGTAACTATGGTGCTAGCCCCTTTTACCAAAGAAGCTTTGAAGCTTAGTTTCCTTCCTGTTTTGATATAGACCATAGTTATTTGTTTGCATTATTGTTGATTGCCATCAGAGATTCTTTAAGTCATAATTTCCCGCCGCTTCAATAGTAGAACTAAAATGATTAAAAAAATCAATAAATGTCCTGTAGCCCATGGTTATTTGCTTGGGTTATAGTTGATTGTGATCAAATAACTTTTACAACCATAAATTCCAGGCTCTTCAATACCAGAAATTTAATTACACAGAAAACAAAGTAATCCTTTGATAGGTGATATAGATTGTAGACCATCGGTGGTCTTAGGTATTTCTATGATCTCAACTCATGGATCACATTTATCATTATATTTTCAAATTTAAGATATTTACATCTGTTGGTTGATATTGCTGTGGGTGGGGGTGGGGGTGTATTTGGATTTTGCTAGTCTTGTTAGAATTCGAGAAATTAATTTAAATCCCGTGTTACCATATAATATTTACACAGCCAACACACATGGTCTGGTATTTCCATGGTTTTTTTATGAAGAATTTTTCTGTATTGATTTTCATACAATAATAGACAAGGTTGGGCCTTCAGAAGATTTTAAGGAGTATGCTACATACCATACATAGTTGGGGAGGTAAATCAGATCTTAACTAAATCATCCAAGAGTTTTGAGGACCAGAGAAAAATTTAATTAAATCACCAACATAAGAATTTCCAGACTTTTATACTAAAAAGGTTTGTGAAGATTTCTAACCTCTTAAAATATTCACTTTCTTTGAACTATCCCTATTTTGAGCACCATAATGTTGTTGAAAATTTTAACGCAGGTAACAACCATAAACTGATGCAATACATAAGAGAGACAAACATAATTACAATTGGAATTCACAAGTGCAAGTATCCCCAGAAAAGAAGAAGCCTCGACTCTTAACCTGGTTAAGAATGAGATAGACATCAAACTAATCATGGAATTTCAAGCGAATCATGCAATTGACATCAAACTAATTGGAGTGGCAATTGCTATGTCTGGAACTGTATCTTGTAGTGTTGGAGGTTAATGGACATTTTCTAAAAAACATTACCTTTTTCTCAAAACTGCTTTATCTTTTATAGCCATTATGTGCAGGTAATATTCTCTAGCATACTGTCCAAGTCCATCCTTCTTCATCTGGTGTTGAGCCTGTTTGACATCTACAATACAACTATCTTAGAAAGACACTCTGTTAAACTCACTCCTCGTGCAAGCTTTTGACATCTTTGATATAGTTGTTTTTGACGGACGCTTCATTAAGCTCCTTGTT
Organism: Taxus wallichiana var. yunnanensis; assembly: GCA_018340775.1. Classification (NCBI taxonomy): domain Eukaryota; kingdom Viridiplantae; phylum Streptophyta; class Pinopsida; order Cupressales; family Taxaceae; genus Taxus; species Taxus wallichiana. The sequence continues at coordinate 616,059,657 of CM031243.1, forward strand.
TGGCTTTCCGCACATAATACAATCTTGTGAAACTGCTTGTTTGAGCCTAGACTCATCTTTAAGCAGTTGTCTCTGATAATCTCTTTTTTCATTTCTTAGGTACAGGAAATGATTGAGAATCTTGCCTATGAAATCCCTTTTATCAGGTTTTTCTGTTGTCTGTTTCTGGCTCTCTTAGCTGAAAAGGATTCCATCTGCAATCTCATTGGATGTGAAAGCATATTCTTTTTTAAGTGACAGATTAAGCAGAGCTCGCTATGCACATGTGCAAATCCTTATTTGTATCCAGTATGTCTCCTTTTGCGTGTTCACAAGCAATTTGTCAGATGCCTGCTTTTTACTCATTTTAAAAGAGTGTAACAAAGGAATTTTCAATCAAAAGGCTTTAGACAGATATTAAAGGATAGTAAAAAGGGATTTCCATCCAAAAGCCTACATGCTGTATTTTGATGAGCTCTATATTCTAAATCAATTGCCAGCTTTGAACTTCAGCAAACTGACTTTAAGCAACAAAGTACAGTTTCTATAGGTTTTAATGCACCATAGTAGCTTGTTTTATGTTCTTTCTAATTAATTTTGGGAATGAGTATGCAAAATATTAGAAAACTGTTTGCTAGTTTTATGTTCTTTCTAATTAATTTTGGGAATGAGTATGCAAAATATTAGAAAACTGTTTGCTACTATTACTAATACTGTTTGGTAGGCTTGATCAGGATGATCTTGTTCCTTAACTCACTTCTTTATTTAACAAACTTTTAATCTATTTCTGAATGTATTTTCCAATCTAGGAGCTGTGGCTAGCACCTCTTTGCATGATGAAGCTGGAGGTCATGTTGATCAGAGTCATGGCGCTGGGGTCCCCTCTTCACCATCCTCATCAGGTGGGTCTACTGGGCTTCTTAATGGAGGCCTATATAAGGAAGAATTACGTGCAGACCATTTGGTCCATGAGAAAAATGCAAAATAATGGTTCTACAATTGTTATTTGGCATGAGAATTTGGTTCTGAGAATGTAGGTTGGCTTTGGTGTTGGGAACATTCAATGGGTCAGATCAATTCAGCATGCAACAGTGAAAATTGAATGACTCCCAACCTGTTGAGGCCCTCTGAGCAGCATCCAAGCAGTTTGGAGAATTCAGCAGGCAGGAATTGCCACCTCGGTTCGTATGTTACTAGCTTTATTCGGTTTGTATCTCCTAACACTTGCCTTATTGTGTCAGGACCCTTCCTGTCTAATATGCGCGATCTGCTGATAATCTCGAAAGCTCTCAAGAGCTTTCTTTGCCTCTGTGTGAATGATTGGTCTTTGCAATGGAGCTTAGATTAGATTTCTTTTTTTGTTTTTGTGATGCTCAGCAAAAACTATGTGGAAATGGCTTGTTTTTGGCAAATGGTGCTATAACTTCTTGCCCATCATATGTACCTTATGTGTTCTGATTTTATTTTTCAGGTCCACATCAGGAGAACCCTTTGTCTCTTCTTGGTCAGTATAGTGATGATGAATTGGGTGAAGAGGAAAGCAAAGAGACCAAGAACACAAGAATCTCGGAGCCACCACTTTCAGGTTGTGCAACTGAACAGGTGTGGTTCTCAAGGTAGTCTTAAGGCAAATATGATTATCTTTTGTTTGATTTGCAATACCTTTTCTGATTTCACATAAAATTTTCTTCTATATTCTTGCTTGTTTAAACAACTTCTACTGGTCTTGCTTTCTTCTTGTGTTCTCTTAGGTTGTTGATTTCCTGGCAGACTTGCAAAACCATGGGCTTCTTGATGATAATTCGGAACACAAGAAAGGCATTGCTGAAGACAATATTAACATTGAGCACAAAACTTCAGATCTAGCAAATTCTGTCTCTACTGCTGGAGATGAAAATGCAAAAGAGGAAACTTTAATGAATATTACAGAAGCATCTACTATTGTTATAAAAGACTCAGATACTTCAACCACTCCAGACCTTGGTACTGCACAGAAGCAAAGTACAGAACATATAGAAAATGAATGGAAAGTTGTTATGCATGAAGAAAGTGGTCAATATTATTATTGGAATATTAGAACTGGAGAAACCACATGGGTGATGCCTTCTACATTGGCTCAAGAAGTCTCAACAGTTTCTGAAGAAAGAGATCCACTGAATGTAGAAAGCCCACAAGATATTATTTTGGGACTTAATAAAGGTAGTATAGAAGAAGAACCTGGGGTTCCTGGTGTGCAATTGGAACCAACTTCTAGTTTAATTCCTCCTCAGGCTTCAGTGGTATCAGCAAGTGGTTATCTTGATAAAGAGCAGGAGATGCTGGAGCTTAAGAATGGATGTCATATGGATGAACAAGTGAAGGAAGCAAAAGGAAAGGCTCAACAGACAGATGATCAGCAAAATGTTGAGCCGAACAATGAATTATTTCCAGTAAATGAATGTCTTTTGGTAGATGGTGGTATGATCAATTCTATTCCATCAGAACATACCGTAGATGGTGATTTTGCTAATGATGAGATGAAAACTTGTGGAGTGGAGTCTGTAGAAACTTATGAAGAACCTAAAGGACATCAACAGTTGCCAGGTCTCAAGCTAGATGTACAAGAGCAAAGTCCTAATCCTCTTGAGCTCCTTGAGTGGAGTGAAACATTGTCGCAAAGGTTTAAGGCTCTCGAAGGGTACCATACCTATGCCTTACATTCATAACTACTGTATGCCTTTGGAAGGAAATTTTATGTTTTCAATTGATTGATAATTAGAGTAGTTCATAAGAATAATCAATTAAAGTTCTATTGATTTTATTGTTTTTTATGTTTCTGGGCCCTGGCAATGAGATACATTTCCATACATTATATTTTCTAGTTCTAGATTTTTTCTAACATTTTATTTGTGCTTCTATGTTAGGATTAGGGATACTCTTCAAGCTCCAAGCTTGCATGTAAGGTATGCAGTGGAGGAGAAATTCGCTTATGCGGATTGCAAAGCACTTTCGTCATGTGGAGGTTCTTTGGAACCATATTGGTTGCATGTACAGGCACAGCTTAAGCGGCTTGAATCTGTTCTTTGTGTTGAAGAGGCTGCAATTTCAGCAGGAGCCGAACAATCTAAGCTTTTACATTCTAGGCACATACCATTCACCTCATTTTCCTCCTTCCATAGTAGAATTGCATCTAAGACTATGTGTGATCAAGATAAAATGCTTGAACCTGTTAAAGCTGAATATCCTGTAACCTCTCCAAAGATTGAGCAATGCATGGCTTCTCCTATAATTGATCACGTGCCTTCTCCTCAGGATGATGGACACACAATGTATTCTCAGGAGGAAGAACAAATGCATTCTCCTAAAAACCAGACTCGTAAGAGTTCTCCTGATCAGGTGCATATTTGCAATGACACAAGCAATGATTTAGAGGAAGGGGAGATAAAGCAATTAGATAGTTTTAGTGTCACAGAGATCACTGCAGATGTTTCATCAAGCCCTCAGAAAACTGAAGAATTTTGTTTGAAAAACACACCTGATACATCATTTGAAAGGCTTGTTGAGAATTCTGATGTTGCCTGTGAAGATGTTGACATGGAAGTTGACATGGAGGTTGACGACCAGACTGTTACGGAAGCATCAATTCTTGAGGAAGCTGGGCTATCATCCGTAGATGGCAAGGTTCTGCAAGCAGTTCCTTTTGATTCATCATTGCCATCAGTGACTTCTATTGTAACAACTGGTTCAGGATCCTTCATCCCAATACTTATTGGAGATAATGTATGGGGAACACCCCCACAACCTCCAGAGGAAGATTGGGCACCACCGCCACCTCCAGATGGTGATTCTATACCCCACCACCTCCTGATGAGCCACCTCCATCCCCCTTACCTTCACTGGTACCCTTGAGTGCCTATGAAGAACCATTATGCCCTGTTCTTCCATACACAGAACAATATGCTTCTGCTTATGGTCCGATGGCTAATTATAACTACTACTCTTCTGGGAGCACTGAATCTGTCAATCCTAATTATTATGCTCCTGTTGATGTCCAAACTGATGGAACACAACTGTCTTATTATGACAACTCTGTTTATGCATATGCTGAAGGTTCAGGTATGGGTAATCCTGTTGAAGGTGTCATATATTATGAATCTGACAGCGTTACTATCCCTAAAAGTTTAGAGCCAAATAATCCTGAATATTCTATGTACTATGAAAATGTTGGTGCGGGCACCTACTATGGGAGCTCTGGAGAAAATACCAATGCCTCACAAGTTTCTGCTGGAAATATCCCTGCTGTAACTGGTGCTTCCTTGGACTCCTCAAGTGCAGTAGACGTTGCCTCTAACCAAGTTTTGGCTTGTGTTGCTGGTAGCTCAACAGTTTCAGCTGCTGTAGTGCCTTCAACATCAGGTGGAACCGCAGGAGTAAAAGGTCTGTCCAAAGGTAATACCGTCTGTAGGATTTTTGCTATTTCTATGGTTTTCATTTTCGATGTCAATTTGTTCAATCAACTACTTATTTCTCTGTTATGTACTGATTGTTAGCAGTCTAAATTTATCGTTTAATTTTAGATTTGCGAAGTAAGAAACGTTCTCCTGCACTTGCACCAACCTTAAGATCCAACAAGAAGGTTTCATCTTTAGTGGACAAGGTAATAAGAATATTGCTATGCTTGCAATTTCTTCTCTTTGAGAATATTGAATCTCACCAATGCATGTTTTTATTATTGAAGCAGTCTTATTTCATTTGTTTAATAATAATTTACACATGCTCTTACAATAGCCTACTATGTTGCAGTGGAAGGCTGCCAAGGAGGAGCTTCATGGCAGCGATGATGAGGATGAAAATGAAAAAGCTTTAGAGGTTTTGGAAAAAAGCGCCAAAGAGAAATTGAGGTATAATAGTAGAATTGTTTATTTCTGCTATTTTACTGTGGGACCTAGTTGTCTGAACAAATACTTTTGCAGGAATGGCGCATGCAACAACTTGCTAGTGGCGAAGCACATGACAATGCAAATTTTCAGCCTCTTGGAGGCGATTGGTATGTACGCCACTGCTTCTTGTAGTGTTTCTTCAACATAAAACATTCTACTGTCTTAAAACTACATTGTTCTTTAAAAGGCAATGCTCATCAAAGTTTCACTTTCACTTTAAGCAATGTTATTTGCACAGAGATACATTTATTCTAAAGGCTATAGCTGTTCCAAAATCTCTGCATAAATTAAATTATTATAGGATCCCGCGATTTTAAATTCTTTTTGGTTGAGTTCATGATCAATACGAGTTCGTTTAGTGCAAGGCAGTGGTTGTGTCAAATGGGTTGTGTGGAGCTCCTGAGGCCATCACCAACTCTTTTCCTCATCTACAGTGGAATCTTTTCTTGTGATGTGAACTAGTAATATTTTGAACTATGTTTCTCCCCCAGTATTATTTGACTTGGGTGATAGAGCTTCCCCATTCTGAGACATGAACCAAGTAGCTTGTGTTAGGACATTCCTGTAAATTATTTACACTATCATTACGGTAATTCCAAATTTTGGTGGATGATATTATTATGCCCGTTGATTTTAGCCTGACAATTTAGAACATGTCATGTCCCTGAACACACTTGTGAAACAACTTATTGCCTAATACCCTACAGCAATATGAATCACCAATGTGTTCTAGCCAAACTGATAAGAGTCCCTGTTTGATAAAGTCAGTAGTAGAAGTTCTAAGCGACTGTTTGGATCCTGCCTGTAAGAAAATTGTTCCCAGCTCAATGATAACATTTGCATAAAATCGGTGATGGCAGTCTGCAATTTTGGCTTTTATGTTTTTTAATTCTATTTGTTTACTGTCTTTCACAATTTTTTTTTTTCACAAGGCGTATTCATGGATATACTATTTAATTTCTGCATTGCATCTAAAAGAGTTGTTATTTATATTTCATCATATAGATTTGTTACTAACTTACCACATGGAAATCAGAATTGTAAAAAGTAAGCAATTGTATGAAGGATGGTTCTAATCTGCTCAAATTGCTATTGGTCTATTTATCCTCTTCATTGTATAGCAATGGTTAAGATCAACATTTTAGTAACCGTGCACTATAGCTAGTTTAATGATGCACATGATATTTTTTCCTCTTGTATTCCTATTTGCTTTGTTGTTCCCTTGGCTACAAATGGGGCTTGAAAGGTATGTGGACCATCTGATTCTTCTTGATGACAAGTAGAAATAATGGTGTATCATTGATTTGATTTTCTCTAAGGGAAAAGGAAATCAACAAATCTGGTTCTTACACTTATTTGATATAGCATGGGCTTAGTCACAAACCTGATATTTGTCATGCTTGACACTTGGCATTGTAAAGTGTGCATTTCCATTCACTGTTAGCATCATTTGGTATGTTGACACTATTTATGAACTAAAAGTTCTTTCTAATGCCATAAAATTTAAAATAGATCATGGGAGTCTTGAACAACCATTTCTTGTTACAAGTCTACCATTTTGAGGTGCTTACTGGTGATCTTTAAACTATAGTTTTCCTCTTGATAGGTTTATGTGCTTAGAACTATTGATTTGTCTATTGATAGATGTTGTCCACACAAATTTCGTCCACATGATCCTTGTAAACCTTTCTTGTCGAGGGTTAGATTAATGAATCCACTGTGGTGTCAGTCATCTGAAGTTTGCTCATTTTGTGGATTGGATTATACCTTGTGCCCTTGCACCTAAACTAAACATTGTTTCTAGCTCATGTACTTCTATGATATATAAGCTTTAACTCGCTGACGTTTATTTTCGAATAAGAGTTTATGTCAAATTATGTAAATATTTGCAGAAATCTGGAAGTTGTGAATAAGTAAAACACAGCTCATTAAAAAGCTACATTTTCAGGAAAAATAAACACTCATCACCATCTTTGTTTAACAGTACATTTGCAGGAATTGTTTATTGAAGTTTGCAAAAATCTGCTGAGGTATAAAAGAGTAACAGAAATTGTAGAGTTATGCAGCTTGAACTGACATTAACTTGACTGAACCAGCCAGTGTCACAAGTTAGGCAGAGAGCTGAAGAAATATGCTCTGTGATGCTGCATTCTTCAGGGCAAATTAAACACTGTTATTACCATCTTTTTAAACAGATATGCAAGTCTTGTATATTGAAGTTTGCGTAAATCTGCAAGGTGTAATAGCATGACAGAAATTGTTGAGATTCGGAGCTTGAGCGAACATTAATTTGACTGAACTAGGGAGAGAGCTGAAGAAATACGCACTGATTCTTATATCAGTAGTTTAAAACTGTGTAAATAATGCTCTCCTGCCCATGTAGCTTCTACAAGACACAATCTTTAACATCTGCCATTTGTTAAAATGATACATTTCGCAGCCTTAATAGCCATCTGTATCAATTCTTTGATGAGATCAGAAAGCAGTAATACTTGTTATTCAGAGACTGGGTATCCTCTACATTCGTGTAGTATCCTGGTCAGAGGTGTCTAGCTTCTTCTTTTCCACAGGCAGTAATCCTTTCATATTCTGTGAGGATTTCTATACCTGCTGGACATGCCCCATCTTTCTTTTATCTTATCCTGCTTGATGGAGGTGCGGAGTATCTTGTAGCTTCAGCCGATAAATTGATGTGAACAGTGCGGGAAAAGTCTGAAAGTTTCCTCATAAACTGACTAGGTCAGTAGACATTTGAGATCCAGTAGCTAATACACTGTGACAACTCGATCTCTTATATCCAGCCTGGTTCATGTAGACAGACCATTATTACTAGTTTCATGTCATATTGAAAGAGATTTTTGGCCGTAGATGGTAGGGGAAGAAAGGAAAATAGATGGATGTCTGAGAAAATATTAGCTGGCCCCTTCCAGCTCTGGCCAGTCATTTGGTGACATTATTACATTATGCATTGGGACTATTTAGTGGTTGATGATCATACCGTCTCTTTTGCTTACACATATACTTGACTAATTGATCTTGTATATGCCTTGGGATGGTTTTTGCAACATGGCTGGTATACAGAGCAAAAAATTGTTGATTCATAGTAAAACTACCATGTAAACAAATTGGATATGTAATGTGGATCTGATAAAAACAAGTATATAATTGTTCCCTTGAACCAAATTGGAATCCATTCAAGGCTAACTTAAAGCATTTTAGTTAAGGTTCGTGATCTAAATCTAATCATTAGTTGATTTGCAAGCATGCCATTAAATTGAAATTTTAAATGTTTGCAAAACCCCTATATTGTGAGTTGGATTAACGCTTGTAACAGATTGAAACCTATTGGAAGAAAGAAATTGGAACATTAAATCAATGATGAATGTTGAATTGACGATTTGCTTGGATTTACGAGCTCCATTGGTTGGTGGTTTTAGGCTGCCCATTGTCAAAGTCCGGTGGCTAATTAATCCTACTGGGAATGAATAGTACAGTTGTTAGTATAGATAGTTTTAAGTTCATTGGATCTTTACAAAGTCCTGAGTTTTGATTTTAACATTTTTGTTGCCTTGCTAGGAGAGAAAGAGTGAAACGAAGAAAAACTGAAACTACTGCTGGAAAAGGAAAATCTGAGACTGCACCAGTTACAGCCAAAGCCGAATCTAATGGAGCGGTAGAAAAAAAGAAGCCCAACTTAGCAGATCTGTCTAGAGATCTTCCTGCCGGATGGCAGGTAAGAGAAACTTAAGATGATGTGGTCATATTCCTTTTGCATTACACATTACAAGGAGACATTGAAGTTGAGAGCTCTGATTATCTAAAATTTAACAGATAGTTTTATAGGTTATTGAACACAGACAGCGACCTCAGCTGCAAATGTCAGCATCTTATAGCTCAAATCTCAGAGATATTTAAATAGTAGTATCATTTCTTTTGTACCAGTGTATCTGTAACTTGGATGGTACATAACTTCTTAGACATGACTCAATAGGTTTTTCATAGCTTCTATAGCATGACTCAATCGGTAGTGGTGAACCCAATAGATTTTTCACAGCTTGTGTGGTATTTACATCATTTGTTGTAATGGTCAAATCAGTTTCAGAAAACTTGTTAATTGGATATTGTAAACTTGTAGTTTAGTTTTAACTAGTACAGATGTTTTGTTTATGTTTTTAAGATGCTGGTCCGAGTATTTGTCATTGATGTTTTCTATTTTTGACAGGCTTTTGGGACAAATCTTCAGGCGAGGTTTATTATGGTAATTTGACTACATCAGAAACCACATGGGATAGACCCAAATGATTTGGGAGGATTTGTACTGTATATTTGGTAATTGAATATTTCTTCACCGATACCTGTAATTTGTAGAGAGTTCCATTGTTTGCAATTGCAAATGTCTGGGAGAAAGAGAGCCCACGTGAGAACTATATTATAGTCTATTGTAGTGATCAAGTTTAAGTTCTATGTAATGTTTTGGGAATGTATTGCTACCTTATACAGTGCCCTAATAATTTGCTCCAAAATAGGAGGGGCACATGTTCAGCCTTTTTGTGCTTGTCTTGGAGAACAAGATCTCTAACAGTATTGTGTTTTCTAGAACCAGATCTGACACTGGGCTAGCTACCAATGTTGCTTCACAGCTCTTGATTTTGACCAGATGCGATGTTTATGGTACCTAATAGCTTTAGGGATGCAAAAGAACAGTTCAATTCTTTTCAATAAGTTGTAACTTCCCCTTATTTAAAATTAAACTCCGAAAGCTGCTTAGATATTCCAATCTTTGAACTTCACAATGTAAATTTCTGTACAGTGTCAGCAGCCGCCTGGCAGATGTTACTAGTAAAAATCCAGTTCTGGAAGCATGCAATTGTACCTGTTATTATAGAATAAAGGTGATTTTAAATTGCCTTTTGTCATACAGACGGGCATTTTACAATGACAGTAAAGAATGAGATCTAATAGTGTACGTGTACATTTTTATTCAGAAGTTTTTTTGGGCTTTGAGAAGTCCATCAAAAATATTATTATCTTGACTGTATGGTTTGAATTTGGGGACCCTTTTTCCAAGAAGCTTTTTTGGATCACCAACGAGGCGGAAATATGAAGAGAATGTTATGAAATTATTAATCAATGTGGTATGTGTAAAATACAAGATAAGAGCCTTGAGAGATTTGTACTAGTTAATTTTGATCAAAATTTTAGTTGCTGATTTTTAGAAATGCAAAGCCGTTATGAAATATTGTTTCACGTGGACATTGATATGTATAACTACAAGTATTAGATATTGTGGTGTGTTAGGAATATCTTGTTAGTGTTCATATTGTATGTGGTCTGATGAGTCGTAATAAGAACTTACACATTATTTTTTGTAATAGTTTGTAATGATATATGAGGTGTGAGAGAGATTCTTGGGTACATTACATTTTATGGTTAAATGTAATTATATGAGTTATAATGGCTCACATATTTTTTTGGAATTGGGTAATGGTTGAGGGTGTTGAAAGGACCCACATCCTTGTACATTTTATGACGATTTTTTAGAGAGTATCCACAACCTTGGTTACAATGAGGGGGGTCACCATTAGGAACCTGATTGAAGCAACCATTAAACTAGAATGACGATGCGGTGACCACAACGAGAGAAGAAACAACTAGCAACAATGAGTGAAGCAACAACCAGTGACAACAACGAAAGAAGTAGCAACCGACGAGTGAAGCCACAACCAACAACGGACAGTGAGAACCGGAATGCTACCAATTGTAGTGAGTGAAGAACTAATATGTTGCAGTAGCAGCGAATAAAGATGTTATAACTAACGGTGAAACCACCTCCGAGGAGGATTGTGCCTCGGGGATTTGAAACTAGATGGGCAAGCATACAACCATGTGACTTGACCACACCACTCCCACCCCATCGACATAATGATACATATTATTAGTTTTGAGTGGTTGAATAAAATAAGTGTGAATCCTAACTATTGGAGAGTAATACACTATATACACCCTTCTTGTTTTGTAAAGAACTAAGTTTATTGTGAATATTTTTTAGCCCAAATTTACATTTGGTATCAAGGTATATTATTTTCTTGGTTTTGTATTGGTGAAATAAACTTATTTGTAAGAACAACTTTATTTCTTTGTTGCCTTATAGATGGAATTCTTCTAGGTAAATATAAAGATTTTAGTTTTAAAATCTCTTGATTCAGGATAGATGTGAATTTTCTCTACGACTCCATAGTTGATTTATACGTAGTATTAGCAATTTTAGTCTGATTTGGCCTCCATGTAATCGTCTATCACATGTGATATTATATGAATTAGTAATAAACTTAGCGTTGTGATAATGAGATGTTCCATACTCTTCAACATGACAATCTGAAGCTCGATATGCGAGATCTTTTATATCTGCAAGTGGTGACCACATATTTGTTGTCCATTTTCATCTTTCCTTGACATGTGCGTAAGTTTCAATCCTCAGTGCCTTATGACGGTCCCATGCAAGTCTATATCATACCGTATCTCTTTATGACTCATATAATTAACAAAATTTTCCAACAGATCTGATAAACATATGGTATAGTTTCTTAACACTCATTGTCAATGTATGTCACGAGTTTTCAATCTTTGTGGCTGATTCAAAGTTAAGGGATGGATTTGTTAAACGACATCTAGCATTGTTTTTGTTTGAGGTGACAGCCTTGTAGACAGGTCAATATCCCTCATTCACATCTCTACCAAGGTCAATGTGCCAGTCAGTTGTGTTAATTGTTTTGTAAATTTTTTGTTTTGGTATTATGTTCGATAACAAGTAATCATATATTACTTTTTTGTTATTTTGTTTGAGCATCTAATCCCATTTATTTTTAAAAATAGCCACTTGTTTGAGTAATAAAGTCACATGCCTATATTGATTTATATTTAAGTGTGTGTTTCATATGGCTGTGTATTTGCTCAATTTTGTAATGTTTCACGCGTTGTCAATTCAAACTAGGCATGCAAGTTAGTTTTTTTAATCTATTTAAAATAGTTGACGTCAAAAGAGTCAAAGGCGTCAAGTGCCAATTTATTTTATTTTGTCTTGTTTATAGTCATTATTGTCTAATTTGATTACAATTGTAATATCTATTAGCAATCACACACAAATGGTGTAATGGAGACACCTAAGGGGGTGCGTCAAAAAATTTAAACTTCGGGAGTGAAACATTGTAGGAGGAAGAAGTGCAATGAATAAGGGGTTTGATGGAGGAGATACCCTAGGGTGGGAAAATGATGCGAGAGTCTTCTTTCTTACAAGAAGACACATATTGACCACCTTCCATTTTTGTCAATCCTTTGAAGGAGAAAGGGAGTGCAATGCAATTAGTTGTTTGTAGTGTTAGTCCTTGTGATTCAGGGGTAGTTAGAGCACATGTCGATTTAAGGGGAATTCATTTGCATGTGTTACGAGACACTTTATAGAAATATATATGTGGAGTGGACTTGACATCACATTTCGAGTTGATATAGTAGTTTAATTTGATAACCACAATATATGGTTGGTTATGTGGTTTGACTTCATATTTATAGACAATTATTTTAGGACATTTCCCACACTTACACAATAATAAATAGATATCAGTACCAAGATATTTTCTTGTGGATTTGTAGTTGACATTGCCTCCTCAACATTTTATGTTAATAACACAATAAATTTGAAGCATTGTCACATGTATCTATATTAATAGCTGAGTTTTCACGAGTGCATTGTTAAAGGAGAACATTAATTTTTGTGTGAGCACCTAGGTCCTTCAATGCTCTAGCTTATTGAAGGTTATAAATAGGGAGCAATTTGGTTTGAAGAATATAATTCGGATGTCCGGTTTGAATATTATAAGTTTTTATGAGTTTGAAGATTATAATCAATTTATTTATCACACTTTGTACTTGTTTGAGAATTATTATTTTGGTTGTGGTGGCATGGGCCATGAATTTTGGAGGGGAGGTTATTTTTGCATATCCATCACCAATTTGAAATGCAAATGCTAACGTTGGAGCATTCATCTCGTGTTTGAGTGGGAGTAGAAAAACAAATGCCACATTGAGAGGCTCATCATCATCATCATCAACAACAACAGATAGCTACACTACACAACTCAATTTCTCTATTTAGAATATGTGGTATGTGGAATCAACCATGCCTAAACCATATGCTCTTATTACGACTTAAAATTATGTGGAGCTATTTTTGATGAGAGACTTGAAACTGTATGGTATTGACATTTCTATGTGGCACTTTAGCCGATGGAGAGGATGAATATTGCACGGTTGTAGCTATTAGATGAAAGACACTGAAGGTTGCAACAAATGCCAAATGTACACAATAGTAACAAGCAGATCCATTCTAAACATGAAACCCATGTCAATTTGTTGACAGACAAATTCTGTGACTAATGGAAGATGGTTGGAAATAAAACGATGACTAAGACCGTTTTGATTGATGACCTACAATATTAAATGAATCATCATCCTCCATTGTAATGACTTCTGTCATCTGCAATGAACTTAAGTCCAGTTTGGAAAGAGGATAATGGATTATTGATGATTATGAAAAAACCCCTCTTATTAACATATCATTTTCACTTTCAAGTCATCCACGAGATGCATTATTACCTCATCTTTATCTAATGTGCACTAGTTTTTTTATTTTGTTTAGCAAATGTTATACAAAACTAAAGTATTCTTATTTCTTGTTGTTCTTTTTACTATCATGTATGCTAACACTTAGGATGCCGCCAAGTCCGGGACTATCCCACAGCAAAGGCAACGAACTAGCTCACAACAAAGTTGACAAATTAGCCTGCAACAAAGGGCACGAACCCATCTAAAACCAAGGCCGGAACTAGCCCATAACATAATGTTGATTCACAGCTTAGATTGTGAATCACTTTCACCAGGCCATGTAACCACCTCCAATACGCAACATAATATATTGCGGATAGAAAGTCTATCTTGACTTCTTCCAACTCATGGACACTACCAACATACAAGTTGAATTAGTCGTTCATTAGATGCCATTCATCATTTTTTGTAATTTGTTTTGTTTTAAATACAACTCTTGAAAGATTGTTCCTTTTGTTATTTGTACTTTCTAAATAAATAAATCCTCCTACACGTTGGAAGTTGAGAAATATATTCAGATGACTGTAGAGTGTATAATGTCTACAGTTGGGCTGTTTTTTATAGAAGAAAAAGGACATAATATAGAAACCAAAGTTTTTATTAATAAAATTACAAGATTTGTTTATGAACTCAAAGTACAAGTGTTAAACTAGTTAACATATTTGCCTAAGAAGGGAAGAAAACTCAGTTTCACCCAAGCAAGGGCCCACTTGAGGTAGACTGAAGACTTGATTCCCATCCAAGTTAAATAGATTTTTGCACTTTAATTTCTCCAGGTTATAGTTATCTAAATTCAGTATATTTCATTAGTTGTCTTTATATCTTCTAGGTTATAAATTTCCCTTCAAAGCATTTGGTTTTAGTTTGAATTCCAACATTGTTTAGTTTGTGGTAGAGAATCATTGTCTTGGGAAGACCTATGCTGTACATACAGTACAAACATCGTGCCAAAAGATACGTTCTTGGGTTGACATTTTAAATGAAGCACGATCATGATCAAATAATTGTTCGATAGTTGGATAGCCTATCCATTGGGTTGTGTACAGCACAACTGTACCAGATTAATTGAAAAATGATTGGGCCGATCAATTATTGGTTAAATATCATTATTGCAAGTAGAACATAACACCTACAAAAAGCTAAATGCTTCATTCCTCATTCAAGTATGAAAGTCATCTAGATAATAGGGATACACGCATAATTATGAGTCATTTCACTTCATTTGATGGTTGAACAACGATCATAGAAGAATCATTTCACACTGGTAATATTTTTTTCCTTTATAGTCCTCTTCTAAATTATCTCCTGACTCCATTGGTCCCAGTGTGCAACACTATGTATGCCAATGTTGTTGTTGCTGACATCAACCAAGGTAAAGGAGGAGCAAGGGTTATATCTCATCAAACTCTTTCTCATGTGTTCCAACCATATGGCCACGAGAAACATGAGGCGAGCTAACATGCACATAAAGTAGACCTTGCAGCTGACTTGTTTCATAGGTGATTTGATTTGGGGCATTTTTGTCAAAAGATTTTTGTTGGGAAGATTTGAATGGAAATCTCACTACTATTTGGTTGTGTATGCATGCATACATGTTTTGTAGGTTTTGAGGTGGTCAATTGCATGGGCTTTGGCACAATGGAAGCATGGGTTAAAGTTCATAGTCGTTTGTAGTTTTTCATGATTTTACCTAATAAATACTTGTAAATATTTGAAATTATTGTCCCATGTAGCTTGTATATTTAAATTATAACCGTAATTTTTACATAGAAAATACTTATTACCATTTTTAAAGAGAAATATTGAAAAGTTATCATCGCTTAAAAATTGTTTGTCAAGCATTAGGTGGCCATCAAATTTAACCCCTAGGTGGAAGAAAGAAGACCTTAAAAGACGTCTAAGTTTCAAAACAAAATTAAATAGGTAGCAATTGACATGTCTTACAATTAATTATTTACAATCCGTTGCATCAACCTTGTAATTAAGTGTACACTTTTTCCATTAACATTCTAGCGATATTAAAATCAACTAAGTTTGGCCTAACACCTCATCACGTTTATGTTTCCCCTAAGTGCCTTCTATCTACCAAATGACACGGCATCCGGGTGCACTCGTAATATTCCACAACTTATTTATCAACCAACACAAAACAATTTTGCTCAAAATTAAATAGGATTAAAAGTTTAGACTTAAAGTCATAGGTGAATGTCTACTACAAACATTCTATGTATTGCTAATATATTCCAATGGTGACACTTTTACTATAAACACACTCAATTTAGCGAATAAATAATATTAAAACTAACATTCTGAGCATTAGGCGGAAAGGAGTTTTCATTAGGTAGAAAGGTGTTTTAATACCGCTCTTGGTTTCTATGGTGCCACGATTTTGTTGCTTTTGAGAAGAACGACATGACATTTGTGGGATCGCCAAAGCAAAAACATGAGGATGGACATTCCGATCACTACGCTGTCCAGGACCACACACACTTAATATGATTGAGTGTGGGTCCATGTTGCATCAAGGTCGTATTAAGAAAGAATTGGCCTTTATGACAAAAAGTGTGCTTATCATGCCAAGTGATACAAAATCATATAGGGAATGATCGGACACGACAAAGTCAGGCATGAGCTCCATAGGCATGGAATAAATGTTGTCAAAATCAAAGAAATCTTGAGAAGACAACATGGCTCTATCGAGCCGTTTAAGAACCCGATCCGATCCTCCTCGAGATTGGACCAAGTATACCAAGCTTCAGAAGTGGGAGTGCGAGAAGTGTTAGGGTCATAAAACCCAAATTTATTGTGCATGTGGAACCACGCCTCCCTTTCGTTAGTTGTCCATCTCATTGGCAAGTGACCACATTTGTTAGTGGGTGACTTGACCATATTAAAATAACCACTTATGACCCAATAAGCATCGGGAATTATGCAAGCTATCCACCGCCAAAGATCAGCCCTTTCGGCCGCATCATTGTTAGAGGCGTATATATTAATGAGGCCAAAAGGGTAGCCATCAACATTAAATAGGACCCATATGGCACAATTGGTAGGTTCGATGCCATGATCAATCAATAAGGGCCGCCATTTTGGAGCAAAAAGAGAAATTAAACCCCCACGCCCCACTTCATGATTACTGCAAAAGGCTAGGTTATTAGGCCAGATGAATTTGCAAACCACCTGTAACTGAAAACCTGTAATTTTCACCTCCTGCAAAAACAAAACATCTAAATTGACAAATCGTTCGTTGAGTTTCATGAATAATATACTTGCGACAGGAGTTAGTTAGACCCCAAACATTCCAAGATAGATAATTCATGGGAGATGTTGGTCAAGAGACATGCCATTAACATCTAAGCCTTCCAGGGTGTCGTGCTGATTTTGCAAAAATTTAGCAATGTTATGGTGCAAAAAATTTTGCAAGTCGATTTTCTTCCGCTCGGCATAAGCAATATTATACTCCTTTTATGTTGAGTCCATAATAATGCGTTGGGCTATGGTCCTAAGAGATGCGAGAAGGACTTCGGGGTCTTTTGGTTGGGTCCTGTGAGTTGTTTGTTAAAAACAACGACGAAGGTTATGGCATGTTGACATTATAAACATAATTTGTCTGGTCCATGAGAACCGAGGCCACTTGGGCATCTTTGGTGTACTTAGGTAACTAGAAAGACGAGTTGGCAATAATAGTTGATTCCTTAGCAACAAAACATTGCTCCTTAGCTTGCGGGCTACGGGGTTGTTCCTTAACACCGGCTCACGTTGGCCATTCGAACAGAAGCCTTGGATTGTTGATTCTTATTCTTATTTTTCCGGCCCCCGGTTGTTTTCCAACCTTCCTCTTACGGGGTTTGAATGATAGAGCATCATCTTTGGCAATTGGGCCATCGCGAGGAACATACAGAGGACAATCCTTGATCTTATGATCAGAGGCTGGAAGCGGAAGCAAGTGTTAGGCAAGTTGATGTACAAAATACACTGGGAGTAATGCTTGTCTCCCATCTGGATTTCCACAAATTCTTTCAAGTCTCGAGAGAGGTCTACCTCAATGCAAACATGCTTCTATGGACAAGCGTGGTAAAACCGCTCTGGTTCGAGGAAAACCACCCGCCCTATGGACGAAGTGATCTGATGCAAGAAATGCATACAAGGCAAGGGTAGGCCAGAAACTCTACCCAAACTGGCACTTTAAGTGTGACATACTCAGAAACCACAAAGTCCTTGGTCCATGGAGACATGACCAATAAAGAGTTGCAAACATACCAAGTGGCTTGTCGGGCTAAAATGTTGGGGGCATTGGCTGGGTCAGAAAAGTGAAAAAGGAAAAAACCTTTGGTCATGTTTTGGATGTTGTCAAGCTTGACTCCATGAGGGGTCCAAAGCCGTATTAACCCAAGATTTGAGCATGCTTTTAGAGGGGATGCGACCCATAAAATACCCAATGAGACAAAATTGTTCCAACCAATTACAAAAACATTAAAATTAGGGATAGGTAAAACAACATCAGGAGGAGAAACATTACCTCGTGAAAACTTTAGGATAAACTTCCAAGGACGTTTTACATGCGATGTCATTGTTCAAAGCTCCACTATCTCCAACCACGGTTGAAACAACTAGGCATGAAGAGGGAGAGGTCATTATATAGGGGTGCCCAACAGGTGGGAAACCCTAAAAAACAAGGTATTAATATCCCGTAGGTCCCGAGAGGGCCGCGGAATGACAAATTGAAAGCACAAAACCCTAAAGAAACCGACTCCAGAGCGCATTTCCCGGAGCGAGCTTTTTCGTCGTCGACTAATTGATTTTAATTAAAACTCATTTGGATTCTTACCACTTCAATAAAAAAATCCATTCGTATTTTAACCACTAAAATTAAAACCCATGTAAATTTTAACTAGTAAAATGCATTGAATTAGATATTTTCCAAATAAATTAAATAAAATTTGCATCCATACATTGAAACACCCACACTAACTATGTCACCGACAGATACATCGAGATATTATTGGTTAGATTTCGAGCCAAGAGCTTCACCTTGTGCACAATATGCATTTAGATCTACTACACAAAAATGATGTTTTACCAAATTAGACTACTCCATTAAACACACACACACTTTGTAATCCTCCCTAAATTTTTTCACAACCCTCTTCCTCAACTCCTTAGGCATAGAGTTGAGCATCATTGTCTTGAGCACAACTGTAAATATAAAATTCTTGTTGGCCTCCACATCATTGCTATTGAACAACAATTAGAGAGAAGATACCAATAATGACTTGGAAGGATTATTTCAATGGATGAAGAAGATTATCTCTACCTATTCTCCTCCTTTGAAATGAGCTCCTCTCCTTTTCCCGCATTTTGCCATCTCGAATAGGTCCAATAAACCTTTGCATTAGGAAGCAACTCAACGTGCTTAGCTCGGTTCTTTTTGCAAGGGTCATAATGGATGAGATCCTCAAGTGACTCAACCTTTGTTTTTCCTAAAAGCAATCTCCATCTACCTTTTCCCCAAGATCCTTCTCCATTGCATACAAATAGAGCTAATCCAATCATCTTGGCACGTGGCTTGTCTACATACCGATCTCAAATTGATCTAGGTGATCTAGATCAAGACCATTACGAGCTCATCTCACCCTTTGGCACCAACACGACTCCCATAGAGCCTTCTCAACACCCTACATTGCAAGTCACAAATTGAAGTCACTCTTTGAGATTAATTCAAAACTTTTCTCCAAGCTCTTCCCAATCTCGGATATCTATCTGTACATATCTAAACTATAATTTGACTACTCGATGAAAAAAGAAGTTTATATGTTCTTCATATTTTTAAATGCTTGAAATTATGCTCTAAATTATTGTAATTACTTTTTCCATAGGAATGATATTGTACCACTCACATGGGGGTTCATTAGCTAGGCAATATCCTAGCACGTGGGTTCATATTGAGGTAATTAAAATTAATAAAATTCAAGTCAATATACCGGTAGATATGAGGGGGTGAAAGGGTTTAATTTATTAATATTTTGAATCAAGTATTGGGGGTAGGTTAGAGAGGTGGGCCAAAGGAAAATGGAAGTTTATTTTTAATATAAAACTAAAACATTTAAACCTTAGTTTTTAAAAGTAAATACCTTAAAATTGTAAAAGGAGTGTGGTCATAAATTAAATTATAATCTCTTTTTTAATAAAGAAATCTCAATTAAGAAGTTTTTAACCAAGAAATAATAAGATGGTAAAAACTAGGATTGAGTATGTTATTCAAGACAAGTGATATTATTCAACCATCTTAATTATTTGAAGAACTATTGATAAATGATTAAAAATTAACATTTATTAGGTGATTGGCAATAGGTCTTCAATGGCTTCAAAATATCTTTCGAGAAGAAATACATATTAAAAAAAATTGAGTGAAAAATATGATATATTTTCTATTTAATATATTAGGGTAGAAATAAAAAGGGGTGAATAAAATTGTAATTAAAAATGGGTAAGTAAGGTACATGGAAAAAATAGGGGTATTTTCATTCTAATAATATAACATGAGGGGTTATTATCAATTGAATAATTAGAGGTAAAAACTAGAATTAAGGGTATTCTTTAATACCCTTCGAACACACGTGCTATACCATACTTTTACTAAGTGAACCCCTCGTGACCACTCACTTCTATATCAAAATGCACTAATATATATTTTTCTAGATAGCTTGAATTTAAATTTGGACCCTATTGACACACCGGTCTACCCACTATGGGAAGGAAACCCAAAGGAGGAGCAAAACATATAATGGAATCAAAGAATAGATAAAATGGACCATATAGTGGAAATACCCATTGTTGAAGTGTTGTCATTGATGTCAAGTTGAGTATGTGTCTTGTTAATGGAGATTGTTTGAGTCTTGTCATTAATTTCATCTTAAGGAGAAAGAGGAAACTGTCATTGATGTGTTATTGGTGGTTTCAACTTGAGGTCATTTTGAGGTGAGTTGCAAAAAGAAGATCATTCTGAAGAAGCCTAGTCAGTCAAAAATATTGGAAGCCCAATCATGGCATGAAGAGACCTTGTGAGAAGGTATTAACATGGTAGCTTGGTGAGTGGAGTGCAAACGGGTGTGATAGGTTGTACATCATTTTTTGAGCTTGTGAACATGGTTTAGGATGCATACAGAGGTATGTGAGTCATTTTCAAGGCCTTGTAATGCAAGAAGACCAAGGTGAAGAAAGTGTGGCACGATGAGGAATGAGGATTAGTTTTCTAAAAAATTATGGGCATGTGAGCATTGTAAGAGGTAGTAATTTGTCTCGGGTGTGTTCATAAAGTTTGAGTCGGGACTTGAAAGAAAAACATGAAAAGTGGTTTTAAGGTCTCGCACCTGACAACTTCTTCGGATTTGCTTGTCCCAATGAGGTATGTTGATCGCTTTTCAAAGCATGTATGCAAATGAAATCATGAATAGAGGTTAGAAATTTTGTTTTAGGCATGTTGGTGAAGTTTGGTCATGGTTTGGAAGAAAAACAAGAAAATGAGTTTTTGGTCCTATCGAGCTCACAAGAATGAAGAATCCCAACTCAAGATGCGGTTCAATTGCTTTGATTAACATGTTAATCCTCTAAATGGGACCCTAAGCTATTAGGGAAATATGTGGAAGGTTCATAAAAAGAATTTCTTGGAATTATTTTTGGAATTGAGGTCTATATCTTTATAAACAATCGTTAACACCAAAACTGCTCCAAAACACTTCTAAAACCCTAGTAAGGACTCAGTATGAAAGATATTGCTCAAACAAGCTCAAAATGGATTGGTTTGCCTAGTTTTATGATTTTAGCATGTAGTGGACTCTCCCAAATATCTCCAAGTGGAATTGAGTTGTTAGATGAGTGAGTGGACCCCATAGAAAAAGGATTGTTTCTGAAGATTTTGTTGTATCTCTTAAGAAGTGTTTTGGACATACTGAACAAATGGATGTTTGAGGCTTTTAGTGACCCATACTACATGTTTATGATGGTTTTTGGAAAATTTCTAGCCTATAAATGGTCATATGAGGTCAATTTCTCATGATTGGTTCTTGGGGCAGTTTGAGTAGTTTTTGAGTGATCTCGAGCAAAGTTGTTCTTAAACCCTTATGCCCCGAGGTGAAGAATCGATGCATATGGTGATGTTGTTGAGGTCATGTAGTAGTTGTTTACATGTTTCATTTGTCATGGTTGAGTGTTTCAAGGTTGTACAAGCTTCATTCTTGAAGATAATTTTTTTGGTATGCAAGCCTAATAGGACAGTTTTGTTCATAAGGTACTTTCATGGTGTAAATGCAAGTTGTAGAGTTATTCAAGCTTGGAGGAGGTTAAAAGAGGTCTTAGACAATGTTTTTGAAAGGTTCTTGAGATTTGAAGAATACCATGGTTGATTAATAAATTCCATGATGTAACATTATGCAAGTATACCTAGTTCAAATAGGTCTTCATGAGAGCTAAAAGAGTAAATTTGCTTAATTGAGTCATTATAGTCCAAAATAAAGTTATGATGTAATTATTCCATGTTTTTCAGATGTTCATAGGTCTTTGCATGGTTGACCTATATGATTTTATGTATATAAGACCGACCTAGTTTTGTAATGTTCTTAACACACACGCACGCGCGCACGCACACACACATGATTGTAATTATGTATGTATGTAAAAGCAATTTTAGGTCTAGGGATTGAGGCATGTAATGAGTGAGCTTTAAGGCATTGTGCGAGGTGTAAGATGTCTTGTTGACCATGATGATTGTGTTTATATTGAATATCTAAAGATTGTCAACTTGTAAAAGACAATTTGTGCATGCCATGTCATGGTGAAGGAAGTTCAAGACCGAAGAAGCATACCATGAAAGTTTGAGGAGTGATTAAGAGAATAAGAGCCGAGAGAGTGTCATCATTTTTCGATCAACAATGTAAGTAAGGTGACAAACATTCGTGAGGTGGTGAGGTGGTATTGAGTCACTTAGGGAGTTGGTGCTTCCTTGCAAGTTGATGATCGCTAAAAGCTTAGGGAGTTGGTGCTTCCTTGCAGTGGTGATTACTAAAACCTTAGCATTTGGTGCTCCTTGTGGAGTTGGTGTTTCACTAAATCTTGGGAGTTGTAGCTTCCTTGCAAGTGGGTGCTTGTTAAAACCTTGTCAAGTTGTTGTTTGGAAATTAGGGGTTGGTGCTCCTTATGGAGTTGGTTCTTCACTAAATCTTGATTTTTGTTTATTAATGCAAATATCAATGGGTTTTCTTCCCCTTGAGGGTTTCCCACATATATGATGTGTTCATGTGTGTTCTCTATTGTTTCATGCTCATGTGGATGGTTGTTATGTTGCTTTGATGGTTTGACATTGCTTATATAATGATGGCTTATTGAATGGTTCATGCAAGTTAAGTAAAATTAAAGATAATTGAAAAGAGAAAAAATTAAGGGCACTAATTCACCTTCACTCTCGAGTGATTGTGCTTTCCAACACCCATTATTAAACAATTATAGTTTAAGTAGAGCTAGAATTTTACTACAATTATTAGTTTGATATGATCGTTCCTATTAAATTCCCCAACCTTAAAAACTGTCAATAAATGGGGATGCAACCAAAGAAAAATCTCTTAAATAAATCCTTGTTTGTTTTACATTAATATGTATGCATGCAAACACATCTAAGTGCCACATTATTTAGACACCTACTTTTGTATGGGAATAGTTAATTTCTATGGTGGTAGCATGTATTTATGTTTCCATTGATTATTGCATCAAATTAGGATCTTATTCCAACATGGGTTCCTCGTGTTTTTAAATTTGATGTCCCTTTTTTGTCTTGATCAAATTTTGACTTGTCTCTCATGTTTTGTGTGAATTTCTACAATTTTGACCTTTGCATTGTTTCTTGTAAAGAGTTCCATCTTATTTTTTTGAATCTTTGTGTTCCTCCCTATTTTCCCTTATCTACTCCCAATTTTATCCCTCCTCCCTTTTTTGTCTTCCATTTGTTTCCATTCTTTTTCCCCTAGACATTTTCCATGTTGACACTAGTATTACTATTCTAGTTTTCCAAAATTATAGCAATGTAGTACTTGATCTTTCTTTTGTGGTCCTATTTAGCCATTGTATTGGATCCCACGAGATCTTGTGTCCTATTTTGTTGTCTTTTTCACCTCTTGTGTGTTATCTTATGTCCCATATAGGGTACTAATTTGAATTTAAGAAGTCTATGAATAAATAACTATTGCATTAATGCATTTAGGATAATCAAAAGATCAATCAATCACATTTGCACAAGATTTATATTAAAGTTGTACATGCATTTTTTTTTGGAAACATCCACATGCTAATATAAGATTTCAAGCATTTAATATTTAATACTTGTTGCATTCATTCAAAAAATAAGGGTGGACACTTGCACATATACTGTATTTCCTTATAAACTACATCGAGTGATGATTGAATGTTTTTTTCCTCAAAGGGGATATGATTGATACAAGCTCCCAATTTTTATTGTTTGTCAAGGTGTTTATGGATGATTAAGGTTTGGGTGAGGAGAATGATTTTATAGTGACTCACAATGAATCTATAAAAGAAAGTGAGGATTTCAGTGCCATGAGAAGTTGGGAAGGGTCGTGTATTGATGTGCAAGTTTTGGGGAAAAGATAAAGGTTTGCATAACTCGGGAATTTTGAACTAAGTGTTAGTGCACACAAGGTTGGAAAGGGTAGACAAGGAAAAGGAGGCATGATAGAATATTTTGGTGATTGCACAAGAGTGTGTGAGATTTTTTGCATAAATGTTTGTAGTGTGAAGAGCAAGTTAGAATTAGTGCAATTGTCGGATTACGAAGAAGGGTGCACATGATAGTGTGCGATGCTTTGTCGGAGGCTAGGCATATAGGAATTTTAGAAGGGCGTGAAGATGGCATGTGTGGATTGTGCAATGGAGAAAAAGGGAAATGCACAAATCCTCAACGGGTCAATACACAAAACTAAGAAAACAAAGGATTGCACAGTAGACTAAAGGCACTAAAGATAAGTCCCAAAAATGACAAAGGAGCGGGTGAGGATTAACGGTCAGGCCACATGTCAAGGAGACAAACTGTCGACTAAGAAGATGACGTGGATGCTTCTACGGAAGGATTTCTCAACTACCAAACCAGGGTAGTTCAATGCCATTAATGTGCACAAATGTAATTTTAATTCAAGCGAGTTTTGGAGAACTGTCTACAAGGATGTTTGAAATGAGGAAAGAGAGGGAACACGTATGTATAAGAGTGGGACTAACATTTTGTTGGAGATGGTTGAAAGTGGGGGAAGTGCTAAGAAGTTGAAGTTTTTTGAGTGAGCCAAAGACCAGAGAGAAGACAAAGTGAGCATATAGGAGTCCTTAGTGTGTAGCTCCACCCTTTTATTAGCTAGAGTTCTGAAAAAAACTATGTAACAACCCCATTTGAGGGAAAATATTATAAATTATGTCAAGGAATTAGAATTAATAAAGAAATTGTTGTTTGTGTTTAGTCTATTATGTGTTAACTTTACAAATGGCACATGATCATGTCGGTCCCACCCAGGCATGTACCATGTATCAAGTTTCATAAAAATACAAAGTTGTGAACCTTATTGTTATGATGCTTGTTGCGTTATTTTTGTAGTTGTATGTAATTATGGTTAGGGTTACCAAACCGTGTTCTTTTTCTAGGTTTACCTCACCTTATTGTTTAAATTTATTTTACACTCCTTATTAATGTGTCTTTGTTTATGCAACAAAATGAAAATCACTCCAAAATCATAGTTATCTTTAGTATGTTCAAATAAGTTATTTACTCTTATTGTTACAAGTTTACATGTGCTCCTTCATATTTTTGAATGAGTTTTATATTCATTTAAATTTAATTTCAAATAGGTTTTGGGTAATATATTGTATTATTTGTGAAGACCTTTTTTGTATTTCAAAATTAGATATGATTCATTGAGAAAGCTCACATTAATATAAACAATGATACAAACAACTCTCATCCTTCTATATTTCAGATATATATTAATATACCACTCAACATCTCATTAGAATTATGTCCACACAAAATGATATCTAACAAACACCACTTAAGGGATTTAATAATGTAGTATTGAAGTGGAAAACAAATATGAATGTAGATTCCATGTGTATGGTTTACAAGTAGGGGTTAAATTTGATGACCGTTTACATGTTTTTCATGATTTTAGTCGTAAAATATTTACAATTTTTCAAAGAACCATAACATATGACTTGCATATTTAAAATATGGCCATCATTTTTTATTTAGATTTATATTCAAATTATATAGATATAGGTTGGACCAAATAGATTTATTAGGTTGTTTTAATTTAGAGAAACTTTCTCGGGTGACTATGATTTTGATGAGTTGGTTTATTAAATGTGATTATGTGCATGTGACCTACATATTGCCAAGAAGAGAAATTGATGGTGATCTTGTAAACGGGGTTAAATTTGCTTCAATTTTTAGGTGACATAGAAAATTTAATATTGTCCTTCAAAAATATAAAATGAAACATTATTTTATTGAATAAAATAAAATATTTTTATTTATATATGACAAAGTAATAAAAAAACATTTTTATACATTACTAATAAAATATAGTAAAAATTTTAATGTTAGGAGGCAATTGAAGTATTGCACAATTCAAAAAAACAAGAAAAGTTATGTCACATAATTGGAATATGTGCACATAACTAAGGAGGTATGAAGTCCGAAAACCCCTATGGGAAAGGCCCTTTCTGTCGTTTTGGCAACTATGTTAAATTGATGGTCTTTTTGATGTTTTTTCAAGATGATTAATTTTGACGGGTAAAATGGCGGGCTTGTTGATTTCTCGCTTTTCCCATCTATTTTCAGCAATTTTGCTTTAAAACATTACTTTAAACCTCCACTTATCTTTCGGTCATCGTTCTGGATTTTTTCTCAAAGGTTTATGTGATCTATGGTATTGGATTTGTAAAATTTTTTTTGCAGTGGTCCCGTATTTTCTTCAAATGGTAGTGTTTTTTCTAATGAATGTCCGAGCGGTTCCGTTACTTTTGTTATAATTGAAATGAGTTGGTTCGTTTTCTTCGATTTCAGCTTGAGCACGGAATTTTTATTTATTCAAGAGATTATCGTGAATTCTTTATCTGGGTCAAGATCTCAGTAATCCAATGCCGAGTTGTGGAACCCGTTGTATACGCACAATGGATTAAACCTTAATTTTGTTAAACCATTTACCATTGAAAATTAAACTATTTTTTTAAACAAAATTTAATTGTGTTATCTCGTGGCTTGAAACGATCCAGTGACTATTTGGTGTTGTCCTAAATTTAGGGTTATCAAAGCTTCACGTCTTTGCAAATGTGACACATTTATTTAACTAGATGTCGATCAATTCCTTAACATGTACATAATGTGTGCAATGTTAGAATTAGGACTGTGCAATGTTTGATTATTTTAGTAAGTTTAGTTAATTGTTAGTTAGTATTTGCCAAAACTCTAAACCTACCCTTTATATCTGTGTGCATTGTGAATCAGTTTTTTTGTAATGTAGCATTAGGTTGCACAATTTGTTGTTAGTTCCTGCTAAACAGACATCCAGTTTCCATGGTGTAGTCCAGTAGACACTTCTTTGCAGCTTTTTCTATTTTTGAAAGGTTGGATTATCTTAATAAGCATCCTTGAGGTGCCCAAAGCACTTTTGAATCCTTGATAGGTTGCAACTTACATATCATACATATTTGTTTTGTTTTGGTTGGTGTACTACAAAAGTATTGCTTTAAAGCATTGTGCCATATATTGATTGGATACCACTTTCTACTAGCTTGGTTTTCCATTTGCCACGTATTGAAGTAGCTATTATTCCCAATTTTAATGTCTTCTAAGTTCACTTCTTGTATTGCAATTTTTCTCAATTTCTTTTTTTAAATGAGTTATTTGGATTTCCGATAAGTGGGTTTTCACCGTGATAGATATGTCAATCTAATTTTTTTATTGCTAATCAAGTTTTTTTTTTTTAAATTCAATCTACTATTTTTTATTTTGTTATATATTTATATACTAGCAATTGCATGCGTCCAATGCAATGTGAACGCCGAACAATATATGTTATTTGTTTTATAGTGATAGTTATTACTTTTCTAGTTGATGTTGAAATATAGATGAACCACTTCATTTAAGGGTTCTATCTCTACATTTCACTTGTTACAAATTCGTACATATACATTTGCAAATCTTATATCATGAGTGGTAGCATTTTGCGGAGTAGTTTATTTGAACTAAACATGAATACATGAAGACTTCTATACATTTGTGTGTTTTATATCGTGGATAGTAGGCTTTTGTGGCCAATTTTTTTGGCACTAAACATGAATACATTTGCGAGTCAACAGGAACAATGCATTGTTTTATGACATACAAATGCAGAAATAGTCAAAATCAATAAACTATATACAATTGAAATGCATGTGGAGTTCCAATGAGAACTACGTGTAAGAGGTAAAATTTTGAGAATAAAAAACGCATATGTTGCTAAAGGAAAAGAATATTAGTTATATGGAAAAATATAGTACGTTCACATAGTCTACAAGGATGCAAATATGTACATAACAAAAGTGCAAGTAATATTCATTTATTTTCTTAATAGTACTTTCAATCCACATAGTAGTAGGAGGCAATAATATGTCAATGTAAAAGGAAATACAACAATTTTTTAATTCACTAAATGTAGTGGTTCATCTATATTCCTATACTTACAAAATCAATCACACCACTTATCAGCACAAAAATAATAACTATCCCTCTAAATCAAAAAGATATACCATTCAACGTTCACATTGCATTGTACACATGTGATTGCTAGTTGTAAAAAAAAGTTTGTGTCGTGATTAGAATTGTCAATTGATGTTATTGAAAGTGGTGTGGAAGACAATATTATAGGGAAAGGAGCCAAGTTACCATCAACCCCAACTTAAGTGGTTGTTAGAATCACTTAATTATCATAAAAAAATTTAAAATCTTTTAATAGATCATGATTTTTTCAATATACAAATTTTCTTTTGAGCATTAAAATTGTGTGGAAAGCATATTTTTAAGGGATTTAAATTAAGTATTTTTGAATACAAAGAAATTTAAGGTGACCTATTACTTGGGAATAAAGTCACCATTTATGGACTGCCTATGTGTCACCATTTCATTGGTTAATGACTTGATGTGACTTGCTTTATTGGCTAGTTTATATTTAATTTTTAATTTTGAAAGTGACATGTGCTCACTTTAATTGAAACAACTAATGGTACTTTATTTCACATATGCACTCACGGTCATTGGCCCATGGTCGAGTGAATGGCTCCTTTCTCCTATGTACTCTTCAAAATTGATTTGCCTAACCACTCCAAGCACATAGTTTTTTTGGGGGTGGGTTTGGGGAAACCGTTTTACCATAATTTCAATATTAGTGTTTCTATTAAAAAGATTAGATAAAATCTAGCACAATTGGATTCTTTCAATTTTGTAACTCTTGTCACCTTGTGGATCAAGGGTGAAACCCACCATTGCTAAAAAAATTAGTAAGGGTGTGTAATATAATAAGAGGGAAAAGCTGTTAAAATAGGTGTTGTTTAATAGAGGTTGTGTTTTGTTATTAAATAATCCTTGTTTAGTGGTGTTGCGCCAACAAAGTTTGTATGTCATCATTTTGTGTTGTCATTAAAAAAACTCTCACGGATGTATTTTCAAGTGAACCTAACGTCCAATTTGTAATGGATATGTTAGTCCACTTTGTAATGGATATGTTAGTTTTTGCGGTGGTGGCCTATTTTATTCAAAACATCATGCAACTAAACCTCAAAGTCAAATTAATCGAGTAAAGTGCATCGGTTGAAACACAAAGGCAAGCGAGGAAGGAGGTTGAATGACTTCTCGTCGGCCATTAGTAATGGGCCGCACGGTGATTGGTGTCATTTTCGGTGTTCGGATTTTTTTCCAAGATTTACTTTCCATTGTGTTATTTGTATGTTCTTGTTTGGTGTGATTTGTTGAATAAACCCATTTCTTGACATTTGGGAAAAGAAGCATATTCATCGAATGCGACTCGTGGGGGTAGTAGAAGATTCCGAGGTAAACTCAATATAGTTTGTTGTCCAAATAGTTCGTGAGCTTGATAACATGAATCTTTGACAAACACAAAATTCGAGTGTTTAGGAAAAGAGTTTGGGAACCTCGAGGATCTAGTTCACAACTACGTCTTTATGAGGGTAAAGAGACAATTTCTGAAGCGGTTGTAACTTGTCTAAACAACATTTTCAAGGAGCAACATTTGCGGGATGTATTACTCTTCTCCATGTTCACACTAAGGGAGGATGTTACGAATATCATTATTAGTGCTCCATGTTATAATCTAATGTGAATAATTATATTATATAATATAATTTACATGTATTTACAAAGAAATATTATATTGTTGAGTGAGTTTTTGGTAATAACTCACGTATAATGAGATAGGGATGAGTGAGTTGTTCACTTGTCTTTAACTTAGGCGGTTATAGCTATTTCCTTATTAATAGGAAATTGGAAAGCTATATATATGTAATGTCTCGTTTGAATATGGATCTATAAAGAACATTATCATGTGTTATTTTGTGTTCAATTTGATCCAAATCTACATTCACGTCACATGATTTCCTTAAACTCGACACGTAAAGAAGTGGCAACATACTAGGGCATTCACAATAGACAACAAATATGTTGGAGAAAGGATTGAAAATTTGTGCTTTCAATTATATCTCTAACAAAGCCTCTCACAAAGTGCACGAGGCACATTCCACATTTTGTTTACTACACTTAGCTTCACTAACATCTATTTTAAAAATTTTCAACTAATGCATACCTTTTCTACCCGTATAAGAAGAATGAAACAATATCGTGGATGCTCGCCTAGTGGTAGAAGACATGTACTTTATCATGTGGGACTAATAGCATTTCCCTAAATTTGCAAACACAATGAAAATAGAAAATACTAAATTTTGATAGAGTGGTAGCACTCACTAGAACACAACATTCCATTAGCCACATTGGTACCCTAAGTAGAGAGGCATGGCCACGGAGGGTGTCAGTGCATGCATGTGCAGAGTCTCCTTCATCACTACTAGCAAATAGTTGTCGAGGCAATTTTCGCCTCTCCGAGGACGGTGAAGCAATGGATGTGTCACGACAAGAAACTCAAAGCACTCGATGCTACTCTCGATGGGTATCCCCAACACCACCCGCACCTCCTACATGCTTCTCATACTCTTATCGTCATGCATGGAGCAACTACCAATGAAATTTTTGTGCTCTTATAGTCGGTTAAACCGCCACACCACCGACCAAACCACCCCGATAACATCGTGATGCGCGTCATTGCCAACAAGTGGCATCATCAATCGCCACCACCGCAAGCAAGGCAAAAGTCGCCGCACATAGTGGCTCACAATGAACAACAATGCCCCACATTATAATGTGGGGCCAAATAGTCATCTTCAATGAATTTTCCCTTCAACATGGTCCTCTACAACAAGCACCGGAGTCTCGTGTACTATTCTTCCCCTCCTAAAGCACACGAGAGAAATGTGGGAGTATCCAAAATGTGTGCAATTGACACATTGATGTTGTCAAACCAACATGTTTGACATTGAACCCCAAGAGCTCCCTCGACTGGGACAAAATTATCCCATTTTGGGGGATGCAAGAGTAATTATGTCATGGGATCAACTCTCAACATGCTCCACGAGTTTTAGAGAATTACGGAGCCACATCAAAGAAGATAGAGCCAATTTTGGTGGTGTTGCAACAATAAAACATGTAGTGTTTTTGAGTAACCGTTAAGAGCAACATTGGAGGTGTTGGAGGTGCATCCGAAGGCAACGTTGAAGCTCAATAGTAACAACTCCTCGGGGGAGTTCGTTCTTTAAGTGCAATATGCTCCACGACAAGATGGAGATCACTAATGGCATCAAGTGCGGCCTAACACTTGTACACAACACCACTCTCAACGTCTCCTTAAAGATCAAAGAGAAGACTCTCTCTCTGCGACAACATGCACAATGTCGAGCCTAAATATGCAAAAACAATGAAAATTTAAATTTAAATTTTTGACATAGTGGCAGTGCCATTGGAACACAACATTCCATCATCCACATTGGTATCCTAGGTGGAAAGGCGAGACCACGATAGGAGGGTAACGAGTGGATGCATTTGGAGAGTCTACTTCACCACTACTTGCACATAGTTATGGAGGTAAATGTCACCACCAAGGGTGATGAAGTTTATGATGTGGCACTCGTAGAAAAGAATCTCAAAGCACTCATTGTTACTCTTGGCGGGCATCCCCGACACCACCCATACCTCCCATGCATTGCTCACGTTGTTGTCATCGTGCATGGAGCGATTGCTAATGAAATTCTTGTATGTCTATGGTTGATCAAACGGTCGCACCACCGACCAACCCACCCCCACCGACACTATAATACACATCACCACCACCAAATGTCATTGTCATGATCGACACCAAAGTAACCCCCTTACAATAGCTCACAATTAAAGAAAATGTTTCGCACCTTGATGAGGCCAAATAGTCATCTTCGATGTATTTTCAATGGTTTTTCCCTTCATCATGGCGCTCTATAGCAAGCACCTCGACTCTATGTGTTCTTCTTCCCCTCCTAACATTCAAGAGAAGTGTAGGAATATCCACAAAGACGTGCGGTTGACATTTTGACATTGTCAAACCAACATGTTTGACATCAAACCTCAAGAGCTCCCTTTTATTAAGACATAATTCTTCCCTTTTTTGAACCGCAAGAGCATTTATATCGTGGGATCAAGCCTCGACGCCCTTTTAGGAGTTTAAGAGAATTTCATAGCCACACCATCATGATAGAGCCAATTCTAGTGGTGTTGAGCTAGCGGAACATGCATGGTTTGTCAAAATTGTTGAGAGTAGAGTTAGCGATGTAGCTAAAGGCGTCGTTAAAGCTCAACAATAGCAAAAACTTAGGGAGTTGGATTTATTTGTTCATTAACATCAATCGCTCCCGACAAGATGAAGGAGATCACCTGTTCTCGACGTCTCCATGGAGGTCAAGGAGAAGACCCTAACACTCGCCACACCATGCACAATGTCGAGTTCAAGGCCAAGGTTGGAGTTGGGTCGCTCGTAAGGGAAATCAAAAGGCAATAACGGTCTTTGATGTTTTTTCCTTGGGCATTGGCCACATTAATCCTTTCAAGGCAATGCATCGACTATGTTAAGCTAGTAGAGTTGAGTCTTACTAGATCATGTAAGGGTAGTAGATACGGTTAGGGACATGTCAACCATAACCAAATTGTTAGGAAATATAAAATAGTGTTCACATTATTATAGTAAAGTGAATAATTAGATTATTCACTAAAAGTTAATTGTTATTATGAGTTGGGTAGATAAATTGTTAACATAATAATATATCTTGTATTTATTAGGTAGTGTATTGTTACGTGAGTAAAAATACACTTAATTAAGAGAAATGTTATAGGAGCCGTAATAGGATTCCTATTTTATAGGACATGTTAGTCCTCTATATATGTATTGTGTTGCTTATGCATAAGAATAAGAAAAGTTTGTTGTGTAAAATCTTGAGTTTCTCTGTCATTTTGTATCGAGCAGTTTCTCCTATGGTGTATTGATTTGTTAAGGGGCATCACCAAACCCATGGTTGCCCCTAGTTGATGAGACACTGAGATAGTCTTATGTGAACGTACATCGGTTATACTTTTAAGTGATTAAAGTTTATTTGTTAGACATAGTTTACTCATTTGTCAATTTTGTATGCGAGAGGTGGAAGCACTCAAATAGATCTATCAATTAAATACTTTTGATACAAGACAACAGCTTTAGGAGGTTATGAAGACATTTAAGGCACTTAGTGAAGATGAAGCTCTTTGGAGTGAGAAGAAAGGACATTGGACAAAGACTACAATCGGCATAACATGTAAGTTAATCCCGTGTGTATCTACAATTTTGAGTATTGCTTGACGTAGTAGCATTATTTTTGGCTCTTGGATTGAGATTTGTTCCTTGAGCAAATCTTATTATTTTATCGTCCAAGCATAGACAAAGAGGAGTAGAACCCAACATGTCCCTTGGTGATCTATTCATAGACAAAAAGGCATGGTGATATATGTGCATGCATGGAATCATTTCCAATTGCGAACACATTGCAATAGAATCACATTATTCATTCAACTTAGCGTGTTTACATTGGTTCTGTTTTGCTTATGACTGATTTATGTCTCTAGCATTTCCATCCATCTCGGATCAGGATTTCCATGCTTAAGAGTAATGATCTCCTCACGGCGTATTAGATCCATTTAATTGTATCCACCACTTAAGAGTTTGGAGACTGAGTTGATTCCAAGGAGATCGCGAAAATTTTGTGTTTAGTTTATGCATTCCTATGAGATTTCATTGACTACAAGTTACAACCTCCCCGCGTAAGCTTTATTTTGCACCTTTTCTCGGCACGACTATATATTGGCGTCATGTTTGGCCAAAGGATAAGTGTGTATGCTTCCAATCGACGTCCCGTATGGTTTTGCATTAAGCGTTAGCGTGTCTGGACATTAGAAGTGACGTGTTTCTTGTGGAGTGATACTTGTAGACATCTACTAGCATTCATTTGTGTGTATAACAATCTCCTACTTCATTGTCAAAGCGACCTCCATTAATAGCTAGCTATTTGTATTAAAGTCTTCCACTACAAAAGGCTAATCTCAATTTGGGTACGGGAATATCCAACAAGTCTTCTCGACTCGCGACGGAGATAACAATAGGTGGATCGACCCCTACCAAATGAAAAGGCCTCTACTTTACATACCCCGCATTGAATAATTCGAACTTATATTGAGGAACTCCATGGTATTGGTCGCATAATAAAGAATTGTTGAAAGCCACATGCATTGACAAGACCAGCCCACATCTTCTCTTTATGTGGCTACATTCATCCCAAGTCCACACGTGTTTAAAACAATACAAGGTTTGACAAGCGTATGTTCATATACATTTTTTTTTTTGATCTATTTGTACTCAATAATGTGACAAACAGATTCTAGTAGAAGGTTAATAATATTTATCTTGTATGGGTCAAAGTCTAGGGTCGATATATCTTGTTTAGGTCTTGCATGCCAAAGTTAAGAGTAAAAGTGTCCATTTTAAATATTATTTTAATTGTTGTCTTTATCATCAAAGTTTACTAATTGTGTCATTAAAAGCCAAGAATCATTTGGTATTTCTTGTTTTGTCAAAATTGCGACAATTGTGAAAGTTATGTAATTGTAAGTGTCATTTTATGTTTGTCAAAAGTTTGAAAAAAATGTCTTGCGGACACATTTTCGGTGTAATCCAACAAAAAACAATAATTATGCTCCATGATCAAATCCAACTGAACTAGCAACCTGACATCGGAGGATGGAGGCAAAAGGGGGTTGGAGGTCAATCAACAACCTCTCATCAGTCGCCAACGACGGGGCCGCACAAATGGTTTGGTGGCATTTTTTCAATTGTCTCTGCATTTCAATATGCTTCTATTTTCAATGTTCCTATTTTTTCAGTGTTGGTTTGTTGAATAAACCCCTTTCCAAAATTTTGGAGAAGATTCATGTTTTTAGAAAACTCACTTTTGGGGAGCAGGAGAAGATTTCGAGGTAGACTCAAGGGATGGTTATCCAGCTAGTGCCAAACTTGTGGATTTTGGAGATTCAAAATTTGGGAGCCCAACGAGGAAAAGAAAGTCCAACAAGAACCCAATGAAGAAGGGAGCATTCTTGAATAATTCAGCTTGACACTACGCCTTTATGAGGGTAAATAGATAATCTATGGAGTTTGTAAATGGTATAAGCGAGCCTTTCAAGAGGTTGTTCGACTTCTTTGAAATATGATTTTTCATCGTGTTCACATTAAAGGGGTGAATATTGGGAATTAATAATGTTCACACTAAAAGGGTGAATGTTAAAAAATATAAAATAGTGTTCACATTATTATGGTAAAGTGAATAGTTACATTATTCACTAATAATTAGTTGTTATTTTGAGTTGGGTAGATATATTGTTAACATAACAATATATCTCATATTTATTAGGTAGTGTATTGTTACGTGAGTAACAAATACACTTAATTAAGAGAATTGTTATAGGAGCCTTAATAGGTTTCCTATTTTATAGGACATGTTAGTCCTATATATATGTATTGTGTTGCCGTGCATAAGAATAAGAAAGTTTGTTGTGTAAAATCTGAGTTTGTCCGTCACAAATGGATCAACAAATGTCCATGCATCATACATCAAATGGATCAATGAGATACCCCCGCATCCTACGTCAATGCACTATGCGACTAAGTCATTGATCTTTTGTCAACTATCAAAATCAATTATCCTTAATCCGATAGAAGGAACACCTATTAACATAAATAGTAATGATAAATGGGGATAGCTTTTATACCCTAGTTAAAATAACTTTTCGTACAAGCTGAAATACTATACTAATGTCAAAAAGTTGTAATCTAACGGGTAAGATTGAACTTATTGTCACACCCCCACTTGACTACATATCTTACAATTTTGGTTGAATAAATACTCCTCAAATTTTAACACCAAGATGAAAGATACAAAATATCTGTACATGTGATACCAAGTGTATAAAAATATTTATCCTTTAGAATTAAAAAACAAAAAAACCTTTCAAAAAAAAAACTACCACCACCTTTATCGGTTGCTCCAACATCATTTTTTTCTCCTAAAGTCTAAATCCAAACGTTTAAGAGAAATTAAAAATATGAAGTGGAAGTCAGGAGTGTCATTCTCACCGGAACCATTTAGATGCTTGAAACTCATAATGGCTCTTCTTACTCAATAAATTCAGTAAGGATGGCATCTTCCATGATTTCGTACACAGACTATTTCTTGATCTTTTTCTATTATCAATTTCTTCATGATAAATTATAATAATTTAATTGTCAAAGCAAGTTTCGGTGCAATTGCATTGAAATTCTCCTTATTGCGTGTGTATTTTTGGAATCCAATGGAGTGTTTTCTGCTCTTCTCAGAGATAGTTTTCTGTTGCATGTTTATTCTCAGGTGTGTGCCAGGAAATGACAAATTTGCTGATCCATCAGATTCAGAATTTTAAAAATACCGGGAAGCTTTAAAGCATGACAGGATAAAATCCGGAAAATCTGTAATTAGCCAATAAAGTTTCTATCAGTCACGCAAAAGACTACATGGAAGAAGGCTGTGAGAACCTCAACAGCAAGTCCCATGATTTGATCAGCCTAATTAGTGGACGCTAGGGACTTGGTGGTAGGTTGAAAACCTTGAAAATTTGAAGCTTGTTACATAGTATTTTCCAACGAATGAGAAATGTTGGAAGATGATACTCGATATCATGATCAATGTGCACAGCGCGGAGAAAGCCATCAAAAGTTACCAGCAAGCATGGGAGTTGATAACTTTTGCTAAAAGTTGGAATTCTCAACAGCCCATCAGATATGGATGAGCATATCCTTCATGCAAGTTCACATAAAATAGAGTGCCTGGTCAAAAAGTACTTTCCGTGAGAATCATCATTAGCTTTAATGGAAAAGGTAACAGCACATTACGTTCTTACCTTTTTAGGTAACAACGTAATGTGTTGTTATCTTTATAACAATGTGCCGTAAACATGTTCAAAGCAAAACATGTGCAGAATGGTAAGACTTGGACATGGAAAGCTGGAGGTCACGGGTTCAAGGTCAGGGCAGGAGCAAAAACATTATGCAAGCTCGCAGTCAACAAAGACTGGGCAACCCGTTGACTGCAACCTTACATGAGAAATAGGCACCACAATCAGATGTGTGGCTGCAGACAAACAATTTCAAATTTTGCAGAAATCCCTTACATTAATTCGAAAATTGTTGATCCGGGAGAAACTATTCTCATAAAATTAGAAGCAGCTGAGACGCAGCTAAAAGGCAGTAGTTACGGGTCTTAGTAGACCTTATCAAAGGCATGTTAGTTATTTAAACTGATCAACAGGTGCCCTTTCTCCGTACGTGGTCGCCTTCTGTTACCAAAGCTGATAATTTTCTGTAAGCAGTCAAAATCAGCCACCCTTAATCCAATAGAAGGTCGGCGTAATTAAAGATAAACACAGCACAAAACTATGTAAATTAAATTTCATATACAATATATTCCATTGTAAAATCTATTTAAGGTATTTCCTAAGTAGCCGATACGGCACCCCTAGACCCCTGGAGCAGTATGCACGCGTTTCGGGAGCGGAGCGGCCAGGCAGGTCCGGATACCGCTGGATACTTCTGCAGATGTACTCAGCTGTGTCCTGGCGTTTCTGGCCCAAAACTGTTTTTGTTTTGTTTTTTTTTTTTTAATTCTGGTTTAAATTAATATATCATTACAGCAGAATTACAGTTTTCACAGCACCATTATTCTACAGAAGGTATAGTTTAAATTTAATATATCATGATAGCATAAATTATAGTTTTTACAACACCATTATTCTACAGAAGGTATTTTTTTAAATTTAATATATCATTACAGCAGAAATTACAGTTTTCACAGCACAATTATTCTACAGAAGGTATATTTTAAATTTAATATATCATCAGCAGAAATTACAGTTTTCGCATACAGAAGGTACCAAGTACAAGCCATCATAAACATGGATTAAAATAGCATGTATGATAATCATAAATGTAATAAACACCTCAACTAGATATGGTAGGGACAAAAATTATGAATGTATGAGTAGTTTGTTTAAAATGGCTATTTAGCTTATTTTGTTTTTCATATGTATAATATGTGGTTAATTCTTATTTAGAAGGCTGAAATTTATATATTTTTTAATTTTATATTTTTTGTATTGCCGTATCCTACACCATATCCAAGCCCAAAATTTTTTTGCCGTTTCGCGTATCGGATACTCCATACCCGCTCCCGTAAAAACTATCGGCCACTTAGGTATTTCCATGGTGATTGAACAAATCATAATAATGACCTCCCTCATTTAAAAAGCCATGAAATGCACTGTAATTTAACGTATTTTGTAATAACACACATGGTTGAATTAATCAGAGAAGGCAATAATGGCAATCTTATGAAAATGATTGCACTTTAAAATTATAGTATTTACTAGTACAATGAAAGCTCAACTTTTTGGATTTATACACCATTGGCAGCAACCATTGGAGCATTAAAATACAAGTACAACAAGCAAATTCAACAAAGACAACATAAGTTTTATAGACAAGGGCATCTCAAGTTGTGAGTAGTTTGATCATCTCCCAACTGGCCAGAAATAAGAAACGAAAATACTACCAGGCAGTCGGTAGCTAAACCACTTATCCAATACTGAACCACACAACAAAGAGCCTTAACTCTTAGTTTTCAAAACTTGTTAAATAAAATAATCTGTCAATGACCCCTCTTTGCAGTGAGGTCAATAGTCTCACCTGAAAGGTTAGCGCCAAAAAGCACAGAAAGGAAAAAAATCTCACACGACCCATCAAGTATCAGTGTATCACTCAAACAAAACGCAGTGGTGTCCATCTAGGCTCTTCCGCATTCTCTTTCCAATTATGAAATCAATCAGCTATTTTAAACCTTGCCAGCTTAATTAGTCCTAAAATGTTGCTGTATTTTAGCTGTTTTATTCCCAGGGAAAGTTTTGGAGGGTGTAATTCAACATCATGTAGAATTTACCAGCTAAAAGTGTAACAATTTCAAAAATGTACAGCTTGACAGCAATGGGGGCCAAAAATTAAAAAGTCGTACACTGACACACCCAAGCTAAATTATATCACCATTCATCTAGTGAGCTAGCCACTTGAGTCTATGGGTGTCTGCCAAGTCAACTGACAAATTATTTTGTTGAGAAAATATCAATGGTCATCACAAATTTGAAGCTACTCCCAGCATATTATTACAGCACCATGATAATTTAAATAATTAATCAGAAGACCACAATGCAAAAATAGACAAAGAGGTCAAAGAGCTAAATAACAAGTCCTGCGTGCATGCCATCTTGTGATAAATTCAATGCATTTCAATAATACACGTCTTAATTTTGTACGTAGAGCTTTGCTATCAGTTGACATTATTTCAAGCAACCATATCTATTTTGGTTCAAATCAAAATTTCAAAACAGTAAATTATATGACTTTCATTTTTCTGTAGACATGAATGTAAACATATTTAGCCTGAGCTTTACATGTTGATCATACTGAAAAAAATTGTTAACAAAAGTGAAGATTATCTATTATCCATACAATCTACGCCAGTCCTCTTCTGCACTCTTTTCAATCTCAATGGGAGTATTCTCCAACAGGCCATTGGAGAATGTAAGACCCATCTGACTTGCTAACAGATCCCCAAGCTTGGAAAGCATCTAAACCAGAAGTAAGTTTTCAGGATTAGATTCATAATATCCAGAGTTACTGAGAAGTTTGATTATATGTGAAAAACATCTGGATGTGGTTAACTCAAATATATCTTATGAAGAATTTTAATATTCAATAATCCACATTTTATCTAAGAAATGTTGATGTTAAATTAATTTTTGTAACATGCAGTGTGATCAAAATCAGATGCGGTAAACAACATATTGTAGACACCCCAAATCCGCCACTCATAAACCATTCCAGCCAAATAAATTAGATTATCACATGACAATTGACTAATTTAACCCCCTTCGACTAATCACGCATCCCGTGACCAATTAATCACTCCTAATCACTCTTAACTAGCCACTAATCCTACATCTCCACTATCCCACATCTGCTAAAATCAACCAACCTCCCCAACTAAAACCTATATAAAGGACTTTCCAAAGGTACTGTTGTCATGCAATTGTGCAACAAGAAAATCCCAATTTTCAAGCATGACAACCATACCCTACCTGAAAATTTTTACTCAAAGGTCATCCTGAGTCCTCCAAATCACCCTAATCCCCAAGTCAGTCCTATCTTGTCTATTTGAGCAGTCCAATAAGTTGTGTCAATATGCCCATAGGTGATTTAGGGGTATCCAGTCATTTCAAATACTTCCACTTTGGAAGATCCATCAAGGCAAGGTTTTTGGCAAGATTGGGAAAGGCTATTCTCTATGTCTTCTCGAGGTTGGTACACACCGCCCGAAGCAGAACAAAAGGCCAAAACTCACCAAGAAGGTGTATCGGAGAGCCGAGATCATTGTACAATCAGTTTTGAAAGATTCTAGGAGGTTCTAGAAGTCTTGAAGCAGTTTCGACAAAAGTGGGTCTTGAAGGCTTAAGCAATGCACAATGCGAAAACAACCCCTAAGCTTTAGGAAGTGATTCAGGAGCTCCGAAAGGAGTTAGGAGTCAAACAAAATATCTTCGAAAAGGTATTTCAAAGCCCTAGAGGATGGTAATATCAGATTCTTCACAACACCTAGGCACATTATGTCCACATCCAATTTTTTGCATGCATAGCCTTGGAGCCTGAAACAAAAAGCCTATTTTTCAAGGATCAAATGAAAGAATCAAGAGCTTATACCCCCACCATTGGATTCATAAGGTCATTTGCAGACGGAATCATATAAAATTTCATCAAAAAACTCCTCCGGAAGCTCAAGATATGGTCCCGACATGCGGT
This sequence comes from Taxus wallichiana var. yunnanensis, assembly GCA_018340775.1. Taxonomy (NCBI): domain Eukaryota; kingdom Viridiplantae; phylum Streptophyta; class Pinopsida; order Cupressales; family Taxaceae; genus Taxus; species Taxus wallichiana. The sequence continues at coordinate 616,100,902 of CM031243.1, forward strand.
TCCCCAAGGTACAACTCCAACAGTTAGTCAAATTTTTGCCTTGAAATTTGAGCCAATGGGAGAGTGGCACACTTTTGTGCACCAATTTCACCAAATCCTTGGTGCAGATGGTGCAATAAATGTGCCCTCCTCTTAAGCCCTCAGTCACCCATGTGACCCAATCTCAGCCCAGGGAGAAGGTAGTCAAAATAGGTACCTAATCTTTGGCGGACGATTCGGGAGCTTTGTAAGGAGTTAGGAGGCAAACAAATACTCATTAGAAAGCTAAGAGAATCCTCTACAAGGTGGAATCATCAGATTTTTCATAAACCCTTGGTGCTTTTCAAGGGAGCTCATTCTTCGCAGGGACAATGGCAATCCTAATCAAAATGGGGAAATTTCAGAATCTTCGAGGCATAAGCAAGGTATGAGACCACCACCATTGGATTTAGAAGGCATGTTGCATGCAAATTCATATAAGGAAGCACCAAAAAAATCCTCTGGGAACTCAAGTTGCTCCACAAGGTAAAGGAGTTAGTCATTTTTTGGTGAAAATTTGGACCAATGGGAGAGTGGCGCACTTTTGTGCACCAAGGCACTGGTGGTGCAAGAAAATGCGTCACCCTCCCATTTAAGCCCCTAGACCCCAATGTGACCTCCTCTAAGCCCCTTTTGCAATCTAAGCCCATGTGCACATTTTCTTAGCCCCCTCACTTTTTATCCGGCCTGATCGCGAAGCGCCACATGGCCCAATAGGGATGTGGTCACTTTTTGCACCAAGTGTACCAAGCCCTTTGTGAACTTGATACACAAAGTGCGCTCCTTCCAAACCATTAAAAATATGCAAGTTTTTTCATATTTCATGTTGCTTCAGTGCTACCTGTGTGCACGCCCATGAAAGCTCCAACTATCAGAATTTCTTCACCCTGCCATTGTTGTTGCTTCCACAACCTTTCTACCACCTTCAACATATTTCTTCCATCATTTCACGCTGCTGCAATGTGAAGAATGAAGACTTCTGAAAAAAAAAAACCATAACTACATGTTGTCGAAACCCTTGACTCCAAAACCATAAATTGCTCATAACTAATGAACCGGTGATTGAATCTTCATGAAAATTTGGGAAAACATTCTTCATCCAAATGCCTTGAAGCTGCAAAAAAACCAAACCTCGAAAGACATCCCTGATTTTTAATGGCATCCATTTGAATTTTTGTGCCCTAGGGTGTTCTTCCTTCATTTTTCATCAATTTGGGAAGCGGTTTGACTTGAAAATTTGTACAGAGCATCCAAATCAAAAACCCAGAAAGAATCCGAGTTTTCTCATCAATCCGACATGGTGATTTTTAGCTTCTAAAAATAGCAAGTGTCACTAGTTCGCACTTTCCATTTTTAGTAAGTTTCCAAAAAAAGAAAACTCCCCTAGAAGAAAGAACAGTGAAAATCGCACAAATAGAAAACTAGGGCACGTGGGTCAAAAAGTAAAAAAAAAAGAAAAAAAAGCAACTTTCCAAAAATGGAAAGTACTTCGAATTGACCCCAAGACATTGTGGCAAACCTGGAGCGTGAAGAAAACACCTCAAACAAGTAACAAGGCAAAAAAGTGACATTGCCCAAAATAGCAATTCTTGGGACCTAGTTTCCAAAAATAGAATGTTCCAGTTCCAGGTACAAAAAGTTGCAATAGACTTGTTTTTACTAACTTGCTGATTTTTGTCATCTTCACATGGTTTCAAGGTAGTTTCATAGCTCAAACAAGTCAATTCATCCTTCACAAGAGGTCTTGAGGCATCCAATTTGTTCTCGGGAGCAAGTCGGAGCACCGTACAACGCAACAGGAAAACCCGAGGAGACATTGCTCAAACTAAAGAACAAGAACTTCATAAGGATCATAGAAGCATCATCTTAAGATCAACGGTGTCCAAAAGCAAGGCAAGACATTGCAAGGCACAGTAGGTGAATCCATCACCATCTCTCAATGAGCTGGGTAATTCGAAATGAGTTGGTCAAAGAGAGCTCAATGATTTCAAGTGGTTTGTCAATCAAGTATCAAGGAGGATCATCATGAGAAGTGGTCGGGTCCATCTCAAGCTCACTTTGGGAAGTCTCTGAAACAATGTTCATGTGAAAGGATTTAAATTGTGTTCATCGCCAGCAGAGACAATGTTCAAAATGCACTTCATCAAAGTTTTCCGATGAGTACAATAGTGGAGCTACATAGCAAAAATCATCAAAGATCGGCTTTCACCCTCAAACTTCTTGAGTGGACCGTAAGTAAGAAACACCCGTGGTCATCAAGGTGATCATTCAAAAGTGTTTCTAAGCACTCAGTTTGAGGTGTTCATGCATCATCCGAAGGAAGTCTCATGGTGTAAAGAGTTTAGAGATCCAAAGTTCACCACATAGGACATTTCATCAAATAAGTCGAACAACGAGGCGAAGGGTGAGGCATCATCTTTCAAAGAACATTCCTTCTCCCTACTCTCTTTCTCCCTCTTCTTTCTTTCCCCTATCTAATTCTTCATTGGGCATAATCATTGTATTTTGTCTCATTCACTTAAGTGACTTTATAAAGTAACATTGTAAAAGTCCTTTTAATTTATAAAAAGGGAACTTATTTCTCACTTCCTAGGAAGGTGAAAAGTCATGAGTTGAATGAGACAATAAAGAGTCATGTGGGGGTAGGCAAAGAGTCAATCTACATTGCTATAAATTGGGATGGCTTCTCCATTCCAAAGGATCCCAAAAATTAGATCCTGAAAATTGCATTCTAAAAATTTTGTACTTTGTAGCAATAGTGGATTGTAATATGTTGTTGGACTTTGTGTCATCCATATACATGAAATAAAGCTACATTTCTTCTACATGCTTTCTTCTTTTCCCTTGCTTTGTACAACTTGTGTAAATGTCAATCAAGGAATAGAGTTTCTGCTTTCCAAGATGTATGAATGTGTGCAGCTTTGTATGCATGGTTTCCTCTCATCGTTGATGAAATAAACATAGTTGTTATAAGCATCTTGTGTTTCTTCCACTTCCCTCTTTCATGCACTTTGCAAGTATAGTGATGCAAGAGCTTTGTATCTTCGATAGATGAATCTGAGAACTTGGTGTCTCGGGTTGTCCATCTCACTAGATAGCTTCATTGTGCTTTCCTCTATATTGAATGTTGAACTACTCCGGTTATTGGGTGTGAGCTCTGCAATCTACTCACGGAAGTAATCTTCCTTGCCTAATTTCCCTCCTTTCCCCTCATCGTTGTAATTTCTCCCTCCCTTGTACTCTACAAGCACTTTGCCACAAGTTCAATGGAGTGTCCCTGTGTGATCCCGGCCAATTTGGCCACCCACAACATTTAGATAGGATTAGGATTAGTTACATTCAATAATGGGAGTTGTACCATTCAATGCAGAGGGGCATAGCCCCGTGAACGTTGGTGGAGACACCTAATTTGTCCACTCGACAAATTTTCTCACCAATAAGTACATAGTAACCATCTTCTCATGCAAAGCTTTCCATTTTGGAAACCTTATTAAATTGAGAAACCCCCTTGTGCAAGAGTCTTGCCAAATTTGGAAATCCTTTCAATTTGGGAAAGTTTTTACCTCGTCCTCTTCTTTACAAGCACGTTGCCCAATCTTGCACAAATTGGCTTGTGCATCCACATCCACTGAAGCAAATCCATGCAACAACAAGAGCTTTTACATTTTATTATGTTTATGCATTTGGTTTCTCTTCGTAGCTTTATCTTGAGGTGTTATGTTAGGTTTTACACTAGGTTTTGCTTGGTGTCAATTCCTATTTTGTAGTTTTTAACTTTGTATGCATACGCATACAAATAATCTACAGCAGCTAGGAGCAGAATCACAAACTTACAGGTTCACATTTAAGGAATAAATTTTAAATAATATTTTTCTTGGATTAATAAGTTGCCACGTGCAGGTGAAGCTTATTACCTGTGTTTCATCCTCATGTTGAAGTCGAGATCCCTTGCTATCCAAACAGCTGATTCTGGAAGTTGGAGCTAGCAGCAACACTGCTGGGAGCAATAAAACACGAACAAAATGCAGCATACAAGCCAAGAGATCATCAGATATTTGAGCTGTTGGTGGTAGCTCTTTTAGACCCCTCACTAGGGCCTTTGAGAAATCAGATGCTTTGTTGAATTCAGCTGTATATAGAGATTGTTCCACATCTCTTACGTGTAGACTAATTAGATTTTGAGAGGATACTCGAACAACTGAAAGGCAAGGAAATATGACTGTGAGAGATGATGAATGGTTGGAAGTCCTTGATTTGATGAACCTCAGAACTTCATAGGCTACACAAGCACTGGTAGGAGACTTGTAGTTTTGAAGAAGTATCAAGGACACCTGCATATGTATACTGTACATTGTTCAGATACACGTCCTAGAATATATTTGAATTCAAAATGTTACATATAATGTATATAAAGAAAGTCTGAAACATCCAAGCTAATGCAATAATAAAAGCAAATTTCAACCTCCCCAGAAATTACAAATTAAATTTTTATTGTATTTTATATATTTAACAAAAAAATTGTTAAAATTTTGTTATGAATTTGTAACTTGTAATTGGCCCTTGCCATTGACAACTGTCAATAATTAACTTCTATTAGCTCACAGCTCTCAACTCTTGACTTTTACTATGAAATTATCAAGCATTCCAACCAGTAAGAAACCTTCTGCATTTTGATGCATAACATAATGATAAAAGAGCTTAACCATGGTAAATAAGATAAAAGAATCAACATAAAAGGACAAAGATTAAACCAGAATGGATGCACAGTAAACTGCTATGGAAAATTTAATATCATAGACAAGTTTGGAAACCTCAAAATTGAGAGGAGGGGGGTACTACGATTCAGTAAAACCGAATACAAACTGTGTGTCTGAGAGCACTTGCAGCCAATAACACCTAAAATATTAAATAGGGTAGTCAGGCAATTTTCCTTTGAAAATGTGATAGTAATCAACATGTGTAGATCTCCTTATTGACAGGAAATGATTAGTAGTTCCGTAAAATGTTTCCCAAAATAGTTCACAACCCTGAGCTCTAAAACAAGGGTTGTTGTTGTATAGGCAGATGAGAACATTTGCATTGAAAAGATTAGTGACATCAGAGATATTGGATGGATTCTAGAACGTTTATCCTCAAATGGCTGGATAGTGCATAATTGATAGGCAGTTACATTTTAGAACGTCATGCTCCACTAAGGGGAGCAAATTAATTTCGAGAACCAGGAGAGTGGTGCTAATAAAATGACATGACACTAATAGAAGCGTCAAGAAATGTACATTTGATGGGAGTCCGGCTCAGAAGTAGGAAGGGGAAAATGTAGTCCAGATATAATACAAATAGTGTTGCTAATCATGTATTTAGAATCTGTGTGAACTTTCTGCTAAAAGGTATCACATTGCCTCGGTTAGAAAGACAACAAATAAAGAAAAAATGAATCAGAATTCCTTTATTAGCTATGCAATATTCACGGCAATGTAAAGAAAATATGATACTTTTTAAGTTCAGTTTTGAAGCCACCCTTACTATCCTCTTAACATCTATTAAAAATGCATTAGTCACTTAGAGATGTAGTGGTTTCCTTTCAGTGAAAAAGGTGGAAGGGGTTTTGCAACTTGTTCCAATGATAGTGCACACAGGTTAGGGACTCTGTCATTGGTCTCTAGTGTAATGAATTTTTAAGGTGGATAATATTTTGACCATAATTAGTCCTACTGTACCATGTGTATATCCTTCACATATTTGACTGTAGTTGACGATGTCTAGGGGATGTTTGGGAGGAGGTAGAGATCAGACAATGGAAAGGCTTCTTCATAGCCTATTTGATAAGCATTACAATATTGGCCAAGCAATAAGTGATATATGTGAGAATTTATCTCACAGGGTAGAAGGTGCTTCATACGTCTATTCATTTAGCGGCATTTCTAGTCAAACCAAAGTTGTTCATTAGAAAAAAACAAGAAGCATACGGTAAAGGTGCTTCATGCCTCTATTTATTTAGTGGCATTTCTTGTCAAACCAAAGTTCTTCATCAAAAACAAAATGAAGAAGTATAGGCAATGCAAATTTGAGATAGAAGGTGCTTCATACATCTCTAGTCAAACCAATAGTGGCATTTCTAGTCAAACCAAAGTTGTTTGTTAAAAACAAAATGAGGAATTGCGATAGTGATTCTTGTGCTACCATATCAAATCTGGATTGAGTTGGTGAGGTATTTCTGGTTAGAGGTTCAATTTGCAGAAGAAGGTTTCTAACATAGCAAATTCCTAGAGGCCAATATGGAATAAGAACTCCCTTCATTACCTTTCATAAGTAATTTCAGATCAATCTTGTATTCCAAAGCTTAACTTATTGAAGTTTTCTAGTCCATAGATTGATTTTAACAATGTTCAGTCCACTTCTCTTCAGAAGTAAAACAAAATGATACACATAAGAAAAACGGAGCGAATATGCACACATCAAGTGTGAATGTCACTCAAATATAAAGATTCCATCTCTATGGCAACTAGAGTACATAGTTGGATCCACTAGAATGTGCAGTTATGCTGGTTCCGAATGTGACATCAAGGATGAGCTTCGTTTAGAGACGTTGCAGGAGAATAAAGAGAGCATTCTAAAAGGCCCCACCCATAGGCTTGTTCATAAGTCTTAGGAATTTGGCTCTAACTCAATCTTACTCCACGTTATGCACCAAGCATAACATTTATACCAGAATGAATATAGTATCATGTTAGCCAAGGGGTTGGGCCCATTCAAATAATGATGCTCAAATATTATAAGTGGAAGATATTCTCCTCGAATGGAGGAATAGGTGCAACTCGGGTATTTTATTATCTCGTGGATACTCATACAACAGTATCTATTCTTGTCTGAGGATTACTTTGATGGCATTAAGCAACATTATTATATCTCTTGAAAGAAATAGTGAAGCACTGTCTTACCGGATTTATCACAATTATTAGAAACTATTTTGATTATTTGTTCCTTTGACTGTACCATTCTAGAGTCTAGACCATGCACTTGGGTGCATAAGGTAATAAAGCCACTTTCCAAGCAAAGCAGATGTGCAAAGCCCCACAAACTTATCATGTCTTCACAATCTTTACAAATATTTCCTGTATATTTTTAGAATGTCATGAGACTAACGGGAGCAAATTAACTTGAGGACCAGGAAAGCGATGTTACTAAAATGACATACCACTAACAGGAGCATCAAAAAATGTACAAATTTGATGGGATTTGGACTCACTATTAGGGTGGGTAAAATGCATTCCAGACAAAATATAAACAGTGTTACTAACAATGTACTTGGAACCTGTGTGAACCTTCTGCTAAAAGGTATCACGTTGCATGGGTTGGGAAGGCAGCAAATGAGAAAAAGATGAATCAGAAATCATTTATTAGTTATGCAACACCCACGGCAATGTAAAGGGAATATGATAATAAGTACAGTTTTGAATCCTCCCTTACTACACTAACGTCTTTTAAAAAAGTATTAGTCACTTTAGAGGTGTGGTGGTTTCCTTTGAGTGACAACAATGGGAGGGTTTTGTAACTTGTTGCAATGATGGTGCACACGGGTTAAGGACCTTGTCATTGGTCTCTCATTTAATGAATTTTAAAGGTGGATAATATTGTGACCATAATTAATCCTACAATGTTATGCAAATATCCTTGGCATATTTGACTCTAGTTGACCATGTTTAGAGGATGTTTGTGAGGTTAGAGATCAGAAGAAGGAAAGGCTTCTTCATATCCTATTTGACAAGCATTCTAAGATTAGAGAAGCAACAAGCGGGATGGTGCAAGACTTCATCTCACAAGGTAAAGGTGCTTCATAAAACTATTAATTTAGTGGTGTTTCTAGTCAAACCAAAGTTGTTCATAAGGAAAAAAAATCAAGAAGCATAAGGTAGAAGGTGCTTCATAACTCGTTTCATTTAGTGGCATTTCTAGTCAAACCAAAGCTGTTTGTAAAAAACAAGATGAAGAAGCATAGCCAATTCAAATTTGGGACACTGTTATCATAAATGATAAAATGTTACGATACTAAATACCATGCTACCATATCGAATCCAGATTGAGTTAGGGAGGTATTTCAGATTAGAGGTTCAGTTCGCAAAACAAGGTTTCTTGTATAACAAGTTCCTACATACCAATATGGAATAAGAACTCCCTTCATTACCTTTCATAGGTAATTACTAATTCTAGAACAATCTTGTGTTTCAAAGCTTAACTTTTTGAAGTTTTTTAATCAGTAGCTTGATTTCAACAATGTTCAGTCCATTACTATTCAAAAGTAAAACAAAATGATACATATGTAAGAAAAATCGTAGCTTAACATGCCGGTTTGGACTGTGACGTCAAAGGTGACCTTCCTTTAGATACATTACAGAAGAATAATGCGAGCATTCTAGAAGACCCCACCCAGAAGCTTGTTCGTAATTGTTAGGAATTCGGTTCTAACTCAATCTCACTCCATGTTATGCACCAAGCATAACATTTATAACAGAATGAATATCATATCATGTTAGCCAAAGGATTGGGCCCATTTAAATACTGACACTCATATATTGGCCCAGCAATAAGGTATTTGGTGTGAGACTTCATCTCCGAAGATACGAAGTGCTTTCGTACTTTTATTCATTTAGCGGCATTTTCTAGTCAAACCAAAGTTATTTTTTGATAGCAAGTAAAAAGTGGGTTTTGAAAGGGGCCTAATCCCTTGCCATGACGCTAATGGGAGACATCAAGGTATGTGCATATTTGATGGGACTCGACTCTCAAAGAACAAAGCATTTGCCATTGAAAGAAGAAACATTAGAGCACAGAACAGGAAAGATAGAGCGAATAAACAGCGAAATGTCAGCCAACAGTCAGCTAATCATCATGGAAGAGAAACGTGGGGAAAACAGAAGAATGTAGTCATAGTTACTAATGTGTAGCAAGATTATTCAAACCAGCAGCTGCTTCCTACACGCATTACAGAAATCCTCCAATTGTTTCTCTATAGGACTCTCCTCTAGATTCTCCTCCTTATCAACCCTTTTTTTTTCTTTGTCCTCTAGTTCTTTTGGTTGGACCCTTTTTTCATTGTCCTCTAGTTCTTTTCTTTGTAAGACTAATTCCTTCCTCTTTCTCACCTCTTCCTACAGGATCTTAGTACTTGAGGCACAATTCTTGATAGTTTCCTTGTTGAAGGTCACCACCAAGTTCAAATTCTCTTTAATGTGTTTTACTTCCTCCTCAATATTTTCTGATATGAGATTAACATTGGAAATCTCCTCTCTGATTTGGCACACTTCCTAAAACAAATCCCACTATCCTTATGCTGACAGGGTCCCTCCATCTTCTCCTTACCCCTCAAAACTTGAAGGTCTCTGACCTCTTGCTTGAGTTTCTTGTTCTCGTTAAAGAGGCCTTACAGAATACCAAGTTGCATGTTTGTAACCTTCTCCAAATTATCAATTCTAGCCAGGTGATCAGCTTCCAAGTCAGCCTTTTTCTCCCTTGACTAGATGGGCTTCTCTTTAGGAGAACCAACCTCCGCCTCCTAACCACCCAAGTCAAAAGAGTGCCACAAATCCGGGGTGTTGTTCGAAAGGGCCTTAGGGTCAGCACTGGTTTCCTCATTCTTATCCAAGTCCAAGTCTAAGAAGTCAACGGGCAAGGAAATCTCATGGACCCCCATGGTCTGGAAGAGGTACCAACAAGGTTGTCATGTCCCCTTTTTAAATAAAGTATAATAAATTAATAATATAACTTAAGTGTCAAAAGTAACTTTATACTAAATTAAAGCAATAAATTAAACCAATATCAATGAGAAAATAGAAAAGGAAAGTTGCTTTTGGGACTCTTTCATTGCGGAACGTGACATGAAGACTTATAAAAGAAGATTGAGGGGGTCATTTGAGATTGTCTTTTTCCATAATATCATTTTAGATTTGGTGTTTGAGCTACTACTTCAACATTTCTGCAATTTGAGGATAGAAACCCTCCATTGCAACAAGTTTAGAGGACGAAAACCCTCCAAATTTTTAGAGGTGAATCCATTACAGTGGGTTACATTTGTGCTTCAATCAAGGATCTTCATTTTCAGACCTGATTTAACAGCTAGGGCACACTTCAAGGAAGTTTTCAGAATTTCTATAGCTAGGGAAGCCACCAATCAGTTGGGACTTCATTTGGGTGGGCTGTTGGAGAATTTTGGAGCCCTCCTAGGGCTGGGCGAACACCTTGAGGAGTTGGACGACCCCCTTTGGAAGCCATTACAGCTGCAATCTAAGGTGCAGTGGGTGCTAGGGTTTGCACCAAGTCATGATTTGCCCTAGGGCATCATTTGCAACCAGCTGGAGCCATTCATTTGCTATATTTTTCCCATATGGTCAGTTGTACTTGTTGCTTATTTTCAGTTGGAAAAATAAAATAAAATAAATTCCAGAATTGTTGTTTGTTGGTTCATTGTACTTGGGTTAAGTGAAATATCCATTTCAGATATTTATCAAGGTGTTTTCTATTTTTACAAATTGATATATTGTGGTTGTGAATTAAAAATCAGTTTTCAGTGTTTTTGTCATAAGGGTTTCAAGGGAAAACCAGAATTTTATAGATCTGTCTTATAAGGGACATTACAGTGGTATCAGAGCTAGAATTCTCCCAGCCTGTGAGGAGAAGTCAGATTTGAATACACACCGGTGAGGAAGGCCTCAAGTATTACCAAAGGAGAACACCAACAAAAATGTCATAGGAGAGCGAACATAGACCCCCTCTTACGGATGAGATGAGTTACTTGCAAGAGTTAATGGTACAAAATCAAAGGGAGATGGAACAAAGCTTCCAAAGGACTATAAGGGCATCTAAGAATGAATTAATTCAAATTATACAGGTGCTATTGAGAACGAGGGGAATCCAGAGAGGGCAGCTCTTCCGCCAATGAAAGAGCTTCAATCAACCCTCCTTCGAAGACTTTCAGAGCTAAGTTTTTGCAAAGGGAAGAAGAAGCTCCATTAGAGGGGAAGCAATAACCATCACTTCGTTAGGAGGATGAGATGGAATGGTTTCATGAAGGGTATCAGGCTCTAAGTCTAGGAATCGGCCATGTGATTAAGCAAATAATGAAAATATAAATCCTAATGCAGAGTCACAACACAATGATATAGCAATAAAACACATATCTGACCTAAGCAATAAGCAATTAAATTTAAAACCCTAAGTGCAAGAGAAGATGAGATACTTAGTTGATTTCGCAATAATTTTGAAGTTGTGCCGAGTTGGAAAACTCGATGGAATAGGATGGCAAACTCTGCAACCGAACCCAAAATTTGTGCAAGTGTTAGAAATGTTGGAACTAGAGCGCCTAGACTAGGTCGGGGGTGCTAGGTGCGCCAAGGACCTTCTGTAGCGCCTATGATCATGAAATGATCGAAAAGTGATTTCTTTTGTGTCGCTTCTATGTCATTGTCCTTTGTTGTTAATCACTATGTGTCATACTATGCCCGAGAATTCACCTAAAACCTACAAAGAGAAAGAGTACCTAAAACCCCAAAATACATCAAATCCTAAAAATAAAAAGATGCAAATGGGGAGTTGACTGACCCCGGTGGTCACCCGACTGAGTGAACTTACGATCCAGGACACTGCACTACATTTTAGACTCCATGTAGTTCTACGTGTGTGTGTAGAATCGTGCCCTAGGTGGCTCTTGTGCAAGATGCATTTGATAGTGAACAATAGCTAGATGTAGAGATGTAAATAGATGTGTGCATGGAAAAATGAACTTCCCCTCCTATGAAGTGTATGCAGAAGAATGCAGTCCCTTGTCCCTTGAATGGATGCTAGATGGATGCTTTGATGCTCTTGAGATGCCTTTGGATGCAACCTTAGGTGATAGTAGTAGATGCTTAGTGTTTGGTCCTTTATTATGGTCACATAGCTTTGTATTTATATGATTCCCTTGTTTGAATTTCAGTAATTAACCACTAAAAGGCCGACCACCAAGAAAATAAGATGCCCAACGGCTAGAAAAGACCCAAAAGATGCGAGCAAGATACAAAGAGGTTGGGGGCGCCCAGAGGGGACGAGGGCAGGCGTTATCCCGTGCATCTGGCTAGGCGCTAGTGTCAGAGACAAAAAAAAGTGAAGTATCGAAAGTCGACGGGTAATAGGGTGTGTAAGACCAAGAAGGAAACCAAAAAGAAAGCAAAGAGGCCAAAGACAGGTCAATTAGTACTTTTCTCGCTTAGGAATCATATGAATAGTGGTATGTGATTAGACCTAGAAATATACCCAAAGTGCATGATTTAGTGTCTACATTTTCCCCCACTTTATGTTGTTGAGTGAATGCTTGATAACATAAAGTAGATAAGAGATGTGTACTGATAACCATGTAGATCGATGGTGAAAAGTGTGTTGAGGAGACAAGAAAAAGTGTGGAGTGATAAAAATGAAGTGGAAGCTAGAGAGAAGAAGTGACCCTAGGGGTGAAAGCGTATGTGTATATGTCATGTTGTACATTGTTGTGATGTCACTTGATGCTTGATGATGTGACTTGCTGCTTCCCATAAGGACAGGACCTACAAAAGAGAAGAGAAAAAGAGTAGTCAAAGTGTGTATATGAAAAATTTGATCCAAATATGTAAAAAATGTAAAAGTGTGTAAAGTATGTAAAAATGTGAAAAAGGAGGAACATGTGCACTGATCCGTGATGAGTGAAAAGAGATAGAAAGGATCCTAAAAAAATGTAGAAGAAACGAGTTTTTTGGGTGATCTACATGCCAAGAACAAGTTTTGGGAGCGATCTCATGCCATCTCACGCAAGTGTGATTTTTTTTGGGCGATCTCACACCATGACAAAGAAGTGTAGGGAGAAAGGTCTAGTGTTATTCTCCAACCTTTGACTGCTTCCCGAAAATGTATACACCACTACAGATGGTGTGATCCTGTTTTGTTCAAATTGATCATTTGATTCGATCCAACACGAAAATAGAAAAAAGGAGAAAGCATGCATGTTGATTTTTGGAGGATTGTGCTATTATGAGAAAACTGTTGTGTAAACTGCTGAAAATTGTGTTGATATGAAAAAATGCTGTGTACTACCCCTGGTCATAGCACCCAGAAGAAGGGGGGCGCCTAAGCACATGTTCATGTTTATGTGCAGTGTTAGTGTTGTGTGTTGTGTTGAAGACCCAAGTCAAGATTTTGGCCATTTTTTGAGACTAGAGATTGTGTTGATTTATGTATGAATTATGTTGTACTATGACTATGAACTGTTGTATGGGGTGACTAATTCACCCAATGATGCCCCCCTCGTTTGGGGTGCATGCACGATGTCATTTAGGAGTATGTGGCCCAAAGGAGGACCGATGCTGATCTAAAACTAAATGCCCTATAGGGGGAGGGAATGTGCTTGGTAGAAACCAAGGCACACAAACAAAGTGGCTAGAAAACATGTGTTAGTGCAAACAAGACAAATATGCATATAGAAGACAAAATGTAAGCTAGCAAGTAAGAAGACAAAGTAAACAAGAAGACAAAGTAGACCATGAAAAGTGGGTTTCAAACATGGGACATCACTCACAATGTCACAAGACAATCAAGGTGAAGTGGCCAAAAGCATACAATGTGCACACAAGACAAAGGAAAAGCCCACAAACAATGGCAAACAATGACAAACAATGACAAACAAAAAAGTAACAAAGTATAAAAACAACCATGGTGGAAAATAGTTCTTGTAAAACAAATGTCACATGAAGCACCCATTAGCATGTTAGAAAGATAAAAAGTATGTCAAAGCGTGTATGATCCGATATAGTAGTGTGCTAGTATGAATAAGAAATAGTATAAATGAAACAATAACACTTGAGTGTGTACGAAAGTAGATGCCCCAAGAGCCATTGTGGGACTGGTAAGAGTACAAGTGCCAAGCATCCATGTTGTGTGTAATGATTTGTGTAAAGTCTGCATTCACAACTAGAAGGCAAGTGAACACGCATGTGTATATAGAAAAGATAATGACATATGAAATATCTGTCTAACATAGTAAGAAAAGTGTAACATGTGAGTATAAGTAAGCAAGAACAATGTGCAACCAAGATATGCAATATGTTGTGAGTGTGAATGGAATGGAATGAATGTGAAGTGAGTGTGATAGAAAGTGTGCCCCGAGTGAATGTGAATGAGTATGCATGAGATGAGGTTCATTTATAAATGCCCCCTCAACAATCAAGAATGAACCATAAAACAAGAGTGTGTCATCGGAAATGGTTTGAATTGTGTGCTAGAAAGATATGATCGATAAAGCATAGAGCGTAGAGAGTGAGTGAGTGTGGTGAGGTTCATTTCAGATTTAGACCCTCAGCATTCGAGTATGAACCGTGGAACTAGAGTGCATCATATGGAAGTGTGTGTTGATGAATGTGATGCAAGAAAGATGTGTCGTGAATGTGCCGAGTGTGAAATGTGTGTGTAGTGATGTGAGGTTCATGAATGTAGTATGCCCTCAACAATCAAGTGTGAACCATAGCACAAGAGTGCATCATCGGGTAATGATGATACAAATGTATCAAGATGTGAGATGCGTGTGAAAGACTAGAATGAAAAAGAAAAGTGAAAAGAAGAAATGAAAGACACCGATAATGTTAGAAGGGGAAGAATAAGTATGATGCCCCCAAGTGTATGATGATGAGAATGATCAAGTAACATCATCTAAGAGATCATCATTGTCATTCAAAAAACCGAATGGAGATGCATCAGAGACTTGGTAAGCAATAGTATGTGGTTGATCATATAAAGAGCCATTGCGGCGTAAATTATACATGCCCATTGTATTCTTCATCGGTGAAAGGTGTTGGTGGACATCCATGTGCATACCAATGAGTAAGATTTTTGTGAATAGCCATGAGAAATGAATCATTATAAATAGAAACATGACCAAAAGGCATGGGAAATGTGATGTCTAGTATGATTAAGGTCCAAAGTGCCCCCAATGTAGTCAAGCCAAGATTTCCCAAGTGTGAGAGAGTGGAGAAGTGCGAGAAGTGTGCAATGAAGACTAATAGATGGAAGACACAAAGACCATAAGCAGCAATAATATGAACATATCCATGATAGAGATGAGGAGAATGAGGTGGGAGGTAAGATATCATCGAGTGTAAACCCAAGCCGAGTCAAGCCATCATGTGTGCAAATAGTGTTAGAGCAAGTGGGATCAAATGGAATGTGATGCCAATAAGAGTTATTCATGAAAAGAGTGCATGTGAAAGGAGGAAGCAAATGAGATGCGGGCTCCTCATGAGAAGATGAAGAAGGTGAAATGACATCCAATGTATGGAAAGACCCCGATAAAGTACCATAGCATTAGTAGAAGGAGGGGGTTTTTGAATTGATATTCACTAGGGCCAATAACAATGAAAGTATCATTGAAGTATGAATCATCTATCTTGATAGGAGTAAAATTAAGATTGCACAATTTGTCATCAATGAGCTCAATGGTATCAACCTCATCATCAAAATCATCATGTTGGCATTATCATGTTGGATAATAAATATCAAGGATATTGGTAGGAGGTGAACTAGATGCATGAGTGAGAGGAGCCTCAATGAGTGGAGTGGAAGTGTTTATTGGAGCAGATACGGTGGGTGAAATGATAGTAGTAGTATGAGTGGAAATAGATGGAATGCTTGGAGTGGTGGAAGAAGGTGTGAAGCGCTAGATTGACCAATATCATATGTGTCAATATTGCTATATGGAATAGGTTGTGATGGAGGAATAGGCATAGTAATGATGGGGTCTATGTGGTAGAACTTGAATGGATCAGGGTCGCAGCAATGGTATGTTCATAGCCATCATGTAAGAATTTAACGCATCGATGAATAGTGGATGGGACATGCATGCATTGCATGAATCCAAGGTCTACCCAACAAGAGATTAAACTGAAATGAGGCATCGATAATGAAGAATATTGTAGGAACAATTTAGGCCCGACTTGTATAGGTAATGTGATAGTGCCTAAGCATGTGAGTAGTTGAATCATAACCATGAATGAGAGTGGAATTTTAGCAATTAGATTATCAAGTAATGTCAATTTGCTTTAAAAAAGGAGTGAGCACATAAATTAACGATGATCCATTTTCAATGAGCACATGTTTGATACAAATGGTGCCAATGATAATGATAAGCAAAGGTGCACATGGATCAATCAACAGATGGTGATATGTCCTCATCACTAAATGATATAAACATGGTAGATTTTTGAGATTTGAATGAGTGTGTGAAGGCCACCAAAGAATTATTGCTTTCAATGTGATAGAATGAAGGGTGGCCTCTAATGTATGATGACAATCAGGTGCATTACACAATAAGTCATAGAGAGATATTTTGGCCGGTGTATTCTTAAGTTTCTCGATAATATCATAGCCTTTAGAAGTGGTAGGAGGATCCGTAGAAGTGATAGGTGGTGGGATAGAAAATGGGTTGAGCCGTAGAGGAGGCGAGTGTGGTGAGTAGTTACTACATTGATAGTTGGATCAGCCCTAGGCGTAATAAAGTGAGGAGGATGTTGAGTATGAACTTGCATGAAATCAGCAATAGTAGTAACCATGCCAAAAACCTTAGTTGGAGTGAAAGAAGGATAAGAAGATTGATCCATGACTTGAGAAGAAGAAAACATACTCATAAGGTAGGGTTTGAAATCGTTGGGTTCACCAAATGATTAAAAAATATTGAAAATAAATGCTAAATCTAATTGTAGAGTCACAAATGCAATGATATAGTAATAAAGTATAAGATCTGACCTAAGCAATAAGCAAATAAATTTAAAACCTAAGTGCAAGAGAAAGGATAAGATACTTAGTTGATTTGTAATAATCCTGAAGTTGTGCCTGAGCTAGAAAATTGATGGAACAAGAGAAGGCAAAGTGTCACTGCAACCAAAACCCAAAAAATTGTGAGCGTCGTGAAAAATGTTGGGACTAGGGCACTGGACTAGGTCAAGGGCGCCTAGGGCACTAGAGACCTCTTAGGTGCCCGTGACTACGCAAAAACCTCTTAGAAAGTGATTTTTTTGTGTCGCAAGATGTTCATTGTCCTTCTATTAATCACTTGTATGTCACTATGAAATCATGCAAAATTCACCTGAAACCTACAAAGAGAAAGAGTACCTACAAAACCCCAAAACACATCAAATCCTAAAAATAAAAAGATGCAAATGGGGAGTCGAACTGACCCGTGGTCACTCACCGAAGTGAACTTACGATCCAAGTGTTGCACTACATTTCAGACTCCATGTAGTTATGTGTGTGTGTAGAATCGTGCCCTAGGTGGCTCTTGTGCAAGATGCACACTTGATAGCGAGCAATAGCTAGATGTAGAGATGTAAATAGATGTGTGCATGGAAAAATGAACTTCCCCTCCTATGAAGTGTATGTAGAAGAATGCAGTCCCTTGTCCTTGAATGGATGCTAGATGGATGCTTTGATGCTCTTGAAATGCCTTTGGATGCAACCTTAGGTGATAGTAGTAGATGCTTAGTGTTTGGTCCTTTATTATGGTCACATAGCTTTGTATTTATATGATTCCCTTGTTTGAATTTCGTAATTAACCACTAAAAGGCCAACCACCAAGAAAATAAGATGCCCAATAGCTAGAAAGGACCCAAAAGATGCGAGCAAGATACAAAGAGGTCGGGGGCACCCAAAGAGGGGATGGGGCGCCAGGCGCTGGCGTTAGTTGTGTCCAGACTAAAAGCTTGAAGTATCGAAAGTCGACTGGGCAATAGGGTGTGTAAGACCAAGAAGGAAACCAAAAAGAAAGCAAAGAGGCCAAAGACAGTGGTCAATTAGTACTTTTCTCGCTTAGGAATCATATGAATAGTGGTATGTGATCAGGACCTAGAAATATACCCAAAGTAAGAATTCAAGCAAAGGCTCACGGAGAGATTCAATAGGACTGATCCGGAAGTTTAATTTAGAGAATTGGTACAATTGAAGCAACACAACACGGTGGAGAACTATGTGGCTAAGTTTAAGAAGTTATCCATGATGGTGTCGGATGTATTAGAAAGGAGACTTATAGTGTTGTTTGTAGAGGGGTTGTGCAAGCCCACTCAAATGGTTAGTAAGAGTCTTTAACCCTCTCTCACTCCAAGAGGCAATTAAAAAGGCTTTTGATTTAGAAACAGCAGCACCTTTGGGGCAGCTAAGGACAACACCCTCCAAGCCGCCAAGAACATCATCTTTGAGGCAGCCAAGGTCAGCACCTATTGAGCAGCTAAGGATAAAGAGAGAAGAGACCCGAAATGAATTAAGGTAAAAGAACCCATGCTTTTCATGTAAGGATCCATGGACTCTAGGTCACCGTTGTCATGGTAAGGACAAATCCACTATATAGAGATAATATCGGATGGAGATTTAGAAGAAAAGCCAACAGTTTTAGGAAGCACTCTTGCTACACTTACAGGTATACCAAAGTATCAATACTTTAAAGTTAATGGAGCGCTTCTTAGGCAAAACATTATAGTATTGATTGATAGTGGGGCAACCCGCAATTTCATAGATGAAGGATTGGTGATATAGAGAGAGTTGGAAACAAAGGATGTAAAGGTTTCAGCGTCATTGTAGTTGATGGTTTTACCATGCCTTGCCAGAAAAAGGTTGAACAACTTAGCTTCACATTGGATGACCATCAGATGAGTGATGACTTTTATGTCGTTAGTTTGAAAGAGACTAACATGGTATTAGGAGTGCAATGGTTGCATTCGTTGGGAGAATTCATCCAAAACTTTCATAGTATGGAGTTGAAGTTTAAATCAGATGGGAAAGAGGTAGTACTCCACAGATCACTAACAAAGTTTCAACATCAGTTTCAGCAAGTAGAATGGAGGGTATCACAGATGTTAGCACTCTTTCTAGATCCCAATTGATGCATGATTCAACTACTCTAGATTCTCTTGTTGAGGTTGTTGAAAGAGCTTCACCTGGTGCATGGTTTCCTAATCATATCACAGAGGTGCAGCTAAAGCCAACAACTTCAAGGGTTGGGAATTGCAAATTTCAAGATGGATTTGGGATACTGGTATTTGCAGGGAGGTTCAGAATGGAAGGATAAGAATTGGAACTTGCAATTGCTTGAGGGCAAGCAATTTTGGGAGGGGAGGATTGTCATGTCCCCTTTTTAAATAAAGTATAATAAATTAATAATATAACTTAAGTGTCAAAAGTAACTTTATAAAAGACACTTATGTTTATTATTATAAAAAGTTACTTTTTGATAAAGCAATATCAATGAGGAAATAGAAAAGGGAAAGTTGCTTTGGGACTCTTTCATCATGGAACATGACATGAAAAGTTATAAAAGAAGAGTGTGGGGGTCATTTGAGATCATCTTTTGCCATAATATCATTTTAGATTGGGTGTTTGAGCTACTGCTTCAACATTTCTGCAATTTGAGGATGGAAACCCTCCATTGCAACAAGGTTAGAGGACAAAAACCCTCCTAATCTGCAGATTTGAGGACGAAAACCCTCCAAATCTTTAGAGGTGACTCCATTACAGGGGTTACATTTGTGCTTCAATCAAGGATCTTCATTTTCAGACCTGATTTAGCAGCTAGGCACACTTTAAGGCAGTTTTACAAATTTCTATAGCTAGGGCAGCCACCAATCAGTTGGGACTTCATTTGGGTGGGTTGTTGGAGAATTTTGGAGCCCTCCTAGGGCTAGGCGAACACCTTGAGGAGTTGGACGACCCCCTTTGGAAGCCATTACAGCTGCAATATGAGGTGCAATGGGTGTTAGGGTTTGCACCAAGTCATGATCTGCCCTAGGGCATCATTTGCAACCAGTTGGAGCCATTCATTTGCTATATTTTTGCCCATACGGTCAGTTGTACTTGTTGCTTATTTTCAGTTGGAAAAATAAAATAAAATAAATTCCAGAATTGTTGTTTGTTGGTTCATTGTACTTGGGTTAAGTGAAATATCCATTTCCAAATATTTATCAAGGTGTTTTTATTTTTACAAATTGTTATAGTGTGGTTGAGAATTAAAAATCAGTTTTCAGTGTTTTTGTCATAAGGGTTTCAAGGAAAAACAGAATTTTATAGATCTGTCCTATAAGGGATATTACAAGGGTATTCAATAGTAAACAACCTGGGTTTGGGTTTAGCCTCTTTGTCTTAGGAGGGAGCCAACAAGCTACGTTTACCTTTGTTAAGTAGATCAAAAGAAAGATGGCTAAGCTTCATTTCATTCATCTGAATAACAGGCTTATTCTCCTGGAAGAGGACGATAACAAGGGCTTGATGAATGGGCAAGTAAACTTTATTGTTTTAAAACTTGTGGACAGAAGCTTCTAGGAACATAAACAGAAAAAAGGAATGTTAATGAATCTTCTATGATGAAAAGATTCAAAAGGAGAAGTGGTAAGGGTAGAGCTTACAAAACCTACCTTCCAATGTAACATAGTTCATCACCTGCAAACTAACTTCCTTCTAAAGACTAGGCAGAGAGGCTCTCAAGATGTCATCCTCCAACTCATGAATTCTTTCTTTGTCTCTAAAAAACAAGTTAATTTCTTCATTCTTCCGTCTCCTTTCTTTAAAGCTTTTAGACCATTGGTCGCCATACTTGTCGCCTTAGCTATGCTCTCCTCAAAAGACCTCCACGAAGATGCCTCTCATAATCACCACTTTGTTATTCAAGCATTAGCAAAGTCAATGGGAAGACTAGGTTCATGGCGCTTAATTTTCTCGATGTACCATGAAAGTCCCCTCTTTTCAAAATATTCCAAATTGTTGATTCCTGTTGACCCCCTCACAAAGGATGGCTCGACAAGAAGTCTGTCACCACCCATGATTTCTTTGGTCAATCCAAAGACCATCTGCTATTTATTCTTCTCAGAGTCTGAGATGAAGGAATGAAGCATATGGATCCAAAAACAAGACCAGCCATGACCTTGTGTAGTTTGTCCTTTCAAGCTATTAAGATTCTTAGGGTTGTAATCATTTCCCAAACTATGCAATGAATCTTACTTGAACTTCACACAAGTATTGCTGTCATGCTGGATGATATTGGTTTTAATACTCGGTGCCTCGACTTTCCTTCCTAATGATGACAATTCAAATTGCTCAAACCCCTCTTTACACCTCTTGTCATCATCAAATGGCATCTTACTAACGATGCAAAGTGTGCTAAGTAGAAATTTCCATAATGTCCGCATCTGCATTAAGGATACTCTTGATAGATTGAGGTAACTCAGACAAATTAGATCATTTGAGGAAGTCAGCATTGGTTACCCCATTGTTGGCAACCCAAAGTTGTTTGTAAAAAACAAAATGAAGAAGCATAGGCCATGAAGAAGAAGAGGTTCAATTTGCAGAAGCAGGTTTCTTATATAACAAGTTTGTATGCGCCAATATGGAATAAGAACTCCCTTCAACATTTCATAGGTGATTTCAGACTAAAATTGTATTTCAATGCTTAACTTTTTGAAGTTTTCTTATTAGTAGATTGATTTGAACAATGTGCAGGCCATTTCTCTTCAGAAGTAAAACAAATGATATGCATGCAAGAAAATCAGAGAATATGCACCCATCAAGTGCAAATGTCACATATTTATAAAGATTCAATCTCCATAGCAGCTAGAGTATATGGTTTGATCCGCTAGAATGTGGGATTGTGCTGGTTCAGAATGTGATGTCAAGAATGATGTTGCAGGAGAATAAAGAGCATTGTAAAAGACCCCACCCGTAGCCTTTGTATGTCAAAGCTTACCTTTTTTGAAGTTTTCTGTTCAGTAGATTGATTTTAACAATGTTCAGTCCATTTCTCTTCAGGAGTAAAACAAAACAATATGCATGTAAGAAAAAAAACGGAGTAACTATGCAAAACCATTGATGCAGTCAAGGTCAGGGGATCAAGTGAACTATGACCTTAACTGTGCAGCCATCAAAATTACACTGCAGCTTTAGTCAACGCTATTCAGAAACACACACACACATACACAACAAATTATAAACTCAAAATTACTTTATATTATCATGGAACAAAGGGATCACAATGCTTCTCTTGACCTTAGAATAATCTGCAGGCTCTATTGGCCTTTCCTATCATCTGAAACATTACAATAAGCCTCTTAGGCTTTCATGTTTATCTCTCCTTGTCTCTAGCTGCTTAGCAATCTTAAGCTCTCCTCTTACTCTCTTCCAAAGACCCCTTCTTCGCAAGTGTATGGATGTGGTTATATAGATACACAATACACTTACATTAATTCTCTTAACTACTCACTAATGCCACAATTATTAAATGCATAGCCTTATCACTCTCAACTGCCCACTAATGCCACAATCATCAAATACATAGCCTTATCCCCAAAGTACATGTATGTGCACGTAATATATGAACCCAACTAACCTTACCTACCCACATGTGCAAATATTTATCCCACCAATACATTAATGACCCATGACCCATATAACACATCTCTATGTGGTACAATACTCTAGGTACATGGCACGTATGACAAAAGGGTGCCAATGTCCTCAATACAATAACACATCAAGGCACATCCACATATTATACAAAATATATGCTAATGGCTATAATATGGTGCCAACATGCTCCCACCTCAATCTTGTGTTTTGTTCTTAGAACACTTGAATATCTTCATGAGTAGACTGTGTGCACCAACATTTGAAGACTCGATGTGGCAACTCAGCACTTCATGCCAGCTCACAAATATTTGAAAAGACATGTCACATGTTCTATCCCCATGAGAACATTACATTCTCTACCTGTGATCAGTACCTCTCCATGAGGCTCAGCAAGCACTCCAAACACTGAATACCAACAATAATGCTTATTGCTACTAAATACTCTTTTTTTCAATGCAAGATTACATGTTCATGTGGGATGCCCCTGCATCATCCATCAAGGGCAAATGTCACTCAAATATAATGATTCCATCTCCGTAGCAGCTAGAGTACATGACTGGATCCACTAGAATACGGGATTGTGCCAATTCGGAATATGACGTTGAGGGTGAGATTACTTTAGATTCGTTGCAGGAGAATAAATAGAAAAACCCTACCCATAGGCTTTTCATACTTGTTAGGAATTCTGCTCTAACTCAATCTCACTCCATGTTGTGCACCAAGCATCATAATTATACCAGAATGAATACTGTATCATGTTAGCCAGAGGGTTGGGCCCATTCAAATACTGAAACTCAAATATTATAAGTTGAATATATTCTACTCAAATGGAGGAATAAGTGCAACTCGGGTTTTTTATAATCTCACACCCACACAACAGTATTTATTCTCTTCTGAGGATCACTTAAATGGCATTTAGCAACATTATTATAACTCTCTTTATTGAAATAGTGAAGCTTCCATCTCATTTGTACCTATGCTTCATATCATATCATTTATTATTATCATTCAGTTGTCATTGTCTTACTGGATTTGTTACAATTATTAGAAATTATTGATTATTTGTTCTTTTTATTGCACTATTCTAGAGTTTAGACAATGCAATTGGGTGCATACCAAGGTATCAGACCCACTTTCCAAGAATAGCAGATGTGCAAAGCCCCACAACCTTGTCATGTCTTTACAATCTTTACTAATAGTAATATTTCTTGTACACTTAACAGTTGTCCCCTATTTTCTAGATCACATGAGCTATTGCCAAATTTATCCAATGAGTGCACCTCTGATCAGTCTGTTGATTAACTGCCTCAATTCCTCACATTCTAAAAGCTTGCCATTTTCTATGCATCATCGATGAGATCTATTATAATCCATTCCACCTGCATCTTCCCTCCACTATGTTGTATCCAAAATGTTTTTCATTATTGTTAGATATCACCAATTTGTACACTGCTTCTTTTATTCTCTGATTGTTTCTTAGGTATTTGTTTCCATTTCCCCACATCTATTTTCTAATCATCCTAAACCAACCAAATCATGGTGATGTATGATCTATGTACTCCAGTACAAAGTTACCTATTAATTGTCAATGATGGCTCTTAGACAATCTCGCTCACTTATTCATACTCCTAGACCCAAAAGTTCCTTGACCCAACAAATGTTTTCTTTTTAAAAACAACAATTTAGAGAAACCATCGCCATTTATTAGCCATTATTTTCCTCACTGTAATTGTCTCCACTGCTCATAACTGTATTTTCCCTCTCCCATTTCAATCTGTTTCTTCCAACGTTTTTTAGATTGCTCTTGTCAATTTGCAGTCAATGAAGGAATATCAAAAACAAACCTCAACACCAAATCAAATAAATGTTGACATAATAAAATACAAAGTGGATAAAGGAAATCGTGTTTGAGAGAAAAGTTCAATATCAGCAATGTGATAGCCAATACGCTATTGAAAATTTGTTTTACCAAAGAAATTCTTGGAGAACAAATTAATGATCCAGGACCAGTGAATTTATTTATCTCAGCCTAGTAAACTGAAAATTAATTGAAATTTCATACTAGTGGATTTATTTCAGCCAATTAAATTGAAGTTAATTTTTCTAAATCTGCATTGGAGAACTTGAAGAGAATGAGCATTACAGTGATATATTGCTTCAGATTTATCAAGAATGAATTGGTTGCAGTGTCCTATGACAAAGCATAGAAATCAAACAAAAATCTGAGATAAAACATTGCATTCTATGTTCCCATTGCAGATTTACCTGGAAAAACGACTTCAAAATTCTAATAGAAGGCAGAAGGAACCGATCATAGGTGGTCCAATTTATCAAACTGAATGACTTAGGAAAAATCAGAAGATAAGTCTTTGAAATACAAGTTTCACCCCACAGCAGGGACAACACCAATGATGCAAAAGTTGTTTGAAAATTCCAAGGACAAAATAATAGCAAAGACTTCAATCATGGTTGGGGATGACAAACTACATTCGAAATAAAGGGAATGAGTGATTCTAAGGACAGGATCTCATCATATCCAGGGCCTCACCTATTAAGGACAGGAAAGTAACCAGAGAGAAAATCAATGTAAAGACTGCATTGATTACCCAATCAGCACAATAATGACTGCTGCTGAAATCTAAACCAGTACCAACTGCAATTTTCTTGTCAGGACATAATAAGGTTAGGCTCATCCCAAAGCTAAGACAAATATGTGGCGGGGCTGGTGGAAATGGTCGCTTGCTAAAATGATAACCCAAGCATGTGGCCTATAAGCGAGAAAATGAAAAAAGGTTCACAGGCCATAGAAAAATGAATCCAAAACCATCATTACACCTCCTAAAACAACTTGGGCCTCAAAAAACCCCACGAGAAATCACATCAGTTGTAGCCTTGGGAAATCCATGGGACCTGTACAATTGATTATCCCATCGACAGACACGACAAGCTGATAATGCCCAAGCTGTAACTTTGTTGCAAGGCTTGGAACAAATGCATACAGAATTTCAAGATTAATTGACAATAGAATCACTTCTAGCCATTCGATTTTGTGCAAGAAACGGATGCAAACCTTATTTGTCACCCAGAATAACTCTACAATACAACAAGAAGGAATAGTTGTTATTTATGCAGTTGAATCACTTTTTTTAAGAGGCAGTGCCGACTTAGTACTCCATTTTGCAAGCTCTGCAAATGAAGGCAGATCTTAAACAAGTTAATGTGTTCTAGTTATTGATTTCTCCAGGATGGAAACCCCTCTGCAAAGGTTTTATTGATGGTGTTTGAACTTCTCAATCTTGTAAGGAAAAATTATTTCAGCAAGCTCAGATATAAGTTTTGTGATTTAAACTATACAAGTCCAAAAATAACAAGGCATACTAATTCATGATGGAAACCAAGTACTAGAGGTTCAGATAAGCATCATATGAAAGAGTAGAAAACGCAGCCAACTTGCAACAAGCAAACAAGCATCCACAGAGACCATGACATCTGCTTGTCCCAAATGTATATTAAAAGTTAGCTACAGATATTCACATATCGTAGTATTCCTAGAAATTATGAATTTCCTATAAAATAGGCTGTAACAAATTCAAAGTTCTTGTCTACAGAGACAAGGACGATAAAACATGTAGGCATGCAAGGCTGTGCAAGGAAAATTTTCAAATAATAAATCAGCATCCAAAAAAACTACACATGACATAGTGACAAGTAAAGAATGTCACAATGCAAGCATGAAAAAGGAGTAATTGTGAAACCATAAACAGGGAATGAAATGTTACAACATAGTAATACTAATATGAGAAAAGTGGACAAACTGCAACACAGCAGATGATTAAGAAAGACATGGCATGTAGACTTTCTTCACTTCAAAAGACATCAGGGCAATAAATTCGCTGAGAACATGAAGCAGCGTGGATTTAAGAAAGTTGTTGCATCCTACCAGAAGGTATTATGAAAACTGTGTTCTTGTAGACAACAGCTATTAGTGCAACCATGAAATGGCCTACATAGCTACATGATTCGCTCTGGCCTTGAACTTTTCAGCTTGATCGACCCAGTTAAAATCCCCAGTCTATGGGTATTGGAACTTACTGTGGTCCACAAACATTGAAAAACAAAGTGTCTTTAATTCTTTGGCCCTGAAGGCTATGATCGTAACTTCCCCGCAATAATTTTCCACAAATTTTATTTCCCATAAACTTGTAAGTTTATTGATACCTCTATTCCCGTCTTCTTAACAACTGAATCTAATTTGTGTAGTAAATATAACTATTTCGTCAAAATTCAACCGAGGCTCGAACGGAGTCATCTAGAGTCACACAGGTAACCTGGGTTGGCATTGTGGCAAACACTTGGTCTTACCACTAGATAATGGTTCGCTGAATCTTGATATATTTGTGGTACTCGGCTAGACTTTACCCTAGTTAGAATGAGGGTTTTTATATTCTTCATAAAATTAATACGTTTAAGTTTATTCCCCTGAACACAATCAATCAGCGAAACTAGGGCAAAAGTTCGAAAGGAGGAATTTCGAAATAGAAGTATCTGTAATATTCGATCTAGACTGGAAATGTTGAATTTGTTTCAAAAGCGGGAATGTAATTGGGTTTTAGGGTTTATTGCATAAATTTGCATCCTATATCAGAGATGGTCAGAAAAAATAGTGGGCATTCAAAAAATACCTGCGGGTAATCCTGTGAATCGACAAAATTTATTATTTGACCAGATACAACAACATCCGTGATACCATAGCTGTCCAAAGGTATTTCCAATGGCTTTTCTCTGCACAAAAAGGCCATTTGCACAGTTGGATGTTAAAGTCAAAAATAAACACAAATCTACGCCTGCTAAAATGCCATTGAATTACGTGGTATGTTGAAAACATGAACATACAATCTTTTCCATGATGAAGAAGGGCTCTGGCGAAGGGCATTTGCAAGCCTTGTGCCTACTGCATGACCATCTCGGTGGACTACAATCACCTTGTCTGATAATTCCATTGAATTCCACGTTAAAAAAATGGTTGAGAGTGTACAGGGCTTAGCTTTTGAGCATTCAATGACGATTGTTCACATCAAAGCAAATGCAACCGCAGAAGTATCTAATTCGATATAAATAAATGTATACTCGTAAATTGAACCCTTCTCTGAGGAGAAATTGAAAAAGACCCGTCTACAAAAAGGAAAACTGATTTCAGTTTTTGATTTCTAAGGGAAAAAGTTTCCAACAGAGGGCTGCAAGTTGGGAGGAGATGTCACACTATCTCGATGACAGCAGACACACGGTCATAGTATTCATAACTAGCAATGGCATATGTACAATGCAATGTTTGATTTAGAGGGATAATTATTACTTTTGTAATTATGTTGATAAGGTGTGTGATTGATTTTGTAAGTGTAGGAATATAGATGAAGCGTTATATTTAAAGGTTGTATTTCTATATTTCAAATTTGTTCACAACCTGATCATAAATCGAACCCTGCCCAAGTCGCTTGTGTAGGAGTAAAAGAAATACCCAGAGACTTCAAAGAAACAAATTCAATTGAGAAAAAGTAATTAAGATGCAAAGTATTTATCTAAAATGATATATAGATCACATCATATTCAAGCAGACTGAAAAATCCGTAACCAAATGAAGGGTTGTAGCGATGGCAGACATGGGTAAACGTACGTGAGCCCACAGTCATGAAAAAACAAAGAAGTACATGCCAAATATGTCAAAGGGTTGCTAGGAAATTATTTTGCTAATTGTTTTGACAAAAAGGATGTTTCGTGATGTTGAATGTGGGCAGCCTTTGCACCAATTCAGTTTTGTTTCTTATGGTTTTTGGATATCAACAATTAACTGATGCAATTAATAGTAGTTGTTTTTTAAATAGATCAGGTTCCAGAGACTTTCTTCTATTGTTATCAAAATATTGGCTAACTTGGATATGTATGATGTTGTGTAAAAAAATTATGGACCAATGCAATGAACAACATCCATATCAAAACCATAAATTGTTTGCATCTGTTTGGGTTTAATAATACTATTGTGCATAATTATTGAGACTAATCATCACAACATACCCAATGAGGATTGGATTTGTAGGCTATGAATACTCTGCGAAGTTGAAAGTGAGGAACATTCTATTTTATATTTCCTATCTAATATGAAATTTAGGGGACATATATTCTTTATTTCATATATTGCACAAGGAAATGGATAATAAGAGTCATCTTCTATAAGACCGAAGGACCTCCTGATGATCTAAATTATGACATTCAAATTGTAGAATTTAGATAAGAGAAATATTGTCATCTTTAGAATTGTCCCATAAATACATATCTTGGTCTGGAACTCTCAATGTGAAAGAAGCCAAACCAGATTTTTCAAGAAATATTGTCATCTTTAGACCTCAAACCTTATGTCCCATGAATACATGTCTTCATATGGAACTCTCATTGTGAAAGAAGCCAAACAAGATTGATTGAGAAATATTGTCATCTTTAGACCTCAACTCTTATGTCCCATAAATACATATCTTGGTCTGGAACTCTCAATGTGAAGGAAGCTAAACCAGATTCATCATGATAGCTAAATTTTGTTTTAATTGAATCCACAAAAATTGTTTGTGGCTTCACAGAGCAATAGACTCCAAAAACACCACAACCTCGGGCCTTCAAACTCACTGTTGTACTTGTTGGATCAGACACATATGCACTAATAGCTCCTCTAGAATTGAACATTTTGATCAACCCAATAAGAGCAAAGGTGATGCCATTGTCCAACTCCTACATTAAGTTAAATTGACACACTTCAGTTGAAGATATCATTTTGTGTTTGAATGCTAACGACAAAATCAAAAAATCATATGGCAAATAAATATCAATATTTTAGAACTCAAAACATAGCTTTTCATATTAATATAGATAGTGAAACCTTCATTGAACTTGTTATTGGCTGCTGCCCCTGAAAACACAAAACAACTATGTTTTGGTATACCACATTGGATTGGCATTCTTACAGGTCAGTAAACATCAAAATAGAAACATGTCCAAAATGCAGAAATGTTGATTTTCCAAAACTCTTGGAAATGGAACGACACATAAACATCCATACAATAAATTATAAAATATAAATATACATTTAAAAATACATACATAATAATCATTTTAGTTGCCATAATGGGGTTTGGGTGGATCGGTTAAGACGGATGGTTGTGTCCGGATCCACCCAGGTTTAAATCCGTTGGGCGCGATCCCTTCGGGGTGGTTATCGGTGGTGGTGGAGGTTACATCACCGGTGGTTACGGCTATGATTATTCTTGGCGATGGCAGACTTTACATCGTCGGCATTGGCATTCGCAACAGTGGTAGCTCTAAAAATGGTGGTGGCGGAAATTGCATCATCGGTGCGGGCTCACTGGTCGTGTTCTTGGTTGGATTAATTGTAATATCTTGTCTCTGGACATTGGTTGTAATGGGTGGGGTCCAAGCAAACCCTCTGGTTCATAGCTCCGGTCAAAAGCATTTATCAATCAAAAAAAAAAAAACATTTTAGTCGATAAAGTTTTAAAAACACTTGAAAATATAGTTATCACACAAGTTCAAAATATTTAACATACTTAAAAATTCATTTATCTGTGTGACATATCATGTTTTATAGAGTTCAAAGAGGCTGAAATATAAAATATTCAAAATAACAAATTGGTGTAGTGTGTTGAAAAAATTTACAATGTTAAAAATGTTTTTTGCTTTGATTAGGTTTTTAACTTTCATTTTGTGTTTGACTATTGGTAGGGGGTGGGTTAAGGTAAGGGCAGGTAAGGTAGTATTAGTTTTTATTATTTATTTTTTATTTATTTCAAACGGACATCTTACTCCCTTTATGAGAGTATAGAGATGTAGAATCACCATTCCAATGTTAAATCCAACGCAATCTTTGGCAAATAATCCACATCCTTTGGGCGAATGGTAGTAGCATTGGTTTTGGATTGGAAGTCATGAATCAAATTCTTCTTATCAACCTGACACCATCCAGCACCTTGACAATTAAAGACGTCAAAAACTCCAGTGTGCTTGTTCAAATTCCAAATTTTTAGTAAGCTACAAGGAAAAGCACACACCAGAGAACACAATAAATCTTGAATGTCCCCAAAGAAAACATCATTTAATATTACTCTGAGGCACCTAATCACAAAGACATTCTACAGACAGATTACATAATAATTTTCATCACAATAACCAAAGTGAATGGAGGGCAATGTGATTGGCCTCGAGCAGCTGTTATTTTCTAAGGTAATGAGATCATATTTTTTTAATAAAAAATGTGAGGAAGGTTCTGATTCCTTTGAAGGGTAGAAAATTTTCAATTAAAGTGTGAAGAGCAGTAACTTATATAATTTGGAGGAGACGATTTGTAGTGCCAGTAAGTGTAACAGATGGTGCAATAAAGTAGTGTATTGAAAGAGCTGATGTAATCTAATGGAATGCATCTAATGTCCATTGTCTATAACTACACTCAGTGACCCATGCTCTACTTTCCTTGAATTTTGAGGTAGAGAGTAATTGTTCATGAATTCATAGCAGTGTGTGCCACTAGCTATTATTATTTACAAGCCTTAGAGATCACATTTGAGAGACATGGAAGAGGAGGATGCAAAAGGAGGTTGGTCTGATTAATTTATTGTTGTTAATGCTATTATGGAGGCAGCCTTCATTAGAGCAACACCCACAAAGAGATCATGGGCTTGGAAGGCTTTAATTCTTCTTTCGGTATTTGTGATATTGTTTTTGTTGAGGGAAAGGAAAGGTTTTCTGAGATTGATGCCAATTCATCTCCGTTGGGGAGATATAATTTTGCTCATCTAGTTTTAAGGAGCAGAAGAAAATTGTCTAGGATTCATAAGCATTTAAGAAAAATAAACAAGCCTGTTATCAAAAGCATTCAGGTAAGTGTTGAAGTAGTTCATAAAATTTATTAAGTACATTAAATTTTTCTTCGAGCAAATTTTCTCAGAATTTATATTCTGATGTTTATAAAAATAATATTCAATCAAATGCAAAGCTCATATGGAGATATTATAGACTGTATTAACATTTGGAAGCACCACCTGCTTTTGATCACCCACTGC
The DNA here is from genome assembly GCA_018340775.1 of Taxus wallichiana var. yunnanensis. NCBI lineage: Eukaryota > Viridiplantae > Streptophyta > Pinopsida > Cupressales > Taxaceae > Taxus > Taxus wallichiana. The sequence continues at coordinate 616,132,458 of CM031243.1, forward strand.
TTAAGAACCATAAGGTCAAGGTAAGAAGATATCACAACATGAACACAAACACCCTTCTATTTCCTTAAAATCTTATTATTAATAGAATGAACTCACTTAGTTCTATAAACTGAATAGAACATGTTCAATCATATAATCTGGTTTGGGAGTGTTTCATGCTATACAGGATCTTCACTCATATCTAGCAAGTGTTGGCATTGATGGTGTCAAAGTAGATGCAAAATTAGCTTGGGCATACATTAGTAAGTCGAGATTTTAACATATATTTACATTGTGGTGAGTACAATTACCCCGCCCATAACATACTTCATATGATGTTTATCCTTTCACTTTGACATACTTAAGATCAAGAGAGGTCACTTGATGCAGTAGCATACACCCATAGAAGCCTGGTACTTGAAATGTTCTTGCTTTCACAATAATGGGACTTGGTGGGCCCTTTCCTCGAGTCTTTCAGGCCCCTTTATTGGGAGTGTTGCTTGCCCAGATAAATAAATCAGCTCCTTTAATGTTTACATTGTATCCATCCCCAAAATGTGATGACACTGTCCAAAAAAATAGACTCCCAATGGTTTAAGTTTTAACAATAAAGTAAGCAAGCACAAGAGTGTTGTTCATAAGTTGAAACCTTTGTTTAGCTAGATGCATAATTTTGAAATGAGCACATGATCACCCACATAATGCCAATACTGCTAATTCCAAATATTGCTTATCAAATTTTATAGGACATCCTTACATTGCAGATGTAGCTTCATTCCAACCTATAACTTGTCATCATACTGTCAAATTATGAAGGGAAATGATCATTACCAAATTGATTCTCGCGTGAGACTCTATAATACTGACGATCATGCATCTATGACAACTAGTTCCTTTAATTCCTATCTTAAAAAACATCTTACCTTTATGACAAAAACAAAGCCTCATATATTGCATAATAGTCTTCCATTAAAAAAATAAAGGGAAAAATAAATTGATATGACAAATTGGAAAGTTTGCTGCAAAACCCAAACAACGATGTTGCATCAGGCATACATCCATTGCAGCTAATCCCAATAATGCCTAGCTATAAAAATAATACTAAACCTCAATATTCTACATAGTAATTTTCCATTGAATTCGTATAGAGAAAAACAACTAAACCCTAACATTTTGTGCTAGTAATTTTCCATTGAACACATATTGGGTAAAAAAACAAGACATGAGAAAAATTAGGAAATTTGATAAGAAGAAATTTACTGCTAGAAATAATCTCTGGACACATCCTCTTGAGCAGAAGCCTTAATTCAGCTGCACATCTTGAATGCCAAAACCAGGATCACCTTCTAACTGGGCATTATAGCTATGGAACTTAATAATACAAGACTGGGCAATGCAGTCGATACAAAATAACAGCAACACAAAACATATGACAACAAGCCCCACAAAAATATACATAGCCACCAAATAAAAGAATTTGGTGAACCCAACCTATGCTCTAGGATAACCTTCTTGTTTTGTATGTTCTACAAAAGTATTTGATATTCTGGATGGACAGGGTAAGGAAAATTCCCATGCACTATATGGAAGTCAATTACTTGATAGAGAACCAACATCAATTTTAGTGAAAGATCTACTTTTCTAAGATCTACTTTTCTAAGGCAGTATGTGATCCACATAACATTGAACTTTCCCCAAGGTGTGGGACCTTGCAAATGGAAAAGCTCTCAGATTAAAGGTTGGTTCCTATTCCTCTGTTTAGGTGCATACGTGAGAACTTGCTAGAGGATCTATCTCTATACCTAATCTAAAATTTTCCAAGGAGACAGGGATAAAAAGGGATATAAGAAATAAGAAATGACTAAACTACAAGGTGATGCACCGAAGGAATGATGAACATTAGTTTTGTTGATAGACACAAACCAAAAAAATACATACAATAATCAAGCACAGATAACCATATTTATAATGAAAGACCAGATGTGAGAAAAAGAGACAGAAAGGATCTAGAATCGATCACAAACATGTTTTATTGCTCTACAGATTGATACAATGCATTACAAAATAGCCAGGAGGCAAGAACATACTGCAATTTTAATGGAATTCCTTGAACTCCATGAATTCCTTTGCTAGAAGGAAAGGGGAGCCTGTAAAAAAAAAGAATGTCCAACCCTTTACAATGAGTCCCGACCCTGTATTTATAGATTCGATCTGAGAGGAGAAAAAGAAAAGAAGCGGGAAAATAGCTCCAAGCTCAACCACCACTATTTAATGTCTCCCATAAAATTTGTTCCAAATTTATCTTGACTGCATCAAATCCTTATTCAAGCCTCGAAGGAGGAAGAAACGGCGGAGCAAATCGAATCGATCTAGTTGTTGAGGTAAGAAGATCCTACATTAAAGGCCCAAATGTTTTCTCCATTTTTCACCTACTAAGGCTAAAAAAATGATTTTTATCTTTCCATGGCGTAGAGGATGTCGAGATGCTTCCAACGGTGTAAGATTTGTAATATTTTGAGCCTTGAGTGAAAGATATGCCCCTTCAAAGTTTGTATCGGGTCCATACAAATGGGTGGGAAAACAATTTGAAAAATGGGTCTCCTTTTTAATATGGGGCACGTGGCAGCCAGATTAGGGAAAAATCGAGGTTTGCGGGTCCGTGATTTATATCTTTTCCCCCTTTTTGCAAAAAAATGCAAAACTCAGAAAACTCTACGTGGCCCCGACGCTCGCTTGGACACGTGGCACCCTTTGGTTGGTTGGGAGATGCGCTTCAATTTTATCTTTGTGCCTTTTGACAAAAGGAAAATTTTCACCTTTTCCTCGACTCCCCACTTTGACCTTGACTCGGGCTCAAACGCTGACTTTTTCCTTTGGGCGGAGTTGCGGCCCATTTTGCAACTTTTACACCTTTGGAATAAAAAGGGGAAAAAAACCAACTTTCCCCGATGGCCTTTAGCTTTAGTCTTTGCTAGTTTAGGCTTGCACACGCACATGGCACTTCCTCCTTTGCTGCCTAATTTCTATATTTTTGGCTAAGTCTTTTTGCTTGGTGGGGTCATATTTCTTGACTGGGACATGGCAATCCGATCTAGCACTCATTTGGAAACCCTCTCTCTATTTCGATCCTTGAATTAGCACCATTTAGACACTTGGCACTCTCTGGTCTTTCCCCATGCATTGACTATTCAACCGACTCTGCCCCTTTTTGAGACTGGACATGTGGAGGCACCACGCTCGCTTGAAATCCCGATTCAAAATTTTCCTTTGAAGGAGCATCGAGTTGACACTTGGCAGCCCCGCAGCAAGTCTATGGACTTTTCAATGGTCCCTTTTATCCTTTTGGACTCTGGGCCACGTGGAGAGCTCGCGCTCATTTGGGTCTCCGCCTTTGGACTAACTCTTGGAGATGCGCCAAGATGACACTTGGTGACCTCTACTTGCACTTTATACTTAGCCAATTTTGACTCTTTTAACGGTTTCCACCTTTTGGAGCTTGTTTGACAATTTTGAGTTTACGTTCTTTTGACAAACCTAGGATGTGTTACACCTTTTCCTTTGACTGCCCCCACTTTTGACCTTGAGGTGGAGGTCTGGTGACCTATTTTGAAGATTTGAAGCCCAAAATTTTTTTCATTGGTTTATTAACCCATGGGTAATGGGTAATCGTTATGGGCAATATTTTTGGGCCCTTTTGAAACATGGTGATTGGTACACAATTTCTATATTTTGATTGGTCCTTTTTGCCCATGGTTTTGATAGGACATGCGGGTTTTTATCAATTTGCCTAAGGTTTATCTAATTTATGGTCTTTATCATTGATAGATAGACAAGAACTCTTTAGAGATTGCATTGAATTCGGGTGTGAATTTTGTACCTTTTTAAGCATATGGACGGATGTGGAGGCACCTCTTTTTTGAAGATGGATTCAAAATACCTCTAAACGTTGCAAGTGAACTTCACCACGACTTCCATTTGGGTCCCTTTTATATTGACTCTAGGCCACGTGGAGAGCTCATGCTCATTTGCACTTTTATTTGAGACTGTAAACTCTTTGCATGCGCCAATTAGTTAGTACCTCTGCTTGCTTCTTTATAAGCCAAATTGGATATTTTATCTCTTATTTCTAACAGTTTGAGCCCAGAAAAACTTCAAAACTTCACCATTTTTCCCCTTTTCTCTTGGTTCCTTTGCTGATCATTGCCCCTTCTTTTCTGACCCTGTTATTCCATTGTTGAGTCTACTTGTGACCTATTTACAAGATCTGAATGAGTTTTCTTAGGTTCTTTCTATGCGGGGTTGTGGCTGATCCAATATTTTCCTGGGGGAAAAATATGGATAACAATTTGGTGACTCACAGGGGTATCTACTGCTTAGATGAAAAGACCAATTGCCTTGTCATAATCGTTGGGCATGGAGTCGAAAACAATGGTCTGATACTGATTCTACCTCTGATTCATGAGCCGGTTGTTTGCACTCTCGATTTTCATAAGAAATCTCGAAATGAAGGTTTCTGAGAGTAGAAAATTGTTTTGACTGGGGCTTCATCTGTCTCTGAATGGACTGCATAAGAGCAACAAAACAACACCACAACTATATACAAAATTTGAAATCATACATACTCCAAATAGAACATGCGAGTGTGCAAAGCACTTAGGAGAAAAGCAACCTAAACTACAACAAGACAATGTGCACAAGCACTTAGAGGAAAAGAAATTAAACTAATATGTACAAGGTGATAACCTTCCTTCTAGTAGCAGTGTTTAAGATAGATTCCATTTACTGGAATCTACAATTCCTCACCATCCAATGTAGACAATTGGAAAGCATTGCTACTTTTACATCTTGTGACCATGTAGGGGCCACTCCAAATGGCATCAAACTTGGAATGCCTTCTGGTTTTCCCGATCTGCATCCCATTTCAAAACCAGGTCTCCTTCCTGGAAGGTCCTTGTTTTTCCTTCTTGTCAAAGCATCTCTTGATTGAGGCCTGATCCTTCTCTATTGCTTGGAGTGCATGCTCTCTGGTTTCTTCCAATTCTATCAGCTCACATACCTAGCCTCCATCGGTTCAAATTCAGACATCTCTAGCTGCTTCATGAGCTCCAATCTTGGTGAAACTCAAGTGATATAGGCAACACTGCCTCTTTCCCATAGACAAGTTTGAATGGAGAGCTTCTTGTAGATCTCTTGGGTGTTATCCTATCAGCCCATAAGGCGATTTGAGCTTTGTGTGCTAGGTTCTCTGATTTTCATCAAGAGTTCTTCTGATGATCTTTAGCAGGTTCTTGTTTGTGGACTCAGCTTGGCCATTACCTTGAGGGTAATAGTTTGATGAAGTGCTCAAGTAAGTCCCATTCTTAACAGCCCATCTGTGATCTTGGAACCTATGAATGCCTAATGCATTTATTGATATAATGGTGGTTGGCACTCCAAATCTGGTCATTATCCCTTCATAGAAATCTAGTATACTAGACTCATTAGCTTCCTTGAGTGCCACTTGCCTCGGTCCACTTGGTGAAATAGTCTATTGTTGTCAGAATCCATTTGTGGCCTTGGCTTGAATTTGGATTGATGACTCCAATGAAGTCCAATCCCCATTGCATGAAAGGTTGGTCGATTGAAATTGGGTGTAATGGAAGTGCTGCTAACTTTTCTTTGCCTTTGAAGAATGCACAATTCTTACACTTTTTGATCCATGCATAGTAGTCACTAAACACTCTGGGCCAATAATAACCCACCTTCATGATCTTGAGTGTTGTCACCCTTGGAGAAAAATGGCCTCCAGTTGCTTCAACATGGAATTCTTGTAACACTCTCTCAACTTGATCTATCTCAATGCATCTCAACAGAATGCCATTGATGTCTCTTTTGAACAAGACACCATCAATAAGAACATATGGGATGGCTGTAGTCTGAAATGTCTCCTTTTTTCTTTACTCATCCCATGAGGACACATGCCTATTTGAAGGAAGTGCACCATGTCTTGAGTCCAACAAGGAGTAGGTACATCATTATTTCCTTCCTCTTGATTATCTGTAGAACAAAAACAACCTCCTTTTCATTGTTTGCTTCATCTTGTTGACCTGAGGCTAGTTGTTCACACAACCCCTTCCCATGGACCAGCTTAGTGACCTTGATCTCAATGTCATATTCCATGACATGAGTGATCCATCCTACACGTTTTTCATTCAGATCCTTGCTGAGAAGGAATTCTTTAACTCCCGCATGGGAGACCAACAATTGGATTTTATTATTTGAAACCAGATGCTTAAACTTCTTTAATCCTCTGATTACTACCAGGACTTGCTTTTTGATGAAGGAGTATCTCACTTCATAGTCTTCCAGACCTTGACTGAAGAAAGCAATTGGTTGTTTTGTACCTTCTTTGTTTTGTTGAACTAAGATTGCAGAAATTGTGTCACTACCACCAAAGGCATACAATATGAAGTCTTTAGAGAAATCTGGATTCACGAGAGTTGGGGCTTGTGATATAGCTTCTTTGATGGCCTCAAAGCTTGCCTTTCCTTCAATTGTCCACCTGAATGCTAAGCTCTTCTTCAACATCAACGTTATTGGCTTAACAAGGGCAACAAAGTTTGGTACAAACCTACGGACAAAATTGATTTTTCCAGGAAGCTTTGAAGAGATTTCTTGTGGCTTGGCAATGGAAATGCTCTTATTGCTTCAACTCTCTCTCAGGTCAATTTCCAATCCTTCCTTTGATACAATATGGCCTAGAAGCCTGCCCTCATGGGCCAAGAATATGCATTTTTTAGGGTTCAATGATACCCCAAAACTCCTGCATCTTTGAAACACCTACCTTAGGTGGAAAAGGTGGTCTGTTGCATTTTTGGAAAACACCGTAATGTCATCCAGATAGATCAGTACTATTTTTTGATCAGTCCTTTGAATGCCATATCCATTTCCCTTTGAAAAGTGGCTCCGGCATTGGACAATCCAAATGGCATTTTTCTGTAGGCATAGGTGCCCCATTTGGTGGTGAAAGTTGTTTTGAACTGATCATCTTCTTTCACCATGATCTGGTTGTACCCTGAGTAGCCATCTAGGAGGGAGAATCTCTCTGATCCAGACACCACTTGCAAGATCTACTCCATTGAAGGGAGTGGGTAGTGATCTTTGAGGGAAGCTCTGTTCAAGTCTTGAAAATCTACACACAACCTAATCTCTCCATTTTTCTTCCTGACTGGGACTAGGTTTGCAACCCAAGCTTGAGTGTTTGATTGGAAATATGATACTTGCCTCTATCAGCTTGTTTAGCTCTTTCTTCATCAGAGGCTCAATGTGTGGATTGACTGGTCTCTACTTTTTTCCTGATGGGTTGAGCAAGCTGGATCTAGTTGATTGTGTGTTGTGCTAGCTTTGGATTGAACCCTCTTAGGTCTTCATAGCTCCAAGAAAATACATCTGGAAATTCTTGGAAAAGTTGTATGAATTCATACCTTTCTTGCTCGGTGGCCACTTTGCCAATTTGAAGTGTTTTGCCTTCTCAACTGGGATTGACTCTGAATCTTCTCCTTTGATCGTATGTTAGCCTTCTCTTTTCTAAACTGATCATTAGGATTGAAGATAGACTCCAATGTCACTAAGCCTTTGGGAAGCTTGTTTGTATGTAGTTATACTATTTGATTCCCGTATTGTTGCTCTAATCTATGCTTTGATTTCTAGCTGAGAATTCAGCTTCTTCTTGCAAAAAATTAATGATCTTGATCATTCTCGAACACCTGCCAACATGTGTTGTTATCTGGCACTGTTGGCCTCACAACTATATGGATATGTGGTTGTTCTTTTTGTCTCTTTTGATGTTTGTCGACCACATCAAATGTTGCTCCAACTGCTGCAAGCCTATCAGCAGACTTTGTTCTCCTTCTGGGTATGGACACAATGTTGAAGGCCTCAAAATCCTCCATGAGATCCCATACCCTACTCTTGTAGTTCTTGAGTAGGTCATTCTTGACAGCATTAAGTCCTCTGACTTGATTGGAAACTAGTTCACTGTCACCAAACACTTGCAAGTTCTTGATTCCTAGCTTCCTTGCCCAATGAAGACCATGGACCAAAGCCTCATATTCAGCGTAGTGTTATTTGAGTAGGAAAATTGAAATATGAAGGCTGAATAATATTTCATACCTTTGGGGACACAATCATAGCTCCTCCTCCAGCTCCTTATCTACTCCTTGAGCCATCAAAGAACAATTTCCATACCTCATTGTCATCTTTATATTCTGGCTTAATTAGGTCAGGAAGAGGATGATTCTCTTCATGTAGATAGTAGACACCTAGCTCAGATTCTTCCATCTCCTTATAGGGGTCAAAAGCATGTCTTTTGTTGGCCCACTCATCGAGAGTCAAGTCTGGGATACATCCCACCTTGGTATCTACTTCACAAGTGCTTAGGAGGTCTTCTTGATCAAAAGATGAGCAGTTGGCATTGATTGGGCTAGGCACATAAGATTCAATATGATAATCAACAATGGGCTCAGATCTGATTGTGGCCTTTGCCCCATACCTTGTTCTAAAGAGCATATGTGACCAATCAACAGACAGATAGCCTCCAATTTTGGTAGTGAAGTCCTGGACAAACACAAAGCAAAATGTGGTGGAAAATCTATGATTGATACGTTCTGCAAAATAGTCACATTGGGGTAGGCATGTAGAGTGAGGCTCAGATCCTTGATGATTCCAATAGTTTGTCATTGTTGTCCCATCTAATTACACTACCCCTCTAGAGATGACTTCATATTGGAGACCCAGTTGATCAGCTATTTGCTTGGGCATTATAGAACTACTTGCCCCAGAATCAATCATACAATTGTGCACCAATTTGTCTCCAATAATCAATGAAACATAGAATGGAGGAGGTCTCAGGTTCTTACCTTGTTGTTCTCGATGGTTTTCCCATGTTGAGTTGTATTGGTAAGCACTTTCTCTTGTTGGTTAGGGGTGTGATTTGAGCTTGACCAATTTTGTATAGTAGTCTGCAATAGATCCCTCTACCCTGGAATGGCTAGTGACTCCCATAGTGAAATGTTCACACTTGTCCTCTTCATTTTCTCAATGATGTTGAATGAGCTATCCTTTTTTGCTGCCCCTTCCCAGCACATTTTTTTCTTGCACATGGGTTGTTACAACCGGTGCTTGAGTAGGTTTGGAAGGTGGCTTGGATTGACTTTGCACATTGGGAGTTGTATTTTGAATGCCAATACCTTGTTGAGTGATGGAGGGTTGAGGATCACCTGAGCTTGGTGAATGTCCTTCTCAATATTTCTCCTCTTAGACCATGTATTGGTAGCTATACTTTGAGAAGGAGTCTGATTCATTCCACAGAAGTCTTCAGCTTGCCAATTGACAAGCATAGTTTCGTTTGGGGTCCCTCTTCTTTGAGCTCCTTGTTGTTGATTTCTTCTTGGCTAGGTTCTTGTGACACCAATGTTTGGTTTGCACCATCAAGAGCCTGATTTAATGCACCATTGAAGCACATTGATTGATTATGTGGCTGATTACATGGGAAACACCATTCATACTCTTGTGCCATGTTATTTGTGTTGGAACCAATCCCCTTGATGTTGAAAGTTGTGTTTGGGTCATATGACCTGAAAGGTCTAGTAGACTTGAGGTTTCCTTGGTGTTGACTCGATTTACTGACTGAGGATGGTGGTCTATTTTTTTGATATATGGGGTCTGGCGATCTGATCTTGAGCTGGGGCTGATATGGCCTAGAACTCTGAGCCTGTTGTCTTTTGATGGTTACTAGCTCATTTCCTAGGTTTTGCAGTTGTTTCATCACTTCTGAAGCTCCTTTGAGGTGTTAGATGATGAAGTGGAGGCTTCAACTGAACTTTGACTCCTGGGGGTGGGTATAGGAGCTAATGTGGGTGTTTGGTTGGTACCTGGGTTTCCTAACTCGGGGTAAAGAGGCATGGATGGCCTAGGGGTAAGTTTTCCGGCTGAATCAAATGGTTCTCAGCTCTATGGAAAGGCTATAGGCTGCGAGAGTAAGGTTGTGCCCCCATTGATTGAATCATCAAAGAAATATCAGAATTTAAAGCCCTAAGAAAGTATAAGAAGGCACCTTCATTAGTGGGCTTTACTACTTGTTGGAATCTGTCCCAAGTCATTGAAATATGAGGTTGAAATCCATCAGTTGCTCATTTGGGGCTCTCTTGATTGTTGTTAGTTGCTCCAACAAAGACAAAGTTATCACCTTTTTCTCCAAACTGGTTGTGAAGAGTTGTGCACAGTTGGTTCAATTTTGAATAGAGCCTGCTTCAAGGCTCCTGAACCATTGTGAAGCTTTACCTTTGAGTGAAGAGGCTAGCAACTTGACTGCAATATCCATCTCATGGATCTCATGGATTGTACAGACATTTGCAATATCTTGGACATGGTCACCAGGAGAAGTCTGGTTTTCCCTAGTGAAATATGGGATGCTCTTTAATGCTGCAATCGGGACTAGATTTTGTGCATTCAGGGTGAGTGGGCTGTTGCCAGTGAAGTTGACATAAGGATTTGGCTGAGCCATTCTGATCGGCTTGAGTACCCTTCTTGTTTGAAAGAATGGACCTACTAGGAGGAGGTGTTGATAAGGCTTGTTTGGGGGAGATGGAGACCTCTGGGCTCTTCTTCTTTTCTTTTCCTTTATGTCTGGAGATAAGTGTATGTGTACAAATTATCCTTCCTCTCTTGTTCTAGACCTTGTTTGTATCCTTCTCATGAACTTTGCTTGGACTGCTGAAACTAGTGGATTTGTTTCTTTTGGAGTCGCCAGATGTACAATTTTAAAACTTCTTAAAAGTTAGAATCACAACAAGTGCACATCAATCTTACTGTAATAAGATGGAGACTTCTCTGTCCCACCGGGTGTGCCAAAACTGTTAGTGCAAAATCACAGCACCCCCAAATGAGTTCTATAGATCTGCTTTTCTAAGGTAGAGTCATTTGGTGTGATTGCATAACATTGAACTTTCCCAAGGTGTGGGACCTTGCAAATGGAAAAATCTCTCAGATTAAAGGTTGGTTCCTATTCCTCTATTTAGGTGCATACGTGAGAACTTGCAGAGGATCTATCTCTATACCTAATCTAAAATTTTCCAAGGAGATAGGGATAAAAAGGGATATAAGAAATAAGAAATGACTAAACTACAAGGTGATGCACGAAGGAATGATGAACATTAGTTTTTTTGATAGACACAAACCAACAAAATACATACAATAATCAAGCACAGATAACCAGATTTATAATGAAAGACCAGATGCGAGAAAAAGAGACAGAAAGGATCTAGAATCGATCACAAACGTGTTTTATTGCTCTGTGATTGATACAATGCATTACAAAACAGCCAGAGAGGCAAGAACATACTACAATTTTAATGGAAGGCCTGAACTCCATGAATTCCTTTGCTAGAAGGAAAAGGGAGCCTAAAAAAAAAGAATGTCCAACCCTTTACAATGAGTCTTGAGCCTGTATTTATAGATTTGATACAGACGAGAGAAAAAAAAGAAGCAGGGAAAACAACTCCAAGCTCAACCACCACTATTTAATGTCTCCCATAAAATTTGTTCCAAATCTATCTTGACTGCATCAAATCCTTATTCGGTGCCTCGAAGGAGGAAGAAATGGTGGAGCAGATCGAATCGATCTAGTTGTTGAGGAAAGAAGATCCTACATTAAAGGCCCAAAGATGTTTCTCCATTTTCACCTACCAAGGCCTGAAAAAATGATTTTTATCTTTCCATGGTGTAGAGGACGTCGAGACGCTTCCAACGGTGTAAGATTTGCAATATTTTGAGCCCTGAGTCGAAAGATATGCCCCTTCAAAGTTTGTATCGGGTCCATACAAATGGGTGGGAAAATAGTTTGAAAAATGGATCTCCTTTTTAATATGGGGCACGTGGCAGCCAGATTAGGGAAAAATCGGGTTTGTGGGTCCGTGATTTATCTTTTCCCCCTTTTCCACAAAAAAAATGCAAAACTCAGAAAACTCCCATGGCCCGATGCTCCGCTTGGACACGTGGCACCCTTTGGTTGGTTGGGGAGATGCGCTTCAATTTTTATCTCTGTGTCTTTTGACAAAAGGAAAATTTTCACCTTTTCCTCGACTCCCCGCTTTGACCTTGACTCGGGCTCAAATGTTGACTTTTTCCTTTGGGCGGAGTTGCGGCCCATTTTGCAACTTTTACACCTTTGGAATAACAAGGGGAAAAAAACCAACTTTCCCCCGATGGCCCACTTTAGCGCTGCTAGTTTAGGCTTGCCACGTGGCACTTCCTCCATTGCCTACCTAATTTCTATATTTTGGTTAAGTCCTTTGCTTGGTGGGGTCATATTTCTTGACCTGGGACACGTGGTAGTCTAGCACTTGTTTGGAAACCCTCTCTCAATTTGATCCTTGAATTAGCGTCATTCGGACACTTGGCACTCTCTGTCGGTCTGCCCCATGCATTGACTATTCAATTGACTCTACCCCTTTTTGAGACTGGACACGTGGAGGCACCACCGCTCACTTGAAAGCTTGATTCAAAATTTTCCTTTGAAGGAGTGTCGAGTTGACACTTGGCAGCCCCTTCAGTCTGTGGACTTTTCAACGGTCCCTTTTATCCTTTTGGACTTTGGGCCACGTGGAGAGCTCACACTCATTTGGGTCTCTCCGCCTTTGGACTAACTCTTGGAGATGCGCCAAGCTGACACTTGGCGACCTCTGCTTGCACTTTATACTTAGCCAATTTTGGACTCTTTCTAAATGGTTTTGAGCCGAAAAACTTTGAAACTTCACCATTTTTCCCCATTTGAGTTCTACCTAAAGACCTTTCACCAGTATCACGGATGGTACTCTGATAGACCCAAAGAAAGAATCTTATTTTAGCGGAAGATCGTTCAAACCAAAATAACTTAAAATCCATGTAAAACCACCACGACAATCCAAAAGCAAGTTTCCACCTTTCCTCACCAAATAATGGTGTCAGTAATCAGAATTTACCTGTGATTTAGGAGATGGAAACACATTCCAAAAGCATAGAGTTTCATCCGCAGCACTTGTAACAATGGTCTACAAGTATGTGGCCAATAAGTTGTCTATCATAATGTTCTTAGTCAGGTAATTACAACAATACTAGAATACTATGATATAGGACCCACAGTGTGGCCAGTTAAAGTTGCAAGTTGAATCCAAACAAAGATGTATAAGTGTTACAAGTGAAATGTTCTACTGCATTATGTAAGAAACATATGAAGTTGGAACTAACAAACTTGAAGGGCAACCATTTTAAACAACAAATACTAGGATCTTAAAATATTTTACAGCTGCAAGATAAAACACTATGATAGGATGCCTAAAAATAAAACAAGTAAAGGCTCTTACAATTGTAATAAAAGTGTTCAAATAAGTATACTCTCTTACTCTCTTAGCATTCAAGTAAAAGTGTTCTATGATTGCAAGTTCGAAATTCAAATAAGCATGAAGAAACAATCAGTGAAATGTCTAATTGTATTATATTTAAAACAATAAAATAGTAGATATCTCAATTTTGAAGAGTCAATAAACCATTGAAAATCAAGGAAATGGAAGTCTAACCTTCGACATGGTTGGATATTGCCACACTATAATTTGGTTCTGAGAATAGATGTGTGTGCTAACAAGTTCATTGACATTCTTAGACCAAACAAGATTACAAACTTGCCAACCCAAAGAGCATGTCATGTTTTCACCCAAGTAATGCAGATGTGAAGTATATAAATACTGAATTCATTGCAGAAGTAGGAAATACATACAAAAGCATCCCAAAGATCATGTCATATGCTAAGTGTTATCCAAGTCAAGAACAAGATTAGATCATACCTGGCTGCCAGTGTCAATACAATTCAAGTGATAATTTTTGTTGTGTTCCAGAAGCGAATGCATCTATCTGTCATCCCGCCTCCGAAGCAAGAAGACCATGTTGATGAGGGGACCAAGCAATGGCCTTAACAACAATAGTATGCTCACTAAATCTTACAACAGGTTGTGTTGATTGTTGATTCCATACCAAAAGCTGTACGAAAAATGCAAAGTGATTTAGAACTGGTATTGAGTCTAAATATAAATGTTATAGACCCCTCATAATAAAATAATTGTTTAATATCATGTAGGGGAATATTTATTCCATGTCATTCAATTGCGCCTTTTCATGCATTTTTATATCCACGATGTGGGTATCCTCAGTACGCATTTTGTTTATATTCAACAATAAATATATATTATTTTATCCGCAAGGAAATAACTTAATGTTTCCATAAGCATGCACAGACAGACACCTAAATGATGCATCAATCACATCGGTATGTTGTATAGTATGGCAAACCATATTACCTGATTATCATTTCCACTTGATGCGAGCTCCCGATTATCATACGACCACTTTAGCCCACATACCTGTAAGCCAACAAAAAAGTTAACCATGACTCAGTTTTCATTTGCATTTAATTATTCCATATTCAACGTGATTTAGACATAAACACCATAACAAATGGAAAAGAGAGAAGCACAACATGAGATTAATTACAAACAAGTAATCTCCAATCACCTAAAGAACATTATAGGCTTACCTCTGACTTGTGGCCACCAAGCTTGGTGACAAAGTCATCTTGAACATGAATATCATGTTGAAGGATGTTTCGATCCCTGCTTCCGGAAGATAATATGTGGGAACTCCAAGCTAATGCCCCTACTCTAGTGCGGTGACCCTCCATGGTCCGAACTTTTTTGCACCTTGTTGCATCCCAAATCTACACGAAGGCAGATTGACCAATCTATCATTAAATGTTTGCCACCCAATTTGGACAAATATTCTGATCATATAAAATGGCAGTTTGAATTAAAAATATGCAACCACAGAATCGAAGAGCTTGAGATAAAATCTTGTGGCATTGAGCTTATTTTCAGTTCAAAAAGCAGCCCTCACAAAATATGCACAAAAGAAGCTTAACCAAGCAATCGTTAAATGTTTGCTCCTCAATTTGGACAAATTTAGTGATTATCCAGTAATGCAGTTAGAAGTATATCACTTGCAACTCAGAAACTCGGAGAATCAATAATAGAAAAGAGATGCTTTTAATGAATCTCACCACACATTTTCCCCAAAACTTCAAATTTTGAATCTGCACATAGTTTTCACAAAGCTTTGTTGGAAATAGTCATATGCTACTATATAACATAGAAAGTGATGTTATCAGAGTGTGAGTGAACATGAGTTAGTATAACTCACGATAAAGAGAGTTGTGAATCATGTATAATTCCTCCCTAATAACTAGTAATAGCATGCCAAACATAAACGTACCTGAAATCCCACAATTTTTATGCCAATTAGACCAACATAGGATGTCTAAGAAATGATGGAAGTATGTGATCTCAACACACATAAGCATTGTTTTAAAGCATAATTTACACATAGTAATAGGGAATGTGGCTAATAAAACCATGAATTTATACTTACTTCAAGTTGTGGATTTGTTTTGCTTCTAAAACAATGTGTCAAAGGCCTAAAGTAGGATCATCTTGCTTTTCATCTATCTTTCCATCCTTCTGAAAATTATAATTTTCTTTTATATTTGTCAGACGGTTTGCAAAACTGGATCAATAAAAAACATAATGCTTAGAGTTTTCATCATAATTCACTTCAAAATCTACAATCCCAAATCAAAAGTGAAGCCTTGGAGGTGTGCCCCCTTTCTCATTGCCCTCCACACACCACTCGAGACTTCTTTGAGGGTGACCCCATAACCTTCTTATTTCATCTTCGCTAGCTTCTCCCCTTGCCCCAATTCACTTGTGTACCCCAGCGATAGGATGTACAACCTTCTTGCCACCGTTATCCATGAGGTTGTCCTACTTTCTTACCCCCATTCCACTTCCAAGCCTCGTAGTACACAAACATGCCCCACGAACTAATGGTATGATGACGCATTGCAAAAACCTCCACCGTCACTCCACATGGCCTTTACCCATGACCTCCCATCCTTCCCCCCTTAAAATTGCCTATCGTAATCTTCTCCGCCACAAGAAATGCACCTTTATTGCCCACAAAAGAAGGGATCTCCGCACCTCACTTTCGCATTCCCCCAAACGCTTTTGGCGCACCATCATTCCCTGACGCTCTCCCTTACCCCTAGACCTTGACCCCCATACTATGTTCACTCACACATCCACCCTTTATGACATCCCCGGTCATCCCAAGACCCAAGTTATATCCCCACCCCCACCTGCCACATTTTCACCCACTCAAATGTCAAGAAGGCCATATCGGTGATGAATTGCAGCAAAGCAGCAGATGAGGAAGGCTTCCAGGCATAATTTTTCAAGCATGGGATCGACACCATCATCAGTTATTTGGTAGAACTCTTCAATCAGGTGGTGTGTACTGGCTTCCCGCAATCTTGGTCCCACCACATTATCCACCCTATTCACAAATCCTTCTGATCCTAATAATTACAGGACAATTATGGTGGGTCACACCTTCTCTAAGTTGTACACCACTGTTCTTCATTTGCAGCTTTCGACATTTCTTGAGCAGTACCAATGCAGAGCCAGAGGGCAGGTTGGCTTCAGGATAGGATACCAGACTATTGATCACATTCTTACCCTCCATGCTATCATTGAGGAAGCACGTCACCGTTCGTGCAGGGTCTTCTGTTGCTTTGTGGACTTTCGGAAAGCCTTTGATTCTATTTCACGAGAATCCCTTTTCGCGAGAATCGAGACATTGGTTTTTCCAAAACCCTTCTTGTTGCCATTACGATCTGTATGAGGAGGTTTTGGGTTACCTTCACACCGCTGCTAGGCTTTCTAATTTCATTAGGAGCACCATCGGGGTCAAACAAGGTTGCCCTCTCTCTCCTACTCTGTTTGGTATCTATATTGATGAGTTGGAGGATTTTCTTAGAGACCACATACGGGGACGGGATGACATTTGTCTTCTCCACCATGTTCGATCTACATTATTCTCTTCACTGAGATGATGTGGTCCTTTTGGCTTCTTCGGTGGAGGGTTACAAAGATAGCTTTATGCTTTAACCCTCTTACGTGATCATAAGCGACTTACGATCAACACGGGTAAAACCAAGGTCATGGTCTTTAATGTGTTGAAGACCTCTTATTTCCATTTCTTCTATAAGGGGAGTTGGAGATCACCAACTCCTACACCTATCTAGGGTTCTCTTCTCTAGACCTCGGTTCAGTTTACGTCCGGCTATTCAACCCCGCATCAACAAGGGGTATGGTTCCCTCATGATCTTGGAGAGACAGTGCTTCCGCCATCACTTTCAGGACACATTGTCCAAGATGTCTCTCTTAGACTCTCTTGTGAGACCCACTGTTCTTTATGGTTATGAGGTTTGGGGCCCCTCCCTACTTGAGTCGGATTGGGCCTCTATTGAGCGGGTTCAAATCCTTTTGCTCAGATGGATCATCAGATGCAAAGAGACTGTTTCCCATCATATCATCCTTGCTAAGTTTGGGGCTCGCCCTTTCAGATTAGAGGTCATCTTTGGTCTCATCTCACTCTTGCACCGCATCCAGGGACTTTCGGACTCCTCCACTGGCAGGGATAGATACATCTACCTTGCTTACTATTCTTCTGAGGCCATTACTCTCTCTGATTGTAGTGGTCGTGTTCGGTGCTGGTATGCCGAGACCTCTCGTCTTCTTGGATCTCTTCGGATCAACATGGACCGTCTCCCCCCTTTTAGGTACTCCATGGATGCTCCTGCTCACCTCCTTAGAAGACGGGAATTTGCACAGAATTATCAGAGACAACATATACAGACTATTCACCCAGGTTACGTGGACCAACTCTCGAGAGGAGCTACGCCCGAAAATGGCCTTCTACGCCAATCACTTCTTGGAAGTCAGCAATGGACTCATCATTCGACCCACCTATATCTCTCATCATTGGATGCATGCTCTTCGCATATCTTTGGGCCAGTTCAGAGTCGGATCCCACAGGCTTCGGGTCGAGAATGATCACCATTTAGTTCGCTCTGAGAGGATCTAGCCAGCTTTGCTCCCTCCAGGAGGTTGAGACAGAGGAACATTTCATCTTCCGATGCTCCATCTATTATGAGATCAGAGGGAGGTTTCATTGTCTCTTCCGTGAACATCCTACGTTCACGACCTTCTTTAGGTATTATGATCAGAGGTGTCTTGCTCTCTATTTACAGGAAGCCATTAAGCTCCGTGACAGGGCCCTCCATCCTCCTTCCAGGGAGGCTACTACTCGACAGATCACATCTTTCTTTGATTTGCTGTCGGGTGTGAGGGGCACTAAGCGGGGGCATGACCCTAGTGGAGATCTCCTGGCTAGATCTGTCAGGATTAGAGGAGCTTCTTCCTTGACCAGAGATTTCCGGATTCGTGCACAGCCAAGAGCTCCCTCTTTTAGACGACAGACCACCAGGTCCACCCAGAGAACTCGACATTCCACGAAACATGGGCGTCTCCAACAGTTTCCAGTACCTGACACCAGACAACAACACATCACCAATTTCTTTTCAGCTGACCTTGGGTGATAGTCGTGAGGGTTGGTATCGAGGTCTTCCCCTCCACCCGCCTCTCATCCCTTGTTCTCTATTCGTCTTCTTCTTCTTCTTCTTCTTTTGTTGTTTTCGGAGACCCTCTTGGGTTTTCCCTGTTGTTTCTGCTTTGCTTTGTATTGTACAGTCCCATTGACCTATCTTTGTGGTCACTCGTTGGACATTTAATATAATTATCTTATCTTATCTTATCTACGTTGTCATGACAATATAAATATTTATCACTCTAAAATGAATATCATGAATTTGGAAGGGCCCATACACAACATTAACCATTGAGAATAAAATATGATAACATAAAGAAATCTGAGAATTGCAGTAAATACTTAAATAAATAATATAAAAGCATGGAGCATGATCGACCTTATTTGCATGCGGACTCTTCATTGTCGTATCCGATCCATACAAGCCCAACGTAACAATAAGTTGACATAGCGGTCTCCTCATAAACCTCGGTTGCACTATTTTCTTGAATGAAATCCTTGATTTGGGAAAATCTAAACACAACAAAAAAGAAAAGCAATGTAAAAATAAGAAGGGAAAAGTCAAAAGCGTGCAAACGGACGTCAAAATTATTTGCATTAAAAATGTCCAAATGGATGTCAAATTTAACACAGTTGTAGAAACGTCAGGAAGGGCCTTTCCATAGGGAGGATGCCTTGGCGTAATAAATTAATCAAGTATAAATTATTGGAAATGTGAAGAGTTAGAATTACAAATTGGGGAGAGACACCAATAGTTGAGCAAGGTCTAATTGTGGATATAGTGTCTTGAATACACAACACCCAATAGTTGTCATAAAAGTACCTGGTGATTAGTCATTTTTGACATGACAACACCCAATCATATCATGACATGTAAGATTTACCTTTTTAAAATTTTAAATGTTCAACCATTATCACCCATGATCAAATATGGGTCCTAATCAAAATGTAGTGTAACTAAAATTTACTATTTTAAATAAATTCAAAATATATCTTTCCCTCCAATTCAACACTCAAAAAATATATGTAATTTAAAAAATCTTGAACTACGTGCTAGTGAAAAAATCAGTTCCCACATTTTATAGAATTTAGTTTACATCCAAATCTAATTCTATCCATCTCCATCTTCATTAAATTCAATTTCAATTGGTATTGTCCATCTTGTTTCCTTTTTCTCTTCCTCTCCCTCTTTATTTGTGTTAAGAATAAGCTCTTTATTTCACTAACATTTTGATTTATATATATTTTGGTTGTTGAGCATTTACATTTTGTTTTATGATTTCATAATTTGTTGTTTGTGAAATAGGAAATGGTGTTTCTACTATGATGGTTATATTGAACAAATGCAAGCACTCATTGTGGCTTATCAAATAGAGTGTCGAAAGTCACTTCTCGTAAATGAAATATTATATATAATTCTTTGATATGCATTATCGATCTTTGCTCTTGTAATATGGTCAAGTGGAATATGGATTCTCCATACAAGGATCTCATTTTCAATTTTGCTCCCTAACATAGTTAAGTTGACTCAAACGTCACGGGTGATTGTAGAGGCCAACTCTCCTACAACAATTCCAAATACATGTGCAAGTTGCCATGCTCACTAAGTTTACCCATGACACCAAAGATTTATACATACACACCCTCGTAGATGGCTACTGATCTTCCCATCACCATATGTCTAGTAAAGGCACTATTAAATACATGTATGTAGTTTAATGACGATTTGAACCTAAGATTCACACATTCTCTTCATGTAAATAACGAACATAGTTATGTCATGGATTGTAAGGGTGTGTGTTTTTACTTAGCATGCCTCAATATCTCCATAAAAACTCTTATGATTTTTTTTTGATGAAATAGTAATTCAATATGATACAAGATAACTTTCAACAACAAAGTGGGTGGTATGAGAGCATGCCCCAAAACCACAAACAAAGCAAGAGCAAAAAACTATCTTGAGCCTAGGAGATTACGAGAAGTAGGCATCGCTAAAAACAAACAAACAGACAAATCACAAAATAGCAATAAACATGCCCAAAGTGGGCGGATCATGATCATCCAGCCAACCTGAGCCAAGTAAGTCTTTGCTAGTATTTGAGATCTCCCAACCAACAAAAACTTCTTCCTCTTTGGTCTACCTTTCCATGATTAGGAATGGAGAGGCTAAGGTGAGGGAACTTGTTAGATGATGGCGGTGGCGGGGCGGGTTCTAACCATCGCAGTAGTATGAGGCGCAGCGGTAAGAAGAGAGCCCCATCCATGTTGGCGAGATGGTGATCCCCAACCCTATTGGCAGGTGGTGAAGGAATCCTATGTTGGTGAGGTGGCGATCTTTGGTCACTATGACAAGGTGGTGAGTAGCTTCATTGGTGTAGAGGGCCCAAGGAGCGGTGATCACGGCTGAATGCACGTTGTTGTGAGTAGTTTCATCACCCGCCACGAGTCAAAGGTGGGAGCACTTAATAAGAGATGAAGGCACGTGAGTAAAATTTTAGGGGCTTTCCCCATTGTTGCAACAGTGCAGAAGTGGTCCACCTCCGGCACCACCTTGTTGGCCTAGACTTGAACTCCGTAAAAGTACATTGGAGATCACTATAGATTTGTTATAAATTGAGAAAGATTGATCAAGCTGCAGAGTTAGGAATGAAAAAATATTTCTTTCTTTTCAGAATCCAAAAAAATCTCCCCTCTGAAAACATGCCAAATCTGGGTGAACATAGGCGAAGCTTGGGATTATCTCCTAAAAGGATATGTTGTCCAAGTAAAGCAATGTGGCCTTGAAGGAAAGAAAAATGAATGAATCCAATTCAAAGCAAATTGTGTTTTGGGACAAAACCAGAAGATATGCAAGATAGTTTCCAAGTGACCGCATAATGGGCAGTTGGGGGTTAAGATCCCAATTTGAACAAGACGAGCCCTGACAGGAAGTCCTTGGTGTAAGATACACCAAAGAAAGTAGGCAATTTTGGGCTCCACACAAAGAGTCCACACAATGGAAAATCACCTACTCAAGGTAGACAGAGTTGAGTGAAGCCCCCATCGCCTGTTGAGTTTATCCACCATGGGCGATGAGGCGAGATCCACCCGGTAGCCTTCTTGGCTTTGTAGTTGCGAAATGGTGTGTATGTATACCATTTCTAGTCCATCGACCATGGGCGAGAGGAATGCACATCAATCTTGTGTAATATGTGATCGGGAACTGATTTGATCACGTAGTATAAGTATCTTGGTCCCGATTAGAAAGCAAAAGTGGGTTTTGAATTCCGGACCAAGAGAACCCAGGATTGCGTATTTTTGCAGAATAAGTCCTTGATGGTGTGAATTCCAAGTTTGAATAATTTGAGCGTGGAGATTCTGGGACTTCGATAAGAACTTATCTTGCGATTGAAAAAGCGGTGACCACCGGATAGATTGATGATTAAAAATATCCCATCCGAAATCCACCCCTTTCCATAAAATCCAAGGCTTAATGCATTCCCAAGATTTCCAAATGCTCTTAAGCACGAAAGTCTTGACAATTTTGATAGGCACGGGGTGATGACTAGATTGATAAACCCCAATCCTTTCCATGTAGGGTGGTCATAAGGAGAACCTTCAAGAATAATCTTGTGTCATATGAGAACTTTCCAAGCTTCATGTCTAGTAATGCTTCGATTATCCATTTGCGCAAGCAAAGTGTCCGCCCTTGACATTGAATGTCGATAAGGCCGATTCCGCTTTGAAGCGTGGGGAAGGCAACATATCTCGAGGCCACGATGGAATCCTTTGCATTTAGAAGAATTATCCCATAGAAAGGCTTTAAGTAGCTTTTCCAACTTCTGAATGGAAGCTTTGGAAGGAACCCAACACGACAAGTAATAAATGTGTGTGGTTGCAAAAACTTTGGCACAAATTTGGAATTTTCTAACAAAAAATAAGCGTTTGGTGAGCCATACTCCAAATTTTTTCCACCCTTTAAATAACATATTTCTAGAGCTCAACAGGGGAGGCTTGAAAGGCAAAAGGAATTCCCAAGAACTTAAATATCTCGTCATGTGCTAATATTTTCCATTCAAAAGTGGATAACCAATCGGGCGTAGGAAGGAAGGATTACTGATAGCATTGCATTTTCTCCATTGAATGGATGAGCCAGAAGCTAAGCAGAAAGTATCCAAGCATTACATGGCATTACGAATGTTGGCTTCGTCTTCAATGAGCATAAGAAAAGATTCATCGTAAAATTCCCATTGAGAATTTGAGAACTAGGCACAACTGTGAAGCGAGATTCTTTGACAAGACCCTAGGATTTAGCGTGGGCTAATAAATACCCAAATCCTTCGGCCGCGAGCACATACAATGCAGGGGCCAGAGGGAAGCCTTGTCAAATAGAACGAAAAATCCCAAATGGTTCCGAGATGATGCCATTGATAGAAATCTAAGAAGAGGCATCCACAAAAACATATTGACAGACTGAATAAAAATGGGGCCAAAGCCAAGGGCTTGAAGCATGGCAAGAATAAAATGCCATTCAATTCGATCGTAGGCTTTCTTGAAATCAATTTTTATGAACATGACAGCTTGATTAGATCTATGGTCCCATTCCATACCTTCCCACACAATAATGATGTTATACAGGATATATCTACCCTATATAAATCCTATTTGTTCTGGTTTAATAATATCTGAAAGGATAGTGCGTAGCCGTATAGCCAAAGCTTTGGCGATGATTTTATAGGAGACATTCAAATAGAGTGATTGGCCACCAACAAGTGATTTGTTCAGGGTATCCTTGTTTAGGGATGAATTTGATGTTTCCCTTATTGATTTGAGGCCCTAAGGATTGATTCGAAACCATTTCAGGTAAACTTGGAGTAGGTCATTCTCGACCAAATCCCAAAGGGCTTTATAAAATTGAAGAGGAAACCATTGCATCCTGACGACGCTTTATCATTGGCCATCTGCATAGTGGCTTCATGGAGGTCCTTGATGGTGAGAATTCTTTCATAGATCGCCTTTTGAGCCTCGGACAATTTACACAAGACAACACCCAGGACATTGATCAAGAATAGCTTGGCGAGCTACAGAAGGTTGTTGAGCTTGGAACATGAGCTTGTAGTGGCGCACAAAAGCTTGCAACATAAACTAAAGTCCTGTAATCCAGAGCACCACACTCTATGATAGCCCGAATTTTTGGGAAGGTTTTTGGCTCACGAGAGAAAGAAAAATTCTTTCAAGACCCGATCTCAAATTTTGAGCCAGTGTATACGGGCTCAGATCTGTGCTCCCCTAACATTGTAGTTGTTCATGATTTGAATTTGTTAGTGAAGTGTTGCAACATGAAGTTGCAGCGTTTTAGAGAAAGTATCACTCTGAAGCGTCACCACCGCTCGGCTAAGGTTTGATGAGTTATCAGAGTATGAGTGGCATCAAATTTTGCTTGACTCTCT
Source organism: Taxus wallichiana var. yunnanensis (assembly GCA_018340775.1). NCBI lineage: Eukaryota > Viridiplantae > Streptophyta > Pinopsida > Cupressales > Taxaceae > Taxus > Taxus wallichiana. The sequence continues at coordinate 616,156,433 of CM031243.1, forward strand.
ATCGTAGATTCCCGAGGAATCTAGTTGTCAAGCTGAGTGCATCCTCCACCATTGAATCCAATTGGCTTGCATAGGTGGATGATCACATTAATAGTGACTAGGATGTGGAATTAAATTCCAAAACGTTTGATATGATTGATGGTGGGGCCATGTTACATCAAGGTGATATTAAGAAAGAATTGGCCTTTATCGCATAAAGGTCACGAATCGTGCCAAGCGATATGATATCGTATTAGAGAATGATCCGAAAGGAAAAATTTGGGCATGACCTCCAATGGTAGGGAATAAATTCTATCAAACTCAAAATAATCTTGAGCTGATAGCATGGCTCTGTTGAGTTATTTAAGTACGTGATCTGTCCCTCCATGTAGATTGGTCCACGTAAACCAAGGCTGCAGAGGTGGGAAAGTGAGATGTGTTAGGATCAAAGAATCCAAACTTATTACGCATAAAGTACCATGCTTCCCTTTCACCAGGTGTCCACCTCATTAGCAAGTGGCCACATTTATCATTAGGTGACTCCACCATATTAAAGTCTCCACTTATGACCCAAAAGGCATTGAGAATGGAGTTGGCGATCCACCGCCACAGATCGGCCCTTTTGGCGCATCGTTAGAGGCATAAATATTAATGAGGCAAAAAGATGGTCGTCGACATTAAATAGGACCCATATGGCACGAGTTAGTGGGGTCGATGCCATGGTCAATTAATAGAGGCTACGATTTGGGAGCAAAAGTGAAATTAATCCCTCATGCCCTGCTTCATGATTGCTACAGAAAGCCAAGTACATCAAGGCGGATGGACTTGCACCATCTCTCAGCAATTGAAAACTTGTAATTTTCACTTCTTGCAAAAATAACGCGTCTAAATTTGCATAACATTTCCAAGTTTCATGCATGACATACTTGTGACAGGAGTCTGTAAGACCTTTCACATTCCATGATAGACAATTCATGGGAAACAATGATCAAGAACCATATCCCCATCCTCTAAGCCATCAAGGGCATCATATTGATTTTGTAGGAATCGAGTAGTATTATCTTTGTCAAAAAAACTTTCAAATTAACTTTTCTTTCATTCGGCGTACTCAATGTTGTACTCTGCTTCGGTTGAGTCCATGCTACGAGTCGGGCTATGGTCCCGAGAGATGCGAGATGGGCTTCGGGGCCTTTTGGAGGGCCCTTGTGAATTTCTTGGTAGGAGTAGCGACACTGAATGCTAGATTGGAACATTATAAATAGAATTTATCTTGTCTGTGAGAACCGAAAGCTGTGAGGGGTGAGATGGAATACTTTGCAATGGGGTGACCGAGTTGGTAGCAACAATTGGTTCTTTTTTTGACCATTAGCTCTTAGCATGCACAATATGCGGTTGTTCCTTAACAACTAGCTCACGGTGGCCATTAGAGCCAGAGGCCTAGGATTTATTTTTGTTTCGTCGGCCCGACAACCCGCCAACCTTCCTCCTGCTGGGGTTTGACTAGTTCGGGAGCTGCTTTGGCCACACGGTGGTTTTGTGATCGAGAATCCTAGAAATGGATGCGGTGTTAGGAAAATTGATATACATGACCCATTGAGAGTAGTGTTTGTCTCCCATCTGAATATCCACAAACTCTTTTAGATCCTGAGAGAGATCAATCTCAACGCATACTCGTTTCTGCGGCTGAGCATGGTAAAACCTCTCGGCTTCAAGGAAAACTACTCGACCAAGAGAAGTGAAAATTTGTGATAAAAAAGGCACACATGGCAAAGGGAGGATAGGGAATTCAACCCAGACATGCACTTTAAGGGCGGTATATTCAGATACCACAAAGTCCTTATGTTTGCGAGAGTAGGTATTTACCTTAGCTCATGTTCACTTAGGTACTTTATTTACCTTTATTGTATTTATCCTTACCCACTTATGTGTGTGGTTATTTATTTAGATATTAGGGGATATTATCTAATTGTTAGGTATAGTTATTTCCTTGATATATGGTATTGACTAATTCTTTCATTGATACGTGGTATTGACTAGATCCTCGATGTCTAGTTCATTCCTAAATCTATGGTCTTGACTAGTTCTTTCCTTGATTTATGACTTGATATACGACCTTGATCGTTCTTAGATTGTTATTCCTTGCCTATATAAGTAAGGTCCATTCTCATTGTATTTCATTGAGTTCCATAATAATATATGATACTGCTTGCTCATTTATTTGTACAGGTTTTATTAAAGTTATTATGATGAATTGGTTTTATCTTATTGATCGTGGTGTTTGATTAGTATCGAGTTCTTAGCTTGAGTACAATCTGGTTATTGTTCCTTTTATGGTATCGGAGCAGGAGATTGCTATTGACATCCGTCTGTAAGTTTTATTTTGTAAATAAGTTTTTTTGTATATTCATATATTTGGGATTTGTTCGCATTTTGTTATTGCACCCATTGAAATCCTTAGCCCCTTGTCATATGGTATGGTCATACGAGGGCTTAAAGATTTTGATTCCTACTAAATAATAGAGCATAAACTTGTAAAGCTTGTATCTTTTGATTGGTAACTCAGATTTGAGTGTCATTTTTTTGCAAGTGCTTGTTTTTCATGTTCTTTCCATTGGAAATATTTATTTTGAGAATCACACTATAGTTATAAAGTGTCATATTGTAACATGCACTCGTTATAAAGTGCCAAAATATGGGGGCCTATTTGCATTTCTTGGGGTCTTGTTGCATTACTTGGTTCTTGCATTTATTTTGGTGATTTTTTAGAATGGCGTCTACTTCTACATTAGATCGTGTTGATCCATTAACAACACATAATTACCACACATGGAAACCAAGAATGGAAACAATAATTAAGTAGAAAGGATTATGGGAACCAATATTCACTAGAGAATATATGAAATTTTAGTACGGTGCAAATTTGATGAGTGTATGGGTTTAATAGGAACTTATGTAAGTGACATGTATTTTGTTTCATTTAGAAAAATGTCACTCTCATTTCAAAATATGAGAGAGAAATTGGAAGATTTATTTGGTAAATCATATGAGAGCCACACAACTTGAAATTGAGATCACCTCTCTTAAACACGAAGATTTTCCAACAATTATAGACTATCTTACCAAGTTCAAGCATTTGTTGACATAATTGAAGGGGAGTGGAAGATATAAGAAAGATGAAGAGTGTGTTTACTTAATTCTACCTAAGTTGATAGGACCATTCCAAATTTTTGCTTCTACCTTTTTCTCGAGCATGGATGTCTTAGGTGACACATTCAAAATGCTTGACTTATAAACATTTTGTAAAAGACTTACTAGGAAGAATCCAAATTATCTCACCTTGAGTCTTCCACCTCTCAAAATGCATTAGTTACAACTAATCCTAAGGGAAAGGGAAAACCAAAAATTAAAACCAAATCCACCCCTTCTCCATCTCAAAGCTCTCATAAACCCAAAGAAAACAACTCTAAACCCAATGAGTCTTCTAAATCCAAGAATAAGTCTAGCCTTTCATGCTCTTTTTGTGGGGGTATTGGTCATGAAAAACATAGGTGTTATAAGCGAATGCAAGCCTTAGAGGATGCAATCAAGAAACACAAAATTTATATCTCCGCTCCACCTCCTTCTAATCAACATGGAAAAGCACTTAATGTTGTTGGGAGATCTCAGATCACCACTTATAGACAAATGGGTTATTGATTCAGGTACTTCTCATCACATGACTTCTTCCAATGAGTCTTTTGTTTCTCTAGGTTTGAGTTCTACTTCCAAAATTAAGGTTAGAGATTCTTCCTTTCTTTTTGTTGAGGAAAAAGGTGATATACACCTTGATGGTGGTAGTATCAAAGATGCACTATATGTTCCTAACATCACAACAAATGTGCTTTTTGTGGATCAAATTTGTCATTATGGTCAAAGAAAAATAATGAATTTTACACCACATGGGGCAGGAGTACGAACTTTTTTGGAGCCTCATTCACTTGTTGCTCAAGGTATTGTTGATCATAGTTCTAGATTGTATCACTTTGAGGGTTTTGATGACACTTCCTCTATAGGGACAGGATTGGTTTCTCATGTAGATTCAGAGAGTGAGTGTTGACATGAAATATTTGGAAATCTCAATTAAAAATATTTGAAGGAGTTGAGCACTCATGGTATGGTAGATGGTCTTCCTAGAGTTTCTTATCTTGAGGGAATTTGTCATGGTTGTGCATTAGGGAAACAACACCAAGATACTTTCCCTAATAATTTGTTTAAGAGAGCTTCTTCACCACTTGAGCTTGTGCATAGTGACTTGATGGTTTTTCCTACCCCCTCTTTCAATCGAGCTAAGTATGCACTTACCTTTATTGATAATTTCTCGAGGCGTACTTGGGTTTATTTCCTTGAGTAAAAAAATGATTTTTCACACTTCAAAGTCTTTAAGGCTTTGGTCGAGAAACAATCTTCTACTTGCATAAATAACCTTTGTAATAATGGGGGAGTACTTCAATAATGAGTTTTCGACTTTTTGACAACTCAAAGCATTATTCACCAACATTCTATTCCTCATACTCCACAACAAAATGGCTTAGCAGAAATGAAGAATATAACTTTGAAGGAAATGGCTAACTGTATGATGCATTCTAGAGATTTACCTCCTATCTACTAGGCAAAAGCAATTAGTTGTGCTAACTACATTTAGAATCGCACACCACACTAAGCACTTGAGCATTTGACTCCAGAGGAAGCTTGGTCCAACACTAAGCTATTTGCCTCATTTTTGAGTCTTTGGGAGCCATGCTTGAGCCTTTGTGTCAAATAAGAAAAGGAAATATTTGGATAAGAAGAGAAACCCATTGATCTTTATAGGGTATTGTGAGGACATGAGAGCTTATCGACTTTTAGATCCCGATACTCATGATGTTCTTTTCGAACACATGTTCAATTTTTATGAGCGCTTCACTCCTCATGATTCTTCATCTTCTTCCATGCCTCCTTCTTCATCTAATCTTGAGGATCCTTTCTTTGAGGAGGTTGATGAGGAGGTTATAGATCTGATGAGGATCCTATTCCCACTAATGTTGTCATCATACTTGGGATTTGTTATCTCTTCCTAAAGTAAAAATATGGTTAAGTGTAAGTGGGTATCTTTGAACCAAATACGCGGTGATGGGTCTATTGACAAGTAGAAGGCTTGTCTTGTTGTAAAGAGTTTTTCACAAGTTAAAGGTATTGATTACTCGAGACTTTTGCACCGTTGCCAAGATGGATTTTGTACGCCTTGTACTTGTTATTATTGCATCACGGGGGTGGCCTTTATACCGAGATGGACTTGAAGAGTGCCTTTTTACATGGAGTAACCGACTAGATTTATTTAGGATTCTTATCTTATTTGTAGACTCGAAGGTATCTCTACGGTCTCAAACAAGCCCCTCAAGCTTGGTATGATCAAACAAGCCCCCCAGGCTTGGTATGAGAAGATGGATTATTTTCTTCTATCTATTGGTTTTGTTCGTTGCCACTTCGATCATATAATATATCTACAATGTGTTGGTGAGGATATTGTGATACTTGTCTTGTATCTGCGATGATCATTCATTGGAAATTCTTCTTCACACATTTAGACTATTCAGAGGGCTCTTTCTACATAGTTTGACATGACAGATCTTAGGTTATTGCATTATTTCCTTGGTTTGCATATTTCTCAAATAGATTCAGGGATTCATTTGAGTTAGCAAAAATACACCCATGATCTTATTCAACGCTTTGATATGGCTAATTGCAAGCCAAGTCCATCTCCTTTTCAGTCTGGGGTTACTCTTACTTCCACATGTACCACACCACTTTGTTATCCTACATTTTATAGGAAGTTGGTCGGGAGTCGCATGTACTTGACCCATACCCCGATATTTCATTTGCGGCGGGGCTTGTATCTCGGTTTGCACACTCTCCTCATAGTAGTCACCGACAGGATGCTAAAATAATTTTGTGCTATTTACATGACACTTCCCACTTTGGTTTACACTACATTAGGGGTTTTACTTGGTTGGATATATAGATTCGATTGGACATGTTATATTAATGACAGGCGTTCCACTTCTTGTTATCTTTTTTTTTTCTTTGTTCTTCTCCAATTACTTGGGCATGTAAAAAATAACATGTTATTGCACTTTCATCTTTAGAGGTAGAGTACATGGCAACAAAGATTCAACGAGTCAACAAATTATTTGGCTTGATAGTTTATTGACAGAGTTTGGATTCCCACAGGATTCACTGACTGTACTTTGGTGTGAAAACCAAAGTGTAATTCACATTTCTCGCAACCGTGTTGAGCACTAACGGATCAAACATATTGAGATACACATACACTTCATTCGTCAACACATTCAAGATGGATTTCTTTGCTTAGAGTGCATTCTGACTCAACAGCAGGTTGCAGAAATCTTACGAAGCCTTTTGCATCACCTCGCTACCTTGCATTGCGTGAAATGCTTAGGGTTTTAGAAGTTGTTCTTGGGGGTGTTCGTGAGAATATCTTCCTTCTTCTTTTTCTATCTCTTTCCTTCTAGCAGGATTCTTTCCTTCTTTTGGTTTGAGATTTCTTCATGGATATATTATACATGAGTACCTCATCAAGCCTAGTTGTCGAGAGTCATCTTGTGGACATGCCACTTTAATTTTTTCCCTTGGCTTCACTTTAGGGGGTGTTAGAGTAGGTATTTACCTTAGCTCATGTTCACCTAAGTACTTTATTACCTTTATTGTATTTATCCTCATGTTCACCTAGGTGTTAGAGTAGGTATTTATCCTCGCCCACTTATATGTGTAAATATTTATTTTTATTTTTATTTATTTATATATTAGGGGATATTATCTAATTGTTAGGTATAATTCTTTCCTTGATCTATGGTATTAACTAGATCCTTGATGTCTAGTTCTTTCCTAAATCTATAGTCTTGACTAGTTATTTCCCACGATTTATGGCTTGATCTACGACCTTGACTAGTTCTTAGATTGGTATTTCTTTCCCATATAAGCAAGACCCATTATCATTGTATTTCATTGAGTTCCATAATAATATAATATATTGTTTCTCATTTGTTTGAAAAGGTTTTATTAAAGTTATTACGCGAATTGCTTTTATCTTATTGATTGTGGTGTTTGATTAACATCCGAGTTTTTGGCTTGGTACGATCTGGTTATTGTTTCTTCTAGTGTCATGGGGTTAACACAAGCAGTGAGTTGTGAACATACCAAGTGGCTTGCTTAGCCAGAATATTGGGTGCATTGGTAGGATCAAAGAAGCAAAAGAGGAAAAACCCTTGGTCATGTTTTGAACACTTTCTAGTCTGACTCCATGAGGAGTCCAGACGGTGTTCACCCAAGATTTGAGCATGCTTTTAGAGGGGATGCGACCCACAAAATACCCAATGAGACAAAACTGCTCTAACCATTGTCGACAACATTAAATTCAGGAATGGGCAAAACCACATCAGGAGGAGAAATATTACCTCGTGGAATACTTTCAGAACAAACTTCCTGGGTCGCTTCACCAACAGTGCCATTGCTCAAAGCTCCACTATCTCTAGCCATGGTTGAAACAACTAGGTTTGAAGATGGTGAGGTCATTATATAGGGGATGCCCAGAGGGCGAGAAACCCTAGGAGAAACTATAACAATAAATTCCCATAGTGCCCAAGAAGGCCGCGGTATGGAAGTACAAGTATAAACCCTAAAACCAACTCCGATTGTTCGCCAGAGTTGCAGAGCTTTTTCTCTCACCCTAACCTAAATTGGAGATTCATCGTTAACTTTATGAAAATTGATAATCATGCAAACTCAACAATTTTTTTAACTTTTGTCTAAGAATGTTTTTCCTAATGCTTATAATTACCGCTATGACAAGTATAATAACCTCATTACGTGTTATGAAGATTACTATCTCATCAACTCATGTAGTAGTATGATGTTTATGGGTAGATATTAATAGCCCTCAATAGTCACACTAGAGGAATTACTAGGCCTTCAAAATTCTCAATGTTATCTTATAATGTTTAATATTTTTATATTACTTAATTATAAACCCTGATATATTTGATTGTTTGAATAAAAGGATGTAATCCTAATAATAGTTTGAACTTATTTCGAATGGTGGGAAACGAGGATTGTACACTATAAATCCATTCAAATCCTGTGGCCAAAAAAATCCATTCCACGCACCTCCGTCGATCCAAAGGCATTAACCCTGTTGAAGCCCTAGTTAAAGTTGTAAATTTAGCGGTAATTAGATAGTTACTGTGAGTGTTGCTCATAACTTTTCAGCGCATACCCAATGCTCTGGTACTGACAGTCAAATAATCCTTAAAATCCCACTTCCTAGGTAGTTTTATGTTTAAAATATTTTTTGTTTGTTAAAAAAATTATAATTTTGTCTGTAGATTCAAATTCTTGTCATTTGTACGCGATTTTCATTCATTCGAGGCCCCACAGCTGCCCGGGTTCGATTCCCCGGGCACTCATTTTTTCTTCGCAGAATCCAAATAACCTCTAGTCGACATAAGTAGCAAGGATTTTGGAAGCTCAGTATATTATTGGGCATATTATTGTTATGGTTTTTATTACTCCTACCATCATCGTATCGGCTAAAATTAGGTGATGCAGGGTTTTGAAAATGGGACGTCAAGTTTCTAGTTAAGCTCCCGCAAGGTTTTAACAGAATTCACTAGGGATTGCGCTAAAGCCCCAGTTAAAGTTGTAAATTTAACAATAATTGGATAGTTACCGTGAGTGTAACATTAAATCAACAAAACATTAGTAAGAACTATGCTAAACAGTAAATCTATAAGTTGTAACCCTAATATCTCCTCATTTTACTATATAAAAATTAATTGATCTGGATTTGTATCTATATCTGAAGCGGGTTCAAAGGCTCCACGTGGAGACCTGGACAGAAAGGGAGGGAGGGGCAGTTTAAATGGAGCAGACCATAAAAACCACTATGTCAAGTGTCAACCACCACTTAACACATTCAACCAAGGCGTTAAAAGCATTCTAATTGCCCAATCCACTACGTGGCATTACATTTAAGCATCCAAGGAAAAAACATCCAAGCTGAGTTCAACGCATGGAGATGGTCTATGACCAAGCAGTTAGGAATAACATGTTTGTATGTCTTTTTTTTTTTTGTTGTAAAATCGAATAGGAGTTTAGCTTTAATTATCTCTATAAAGTATATACCAATGTCTTACTTGGAGTTGGTCATAAAGTAGTCTAATACACGTATTATGCCCCAAATTTAGATAACATGAATTTTTATACAAGATATTTATATTAATGTGTATCATGGTAGCAAAGTTTTATATATTATATTGTAACACTATTATGGTAGAAATGTTTTCCCATACTTGATTTGATAAATGGTTTAGACAATATGGCAAAATCTTATCCGTCCACATATATGCACATTGGTCATTACACCCAGCCACCAGCCTTTTAACCCAACCACTTAACAAACGTAAAACTTTCACCCAAGTTTCTTTTCCATTAAAAGTAACAGTAAAATAACGTCTACGTGGAAAAACTCAGAGCATGAATTCATCATCTTATTTTGCTATTGTCTTTTTTGTGAGAAGTAATCTACGACAATCAAATTTGATTTTTTGGCGTATTAATAGACCATCTCTTGACACCATTTCTCCCAAACAAACTAGGTTTTATGTGTTTTTACTTGCAGGCTTCACTATTTTTATGTTACGTGTGGAATAATAATGGTCGAATATGGCAACAATTGTGTGTGTTGTACAACCAGGTGATGACAATCAGGGAAGAAGAGAACATTTATATGGAGAGCCAAATATCAACTAATTATTGTGTGGCTCTGTCAGTATCGATGTACTCGGATGAACAAAATTTTTATTGGTATCTTAAAGCCAACCATTCCCTCGCCACTCGGTGTAAAAATGAGGACACATGCTTTGTCTCTAACTAATTAGATATATTGTTGTTATTTGTATATTGATAACATTTTTCATCCAAAACAATTTCTCTATATTTTTGTTTTAAGAACTACCAAATTCTCGACATAACTTTTTAAGTATTGAAAAACCACCAATTTACAATATATGTAAAGAGTTTCCTTATATACAACAACCAAATTTGTTTTTTGGGGATATTAATAAACCATCTCTTGACACCATTTCTCCCAAACAAACTATGTTTTATGTGTTTTTTTACTTGTAGGGCTTCACTATTTATTATGTTACATGTGGAATAATAATGGTAGAATATGACAACCATTGTGTGTTGTATAGCCGAGGATGACAATCAGGGAAGAAGAGAACATTTCTATGGTGAGACAAATATCAACTAATTACCGTGGTGACTTTATTGCATCTGACATCTCAGATGAATAACATTTTTATTAGTATCTTAAAGCAAGTCATCCACTTGCCACTCGGTGTTAAAACAAGGACACATGCTTTGTCTCTAACTAATTAGATATATTGTTGTTGTCTGCATATTGATAACATTTTTCATCCAAAATAATTATTGTATATTTTTTATTTTAAGAACTAACAAATTCTCGACATAACTTTTTAAGTATTAGAAAACGATCAATTTACAATATATGTAAAGAGTTTCCTTATGAATATTACATATTTTATCCCTTTTACCCTGAATTGAATGTCGTTGCTTGGCTTATTAGGGTTACAACCTTAAGACAAATTGGCCTTTATTTTTTTGTATCAACAATTGCTTCGTCTTTGGGAATGCAACTTATTTTCAAAAATATATACAGACTTAAGACCTAATTCTAGAAATTTATAAGACCCAAATCAAAAAAATTATAAGACCAAATTCTAGAAACTCTTAAACCCAATACAAGAACTTCATAAGACCCAATTCAAGAAATTCACTAGACATAATAGGATAAACCATTTTGTTTTGACTTAAGTGCATTGTTGGCAAGTCTAATGGCTATAGGAATTGATTCACCATTTTTCTTTTGAATTGAACAGGCTGAAGTTGTTGGTGTTGATCCCAAGGAGGTTGATGTTCCAGTAGTAGGTGGGCATGCAAGAATAACTATTCTTCCCTCAATGTCATCAATGATTTTAGAGAGCTTTTCATTTAGGAAAGAAGGTCCCACAAGAGGGTCACGAGTTCCTCTTTCCACCTTGGAATGCACCTTTTGTTATCTTCCTGGATCGTTCTCCTCTGCAAACCAATGTAAAATGAATGCCTCATCTCACCCCTTTGCTTCACTTGGGTTCATGCTTGCATCAAATATTATGGTTTCATTGGGTTCAACTAGATCTATTGAATCTAGTTTGTATTGGATTTGCATTTGGATCTAGGATCAACAGGTCAGTACACATTTCATATATGCCTGCTCATAACAAAGAAGATTCTAGTGTAGGTTCCACCAACATTTCCAATACCCCTCAACTTCCCCTCCCTTAATCTCCATCTTCATCACCTCTCTTTTCTCCGATATTCATCTCCTTTAAGTTTAACTTCTTCGACGTATCCCTTTGAGTTTTCATCGCACATTTCACGTGTGATTGCTAGTATTTAGCAAATTTTCAATGATGTGTGTATTTAGTTTACTTTTGTCAATTAAAACACAACTATTTCTTACAACTTTTCATGATGGAAGGGTTAGATGAATATACACCTTCAACACAAAATTAAGACAACCCTTTAAATAAGTCATTGATTCCTAAACACTCAAAACAGTCTCTTGACATATATTTCATATTATATGTACATTTGTATATGAAAGGATGAATGGTCCAAATTCGGTGTTATATAATTATTACGGTGACTTTGAACTTCAAGCGTATTCCATGCATCCTAATGTAACCCTTGCATTGATCTTATGTTCATCATGTTCCACTACGAGGAACATCGGTTAGTCTTAGCATGTTTGCATGTGTCACCTTTTAAAATATGAAGGCTTGCCTATTTTGTTGTCTTTCCCTTTTCTAGATATTGGAATTCGGCCATATGTACCAATTTCACCAATATTTGAATTCAAGTAATTTATAATTAGATAAGTGGTTAAGCTCATTTGATCATCAAGTGCTAATCAAATTTTCATCTATAATACTCTTTGAGCACTTTGTTGGCATTATTATTGACATACATTTTATGTTTATGAGGTTGCGAGCTTTTTCTCTATATACTTTGATGGGTCTAACAAATCAAAAGGGTTGGTGTAACCTTACTGCATGTATCACCTAAACCAAAACCTAATCCATTTCCATCCTTACATTTTTTTCCCATTTTGAAGAGCTAGAAGTTTAAACGTGAATTTTGAGGTGAAAATTCATAAGCAAGCACACATGATCAAATCTTTGCATTTTAAATTTGAGATTCCTTCTGACAACCATGATGTATAGGTTGACTAATACCATTCATGCTGACCTTAGTATTGATTGAAGGATTATATGTATGGTTTGAAACCATCATTTTTAATGCAAAAACCTATTTAGCGAAGGCCATATCATATGATCTAGGAAGATGATTAAGCCCCCTCTTATAAAATAAATATCTCTAGAAAATCTATTCCATTATAAGCATCACTAATTGTGTCTAAGTTTTAAAAAAAAATTGTGGTCAAAATCGATTATCTAAAGGCCAAATATTACATTTTAATGTTATTTTTATTATTTTAATGATTATAAAGATTTATTATTTTTCTATATGGGCATGAAATTGAGTTGGAATTTATCGAAAGGATTTATTTAGACATTTAGATAATAAGGTACAATTAAGAGAACCATTTGTGTTTGCATGCAAAATTCACCAAAAATAGCGAGTTGTTGAAAATAATAAGTTTGGTTAACTCTTAAATAGTTTTTTTACTTTTATTAGTTTATTAACGTGTGCATGACAAATCTTCCTTCAAGTGAAACTTTAATTAAATACTCTTATGTATTTCTTTGAAATAACGAAGAGTAGAATTAGTTCTTTCGTGCTCGATAATTTTTCTATATAGTTTAATATGTGTGTTCTAAATCGGTGCATCTTTTTGGTTTCATCATCTAATATCATAACAAGTTCAAATATGGGAAGAAATAAGTTAAGGTTTATGCAAGATGTTACGAGGAAGAGAACGATATACTCAAATGAATAGGAATACACAAGAGTTGGTAAGAAGAGTGGAATAGTTCAACAAAATTATTATACATCTAAGGAAAAACATCTAAAATATGACACAAATGAAGAAAGAGAATAAGAAGAAAGGTGAATCACATATTGAGAAAAAGAACAAGAAGAAGAAATTCAACAAGAGGTGGAAGAGAAGGATTGAAGAAAACTAGAAACATTTGGTTCCCCCATTGGGACCTCATTCGATTGTACCACGATGTGATGATTGAGATCACATATGGTGATTTGAGGATTGGATTAGATTATACTTGAGTGGATCAAGGGATGATTCTAGCAATTGATCTTTGAGTTTTGATAAAATTGAGGAAAGGAATTTATAATCCTTCTGTATGGAAACATTAATATTTAAGTAGCGAGTTACATGAAGTGTTCTTTACAGAGATTCCTAAACATGTTCAAGTGTGGATAACAACATATGTGATTAGGATAAATTTTTTATTTGGTTGACACAAAGGTTGGATCAATGTGCATATATAAGTGTTCAATAAAATATATGAAGTGTGTACTTGAGCCATTGAAATACATTATAAATGTTCTTGGAATAATTTTGTATTAAATTTTTAAAATTTCGTGTATTCAAGCCTTAAGGAAGCAAATTTTGAGTTTATGCGGGAGCTAAGAGGATAATTTATTGTAGAGAATCCCTTTTTTATTAGTATGTTCCTTATTTATCATAAACTAGAGGTAGTGGAGATGGATAAATAAAAAATTGTCATGTGAGAGTTAGGTTTTTGTAGACAAAAGTAAGGGTGTGGATTATGCGAATGGAAAATATGAGAAGTTTGGATAGTGAGACCACGTAAAGAAAGATTAGGTATAGTGTATATTTTTGGTGGGGCTAAATAACATAGGTGAATAGGGAATCATACTAGATGAATGTTGACAAGACTGTATAGGTTAGGAATGACATGCAAATGATTTACATGTTGGGTAATGATCTTGATGAAAAGATTTATGGTGAGGATTTTGCTAAAGATACCTATCAATACATGATGGTGTAGAGGAGACACCTTAGAAGATGAGAAATACACATACTTGAGGAGAACCCGACCTAGAGTCAACAACATCCCAATGCTAGCATTTTATTTCTTTAGCATGAAGAGTATTTGATCATGTTGATGTACATAGACTAAACAAGGTTTTGGATAGGGAAGTTAAATCTTGATGGAACGTATAAGGGAGATTGAACATTTTAGTGAAGGAGGATAGTGCAATGGTAGTGATTATAGATCCTCATATACCATTTGATTTTGGAACATACCGAAGACCATTTAAGTAATATATATAATGGTAGTTGTGAGCATGAAAAACAATGCATAAACAAAATGATGAATAACTAATTATTCCAGGAAGATCTTGCATTCACACAATTTTTCGAGCTTAGTGTGACACTTCCCTCCTCCTGTTCATCGGTTAAATCAACTTGACCCAATCGAATATTATTTTGCGAACCAACTAAGTATTATATCCCTTCATTCAACTAGGGTTTCATATTTTCTAGCTTACTTGCTTGGGTCAAAATTTGTACTTTAATTATTTATATTTGCATTGTACATATTTTAGATTTAGCATTTATTTATTTCAATATTTTCTTAATCACTAGTTTTATATTGTTTTCAATTTTTGAACATATTTAAATGTTTTTGAAAATTTTGAATATATTTGAATATTTATGTATTTTTAACACATTTCAATGTTTTTGTATTTTTGAACATATTTAAATGCTTTTGATTTTTGAAACATTTTGAATGTTTTGTAGTTTTTAAAACATATTGAATGTTTTTATATTTTGTGAAACATATTTGATTGTTTTTGGAGTTTTAAATTAGTAAAAGGTGCGCTCTCGAAATCATGTTCAAACATTTTCAGTAAGCATTTCATTCCATTGGCATAGAATGTAGATGATATGATTATATGATTTCTCACACCACTCATGACTCCACGCATGACTAGGAAGATGTGAGGACTTGAGTGAGATTCAAAAATGACGTGAAAACTAGGAGAATAGTGATATGAAAATGAAGATGATGGATGCGAGAGCACACAAGGTGTAACAATGGTCAATCTGGGAAAAATGTAACTCATCTCAATTCAATATTGTTTGATCGATTCCACGATGATTTCACTTTATAGGTTTTGAATAGACTTAATTATGTTGATTGCTTACTAATTGACAAGATCTGGTTGAAGGAATTGTTCTCTCTTAACATAAGCAACTTAATAGGATGTGTTTGATTAAGAACCTTTTATTCAAAATTTGAAAGGCTTTATTTGAGGTATTCATATTTTATTTTTGAAAGGACCCCCTACATCTTGCCTCGTGCCACGGTGGAGAAAGGGCTTGAAACTAAAGACAAAACATAGGTGAGTAAGGATATCTTCCTTTGTTCCTAGTCACACACTACTAATAAGAAGTAAAGGCTCATCGGTGAAGAATGTGAAGGAATAAAGATGTAATATATAGTTTTTTCATATTTTATGATTGATTTTTCCTTGTATGTTGATATTGTGCTTGTTCGGATGGAACATTTTCCCCAAGTTTTAACCCTCACATGACTAGTAGGACTTGAGGTTCAACACTATATATGAGAAGGATGGTAAAAAAGGTTGATGGGTAAAGAAGTTAGTGATTTATGTTAAAAAGAGATGTTATTTGAAAGGAGGAAACCCATCGGAGGATTCAAGACAAAAATGTAGTTAAAAGATTAGAAATGGTAGAAACCATATCCAGGGATGAGACGCATTATGCCTAAATCGAGGAACAAGATTAACCTCATTGAGATCCGGTGAAGAATGAAAAGATATGATAAAATTATGATTAAGATATCTATCAATGGATGGAATTATTAAAACTACTTAAACAAGAAGTTATTATGTTTTCACTTACGATTTTCAAATAGTGCTTTAAATAATGTTTGATATGGATTTTAATTCACTTTTTATGCTTTGTAAATTTTTTACACTTTGATAGATGAGGGTTTCAATGGACCCATTAGAGAGAGGTCCATGTTTATGAAAGTTGAATGGTCTTGGTTTATGAGACTTAGGTGGATGGGATCCGTGATTCTGGAAGGGATTGAAAGATTTTCAATGAATGGTTAATCAGTAGTCATGATTTACGATACTTGGGTAGACAAGGTCCAGTCGATGGAGGGGTTAAAAATATTTTTGATGAATGGTTATTTGAAGTAGTCCTAATTTATGAGACTTGTATGGATGAGGTCCAAGTCAATGGAGAGAATACTAAGATTATGATGTACGAGACTTAGTGGGACGAGGTCCAAGTCAATAAAGAGAATACTAAGATTCGATGAGTCCAAATTTACGAGACTTATGAAGATGAGGTCCAAATCAACAAGGTGAATCAAAGTATTCGAGGAGTCCTAATTTACGAGACTTTGGAAGATAAGGTTCAAGTCAAATGAGTGAATTGAAAGATTGAATAAGTCCCAAAGTACAAGACACGGGAAAACAAGGTCCAAGTCAACAGAGTGATTGGATAAGTTTTCATTGAAATTAAAAACCTATGTGGTGCCGGTGAAAATCATCGATGCGAAGAGAATACATTGAAATTCATTTTCACTTTGGTGAGTGGAATGATGCCAGAAATAAGGATTGATCCTAGAATGGGAATCCAAGGAACCTTACATGTCGTAGAGAGAAAATATTCAATGATGATCCTTTGAAGTAGTGAATTAATTCGTTTGATGATAAATTTATAATTAAATCTCAAAACGAAGTTGTGTGAGAATATTCCTAGGTATACGCACGCATGCTCGTAGAGTGCATGCATATAAATGTCTTGACATGTAGAAATTATCACTAAAGAGATGCATGTAAGATTGATCATTTGAGGTATTATGGACATGGAAGGCTACATTGTTGCAAGTGTCCAAACTTGTTTTTGTGTCTCTACAACAAGACTAGGGATGTCAATGAGCATAAGAGATAGATTGAAAAGAGTAAAATCAAGCTCAACGGTGCTTGATGATGGATCCTCTTCTTTAGAGTCTTCATTTATATCATGGGTTGGAAAGGAGTCTTGAAGCAAGCTCAATATCCCACTTGATGTTCAAAGGTTGTTTTCCAAAATAGGTTCAATGTCCGATCAACTATGTGAGAAGAACATCCAAAGGAGAGATTGATTGGTTTTGTTTTAAAGATCCTGACCCTTGTCACCACGATCTCATTGAGCTTTATTATGTACAAAATTTTGGACAAATTTCAACTCTACATTAGAATTTGTGGTAGGGACGTGTCTTCGATCTCAATAGCATCATCGTCGATCTCTATAAAAATGAATCCGTCATCAATTAAGTCTTGGACATAATGATGAAGACTTGAACAATGATCTGTAGAGTGGCCTTTGATGCAGCGGTATTCAAAATATTTGGATTCATTATACCACTTAGGATTTGGTTCCCTCTTGTAGAAGGGTCTTGTGATTGGATATTTTATCATATTAGCCTTTGCTAATTGATGAAAGGCACTAGAGAAACTTTCTCAGGGGTGTAACCGACGTTTAACTTTATGCAGCCAGTAGTATACATAAGAAATGATATGATAAAGTTGAAATCAACATTGTTCAAGGATTGACCTTGTTCGGAGCTTTGCCATTTATATCATGGTTAGGGAATGGATTGTAAAACATCTTTAGATTATCATTGGGAATTTTTTGGTCTTAGGTTATTGACCGCTATGTCTCCATTATCAATGAGGTCCTGGATGTAATTACAAAGTTCTTTGATCTATTTATTTGATGACCATAAATGTGATGGAAATCATAATACGTATCGGGTTGATGCCAAGATGGCTTAGGTTCCCCTTCAAGAAAGGGTTTCATGATAGGGTAAGTGACCATATTGGAACTTTTCAGCTAAGATAAGGCCTAGACTGAAAGAGATTCTCCCAAAGATGTATATTTTTGTCATTTGTTATCACGAAGAGGAAGAGTTTCTCTTAATGGAATGGTGCAAACTGGCTCTTAGACTTAACCATGTTTTGATTTATTATCATGTATATTGTGCGCATTGTGATTAAACCGTGACACCATCATTAATGACGCATTATCTGTTGCGATTCGACGCTCCTAGATTTATTGTGATGAGTGTTATTATTATGATTGTTTCAAAGCATCTTTGGAACAAGGCTTGATCAAGCATTTAACAATGAGGGCATTTTATATTTGAGTTCCATTTTCAATAACTTCCTCAAAACTATTGAGGCAATGCATCGCATGTGAAAAGAAAACTCATCGTTAAGGTTTGAGTACGAAGATACTCGACTTTTTTTTTTCAAAAATTGAGCATGGGAACCCTTGGGATTCCTTTCTATCATTGAAATAATTGTGAAAAGATCTCATTTGGTTGTTTTTTAGATTACACAAATCCATCATTGTGATTTCTGAATCAAGATTGAATGAAAATGTTTAACGAACTTCTTTGAGAGGTCAAGAGAAGGTATTGATTGATCCTTTTGGAAGGTGTAAGAACCGGTCCAAATATTGTCCTCCTCAACTTCTATAGAAGATGCGTAAGAGAAAGATGTCATTATATGCCACTTCTTGGCATGCCATGAAAAATTCTTTGATATGCTCTTGTGGATCATTTTTTCCCTTGTGTTTGCGAATTTGGGTGTCTCGAATGATCATGGGAATAATATGTGTAAGATGTCCTTATTGAAGGGGTAAGGGAAAAATTCATCAAATTAAAAAAATTGTGTTGTATTTGTCAGAAGAAAAAATTGTGTATTTCATCATTTGTCATTCTTGAGAAAATGGTGAATTAGTGTGTGGGATATTTGATACATTATCATTCTTTAGATTGTTGTTCTCTTTATTTGTCTCAACATGAGTTTTAGATGTGTCATCAATTTTTCTCTTGGATTCTTTATCATTGGTATTATTAATGATTTTATAAGCTATCATAGTCAATTGTTTTGTTATTGCATTGATTTGATGGATAAGAGTTTGGTTTGGCTTTAAGGCTGAAGCACTAGATTTTCCTTTTTCATTGGTGCTTGTTTTACTTGGCTCAAGTCATCATGGTTTTTTGACTCGTATGGTGGACCCTTAGGTGATTTGGGTTGACCTTATAAGGTTTTTAAAATGTCCTCATCAAATTTTGGAGGATATTTTGCTCCCATCTACGTGAAAAGAAGCGAAAATTGGTTTAAATTTTGTCACAAAATGTTGTCCATGGAAATATTTTCTAGTTAGTTTTCGTCCTCTTTGTTAGAACTAATATGGAAAGGATTTTTCGTATTGTTTTCTTAGAAGGGACTATAATCGTGGTGTCTTGTCCCCACAATTTTTGAAAGAGGGAGGAATGAATAAAGGTGCCATAGAAAACTCAACCCCAAGAAAGTGAATGTTAAGATGGAAGAGGGGAAAAGGTTTGAAATCTCTACCCTATCAAAATGAATAATAAGATGGAGGAGGCTAAAAGGGTTAATTGCCCAAATCTTAACAAAATGAGTGTTAAGATAGAAGGGACTATGAAGGAGTGTAGGACGAAGACTTGAAGGAATTCACGTGCATCGAATAGTTGCACTTCACCAAAGTGTAGGAGTTGAGAGATTAAAGCAAGCAAGCTTTGTAAAGCAATGTGCATCATATGAGAGCTCAAGATTCGAAAAGTGGAGTGGAATGGAAGCCTTAGGTTAGCTTCTTGTATTGGCTTATCATAGATCAAAAGAGGTGGTGTACATATAGGGAGTGAATGTGTAACTCCCATGTGAGAGAAGATTCCTCCATAATGGAGAAGAGGAGTTACTTTCCCGAGAGGGGAATGTAACTCCATGTAAACTTCTTACACATATGACGATTCTCAGAAGAGAGAATCTGTCATAACTAATATGACACCTAGATCCATGTCCACCTAAGTAAGATGACTCACTGGTGAGGTGGAATAACATTAAATAAGTGAATAAAAATACCACCTACACGAACACCCCCTTCATCGTAACTTAGGATGAGGCGGCAAGTCGAGAAATGAGAAATGGGTCCCAGACAAAGCTTTGATGAGGTACCCATAAGAAAAAAGTCCAGCAAAGTGAAGGAAAACCCAGTGGGAAAAACATCCACCACAAGAGAACAAAACACTCTCTAATCTAAGAAAGATTCCAACTATGGGTCCTAGCTCTGAGATGAGCTTGAAAAGGTACCCACCACGTCTGGAGGCAATCTCTCGGAAAGAAGAAGAAGAGAGAAGAAGAGGGAGATGAGAGGAATGCGAGAAGATGCCATGGACGGATCGAACTCTGCTGACTCACAGGAGGTCTTGCAAAAAGAATGTCGATGATGAGATCCTCTTCCTGGGTGAAGAAGAGCCACCCACACCGATTATGTGTGCCCTTAGGAAGGACGAAATGACGTCTTTGGAAGTCCGCTCCTACCCACAAAGGAAAGCGAAGGAAGAAACATGAAGAACTCGAGTCCTGGGTGCACGGAAGTGTGACATAGGTCTAGCAAGTGAGTGCCAAGGAACCGAAGGTAATGCCACATGCGTAGAACTGTCAGAGTGTGAAGAGTGAACACCTGTAGAAAGGATGTCCACATGATGTGAAGGGAAAAAAACATCCTCCACAACAAAAAAGGGATCTACAGCTGAGGGTGGATCAATGAAGGTCTCCGGAAAAGTGGAAGTGGTAAGAATCCCAGAAGGGGCACTCCCAACAACGGAGATGATGAACTCCTCTGAAAAACATGTAGATGGATGAGGGACCTGTAGTGCATCACAAGTAGACTCTGCGAAAAGACAACTAAGGTCAGGCAGATACTTGTCCCAATGAGGGGCTCAACAAACAGAAGAGCGATGTCAGATAGGTATGAGTCATCCAATGAAGGTAGAGGAGTGAAGTTGGCCTCGCACACTAGAAGTGGAAAGGAGGTTGGTGTAATGAAGGTGTGAGGACCGAGTAGGAGCTGCTCGATATTTGATGAGATGTGGGATGTGGCAACACTCTCTCGGAATAGTGAGAGAAAGAGGAGAAGAGTCCTCTGTAGTATTTCTCAACATCGAATCGGGTGCACAATCCTCGCCATCGAAGTAGAACCAAGCGAGTCTATGTCGAGGCCTTAATCATCACGAAGAAGAGGAGACAATCTGAATCAACAATAGGAACAACAAGCAGATGTGAAGGGTCTCCATAGAGGGACTGAAGAATGCTCCAGACATGGTGAGGTGGATCTGAGTGTGCCACGTGAAACCAGAGAGATCTAGAGACATGCATCATCATGTGACCAAAGATGTGGTTGCAAGTGTCAAGGAAGTCCTCTAGATGACGATGATCGTTAAGGCGGGTGCAGGAACTGGCCCAAGCAAGAAGGGTAAAAGACCTCGTGGGTGAAGTAACGTTCATGGAAGCACACCATGTTGAATAGTCCCTCTCCCGGTGAGAAGTGGCGGAGGTCAAAGTGATCCTACGATGCTCAAGTCTGGAAAGAGCACTCTCCATGATGAAAAAATGCAAGATGCAAGGTGCACGAAAGCAAGACGTCGGACTCGGCCGATAATGCGTCTACGTGTGAAAGCCCAAAGAGTACATCGGCTCCCAAAATGCGGCACTTTATAAAGTAGTGTGTTTACAAAACTGATAATCACATCATGTAGAATGCAAAAAAACATGCAACTTTGACTAAAGAAGTGCTCAGATTCGAGTATTGAGTAAAAAGTTATAAAGAAAAACAATTCCGTGGAATCGATGAGAAAATGCAATAAATGTTGTAAATGCATTAAAAAAATGCCTGAAATGGGTGCAAAGGGTGTTGTGTGGGTACTCGTTAGAAATGGCATAAAATTTTAGCAAAGGTTTGTTTTGCTTGCGAGGGGGGATTAGCCTCCTGCCAACCCCGGACCTCGCCCTCCGTCTTCGACATGCGAATGAAGGACATAATAACAAGCAAAAAACAACCTAAAACTTATTACAATGCCAATAGAATGTTTTTAACCTAAAAACATCAAAAAATGGAATTGTTTTAACTGCCCAACAATGTCTAAAAGGGAAAGATGGGGCCCACGTTTGAAATGTGTTGCATTGTATTGACCGAGCTGGATGGTGTTGATGACAGCTTCCACGTTGATGCCTATGTGTTGGAGGCAAGCTGGTCGAGTTGGTGCTGCAAAGGATGTGGTTAATGTTGGAGTCACGTGTTTGATATGCAGGAGGGTGGGCAGGTCTTGAAACGGCCGTTGTGCGGGGTTGTAACGTCTTTGGGCAGAGTTGAGTTCCGCTTGCTGGAGCCAGGTGGAGCCACTGAGCGTAAGCACTAAAGATTCAATGCAAAGGCTGAGTTCAAAAAGATATGCATTTGCATGCAGAGTTCAACGGAACCAAAAAGGAGGACGTCAAACCAGGATCAACCCAGATGCAGCCAAACGTGAATAACCAGTGAACTAACGTGAGAATGAAGGTGCCGGATCGAGCCAGTCATCCAGATGCAGCGTGCACAAAGCAAAAGCAGATGGGATGTGAGAAAAGGGCTCGGTTAGAGAAACCTGAGGACAAACCATGTAGATCAATGCTAGGGCGATCAACTACATGCAAAAACGAAATAGAAAAACTTCCAACGCAACCCCACTACAATACAAAAAGGATGAGCAGGTCTGCAAATAGCAAAACGGTTGAGCATAGTAGAACCAATGTGTGTAGGGATTCGAGTTGGCGTTGGTTCGGAGGTGTCGAGCCACATGCCACGTGATTTTTTGTGTAACGGCCTAGACTAATTAATTCTTCAGTTTACCCAAGTTGATGCAAGTTAACAGAATTAGGCCTGAGCATACTGTGACAGTATAGTGGTCGAGCAAACTGGAATCCCACCGAGTATAACCATAGTGCTTAGGTGGTTGTAGACCTGTGTATGTGCTAGCTGAGCAAACCAAGATGTGAGACGGCCCAAGAGGACTCGAGCAAAGATCTGGCACGAGGGAGGCTCTAATCAAGGGAGCCAACGAAGCCAAAGCACCAGGGTGGAGCTGATACGCCAAACAACCAATGCGCAACAAAGTAGAGCTGAGTCAATGGAATAAGGGGCAAAAACCAGTAGCTTGAACCATACACAGGACGTAGGAAGGTGGCTAAGCCGAACACATTCAGACTGGATCAAGGCATGAGCTAACCAAGTCAGCAGCTATGTTGAACAACTTGATACAACGAACAAGCAGACCAGACCGAACCAAAACTGAATGCAATCGTTCAACTCAAAGGATGAAGCATTTCCCGAGTTGAAGGAGAGCAACGTGCAGCCAAGCAGGGTCTGAACAACATGCACCAACAATCTGAGCATGATGAATCACGAGCAAATCAGAAGATGAGCGAGCTATCAACCTTCAAACCTATAATATGTTGAAACCTGAACACTGCAAAATGCCTTTAGAGCATGCATGTAAGGCCATTGAACACTTGAAAAGCACAAACACTTGAAAAATACACCCACAAGAATCTCAAAATATGCAATGCAAGAACGCATGCAAAAGAACACAAGCAACTACACGGTGGAGCAATAATGGTGAGCAACGCAATTCCGGTCCCACGCTCCGATACCATGAAGGAGTGTGGGACGAAAACACTGGAAGAAATCATGCGTATGAATAGTTGCACTTCACCAAAGTGTAGGAGTTGCGAGATTAAAGCAAAGAAGCTTTGTAAAGCAATGTGCATGCATATGAGAGCTCAAGATTCTTTTGTGCAATGTACAATGTGCATGCATGCATATGAGAGTTTTTTTTGTTGGTTTTGTGTTTTCTTTTGTTGCTGACCCCAAGCCCAATGGAGAAGATGCAAAAACTAAAATTTAGGACAACCCCTTTTAATTTTTTTCATTATTTTAAAGTAGTGGGTTATGTTTTTGTTTGTTTTTATGTTATTTGCTCGCATTGCTCAAAGATACCTTTGAGAAGTCATAGAGTCTCATCCGTCAAAAACCCACATGCAAAAGCTCACTCAATTCCTTCGTCAGGATTTGTCTGAAAGCATTTTATTTATTTTTAT
Organism: Taxus wallichiana var. yunnanensis; assembly: GCA_018340775.1. Lineage (NCBI taxonomy): Eukaryota > Viridiplantae > Streptophyta > Pinopsida > Cupressales > Taxaceae > Taxus > Taxus wallichiana. The sequence goes on from CM031243.1 coordinate 616,180,556, forward strand.
ATCAAATAAATAAAGTTATTTTAAAAATAGATTGAGCTAAAATTGGAGGATTTAGGTTATATAAAGCACTTCACCCCATCATTATTACCGCAAAACATTCACACTGGGGAAGAATTTTTGTAGACAATTTAATTGGAGAATTTTTTTCGAGCAATTGCTTGCTTACTTCTTTCGGGTTTTATTTTTATTTATTTCTTATGTGTTTTTAAGTCAAGTGATCCCGTAGCTTATTCATTCTTCCTATCAAACCTTTTCTTGGGCCTAAGGTTTTGAAAAGTTATCCAATGTTTTTAATTGCTAATTAATTTGTCTAAAGGTGACCAAAGCTTGGGATTCCTTGAGGGAGATTACAAGAGGTTGCTTGGTCTAAAAAGGTGCAATAATGGATTTTATGAAAATAAGAAAAATGCCACCAATTCGTAGATCTCAAGAAAATATGCACTTTTAGAAAAATGACACCTAAAACGGAGTAATGGAGTAAAAGTTATGGAACTTGCAAGTTTTTGTTGCTACATCTTCTCGGACCCTTTCCAAAATGGAAAATTTTATTCTATACTTTTGTTTTCTTCACCGAAAATCCAAAAATGGAAAAAAATACTTCTTAGACCAAAACGTAAAAGTGCAAGTTGCCGCCACTTTCTATTTTCCACGCTACCCTTCCACTTGGATTTCCACGCAAATTTTAAAAAGTGAGTTTTTTAGCCAAGTCATGGTTTTCGAGTATCTTGTCTTCTTTTTAATGTACCCTTCACTTTGGAAATTAGCGCAATTTTCCTAAGGAGCCAATGCAAATTCATTAAAGTGTAAATCGTGGTTTTCCAATGTCTTGTCTTCTTTTGTGAATAATCCTCCACCTTGGAATTCCATGAAATTCATAAAAGAGGGGCAATTACCTATGTTTGTCGTGAATTTGGAGCAACTTGTCTTCTACAATCCATGCATTTTTACTTTAAGTGATTATCATGAAATGTCAACCTGTTGTTTTCTATTTTAAAAACATCCTCCTCCCTTGGAATTGACGTAATTCTTTAAAAAGAAAAAGAAAAAGTCACTAAAAGTCGTCGTGAAAATTAGAAGAAGTTGCTTCTTGTTTAAATGTAAATTTCAAGGGGCAATTGCTTAAGTGCAAATCGTGGTTTTTATTTGTCTTGCATTCTCCTTACAAGCATGTTGCCCCTTCCAATTATCCACGTAAATTTTAAAAAGGAAGTAATTAAATCCAAGTCGTGGTTTTTCATGGTGGAGTCTTCTCATCGCAAAGTAACCTTGTCTCCCAAGTTCCACATAGTTTACCAAAGCAACCGATTAAAGTCAAATCGTTGATTCATAACAACTTATCTTCCAAGTTTTAACACCATTTTCTAAAGGAAAAAGCCAATTAAAATAATTGTGTGGGAATGCAAAGCTGAGTCTTCAAAATTGCAAGCATCTTTATCCTCCAGTTTCAACGCAGCTATTTACATTACCAAGTCCATGCTAGTCTGATAAATTGCATGCAATTTCCCTCTCACAGCCTGTGCATGTGATTCCCAATCTTCTAGTTGAAGCCGACATTGGGTTTACTTATATTTTCCTTCACTCAAAGTGCTTTAAAAATTGATATAATTGCTCACATGTAATTAAAAATAAAAGGGTGATGAGTTTTTTTTGAATTGTTTACGACAAACATTTCACTAGTGCACATACTTGAGAAGAACTGCAAAAGCTTCAAGGATAAAAGGGGAAGATAGGTCAGAGGCAACACACCCGCAAGCTAATAGTCAACTGCTCAGAGGAAATAGATTCGGGTGAAGAAAGTTGGTAAAAATCTACGATGATGCCAGATCCAGTTTGGTGAGAATTAAAGGAAAAGAGTTAACCATGTGGGAGAAAGATTTTCTCGGGTTTAGGACAAGCTATCATTCATATCATTCATTGCTAAAGTAGATGAAACGAGAGGTAGAATGCATGTTGGATCAACATGCAGAGTATGGAAGAAGAACAAAACAAAGAGTGTTGCAACTGGAATAACTTCTTTTCTTTCTTCTTCTTTCTCTTATTTTCTCCGATAAAGTAATTGAATAATAAATTAAATTGTTAAACTTAAGTGATTGGTTCAAAATTTGTTACTTCAAGTTACTTGGAGAAGTCAATTACTTGGAAATATGTGGCAAACATGCAAAATAGAAGGTTTTATTTTCAGTTGTAAAGCATATATGTCATGCAAAGAGAAAGCCTAGGGGAAAATACTACCAGTTGCTTCCCTTTTTCATAGCTTCCACATGCGGCAATTCATTGAAAGCTTCCTATTTGTATTTTCCTTCTATGCACTATAAATAGGGGAAGAGCCTATGGGTTACAAAATGATGATTTTTTATCGAACTTGTTTTATCGAACTTGTTTAGCAAGAGCTTTTGTAATTTGAGCATTCTTGAGTAAATCTTCAAATCTTCCGCAAATCTTCCCATCACAATTGCTTACTTGCTGCCAAAATTGTCCACGGTGGTTCACGAGCTATGGGAATTAAAGTAAAACCCACGAAAATAGTTATTAGGATTCACCCTTACCAAATCGATAAGCATCTTCCATGAGAGCCTCGTCATTAAATGAGGGAGATATATCTCATGACTGCCTAGGTTTTATGTTGTGCATAATATCTAGCCAACACGTTTTACTTAATTTTTGGATAATGTGAATATCCAAAGTATAAGGTTTGATTTGATAGTATTAAACTTGGATAAAGTGAATATCCAAAGTATAAGGTTCGATGTGATTTGATTTATGAATTTATTAAGATTGAATAAAGTGAATACTCAATGTACAAGGCTCTTGATTTAGTTTGATTTGATTTGATTTACTTAATACATGAATAAAGTGAATACTCAATGCATAAGATTTTTGGTTTGATTAAAATCAAATGTGTTTAAACTTGGTGAAAGTGAATATCCAAAGTAAAAGACTTAAATCGTGGTTTGATTTGATTTGCTAAAGTCTAGGTTTTTGGTGAATTTAAGGACTAGGGCTTAAAAATGGTTTAATTTCATATCCAAAGGGGTATGGATTTAGATTTTTATAAGATTTATTTGGATTGGATTTTGAATAGAATATTTGAATACAAGTATCTAAGGAAGAATATGTAAATGTCAGCAAGATTGTTTTTATTTCGAGTTGAATAAAGTGAATATTCAATGGTATATGGGGTTTAAATTTGAGAAAAAATTATACTTTTAGACGTGAATGTCCAAAGGGATGAAGTTTATGATTTTTTTGTTTTGGTAGAACACAACTTCTAAACTAAAGGGATTTTTGAAAAGATACTTTTGACTTTGTTCTAGGATTTGATTTGTGTTTGTGGAACACAACCTAAAATTTCAAACTAGAACATAAAAAAAGTGTAAAAGGAGGTGTTTGTATAAACCAATTTTTATGATAGAACTTTGATAGAGTTCCATCTTTATTCCCAAACATCGAGTAATAAGTTTTGTAGAATATTTTGGCTTTAAATAGGGAAAATGTGACGGGTAATCAACACAACATTGTGTGAATAATGTGACATAAAAGAATGATATGAATGGATGGATGTAATCTCTTATCTCTCTAAATAGATGCATATTTTGATATATCCTAGTCCCGATATACCAAATTTGTATGGGTATAGATTTAGTACAGGATCCCTTAAAATCATTTGAAAGAGACTCGCTAATTCATTATTAACCCACTTAGAGAAGTGAATCACCACGTCCAATGCATAAGATTTTTTAAAAGGAGGTGCGGAATGGTGTGAACGGTGTCCTTATTACTCCCTAAAGATTGACATGGACGATGCCAAAAACTTTGTTTTTGTAGTTATATTAGGTAATACTCATAATAACCCCAATCATGAAAACATTACATATAAGTGGGTGACACAAAGCGAGGTAGATACCAAACGTTGTTTGAGACCAAGTCTCAAGTGCAATACAATGTGAAATGTGTTAGTGCATGGTGGTGAAATCCACATCACCGGTGTACTTAAGTGGTGATGAAATCCACATCCACTACATACAAATACAATGTATGAGGTGTTTAAAAAAAGTTCTTTCCAACTTGAAAAGCATAAATGAAAAACATAATTGACAAGCTTTAAAACAAACATGTACCTTTGAATTTTTAGCAATTTTTTTAGCAATCTTCAATTTAGTTGGACAAAGAAACCTACATGCACACATGATACAAATTTGTTGTTTGATTTAGTAAGATGAAGATCCTCTTAAGTGAAGTGGTCTTGTATAAGAAATATTAGTATTTTGATGCAAAACCAAGCGATCGAGATATAATAAGATGACTTCCACCGTTTTTTATTCTCAAGTTCAACCAAAGGCGCAAGAGAAGAGCATACACAGTTTGGTTGGATAAAAGTTGAGCTAAAAATCAATTGCCATCACTTTTGATTATCAAGATCATCCAAATGATGCGAGAAAAGAGCATACACTATAAAAATTACGAAAGTAAAATGTTTTGCTTTATAAAAATAAATTACTTAAAATAATCACGCCCTTTGATTCTCCGATCACCCAGAGCAAGAGAAGAGCATACACAAGGACGCTTTAAATGAAAATTCTTTAACTACTTTAGAAAATAAAAGTTAAAAAACTTAAATGAAGTAGAAGTGTTAGCAAAATGATTAAGGAAATTCTAGGTAATGTTATTTAATCTAAAATGACATGTTGCAATACTAAGAAAATGCTATGAAAAAACAAGGAATGACTACATTTAATTTTGGAAAACTGTGTAAATATAAAAATTTACATAGAGCGGAAACACGACAACAATGTAAACTCACTTACTTTACACAGAGACGCATGTTGAAGAAACGTAAATGCACCTTATTTGAACACAAACACACTTTTTATGAATGCATGCACACTCAATACCAAAGAGATGCACTTAATACTTCATAAATGCATATATAAATTTGTGCAAAGAAAACAAAAAAGTAAGTAAAATACTAGTGTAGTTAATCACACGCTAAGCGCAACTAGTATAATGAAACACAAATAAGTGAAAACAATAGAAAATAGAGTAAACAAAGACACAAACATGAAGATGATAACACATCCACTATCACGCAAATGCAAGTTAAATCACACAAACGCATGTGTTGTAAACATATATGCAAACAAAGACACAAAAAATACACTTCGTGAGAAATGTAGATGGATCGTATCTCACAAAGACACAAGGCACCTGTAGTTTCACAAAACAAGAATGAAATACAACAAAAAAACACTTGGTTTTTTAGAGCAAACTCATAATACAAACAACTAAAAGACCCTGCAATTTTATCAAGTATGTCATGCAAACACTTCAAACAATATGAAAGATATGTTATAATCGACAAAAAAACAAGTAAGATAATGTGGGGTGCCACTAGGTGTGTGTCGAATGTAAACAATGGAAAATAAAGTAATAGAATAAAATAAGCAAATAATGCAAACCAGATCCTTCTTTCGTGTTTCCTTCCGCAACCTTGGTTGAGATGGCTAAAGCATGGAGTGAAGTACTAAGCTTGTTGAATCTCCTTGATGGATTTGTATGTGGATGCTCCAAATGTGACTCTAAATGGAAGAAACTTCATGCTAAGAACAAGTGGATGAGTGATGATATTATTGATCAAATGGGTAGCCTAATGACATATGAATTCATGTGGCAATTAGACAAAATAATGTTGGAAATGCCTTAATCTTCCAAGAGATGATTTGTGAGGAGATGAGCCTCATATTTATAGTTGAAGGAGAGGACATGGATTGAGGATCAAGATTTAATTGAGTTTCAAGTGGATGAATGCAATTTCTTGATTTAGCACGTTGATTTGGTCTATACAGTTGGCTAAGTTTGAATAAGAATTTAAGAGGCTTTAATTTGAATAGTTAGCTCTTGAATTCTTCCATTGTATATGTAATTTAGCTTCCTCTTTTATAGGGTTATAGAACTTGAGTGAGTGAAGTGGAGATGAGTGGATATTTAATTTTAATTTTATTTAATAGCTAATTAAATTAGACAAGGAGTGTAAGTGTATGTTTTATGCATGATAGAATTAATTAAATTAATTCTAGTGAGATGTGGGTGAATATTGATTCAAATAACAATGTGTAAAGGATATGCAATTTTAGGGTGTTTACTAGGCACATGATAGAACATCCCGTGACATATTTCTTGCTTACTCGATTATTGTGTTAGACATACCTTGTTATGACATACTTACCATGTGATATACATTTCATTGACACAAACAACATATCGCAAAACAAATTGATCAAGACACACATGGGTTATGAACACACTTGATTGCATTTTTTGCTATAGACTCTCAGTTTCTCTACATTGTGATTATTTCTGTTGTTGACAACACTTCTTACACATTATCTCTTAAAGATCTTGATTGCTAGATCATTGGTAATTACACGTTGTTTGTGGAACTTTGTATGGTTATGCATACACTTTAGATCGTTTCTTGTAACATATTACTTTGAAAACATTGCTTTTTATATTTCATAATTATGGCATTGCTTATGCGCATTACTCCATGCACATTGATTGTTATATTTCATGATTATATTACACAATGCTTCATGCACATTTATTGTTATATTTCATGACTATAGCATTTCTGTTACACATTGTTGCATGTACATTGATTTCTTATTTCAATGCTTGTTATGTGATGTTTATCACTACTTCTTGCATACTTGATTTATATCGTTGCTTATTGCATAATTTTTCTTACACAAATGAACTAACAACTAACACTAGTTCAATTTATCACATTGAATCACTCATGCCTCTTTTATGATGGGCTCGTCATGTCATGTTGTGTCCTAGGTCACCATGGATCCATTAGGCGTTATATCATGTGTAGTTATCATGCTACTCATCTCATCATTGATATGTTCTCTAGTTAAATATTTATTAAAACACTTTCATTATATGTTTCATTCTTTTGGTGATACTATACGATAGAAAAGTGATAGGTGAGCATGAAAATCATAAAGCAACATTTCTCCATAAACACCTCTCGAGGTCGTCCGAGACAAATGGTGGAAATAAAATATATGCGGATATGGACAAATTAGTCGGGCAATCCTATATCCTCGATACGCAACAATGGGATCTGCAAATCTAAAGCAAAGAAGGCTCTTCTAACCTGAATTGGTGTTATGGATCGGTTCAACACTATAACCATTCGGAGGCTCCAATCAATGTCGAGCTCTCTACCGAGATCCTATCTATTGGTTGTTGGATTCGTGGAAAGTGACATGTAGGTGTTTTGTATATATTTAGGACAAGGTCATGAAAATGGTATCGATAGGTGTAATGGATTTACAGGAAACTATGGATGGTTTTTTTAGTCTGACCCAAAAGTATTGGCTTGATCAATTTCTACGTTCAACACAAAAAGTTGTGTGATGATATCCGGTGGGAGTGGTGAGGATCTGAATACTAGTGTACGTAAACCGGTGTCAATGCTTAATTGGTTTGCAGGCCGTTGGGTTGTGGGACCTGGGGATCACAACTATGAACTCGTGGTTGTTGTGGACCTTTTATGGTCATGTAAAGAATCAATCCCGTCTTTCGACTATCCAATAGTCATAAGCTTTTTCAGCTTCTATGTTTAGTATCAGGAGTTGTGCGATCTTCTCAGAATACCTCATGGGTGTCCTAGCAACTTGTATGCGTAGGCCTATATCTATGTCAATGAGAAGGTCTCCATGCTGTCATGGAACTAATGGATCACAACCAAAAGTTTGTTCTCGTTCGGGTTCTTGTATGGTCATGTGGACATCCTATTAAGGCAATCTATAGCTAGGTTGATTTGCTTTAATTTCATCTGACCGAATTTGTATGCTTTGTCATCTTCGATGTTCAACACTCTTAATTGCTCACTAATTGCTTGTGGGTTTCCAGTTGTTTGGAAGACTTGAATCCTAAGACCTTGATCTATATCTACTAATGTCGTGCAGAGATTCGGCTGGGGTATCACTGGTTCGAATATGTAATCCTTGGGCTCTCTTGGTCCTATAATAGTCATGCAAGAAATAACCAAACTTAATTGAATGAAGTAAACTAACTATGAAAATGAATCTACGCTATGCTTGTTCTTTTTGTATTTTCAGAGATATAAACTTGAATAATCTTAAAGAACAACTAATCTAGTAAATTCAGATAACATGTAACTAATCTAAGAATAAAGCTAAAACAAACAAGGTAACCAGATGTAGCTATTTGCTGTGCACTTGTGAGTTGATACAAATATTAATATCTAGCTAATTTGATTGAAAGACCTCCAATCTTACCTTAGAAGTGAGAAACAAATCATAGCTTCTCAAAAGCTATCATTCCCCACAACTTCCTCGGTAATATTGAAAGCAAGCTTTTAACTGAAATAGAATGATTCACTACTCTATTTGATATATCATAACTACAACTTTGACAATTCAAACTTGGAGTTTGCAGAACAGAGGCAAATCCAGTTGTATCGTAGCTTGTCCCCTCAGTGTGATTTCTTCATTCCTTCGTGTTCTCGTGAATCCAGAAAGGTGAGAATGTGACAACGGCACAGGAGAAGATATTTGAACAGTGGTAGCTTGGAGGTAAACCGAACGGAATGCAGGAGGAGAGAGATAGCGCAAGAGAACAGAGCTTGGCTATGCGATTCCTAGCAGGATTATTGCAGGGATATGACAAGACACACCTAAAATTCTAGGACCTATTCTTCCTGTGATGAAACAAAACTATAACTCTAAGCAAAACCAAGATTCAAATGAACTTAATCTAGAATTGATGTTGTATCATACTAGGCTGGTTGTTTGGAGAACAACAATGGAGCAAAATTAAACTAGAGAGATCAAGTGATCTCTAAACCAAAAATGAGGAGCCTTGAACTGAGAGGCTGAGAACTGAGACTAAGTCTAGACTTGTTGAGACTTCTTAAGGAACTTCCAAATACACTGAATAATAAAACATAGAGAGAGAGGGGCCATTTGCTTGTAAACAAGTTCAAGTATTTATAGCATTTCTACTCACCAGAAGGCAAGTCCAAATTGCCATGCTTTATCATTAAAAATGGAGCACTACTATTACAAAGTGGCTGAAAACTCTAAACAAAGCAGAAGCGGCTGAGAGTTGCAAGTGCAACTTGATTTTTCGCGTTGTTGAGTGTGTCGGAAGGTTCTAGAAAAAGTGGACAGTGGTCACCGCCTGCGTAGGAGTGGCGATTACTGAGAGACCGTCGCCCAGCGAGGCAAATGGCGGTCCTGTAACTTAAGGACCAAAATGCAAGAAAAAGGAGGCAGAGGTTAGAATGAAGCATGCAAAAGTTAGATGACTGGGACCGCCGCCTGTGCAAAGGCAAATGTCTGTCAGAACTTAAGGACCAAAATGCAAGAAAAAGGAGGCAGAGGTTAGAATGAAGCATGCAAAAGTTAGATAAGGCATTTTAGGATGCAAATGTATACTCAGCGAGCTTTCTAAATTCGAACACCTTGCGAAGAGATCTGAATCATCATTGGGGTTTTCCGTAACCTCTTTCGATAGTACAATACATACAATTTTGGGTACGTACGGATACATATATGTTATTGAGATTTCACCGCTTTAATATTTTAATTTCGCACATTTCTTATGCTTAAATGATAAATATATCATGAACGCTATCATGAAATATTTACTCTTATGGTCATGCACACTATTAGATATTACATTGATTTATCTTATGATTGCTATAAACATGTTTGCATTGACAACTATTTTTATCTTCCAACACATGCAAATTATATCATGTCAATTGATAAACTAATTTGGTTTATATCGTTGATCATATTTCCACTCCGATTTTAAACAACCAACACTTTTTATTTTGGTATAATTTATCCTTTACAACATCCTTTATCTTATAAGGGAGCATATTGTGGCATTTTTTAACACATTCATGCATATTTCAAATATAATGCTTTAAATGAAACTATATGATGATATACACACAATTACTACACCTTGACATTTACATGGATTTTACACAACAACATTTACATGACTAGTACATTCATGACATTTACATGGCTTCACTCAACATACTTAATGCTTAGAGATGACTTTACACATGGTTTCATTCAACAATTCCTATTGTACGGATGGGTTTACACGTGGATTCACTCAATAAGACAAATTTCTATGGATAATATTATACATGTATTCAAATATCGGACCCAATTGTTATTGTCTTATTTATGTTTGGTTTACTCTTCCTCGTATACAACACCGGGGAAAATAAACTACATGTTTCATGATTTTACTTTTTAGTCTATCTTATAATCTTATTTATATAAGCATCTTGATTGGAATTTAATGTATGTTTTCGCACACGGTAGATAAGTTCACATGTACAACTATACACACAAAAGAGAGGGAACACACACATTCTACTCTCACACAAAACTTGTCCTTATGGGATGTTTCCATTTCATTTTATTTTAATCGAGTGATTTTCACTTACTATGTTAAAATGGGGAAAATGTAGATACCTAAATATAGACCTAAAATATTTGGCAATACTTGGGATTTATCTTAGTCCACAAATCATTGTGCACTATATTGATCGATTCCTCCACATCCCTTGCTCAACTAGCACTACTAACCACGAGCTCATACTTATTATTTGTCATTGACCAATTAAAATCCCATCCTCATCATATATAACACATATTTGGACATCTAAACATTGTCTCCAATTAACAAATTACATTATGCATTGTGTTAGGACGAAGTTTGCCATGAAAAGAAATTCACTTGGGAAATTCTTTTTCGAGTCGACTATTTCATCCTTTAAAGCTCTAACATTCATATTTTCAATTTCACATGTTACCTTAGTCATCCTAGTGCCTTTTGAGTGGAAAATATTGACACAATAGTTGCCTATAAAATCCCATTCATACAACCCATTTCAAGGACGACAACACACATATTTGGGTTACATAGGTGATCACAACAAACCGCCCAATTGTTATATCAAATTTTTGAGCATATTCAACCAACTCGAGTCTAAACACATCTTACAAGGCTTCCTTAGGCCAACTTACAAAGTTACATGTCACACACCAAAGATCACTTTGTTGGTACATTGAATGTCTTATTAGGGTCATCATTACCAAACACATTGCGATATACGCCTTACACATATAATTAGGTGGGGAACTACAAAGAATTAATGTATCTTTGAAGTATTTCTACATGGGCAAGGCATAAGTCACTCGATCTAATTAGAATAATCAACCACCCAATCTAATTAGAATAACCCCTTTTAGGTCCTTAATAAAAGAAGAAGAAGAAACATAATTTCAATGATAAAAGGTTAAACTATAAAAACAAATGAACATGTTGCCAAAGGCAATATGCAATCATGGTCACCATAGGACAAGATCCATCCATCACATACAAAGTCACTTGAACTTTTTTTTGCAACAAGTGGCTTTTTCCTACGCTTAGTTTCACATTTGCAAATTTTCGGGATAACTTGATGATGCCGTGAACATCCTATCTACAACCTCTCAAATCACAGTCATCTTGTCTTCATTTAAAATTAGTTGAATCCTCTCTAATCCTAACTTGTACTTTCATTGATTAGCTCACCTATGCTAATGAAATTTTATATTATTTATCTCGACATGATTTGGCATATGAATATTTGTTATTTTTAATACAAAAATGTTTTTGACTGGAACTATGAACCGGAGGTTTTTGATGGGGTCCCCACTCTTACAATTCGAGATCCCAAAAAAGCAGGGTTACAGCTATAACCCTTATGTTATCACCCTGCTACCAAAAAACTAAATAGCTATACTACAAGAATGGGCTCACAATGTTGCATCTCGAAAACCAAGCCCACAAAAACAAAGTATAATACCACTAAACTATAACAACTATGTCATACTGAACAAAAATAGAGAAACCTAGTCGGAAACCACAATCACCTCCTCTTGGATGGTGGTGCCCTCCACAGCAGCTACTTCCGTTTTCAGCCTTTTGGAGGAGTGGTGCCTCTCTAACTCCTGCCTTCGCAACTCTCAGCAAGAAGCTGTAAGATGATTTTCCCTTCTTTATTAGTTGGCTAACTCTGTCTGGGACATGACCGATAGGGGACGCCAAAGCATCTAAATTCAGAGGATCAAAGAAAATGGGACCTCTATCCTTAGACTTGTAAATGCAGTGGACATTGACCGAAAAGTTCCACAACTTGGAATTTCACCGCTCCAGCTCCACTACATACTCTCTCGACATTGTTTCAGCTAAGCCCATCACCGTCATTTGGGAGAAAACCTGAATCAGGTTAAAATTTTCCACTGCGTCCTCTGACCCAATGACATTCCTGGAGATAATAAAACAACGTGCTATCAACAAATATTCCTCCTTACTGCGACCAATGAGAAATAGGTGATAGAGGAAAGTGGACACTATCTTAGCATTTACCCTCGCCTTTCCACTCCCCAGCAGATACTCGATCCCAAAAATCTTTTCGATTGCCAAACCAATAAACCCCAAGCTTATACTAATTTTTTTGTTCAACCTGGACTGTGTAATATGACCGTAAAATTTCATTTCCCTTGCTTCCCCTCACAAGAACAGGACAGGGACAGGTGGGATTGCCATATCCTGACAGAACAACCACCGCCTTAGAGGCAAATGTAGAAAATTAAAAAGACGGGGATGAAAAAATAAGCCCACACCACGTTTTTAACTTTGATTCACGTGAATTTAATGCGGCATCTCTCCTAATAATGGGCGCTAACCCAACCCACTTTGAATTATCATTCATTGAAGAACCCCGCACATTGAAAATGCGGGAAGAGGGCGCTCCAAGCAACTCCTTTATCAGCCTCCTTGCTGCCTGCCTACTGGGAAACTCTGCCCTGAGTTGGCAAGAAATTTATTTTCTCCATTAAACAACGCCCATAAGCATTTGAGTTGGCCTTCATTCATGTGCTGCGCCTATAGATATGGGCGATGCGGATCTCTAGTCATCTGGCCTTAGCAAGTCATCAATGCAAGATGCTTGGTAAATAAGAATCTATCACCCAATTATGAGCTTTCCCCTTTGTTATAACATTGATTACTAATTGAGAATCTCCTTCTATTTTAAGATGTGTGATTCCATTTTCGAACGCTAGCTTGACAATGAATAAAAGAGCTTAAATTTCAGCTTGATTATAAGTTCCATCCTACAAATGGAATGAGCCTGCAACGATGATTTCACCCATGTCATCAAAAATACACACCCCGCCTCGAAAGGTCGAGGTTATATGAATGCTTGTTATTATTTACTATAATTTGATAGTATTTCATCTTTACAAAATTGTCTAATGCTTTGACTAGATAAACCATAAATATTTAAATTACAACAAGATGGATATGAAGAGCGTCATCAAACTCTCTTAGAATATAGAATTGTGGATTTGAGTGTGGGATGAATTCACCTATTGTCAGAGACAAGGTCACACGAGTGGCTTTGTCGAAGATGGACAAATTTTTCCTCTATAGTGTTTGACTAGATCTCGCATCCGACACTCTTGTGCTCTTGTGTGTCTTTAGCTTTGTCTTCCATAAATAGAATTACATGATTGCGGTTATACAACCAATTATGGATTCTTCCTCTTCTTATTATTGGTTGGGCGCCTAAAAATGAATTAGTTTGATAGGCTAAGTTTCCCCATAATGCTTATGTAACAATACTTTAAAGAGACATCAAACCCTTGTAGTTCCCCAATTGATGTATGTGTGAAAATTGTATATCACAATGTGTTTTGGAAATGAAGAACCTAATAGGACCTTTGACACTTGGCAAAAAAAATTGGTGTGATGTAGCTTTCTGAAATGGCCTTAAACAACCGTATAGGATGTGTGTAGACTTCGAGATCCCTGATACAATACAAGTGTAATGAGTGCTTTGTTGTGATCTCTTAGGTAGTCCCCAAAGATGTGATATGCGAGGCCCTTCAAATGGGTTATGTAAATATGCCTTTATAGGTAAGCTGTTGTGATGGATTTTCCCACTCAATTGATGGTATGATGAGTAGGGTAACTTGTGAATTTGAAAAAATGATTGTTGGAGCTCGGAGGAAAAAGTCATCGGCTAAAGAAAAATCACCTAAATGACTTTGTTTTTCATGCCAAGTTCATCCTAGTGAAGCACAAAATGCAATTCAAAAAAGAGATAGTGGCTAGATTTATGAAGATGTGTTATACATTATGAAAGTTGGCTTTTGACTAGTTAATGATGGATTACGGGGGTGACATAATGGTCGAGAGTGCTAGTTGAAAATTGTGGGTGTAAGAATTAGTCATTTACTGCACAATGATTAATGATACGAGATAAATTATAGTGATTAATTGTTAAATGCCATATGTCTATATTTAGGTATCTACACTAAGGTTCAAACTCGCTTCAATGTGTGATTGGGCCCATGCTAAACAAGTATAGTGTTGAGAACAAAACTATAATTTCTAAATTTTGGGGTCCCTGAAAAACTATTTAACATGTAACCATATTGACAAGTGGCCGGAAATAACAATATCTAATAAAGCCTCAACCAATAACTAAAAATAATTAGAAAAAGAAAAGTATCTAACCGAGTGGAGATCACGACATGATCTAGTCACTTAAAGACTCTTTTAGGCCTTGGTAGAGATTTGACCACACATGTAAAACAACAAAATAAAACAACATGAGCAATTGGGACCATACAAGCCATTTTGCATGTACAATATGTGCTTCTCTCTCACCAATTATACATCTCACTGGGGAGGTGGTTGTGGCTAATCTTATCAAATGGCATCTCCACCATATTGAAGTTTCCACATATCACCCATTTTACCTTTGGCATTTCATTTGTTAACCAATGCCAAAGTGCCAACCTCTTAGTCGCATCGTTAAATGCATAAACATTGACAATCCCAAAAGAGAAGTTTTGAATGTTAAAAAGCACCTAGAGGACATGATTCGCCGAGTCACATCCACGATCAACATAAAAGAGGATGTTATATCGAAGAAATAGATATAACAACTTCTCCATGTTTTGACTCATGACTACTAGTTAAGGCTAAATTATTGACCTATATAACAATAATAACAAATATAAGAGAAAAAGGCAATCACTTTGATTTCTTATAGACAAAGAATGTCCGTATCTAGAAATTACCTTTGAAAATCTTGAAATATGTATTTGTAACTTGAGGATTTGTGAGACATTTCACATTTCATTACAACGATTCACAAAGCCCTGTGTTAAGGGACATATCATCCAAAACCAAGCCATCAAGGACTTTGTAACTATTTTTCAAAAAACATTGTTGGTTAGTTTGTAAAAATCTTAAAGTTTAAATAGTCATTGAGACTTAACAACAATTTATCCTTCCTTGAGCTAGCGAGGAGGACTGCGAGAATGCCTAAGGAAATCTTGTGAAAAGAAACAACTTGAAGGTTTGATTGTGAAACTTGAAAGTCATATTGAGTAGTAGTATGAGGTATCTAGAGAGCATTAACAATCGAAGATGCGTTGGAAAACTTGAGGTTTTCAACATATATTGGATGGATCCATGAAACTTGTTGTGTTCTCACAAGGGTGATGCATCGCCATTGATTTAGGTGGGTCCTCCGAGATACCATTGAGTCTAAGGTTCAACTCGGTAGACTTGGAAGTGGACACACCTATAGTCGGTTGTTGGCCAAGATTTTGTTATGAATATTTTGAGACCACCTATGGTGGTCTAGCCATCATTGTTGTTACACTTAGGAGTCAAAGTTACCAACTTTGAAATAACCTCATGGTGAGAAGAAAACAAGGGATAATCCCCAATTTTATGTTCAAAGGACATTGAAAATATGTCTTGGGTAGATTAATGTATAAAACCTTGTGTATATATAGGGAATCGTCGACTTGAATGTTAATTGACTCCTCAAGGTCACGGGAAAGATCAACCTCTACACAAATATGCTTGCATGGTTTGCCTAAGCAAAATTTAGTAGGTTATTTGCAAATAACCAACCTATCGTGGAGGCATTTTTGGTACGGGAAGTGTAAACATCTCATGGGAAGACCAAGGAATTCTACTCGAACCGGGACCTTGAGGGCAATACGTTCAAAGACAATAAAGTTTCACGTCCACGTGGAAAACACAAGCAAAAAGCTCGCACATGCCAAAGATAACACTTTTGCAAAATAATCGAGCCATAAGATAGATCAACAAAGTGGAAAAGAAAAAACCCTTTAGTCATATTCTAGATTGCATCCAAGCTTATTCCATGTCGAGTCCATGCAATTGAACCTAAGTTTTGAGCATACTTTTAGAGGGAATTCTCTCGATAAAATAACCTATTAAACAAAATTGTTCAAACCAATAACATGCATCATCAAACTTAGGAACAAGGAAAATAATATCAAGATGGGGGCTATTACCTCGTGGAATACCTTCAACATAAACTTTCATGGTTGCTTCATGGGAGGCGCCATTCTCGACAACTTCACAATCAATGGCAATTACTGATAACTAGAATTGAGTTGTAAGATACCATATAAATTAATTGCCCTAAAACGAGGTTTCCTAAAACAAAACATGGTATAAAAACACAAGGTTGAGCAATAATCAATGTGGCGGTTCATAAAAGCCCTAATATAACTCCCCTCCCCGATCTTAGTTCCTCTTTTGTGTCTTTATTCACATCAGGGGAGGGGCCAATACTTGAACACAGTTCAATAGTGGATACGAGTCTTGATCACACAATACCCAATAGTTGTCATAGTATCGTCTCGGTGGTTACTTAATTTTAACGTAATAATTGTGTAGAGTAGCCAATCAGATCATGACATATAAAACTTAAAATTATCAAATACTACCGAACCCAATTTTTTTTTCCATTTCATTAGGAAGAAATTTAAACCACCAAAATGTCCGGCTATTTGATTATATTTTCGAAAATGCAAACGTTCAAATCTTTCCCGCCCTCTGCGTTTCCACACTGATACGCTGATCTGCCTCGAGAACCCCTATATTTTTTCTCTGGATATTCTCAATTTAAATTTCTCACACGGCTGATTCATATCTCGAGTTTAAAAGGTATGTTTTGAATCCCTTATCTTCAATTTAGATGAATTTGAGAACAGGGTTTTCAGTAGGATTAGCGAAATTGAATTGTGTTGAATAATTCGAAAGGCCGGAATGACGTGCACAGAATTTGACTGGTTTTTCAAGGGTTTGAGAATTCTGATTTGTTTTGAAGAATTCCAGCATTTCAAGGGCTAGCTGATTTTAACTCCAGTGATCGGCGTTGAGAGGGTCTGCGGATTTCAGTAATAATGTTGGGTTCAGAGGGGTTTGAGGATTTCATTACTACATTTGGTATTCAGAAAGGTTAATAGATTTTAAATTTAGGGAAACGTTTTCTCAATAAAAATAAAAAACAAATCGCAGCATTGGTTTAGATAAGGGTTTGAGGATTTGAATTATTGTAAATAATTTGACAGGGCTGAAGGATAACGTTGACTGGTTTTTATGGTCTTGAGAATTTTGTCTGGCTTTTAGAAAGGTTTCAGTGTATCAAGGGTTAAATGATTTTAAATCCATTGATTATATTCGGGAAGATTCAATGCTTTTGGTAATGCCTTTGGGTATCAGAGGGATTCGAGGATTTCAATACTAGTTTTGATATTCAGAAAGTTGGCGGATTTTTAATTTTGGGGACTTTTAATATTTTTGATAAATTGCAGCATTGGTTTAAACTAGGGTTTGAGGATTTGAACCATCTTGAATAATATGAAAGGGTTGAAAGATTTTCACATAATTCATTAGTTTTCTAAGGGTTCGAGAAACTCGATGGGTTCTTGCAAGGGTGTAAGGATTTTTAGTTCCACAGATTGGCTTTGTAAAGTGTGCAAGGGTTTCACTTTCAGCATCGCTTTTGGTTGTCAGAGAGATTTGGGGATTTCAATACCACTCTCGGTTTTCTGATAGATTAATGGACTGTCATCACTGTAGTGATAGCCAATAAATGCAGGGTTTAGTTACTAGTTTCAAGATTTATTAGTTTTTTTTTTTTCAAAATTTTACAGGATTTATGAATGGGGTTGAAAAGGATGGAAGGATTTGAAATACCAAAAATGTTTTTAAGGTTTACATGCTTTGAATTCTACGAATAATGCTTTGTTCAGTATCTTAATAGTGAAGCATTTTGATTGAAGTTTTGTTTGCTCTACAGGGCTTAAGGGCTCTGGATTCCCTTCATTTGGCTGCCATGGAGTTGAATGAGAGTGAAACTGAGAATGCTTCCAAGAAGAGTGATGAGATTTTGTCAGCTGAACTTGATGAAGAGACATGTGTTCGCATAAGGAAGAAGTCCAGAAGGGTGAGCTTCGCAGATATTACCTCTGTTCATGTTTTTGATAGAGATGAAGACTTTGAAACACCCCCAGATGACAAGCCCAATGCCAGAGAGAACACGGTTTCAACCCCACCTCATGGATCTCCACGGCCTCATCCAAAGAATTTACGGGACAAAGATACTGGCCAGCATCTTCAATTAACACCATCTAGTATACAGAAGAAAGATTTTCAGGATTCTGTTCCTGAAGCAGGTAGTCCAGGTAGTGTGTCCGATAAAGGGACGCCTGATGAAGGTCAGTTTCAGATGCTATTCAGATTTTGTTTGGCTTTATATGGGGCTTAGATGTGTCACCATATTTATGTTTGACAGTGAAACATATAATTATACCATATTCATACAATTACACAGCAAAATATCCAAGACTGTACATATTTAGTAAACAGTAAAAATGGAATTAAATTATATCCGATCTTTGATTACACAAGCTTTTATAACAAAGGAACCTTGAGGACCAACTCAAATTAATATTCAAAATTAGTCTAGCAAGCCAAACCAGGGTAGATGGGAAGATACCATGTAACATGTAATATCAGGACTCAGGAGTATAACACAATGGAATTAAAATACGTCCTACATAAGATTTCACCAAAAAATATTCTCGAGAATGTCTTACATCACATTATATCTAGGTATAATTGGAATGAAGACTGAAGAGTCAAAATTGTTGCAACAACCGAAACTAGACTAAATACCATGTATTGTATAATATCAGGAGTTCCACAACCAGATACTTTGCAAGGAGTAGATCAACTTGGCTTCCTGGCCACATTTTTGTACAAGGTCATGTAATGAGCGGTGCACCAAATTTGCAAAGACTACACCCCCAGGCACCAGCAGCCAGGAGATCTCCAGAAATCCTAACATATGAACCATATAAAGTTCTGCAAGCAGACTGTTTGATTTGATGGAATTTAATTTATTGGTATTTAAAACTTGAGGGTTAATTTATCTTTTAATTTCCATCTAATTTCAGTTAAGGGAAAAACAATGAACAGATGATACATTCTATTTTTTTCTTTAATCCCAGAGACAAAATAAATTATTCACTTCCCAGAAGTAAGATCAAAATATCTATCAATTTGCCATTTGTTATGCGTCTCACTGTGTAGTAACTTCCTGTATTTTCAAATTCATATCATGACAGTTTTCCAGAAAAACATTTATTTTTAGTGCATTGCTGAAACAATTCCCATCAAAGGGCATTCTTCAAGTAAATAAATTGTAAATGTTTTTAAAAGCGTGAAGCAAGCTACGGATCACATCCCTAGGTTGTGGAGGACAATATGGCATTGTAGGTTCTTTTGTTGTATTTACTCATAGGTGTTGCTATAAGTAAGACAATCCAATGCATCATTCTACCTGTTTTTAATGTAATTATTCTGTTAATATTTTTTGCCATGTTAAAGTTGATCAATTTGCGTACTTAAGTTAAATTGATGGACATACTCAACTTAATTCAGCCTCGAAGGGTTCTCCTCTTTCCGTTGATTTGATATTATTTTTTAGTTATTAATATTTATATTGGCAATTTAATTCTATATGACTGAGCCGGATAAATTCATTAATTCTTAAAGTATGCACACATTTGATGTAGGATTTACCATTGCTGCCACTTAAATACATAAGAGGTTATATAGGTTTGTCAATGGAGAACTTATTAAAGACAAGATTATCAAAATGGGTTGGTTATTGCAAATTTATAATTTACAATACCATCATGCAAACATGTATATTCCATAGAATTGCAGTGCTTATGTACACAAGCATTCACAAATGAATAACTATAATTAAATATAGAAATTTAAGAATAAATCTCAATGCTGCTACATCATCCACAACCATACAGAATGCAAGGAATGACATAGTTAATATACGAGACATTGATGGAGGATAAATATAATTCATTCATTACAAAATCAGCTGATAAAGGAATATGCACATTGGCAGATAACATTAGACAATTTCTCCTTTCAAATTTGATAAGGCTTATCCTATTTATGAATCTTTCAGTACTTATCCATATCAAATTTGGCCATACAAATTATCAATTTCTCATCTGTTATATTCTATCTATTGGCATCTGCCTGGACTTCCTATCACATCAACTTTTCAATTTGCTCTTAGTTTTTGGTCCGATGGCATATCATTTGTGCACTTTCTCTTTCGACTTCATATAATCAGCAGAACATGATTTTTGCAACTAAGTTGATATCCAAATTCTTTTGCTCTTTGGGTTATATATTTTCATTACTGTTTTGTTGAGAATGAATGTAATAATATTTAATGAATTTAAATTTGTTGGAATTTTTGTATAACAAGCATTGCTGGGCTTTCTGCAGTGCAGACAGGGAATTTTTTGGGCCAGTTTCCTTATGGCACATTGCCGCTGGAATGAGTGGCCTCTCTCCAGTTTCAGATGACATCACATTGGACTGCACAACATTTTCGTTACAGTTTGGTAAACTTATATGCCCTGATAAACAGCGTAGTGATCTTACTGAAGGAGTCAAAACTCCTGTGCTGGAAACTGAAGGGAGGACACTTGTAACAGAAGACTTAAAAACACCGGTAGAACAGATTGGGCAACCTTCCAAAGAGAATGTGATGTCCCTTACCCAACCCAAGAAACCAATTACATGTCCAGCTGTCTTGGATGATAAAACCTTAGACAGTTGTGAAAGAATGAATGTAATGAGTCTAATCAAGGAAAAACAGTTCAACTATGATTTTGCAAGTCTGTCTCCTGATTTAGACTCAATGCTAGCTGAAAAAATGTCACAGATTCAGACTGGTATCTCTGTTACATAGCTCAATCAAAGAAAGGAGCATTTTGGATCATGCTCTCGGTCAGAGTCAGCATCAAGGAAGACTGGACAGGGCATGGAATTTAAAGATTCAGCTGGTGAAGAAGTGAAGATGTCTAGTACTGAATCCATAGCAGCTATTAAACAGGATGATGCCAAATTGACACCGGACCACAAAAGAAACCAGTTTACAATTGAGAATATGTCAACCATGCACAATAAGAACACTGCATTGACTACAGAAATGGACTTGTCTGTTTATTGTTTTGACGGGAAAATCAGCAGCAGCAACAGCGATCTGCAAGGTTTTTGAGTCCAGAGTTGAAAGGTGAAGCGAAAAATCTTGCCGATAAAGAAGTGGATAGGTGCTGGATTGATGTCTTTGTAACTGAGCATGTCAAGGACACTAAAGTGATATCGGATGTTGAAATTAAGGAGTCTATCATTGAGACTGTAGGTGTTAAAGATAACAAGGATACCAAATTGATGGAAGGAGAAAAGTTTTCTTCTATCAAATTTGAGGCAGAGCAGCAACACAAACAAACAGGAAGGCTGTCAGATACAGAAGTGGGTCTGGAACCAAAGACATTTGATGATTTAAAAATTCAGGGTCTACTATTGAGATCATGGCAAATAAGCACTGTAATGACTCCAGATTTACAACTACTGAAGAAGGAAACCAATCTATGATTAAGACTGCCACAGAAGATTGTAAAACAGACAGTAAATTGACAACAGGAAATGGTACATCTCTTTTGAATTTTGAGGGGACCAGAGTCGAGAAAAAGAAAAGAAATGACACCATTGAATCTGAGGCAGGAGACAGGATTAATGAGTTTAAGTGAAGTGGAACTTGAGACATCTAACATTAATATCATGGTAACTGATAATAATGCTTTTGAATTTACTCCTGATGTAGAAAGTAACCAGTCTATGGTTGAGATTTGGAAACTAAATGTGAAAAAGATAACAATGTAAGGCTATCAGATGATTCCAATCTTCATGAATGTGAAGAGCAGCAGCAGCATCAGCGTCAGAAAAAAGGCTGGTGAACATGGGATGGGACATGGTACTGAATCGTGTCAACATGGATTTTGAGATGTCAGCTACTGAGGTTGTTGGAGCTAAGCATCATCATGTGACCGAAGCAAATCAGGATGCAGAAATGATTTTTTCTATCAATACGATTGAGGCAAATAATTGCTACAAAGATATCAGTACAAAACCAGCATATGATTCCTCTCTTTCTATTTTTGATGGACAGCAGCAGAAACAGGAAAGAAAATCGTTGATAGATCCTGGATCAGGTTCAGTGCAAAAAGATCTTGCTGTTGTGGAAGAAGCATCTGCCACTGCTAGCACAGCAACTAACCGCACAAATTTAACTACAGATGCAGGAATTAACCTTTCTACCCTTGAGATTGTGTCAACAAAGAATGCTCTGCCATCTCTTTCCAATTTAAAGGATGAGCAGCATGAAGAACACGAAGAGAGATTATTGAATTTGAAACTGGGTGTGAATCTACATGATGTTGATAGAGTAGAAACAGAAAGGACTAGCAACTGCATCATGACATTTAAGGAGAGGAATGACAAGAAATTGACTCCAAATTCAGAAATGAACCAGTCTGCCACTAAAACTTTGACAGCGTCTGACAATTTTCCTTATAAATTTGAGGGGGCACTTTCAAGAGGAACACCAAAGTATCTCATCGAACTTGGCACAAGACATGCAAGCGAAAGATCCTGTCAATGTAGAAGTAGAAACCTCTGCAATTGAGGTGATGGCAACAAAGCAAATCACTGATACAAGATTGGCATCAGGTGGAGATTTGAATCCATCATTAGAGATCATGGCCATAAAGCACAACAAGGATGCCTGGTTTCCTAGGTGTGATCATTCATCTGATCCAAGTTATAATGGGAAGGATGACACGCAACAAGAACTGATGTTGATGTCAGACTGTGAAATGCATCCCCAAAATTATGTAAATATGGAAAGGGAGAGGTCTATGATTCTAATCTCAACAACCGAACAGAATGATTTGATTGAATTGACACATAACATAGGAACCATCCATTCTAGGGGGATTGTAGCAGCTAAGGGCAAAGGAGATTCCAAAATTGTGCCAGATGTAAAAATGAACCAGTCTCTTGCTGAATTGCATGAAAAAGATGATTTTGCTCTATCAAATTTCATCACACATTTGAACCCTAAGGAGGAACACCAGCAGCAGAAACAACAAATTTTCATCTCCAGTGAAGGTTTCAATATTTATGGGGAGTCCAAGCTATCAGAGGACCAGCCGATTGGTAATTTCAAAGAAGCTGGATCAATTTCAGAACCAATCAAATTGAAGACTACAACTCCGAGAAAGAAAAACCAACAGAAGTCTGCCAGTTCTGTTGATGATGTTGCTTTGATTGGCACATGTGGCTCATTAGACAATGTGCATTCTGAAGGGTCCATTGAACTTTTTCCTAAGCTGGATGGAACAGCAGGAAGGAGTGGCACGGTGTCTGTTAAAGACTTCTTTTGTGTTTTTCCTGTTTCAACTGGAGATACCCAACAGGTTTGCAAATATGTTGATCCAGCACAACTCGAGGTCTCTTCTTCTGCTCCCTCACAGCCATTGATGAAACATTCCATCCCTGAGTCCAAGACATGTCACTCTAAGAGCAATACAATCTCTGATAGTTCAGTAACGCCCTTGAAGAAGCCAACAGAGTTAGAAAATGTGCTTAAATACCCATTCACTCCTGATGAAAATCTAGAAGATAGCAAGTCAAAGGAAAAAAAAATCTTCATCATCCTCCGCATATCTTACCAAATTGCTTCTCAGGTCCATGGGTTCAAAAGAAGGCCATGGTATTCCCAACAATGGTGTGTGTACTCGAAAGAATCTTCAGGCAATATATTGGAAGTGAACTTGATACCTAGCAGTCAGATCATTGAATCCAATTTCTCCACATCAGGAATTGATCAGTGTAAAAACAGTTCCCTGAAGAACAAATTATCAAAGAATCAAAATACCATACATTTTAACACTCCTTTGAATGACACAACAGCTTCAGCTTCCCATTTCATGTTTCCAACGCAGCTGATTTCTTGTGATATGAAAAGCACAACTGAGTACAAGCTTTATGATCTGCAGCAGAATATGCACCAGTTCATAAAGATGCTTCATTATTCGGCATGAAACATCATGTTTTGGTTGGTAATTCAGAGAGGGACTTGTTATGTTCAGTGCAGCCTATTCTTTCTCCCACTAAACGGATAACACCTTCAGGTTTGCTGGATGATCCTTGTAGTTTAACTAATGTGAAAAAGTCCAATTTCTTGTCGGAAATTAGAAATGAGGCAAAAGGCTGTGGCACCTCAAGCAATGACTTGCGGCCTATTCTTGCTCCTAATAGAGGGACTATGCATGAGTTAACCCGTTCTGGTTCTTTGGATGATTCTGGTAGTTTAACAAATGTGAAAAAGTCCAATTTCTTGTCTGAAATTAGAAATGATGCAGAAGGCTGTGGCACCTCAAGCAATGCCTTTTCTACACCTGTTAATGCTGTCAGTTGTGGGGATGCTAATTATAGTCATGCACATTGTAAAAGCATAGAGCATTTGAATTTGTGTCACGAAACTCACCAGATTGATGTACAAAATTCTTTTCAAGAGCGTGTGAGAGATGCACATGGTGGAACTCATGTTTACAGTGAGCACAGGGTAACTCCAAATCTTATGGACATCCGTACACTAAACACACTTTCAATAAACAATGACTTTTCTAGAACTTCACATTCAAAGTTAAATATTCAAGGGAAGAGACAGGAAGAATTCTTTTTCCAACAGGCACCTGCTTATTCAACTCCGAGAAATGCTAACAATTTTTCGCAGACAGGTGCTGGCATCATTCTTGGAAATGCCAATGACTCTGTCTGCAAGAAGTCACATCCAATGAAACTAAATACAGTTTATTCAAGCACAAAATCAAAGAATGGTGAGGTAAAAAAATCCTTATATATGTATTTTTTTAATTATGAGTGTCTTATCTAAATTTCTATTGAGTTCTACTCCCAAATAAAAATGTCAAGTATTTTCAATTTCAGCAATTAATATTTTATATCAGAAATTTGTTCATAATATTCAAAGGTAGATATTTACTAGGTATGTCAATGTGAGTCATAACTTCTAGTTATTAGCGTGCAAAGTATGGGAAACACAATAATCTGGTACGTTGGTAGCTCATGTGATGACAAATTCTAGGTCCAAATTGAGGATTTAATTTCTAGATAATATGTTGTACAATGCAACATCATGTACTATTCATATGTGTGTAATGCTACAGTGCAATTTATGGATGCACAATCAGAAAACTAGAAGTCATGAATTCAGAACAACTGTTGCAATATTTAATTTTAAAGAATATACAATGCAGGAAGCTTGTTGCCTGTTAGCCCAAGACATCAAGACACAGAGCAACCATGAAAATGTTTCCTTGCCCTATTCAGAAAATGAATGTAACTCAACTCAACAAAAAAATTAAGCTGGAAAAATTTGGAGAAGAACCAACTTCCAAATTATACTAGTGGAACTCTTTCCCAAGGATCAATAATGCTACAGCATGCCAGGGGTGACAGTTGCATTAAAACATATGAATTCTCTTATGTTTCAGAAAAACGTTACCAACACAGGCATGTGATGACGAGGAAAATCATGGAAAGAAGCGAAAAGTCGAGTAATGGATGCACAAGAGCGAAGTGGTTTGATAAAAGATTATGTGAATAACAGCTTGAATTGTAGAATCAAGCCTGCAGAAAGCGTGCATAGTGGTAGATTTTATTTAGAAAGCTCAGAAGGAAGGATACATTCAAGCAAAAACCCTTTATTACTAGAATCGAACCTACAGCGGACGTTATGGCAATGGAATCAGGAAAGTTGATTAATGTATGTTGATACAGTAAGATCTGCCTTTATTATATCTTTTAATTTTTAATTTATCAAGCTTCTTAGTTCTATCCCATACAAATGCTTTGCCTGCTATTGCAGGTATCTGACAAGTTTTGTCAAGGAGGTGAAGAACTGCATATACCTTTGATTTTCAAGCCTAAAACACTGGAAGAATGGTTAATTTTTCTATTCTTGTCACAACCGCAAGTAAGCACTCCTGCCTAACCACCTCAAATATATCATCAAGAGGGATCCTGGTTCTGTTGTTGAGTCATTGCTATATTATTTGCTCGGTATAAATATATAGGTATGATTTCAAAATTCTGTTCAATATTAAGTTTGAGATGCTATCTTATGAACTTTCTTCTATATTTAACTCTACTAATGTTTAAGCCAGTAATGGTTTTGGGACAAGAATTATCGGTTCTTCCAAATCCCTTTTTGCAAGGTTCCTGACTAGGTCATTCTTAGCATTTCTTATTATTAGCTAAATTGGAGAATGCTATAGGAGCTACTTGTTCCACTGTCTGGAGGGTTGTGCTTCTTGTGGTTACTGTTGAGGGTTGACGTTAATTTTAACTCTATTTATCTGTTTTCAATGCTAGACAATTCATTGGAATAATGTGTTTTACTTTTAAATTAGTTTTAATCTATATCGAGACAACTTATAAGTTCTATTGCGATCTAATGAAGCTGTATTTATAGCTTGGCCTTTTGCAAGTGAAACTAAATATGCTTAGGGAGGACATGGACAGCATGAAATTTTCAAACAATCAGCAATTTCAGGTAATTAGCTACTTGATAGCAGCATTTTTCTGTGCACCTCTTACTAACAAATAATACCTTTCAAAGGACATTCACAGCATTTGTATTGAAAGTTAGGAAAAATGATATTACACCTGTGATCTTGGTACTTTGACAGGCACTGGATGTAAAGAAGTGCCCACAGATGGAAAACAAATATCTTACTAAGCAGCAAAGGTGAATATTTTTTTTCTTGTTTCCGGTTCTTACTAGTAATTAGGAAATTCACCTCTGCTTAACGTTTTCTTACACATTGATTGTAAAATCTATATTTTGTTATTTTTCTGTTGAGCACATTAATGTTGAATTTAACATTTGGTATTTTATTTTATGTTTTATTGTACAGCAGTGTGGGATCTGTAAAATGGTTGCAGCAAGTGGTTGCGCACGAGAAGTCTAAATTGCTATTACTGCAAGCAAGCGAAAAAACATGAACTGATGGTAACACTGCAAGTTTTTGGTTTTATAAAGTTTATGTTAAAGAAGTTCAACTGTGTTTTCAAATTCTACATTTTCTTACATTTAATTTTTACTTTGCAGAGGGCAGCCCAAGAATTGCATTCTGGATGCCAGGAATCAGATAAACTGAAATCATTTTACTTACAAATGAAAGGTCAATTTGGCGGACCTGTTAACACAGCCACAGCTAGAGAAGACAAAGTAGCTTATGTCCATTCCTGGAAGCTGAAATCGAGAAACAGGTATGGATCTTGAGAGTACAGCATTGTATGCTTATGTCCTGAATTTTTTATGTTTCCCATAATTTTGTGTCAACACATTTTCAGTATTCGAGTATACGAGTGTTCAACTGGCTTTTATTTAATTGTCATAGCTCATAAAGTAATAGACTAGCATAGCCGTTGAGTCTATGAATGAACCATTGGGTTTCAAATCTGATACACTCTGTGCAGTTACACCGATTCATATATTCTGTGATTGGAAAATGGAATGTATTCTTGTATTGAGAGAAAATAAACACTCAAACTCAAAAGATGGAGAGGCAAAGGCTTTCTCTAGTTTTATCAATAAGATCAGAAAATGAAATTGGAAAAAAATTTGAATTAGGAGAACTGACCTCTTTATCCTCAACTAACTATTAATTACAAGGCCATCAAGGAACCTTCCCTTACTAATTTTTGTAGAGTACAACTTGATGTTCTAATATTACGCATTTATGTTTTTACTCCTATGTCACTATAATTTTATAGTATAAGTACATATGACTTATATTTGTGACCATTATAGTGACTTTTTAGCACCCTTCCTTAATGGTCATATATGAAATTATAAAAAGTTCATATCTCACTTTAATAAACTTTTCAATACATAGAGTTTTATAAACACATCTACCGATTGCTTAGAAGTCTGACAATATCTCAGCTCAATAATATCTTTCTCAATCCACAAATGGACAAATCGGAACCGGACTTGGAACCAGCCGAGGTCCGGACGAACTGGACTGTTCAAACTTAATGAACCGGTTTACTAAAAAATACATAAAATTTTATATTTTTAATGAAAATAATATATTTGAAAGGTTAAAAACCATGATTCCAACAATTACACACAAAATATGCACAATTTGCTCTTATATATATGCAAGAAAGGTGTTTATAGCAAAATGACATGAACTCCAAGTCCAATATACAATACATATATCATAGATGAGATTCGAAACAAATACATAAACAATGAGGCTCTAAATGGCCTCCATAGTTCGAGACTCCAAAAAAATAACATGCTATGATCATTGATACATTACAAATACTACAAGTTACAAAACTCTAGAATAAACTAGATGACATCAATGATCAATCATCAAACTCTACACCACTGCTGCTGGAAATGGGATCCTCAAGGTCATCCTCATCAATATCATCACCGGCCTCTGGCTCTGACTTGGACTCATCCAAATCCTCAGGTACATCGCAACAATTTTGTGTATTGCGGGGTGGGGAGTAGCACGAGTGCGACTAGTGCCTGTTGTGTCTCGTGACGATGGCGGCGGTGTTGCTAATGGCTCATCAGATTCCTGATCCAAACCCATCCACCCCAAGTCATCGGGATCAAACTCTGCTGGCTGACTCTCCTCTACCCATTTTGAGGTTGGATCTATATCATCCAAGACAATGGGATCAATATTAGGTCTTCGGTTCAACAACTGGTTGCGCCTTAACCGAAGGTTGTACTGCACAAAGACAAGATCATTCAACTGTTGTTGTTCCAAACGGTTTCTCTTCTTCGTGTGAATCCGCTCAAAGACGGACCAGTTGCGCTCGCACCCAGAAGCACTGCAAGTTTGGCTCAGGATCCTAATTGCAAACTTTTGCAATTGAGGACACTGACTACCAAACGAATCCCACCAATGTGCTGCGATAAAAAGTGTAAATGTTTAATTAGTAAACAATGACGATAAAAAGTTAAAAACACAGTTAAAAATTAAAAGTAAAACATAAACTTATAACTTAAAGGTTAAAGCGTAATTCAACAAATTAGATAAAGATTGTCTTATGCTAAAAATTCATGATTATTCATTAAAAATTTTAATCAAATGAACTTCAAAAAACTTAGAATTTCTTACCTGGTTGGTCCACATCCCTTGCAATCTTTGCAAGGTTTTTCCCAAAGGTACCTGTGGCTTTGTTGAAGAAGTTGATCTGTCGGTGAACCTCAAGTTGTTGCATCTCATCAGGGACCATGCGCTCTAGGCACTCGTACAAACCATCTTTTACTTCTCTTGTTTGATCTTCTCCAAGCTGAGCTCTGTAATGATATTTCGGGTTCAAGAAATACCACCTTGCATGTATAGGCCGATGGAGTTGATTGTTCCATCTATTATCTATGATCTCCCATATAGGCCCATACTTAGTTACCCTGTCTTTGTATGCTGCCCTTATTTGCTCCTTTGCCTGATCCATAGCCTCATAAATATAGCCCATGGCTAATTTTTCCCCATCCACCAACCGCAACACCTTAACAAGAGGCTCGACAACTTTCACAATCTCTGCTGTTTTTTTCCAAAATAAATTATCAAAAAGTTTCTTCTTTGTGTCTTTCCCATCCTGTTTCTAGCTCCACTTTGATGCATTCCATTCATCACTTGAAAACATCCTTTTCAAGTTCTGTTGTTGGGAAATAAGAGATTGCAATGTGAGGAAGTTTGTTGCAAATCTCGTGATGGCTGGCCTAACAAGTTCTTTGCCCTCAGTGTTCTTCCTCATTAGGTTCAATACCCACGAGTGATTGTAGATGTATTTGGTGATGCTTTTGCCATGCTCTACAAAGTGTTCTTGATCCAATCTTTTTTCCCTATATCCTCAAGCATGAGGTCTATGCAATGTGCAACACATGGAGTCCAAAATATTGTTTTGTGTTTAGCCTCTAACATCTTACCAACAAGAACATAGTTAGAGGCATTATCTGTTATGATTTGTACAACATTTTCCACCCCCACCTCTAAAACAATCTCATCCAAAAGCTCAAACAATAAATTTGCATCTTTCACCCTATCAGATGCATCTACTGATTTCAAAAACATTGTACCTTGTGGACAAGAGGCAAGAAAATTTATTATTGTGTGGTTCTTGCCATCACTCCGCCCATTGACATGATAGTGATCTGTTTTGGCCCATGAAGCTTTGCTGAACCTTTCAAATATTCATCTATGGATGCAACTTCTTTCTTCAAAAGTGATCCTCTCAAGTCATGCATACTAGGGCCTTTTAAGCCCTTACCAAAGAACAACAATGGAATCAAACATCGGTTGGTAATAAGGTGAGCGGGCAACATTGAAAGGGATATCTACATCATACCACCATCTAGCAATGTATTCAAAAGTTGCTTCTTTGTATTGCTTCTTCCAATGGTTATCCAAGGTGGGTTGATTTTGTGTTGGCATGGAGGCACTAGTAGTAGTAGGTGTGGAAGATGGAAAAAAGCTTTGAATGGTCTTTCTTTTTTGAGGCCGGTTTTCTTGACTATGAGTGGATGGGGGAGGCATATACCGAAAGGGGTCTCTAACAGTCACAGAAGGGTCAGAGCAAGATCCTTCAACACTCAAGGCATGTTCCCTCCTTCTCCCTATTTCAGCTTCCATCTCTTTTTGCCTAGCCTTCTCTTCTCTATGTTTTTCAAGCATGTTTTTCATTTCCAACCTAATGGCATCAATATCAGGTGCATCACATGGGGTAACTTGGCCTCTTTGACCAGCCAAGTGTTGTTTCAACCTATGAATCCCCCCTTGATGTGTTTCTTACAATATTTACAAAAAACTTGATCATCAATTACGTCTGCATGGGTCCATGTAGGGTCTTTTGTTTTGGGGGCCATTGCAAATGCAAACAAATCTGAAAATGCAAATAAAAACAAAATAAATTTCATATTTCTTATTTAATAAAATTTACAAATAAGGGGCAAGTTTAAAATGTAACATACCTTTCAATGTGCACACAAATGAGGTGAAGAAATGCTCCAAGCTTGTATATGGCACCACAAAGAGCCCACACTCCAAATGTAGATGTAAATGCCACCACAAAGAGCCCACACTTGATGCCAAACAACGCCCAAACTCACTCCAAATGAACACTATTCAATGCTGCCCCAATCCTCCAAATCCTTGCAAATAAGAGAGGTGCTCACAAATAGAGGTGAGGTGCTCACAAATGGATGCCAATATCACCACAAAGAGCCCACAAGCAATGCCAAACAAGCTCCAAGCCTCCAACTTCCAAGCTCACTACAAAAAATAAACTCTTCAATCTTATGCTCACAAATGCTCACAAATGCTCACAAATGCTCAATGAGAGAGGTGTGAAGTGAATAGAGGGGAGGGGGTGTATTTATAACACCAAATTAGGGTTTAGAGACAATAAAAAATACAAAAAAACAATTAAAAACGTTTTTTAAAGTCGCCACCGTATAAGGAAAAACAGTCTTAAACTGACCGGTTTAGGACGAAACCGGACCGGTTTGACCGGTAAGTGCGAAAAAAGGTCAAACCGGTCGGTTCCGGTTCCGGTTTGACCGATTTTTAAAACATTGATCTGCATTTGACGATGTAATTGCATAAATCAGCCAAAATCCACAGCCGAACTGTCTCATATGCAGCCAAAGCAACAGCCTTGTATGCTGCTTTTTTAAAAAGACAAAACAATGTTTTGTTGCTTCTAGCTTACACAATATATTGCCTCAATATGAATGTGTAACCAACTAGGTGAAAATCATTAGAAATGCCAAATAAATAGCTCAAAAAATTGTATTTGGCAATTACTTGGCAGCCCACAGTTACTTGGCAACTTTATCGCTACTAAAAAAATATGAATTCATAAAGTCGACGGAAATCACCGAGAATCATGTTGCAACAATTCACAAATTTTAAAAATTGTCTTGGGAGAGCAAAAACAATAGAAATCACATTCGAATGTTAAAAATGATTTTTTCATTCATCGGGGGATATTAGCGCCCAATAGCTGAGTATTAAGCTTAGACTCATGAGTAATGGCCAGTAATTATTGCCATTACTCGTAATTCGGAGCATAATACTTGGTTTGTGAGTAATTAGATGATTACTTCGCAGGAAACAAAGTACCGGTTTATTGGCGATTAATTGCGGTTTCTTGTGACTTTTAGAACAAAGTGGCATATCAAAATTTGAAATCCAATGCGCCTTTGACATACCTCATGATCTTCTTTGTTGCCCTCCAACGATTAAATTGGTCTTATTGAGAGAATTCCTAACATAGCTAACATTTAAGGAAATGTTAGGCGTATTGAAAGAAAAATATATTAACATACATATCTTAGATGAATTTATGTAAAAGATGCCGAGATATATCATTCTCAAGGTGCCTACTCATGTCACAAATCCGGTATAGGTGCCTCGAGAATGATATCTCTTGGCATTTTTACATAGATATATCTAAGATAGGTATATTAGTAGCATTTCTTGGGTGTTGCATTTTCTTTTAACATATAATATGGAACATTTCAAAAAAATATAAATATGTAATATACATAACATTAAATGAAGCATTTTAATCATTTAAATATGTAATATACAAAAGATAAAATGAAAATACAATTTTTTTAACACTCATCAAAATGTGCCATACAAATAAGGTCAAATGTCAAATAATGAATTATTTCATTATATATTTATATAAAGAAATTTGAAGTACATGACATTATTTGTCTTTTAAGAATGATAGTTTGTCTTCTTGAGCTTTTCATTTAGAAAGTTTTTCCTTTTTCCATATATTGAAGTGGTTATATGTAAGAAGTGGCAATATTTTTAGTCCTTCCACGGACTTTACACGAGAGATATCCACAAAACGTTAACCATGTTCTTTCTTTTACCTCTTCATATATGGAGAGAGAGAAGAGCCCTATATATCATGCACCCTTCTCCCCAATTTTTAATTAAGTTATTGCTCGAGCCGGATGATCAAAATTGACATGTTCAATTCTTTTGGTGTTGCTTTTGTTTCTACTCAACCTAATTGGGTGATTGAACTACCTATCCTAGTTACGTATCTAGAAAGGGCCTGCCCCCTATATGGATAGATAGGCCCATTGTTATTTACTCGGATGCATGCATATCAATCATAGTTTTGAAAGGGTCAACCTTGTGGTTTGTGTATTATTAATGCCCTAGCCAACCATAAGGGTAGTTCAGTGCGTGTGTTCTCATTGTATTGGTGTAATTGAAATTGTATGTGTAGTTCTCTCTTCAAATGGTATTTTGTAGTAAGCTATCAAACTTGACCATAACATATATTGGTGGTTACGGTGGTGTACCCCCATGTTTGTATATAATATTTCATATATATTCTAGAGCTCCATTTACAAGGCTTGCTTCTATCCAAGAAGGTGCATTCTCTAGTGTTTGAGCACATGATATATGGATATCAAATTTAATTCTTCACAATTAACATCAATGTTAGCATTTGATCATTGATGGTACCTTTGAGTTGCTTCATAATTATGTTCTTGTCTTTTTTGTCTTTAAGACTTAGATAGTTGATTTGAATGCATTTGTCTTTGTTTTTTTATAGTTAAACTAGGGTTGAAGGGCCGTTTCCCTATACCAAAATATGCATTAAAAGCTTACAAAATTATACATTAAGCACCACCGAGGTTTAACCCAACAACTTTATGCTATAAACAACCAACAAGAACAACAAACAACAAACCAATTCAGTCTTTTGAATCCGAATATATAACAATAACCTCAAGCACCTTGTCCTACTTAGTCCATTGAGTGCGCACATCGATGAGACTCTTGTAGGGGATTAAGACTAGCCGTAGAAATGATTCTTGAATAAGCCACAACAATCAAGCCACGTAGCGCATCCCACCGACATGGAGACAAAGCCAACGGAGTAGAGAGAACTTCCATGTCCAAAAGTGGAATCCGCAGGACTTCATTCACTTTTGCTTGCTAAAATGAATCACAACTCTAGCGAAGAATTTGAGAATTTCCATTCTCCTACCTGCTTATGCAAAAGCGGCCTTGTCCACGCAATCTATTTGACAGGCTAAATCCGTCGAAAATAAGGGCCAAGAGGCGAGGTAGGCATTCTCCACGACAACTTCCACTTTGCGTCTATATTTTGGATGAATCCACTTCGTCCCAATTGCCAATGCCTTAGCCTTATCAAGGTTGAAAATCAATAAATGCTCCTAGTGGCAATTTCAAAATTAATGCGGGGACGACTATAGAGCTTCATATATTTCTCACCAAGAAATTCTTCGATGTCAACCAGGGATGCTCAGAATTAATAAAAAGATTAAGCTTAATCTTTTTGGGAAATACCAAGAAGAAAGGGCATTTCACGAGCCTAACTGAGAGAAAATTGCAAAAGGAGCATTGGAGACTCCATGGCGGAAAGAATGAAACAAAAGAAAGGAGGGACTTGTGAAAAATGGAGCTACCGATCTCTATTCAAGAAACCCTAATGACAATTCACACGTGGGAACAATCACTCAATTTATTATGGAAGGAACATGGGTCATGTAATGTCCCCTTCCTGGGACATTGTTGAAATTGAAGACTTGAAGACCCTCAACCCATTCTCTCTTCTCATGGGTTTGAGGATTGAGCTTGAAGATGGTCCTAAGATGTTTGTTGTCTATTTTGTAACCCCTTGGTATTCCTTGCGCTACAAGGAGGGCTCTTTAAGTTAGTTAAATGTGCACATAGGATAGTTGCTTTTATTATTTAATTAAAAATAATAAAGTGCACATAGTCTTAGTTTATTAAATATTTTATTATAATGAGAGTTTATGTTTTCCCTCCAAAAGGGAAAAGGTCGGTCACCCTCATGTTTTGAGATCATTTGTGCTAGATCTATAATTTGTTGTGTTTAATTAATTATTTCAGAGCAAGGGCTGATGTTTTGAAGTGTCTTGGAAGGGTAGATAGAGCTGAAATTTATTTATATAATTTATTCTAACCCTAGCGACTTGGTTTCAGATTTCAGGGGCTGTTTTGAGGGGGTTTTAATGCTCAGAAAATTCAGATCAATAATGCATTGGAAAGGCCTTGGTTTCTAGTTTATTATGCACTTTATTTCTTGCAAAAACATGGAGTATTGAATGAGTTATGAATTTTAGAAGATTTCAGCTGTCTGCAAGCTATCTGGTTGTTATTAATTAATATTTATTTCAGATTTACAGTTTTGGGGTTAGTTTAATATTGGATTTGGTTGTAGAAATTAAAAGTAATAAGGAGAAAATAATCATTGGGCGACCTACTTTTTAGGGCAAAATTAGGGTTTTGTGTTTGTTGTGCGAAATCTGATTTTAGAATATTATTCTTCATATTTTTGTGACCCAAAATCCAAAGTTTGAAGGTTTTTGCCTGGATGGTTAAGCGGGAAATAATTTTGGAAGATTGCAGCAGTTGGGGTGTGACTATTAATTATTTTCTAGTTGTTAAAAATCTGATATGAATGTGTTTAAATTCCAATTGTTTTCTTCCAATCTATCCCACCACCTTGGCTAGTTCCAACCCCATTTGGGTTCAAATAGCTGACATTGGGATATTTTAGGTTGAAGCAAAAGGGTTTATCCATTCTTTGCTTGATCTTGACAAGTACTTCTCCATTTCCTAACTTGTCCAAAGAGGGGACATTACACGTCATCATTGAGACAATATTCTAAACCTTGCTAATCTTTCACATTCGGGCTAGTGATTTCACCTTCACTCAAAGCCGCCTCATGATTAGCTAATGAGTCCGCACTTTGCGGTTGCTTGTGCGGAAGATATGATTAATAGACCATTCCTCGAACTTAACCAAAAAAGGATCTTCATAAGAATCAAATTGATCTTCCATGAGGAAAATTTCGTTAACAACAAAATTAATGATCACTTAGAGTCGCTTTTTATAATAATCTTTCCAATTTCAAGAGTATTTCCCAGGATTTCTGGACCTTTTTCAAGTGCTTGTACTTTAGCCAAATTACAACGCCAATAGATAACCAAAAGAGCCATCATAAAACAATTCCCCGCTTCATTTCGATAAGGCATCTTGCTCCAGATGATAGTAGGATTGCCTTTAGAGGCACCATCAAAATTTTATTTGAAGAAGCCAAGAGGAGGAGACCAACCCACTAATGAGCTCCGAGATAAGGATGGAAACGAAAGTTTAGGCCAATTTCTAAGAATGTCCTTATCTCTAGAGGAAAAGGGTCGGGATTGCTTTTCCAATGAACTAAAACATTCTCCGAAATAGCCACTCTAGTTAGTTTAAAATTGACTCAATTGAACTCATCTCATCCCTAAAGATCCTTTTATTCCTTTCCCACCAAATATGCCAAATCAATAAAAAGGGGCTACATCCCTAGATGGAAGTGAGAGCCTCTTTCTTTTTTGGCCGAGGCGCCAAAAGAATAGTTGGCAGAGAATCGGGTTGAACCTAAGGAAGGTTCAATTTGTTCAGCAGAGCCAATTCCAACACTTCACCGCAAAGGGATAATAGACAAACAAGTGGTTTAAATCTTCCTCCTCATAACATGAAACACATTTAGTAGGACTTGCAATACCTTTTGCTTGTCTTCTTTCCGAGTTAAAACCCTTCCTTTGAAAGCTAACCATGCAAAGGCACCAACTTTTGGGGGGCAAGTCTTATACTAGCAGTCCACCCAGGCATTCTCATCATATCCTTCATCAATTATTAACTTCCTGTAACCACATTGTGCAGAGTAGTTACCAGACTTTGAGGCAGTCCACATGATTGAATCATTACTATTGGTGAAGGAAAAATCTCTCAAAGTTAACTTTGACAAAAGCTGAGATTTTATCTCCGCAGGGGCTTGAATATCTTCAACAGATTTCCAGGAGAAGAAGGCAAAATCAGGGGACGACCTGACACAATAGTCCTTAACTTTATCACCCTAAAGGAGAATCAACAACTCTTTTAGCTCGTAAAACTCATGATGACTATCCAAAGAGGGAAGGCCATTCCAAGAATCACTCTAAAATTTGGTAGACTCATCGTTGCCAATCAGCCAGAGATCAGAATGGGAGAAGACTGTCTTTAGGTAAGGATGATATTCCAAATGTGAGAACCATGAGGCGGATTTTTTAACAACTAGAAGGGCAGCCGAGAGGGTAGCCCCCAAATATTTCTTCTCAAGAATGGAACTCAAGGGGCTAGTAGGATTTGAGAGAAGATGCCAAACCAATTTTGCCCC
Source organism: Taxus wallichiana var. yunnanensis (assembly GCA_018340775.1). NCBI lineage: Eukaryota > Viridiplantae > Streptophyta > Pinopsida > Cupressales > Taxaceae > Taxus > Taxus wallichiana. The sequence goes on from CM031243.1 coordinate 616,218,252, forward strand.
AAGAGCCAAATTTTGTCTCTCAAGATTAATGACACCAGCCCCACCACATCTCTTTGGAAGGGAAATGGATTCCCAACTAATTAATGGAATCTTCTTAGAATCCTTAGTGCCCGCCATAAAAGGTCCTCATAATCTTTATTAGTTTAGAGAGCACCACCTTTGGAATTTTAAGAATAGAAAGCATGTAGGTCGGAAGGGCGGTGACCACCTTGATTTAATATGGAGAAGCCTTCCAACAAAGGAAAGCCAATTTCCTTTCCAAGAGAGCAAACGGGCTTGAAAAGCTTTTACCAAACTATCCCATATACTTGACTTGCCAAACTCTAATGAATAACGGGATGCCCAAGTACTTTTGTGGTAGCTTACCTTGATTGAAACCCAAAATCCTTTGAATCCTCGAGAGAATCTTCTAGTGGATTTGAAAAAGAAGATTACAAATTTGGGTTTACTAACCACACGACCAACGGCTATTGAATAAGAATCCAAGAGATCTCTAAAAGACTTTTCTTCTGTACTCGAGGCTTTGCCAAATAAGGTGTCATTCGCAAATTTGGTGAGAAAGGGGGCAATGTCTTGGTAACATTCAACCAAAAAAATTCCTAACTCGAATCGCATCCTGTATATATCTACCAAGGGCTTCGGGGACCATAATGTACATGAAAGAAAATAATAGATTGCCTTGTTTAATCCTCAGTATTACTTTCAAATAAGCCATCTGCAAATCTGTTAACCAGAACAAAATAGCAGGGGGAGGAGATACAACTAAAAATCCACTCGCAGAAAGATCCTGAAAAGCCAAGGCATGAAGAATTTTCATGAGGCATCTCTAGTTCACCTTGTCATACGCTTTGTTGATATCAAGCTTAATTAGCATTCCGGGCACTCGATTGAGAGACAATGAGTGCATTAACTCTGAGCAATTATAAGTCCTTGAGAGAGATGGACTGCCAAGAACAAAGTCACTATGCTCATTGGAAATCGGGAAACCTAAAAGGGATTTGAGTCTCCCAACGATACATTTGGAGATTATTTTGTAAGTAGTATTACGGTGAGACCGAGTAGAAATCATAAAAATTCAGAGCTGTCTTTGGAAAAAGGCTTATAAAAGTGCAATTGAAAACTTTTAGGATTCTCTTAGATTTTCGGGATTCCTCAATTGCTGCCCAAACATCTTTTCCCACAATGCTCCAAAATTCTTGGAAGAAGTCAGCTTGAAAACCATCAAGCCACGGGGCCTTATTCCTCTCCATAGAAAACACTTTGCTCTTTGAACTTCATCATAGGAGAAGGGAGCCATTAACATCAAATTCTCCTCTTCAAAACCAAACTAGGAATATGACGAAGAACTTCATTTTGGTCTGAATGGAGGATTGAATATCACTCCCCATCAAGTTGGTAAAAAGGAAACAACTTCTCTCTTAATCCCTTCGCGGTCTTGAAATAAAGTTCCTTCGACACCTTTGATGCTCGAGATATAGTTAGAGCTTCTCTTGGCTTTTACTTGAAGCATGATAGAATTTGGTGTTCTGTCTCCTTCTTTGAATCAATTTTCCTTGGATTTTTGCCTAGTAAATTTCTTCACGCAGAAGTAGCTCACCTAATTTAGTTAGCAATTCTTTCTACGAGACGTAAGGCCCCTTGATCCATACCATTCTCAAAAACCTTTTCATTCGAGGACTGAATTTGTTTTTCCACCCTAAGCTTCTCTTGGAAAATATTCTTAAAATGAAGATCATTCCATTCTAAAAGTTTGGCTTTGAGCAATTTTAACTTTTGGGAAAGGATGCACATCTTTAACCCTTGAATTCTAAAGGAAAGCCACTAGGAATTGTTTAATGAAGGAAGATGGGGTCTTAGAGCCACATTAGCTCAAATTTAAAAGGAGATTTCTTTTGGGCGTCATCCAAACTATAAGAAAGCAAAATGGAGTAATGATCGGAACCCAACCAAGGTATAACCAGGCTCCAAGAGGGATTGGCCTTGCATCCGAGGGGGCTGACCAGGAAACAATCCAGTCTCTCGGAGATATTGTTGAACACCAATCTCATATTTGACCAAGTGAACCATATTTGCTTTGGAACAATGTCTATTAAAGAATTATCATGAACAAAAGAATGAAAGTGCAACTGAGATTGAGCATTTCTTACTAGGTCACCAACTTTCTCACTATCGAGAAAATGGCATTGAAATCACCTCCCAAAATATAAAGGTTGTCCTTCCTCACCGTAGCTCCGTGAGATAGCTTCGCCATAAATGTGTTTTGTTGGCCAAGTTATTAGTACTGTAAATATTATATAGAAAAAAATCCTCATGATCCCCTAATGGGCAAATGCGAAAAGTTGCCAATTTTGTTGCTGTTTGACTACCACCAAATTTAATTTATTCATTTTTAGAGAACCCTAAGCCCCTTGGGACGCACCCATGACATCCCACAAAGGAACCATACCATCCTCTCCAACACTTAGACCATAACTTCATAACATCACTCTCCTTTGACTTAGTCTCTTGCAAAAGAACAATACTAACATCCCGGGAGAAAATGTTACGCTTCACCAAATGCCGCTTGTTAGGGGCATTCAAGCCCCTAACATTCCATGAAAGGATTTTCATGGCTTCTTGGGAAGGACTTTCACCTTCCCACTTCTGTTTTCCGTTTGTAACATCTCTCTTTGCAACATCACTTTTGCGCTTATTTACGAAGGGCCACAATTTGCCGATTTCAGACCAGATTTGGATGTTGCCAAACCATTTTTGAAAGTGGAAGATCCAAGTTCTCTTCAACTTCCTTCGGCCACTCCTCCGGGAAGTCTTTCTCAAGATCAAAAACCTCCTTGTCTTCACCATCTTCATCTTGAATTGTTTCAATTCATTCATTTAATTCTGTAAGGAGGCTTTTCTTGAGGAAAAGCCTTCATTCAATAGAGAGCAACTCTTTCGATTCTTTTACAACTTTCGAATATCCTCCAAAATTTGCTTGCACTTCCAAATCCGATATATTCGACTCGATTGCGGGCCTGACATTGCCACTTAAGATGACCCAACTGATTACATTTAAAGCATCTGGGCTGGATTCTCTCATAATCTACTCTTTGAGTCCATTCCGATGAAGATTTGATAATGATTGAGAGAGGTAAGACATTTTCCAAGTGCAAAATCACACAAACTCTTGCATAAGAACTGGTGTCCCGAGATTTCACCCTGAAATCTGGGACTAGCCCTTTAAAATTTTTTTCGTTCTTTTCAAAGATTATGGCTTCTAGGATTTTTCACTTGTCTCATTAAATGTTTTTTCATAGTGCAAAAATGGGAGTAAAGGTTTTTAGGTTGTTTCGAGGTCCATGGTCATAGGCAAGTTTCAAGCAGTTCAAAACATAGTAAAATATGGGATTTAGAGTTTTTATATTAAATTTTATATTTTGATAGAAGTCTTTTGTTCCCTATGAACACTTTTGTGAATATATTGAGTGAATGAAATGGGTTTAATAGCATTTTTTTAAGCAAATTAAGATTTGCACGGTGTGTAGTTTAAAAGATCTTCCTTTATTACAACTTTCATTTTGCTTAACATTTAAGCTTTCTTTTGGTGTTTTAATTTTTTTTTATAATTTTGTTATGATAATTCATATCCTGATGTGCTTAAATGAGAGTTTATCCAAACTGTGTAATTATTAGAATGTCGAAATTGCAATTTTTGATGTTCTTTGGCAGATTGAAAAAATTCAAATAAGAAGGTGCTTATGCATGGAGATTTGCGTAAGATTGAAGGAGAGAACCAGGTGATCAATGTATATTAGTTTTTGTATTGTCTACAAAGATTTATGTTTTAACAATATTTCAATCTGATTTCTTTAATATCTTTATAACTGAAAATGTATGCTAAGGGAAGAGTGTAAGAATGTAATTTGGCTTCCATTTATATTGCAAGCCAAAAAAATGTCCACATTGCTGTTCTAGACCTAAAAGCCCCCATTTCTGGTTATAAGGATCCAGTCCTGGTACGGCACCTAGTGGGTCCTGATCCTGGTACAGCATGTCCTCGGCTTTGGTTCAGATATGTCCCGACCTGTCTCAGTATGCCGGGGTCGGTTCCCAGGAAGTTTGGGATGTATCTGGCCCAAGCCTAGTATGTACCCATATGGAAAAATGCCCAAAAATGTTATTTGACTTTTAAAAAAGTCTCTCTATGTTTCACGCAAATAAAAATTATAAGAATAAAAAAATATCGAAAATGTGAAAAGAAAGCAATATGGTGATTTATCCTTTTGACATTGTTTTTTTAATTTTGACTGCTGCTGCTCGTGGTTCCAATAGACCACATGATCTGTTGATGATCTTAATGAAGAGCAATACGATGATTTTATATTGAGTTTACATGTGTGCTATGTCCATGTAGTTTTAAGTTTGATAACTGGCAATTAATTTAGTTGGTTTTATCTCGACATTGGCATTGATTAATCATTTATTGGTAGTGTTTTTCAGCTATTTTGTGTACTCTGCATATTATGTGGTTAGTTTTGCTTATTCAACTAGAATTTTTAGATTTTTTATATATTATATATGTTTTTGTATGGATGTACCCAACTATACTGAACCCAGGCAAAAACATTGCAGTACCAACATGCCCAATTTCCATTCTGTTACCAGTCTCAGCACTAGAAACCAAAACTTAGTTCTAGACTAATAATAAACTCTAGATAAGATGCAAAGATCTTGAGGCCAATAGGTCTAGGATGGAAGAAAACCACTACCAAACCACATTTAAAAAGATATTTGTATTTGATCCTGATACTTGTCTCAATTCAAGGTTCGCATTAATATCCCTTGAACTGTTGTGAGAATTTTACTTGCCCCATGAGTCCTTTTAAATAAGATTAAACCAAAGATCAATGGTCTATAAGCCGCCTCTATTAATTGTTACACAATCAATGACTTGAGAGCAATGATGATCGAGATTTAACCATATTAATGAGGTTGAATCAACCTCAATGTAGCCTTAACCAAATTGATGGGCCACAAGCAACCCTGATTGAGCCATTAACTAAATTAATGGCCCATGGACAACCTTGTTTGAGCTTTAACAAATTTAGTGGCTAGTAGGGAAGATAAATCATGCATTGACCAAGTCTGGCCAACAAGAAACTTCAATTGAGCCTTAGCTGATTCATTTCCCAACAAGCAAGTTGCAACCTTGTGTGAGTCACAAGTTATCCCCTTAAGCTACCTTGACTGCTATGCACTATCTCAATTGATACTTTTACTCATTGAAAAGCAAATAACTTTTATGAGCCATAATTCTCTTGGACAATCAACTATTTCTCAATGGTATTGTCGTATTCAACAATAGTAGTGACAATCAAAATGGTCAACATACCACAACAACTTTTATGGACAATTATTCTTGTTTTAAATAGTCAACTATTTTCCAGCAATACGTTATAGTCAACAATAATAATGAGAGTCAAAATCTTAGTTACCATGTTCTTACGAACTTAGTGAAAATTCAGTTCGAACCATACTTTTTGGTTTGACCAAACTTACCGAACAAGTTCCGTCAAACATTATTTTTTCTCTTTTTATTAAAAAATTAAAGCATTTAACTTTAAAAACTTCAGCTCAAAACAAAAATGAGCAAGAAACACTAATAACTACGCATGTAAAGGAAAACTGCGTAGATAATCTATTTATTTATTATTATGTGTAATTGGTTTTTCTTTTCAACTATCATCATATATGTATGGTATTTATTATTTATATATATTTTGTATTTGTAAATTTTCCAAACGAACCGAACTAAATGAAACTTTTAGAAAAATTCTGAACTTCCGAACTTTTCCCCCTTTCGAACTATCCGAACTTTTTGAACATGGTAACTATGGTCAAAATATTCAACACAAACTAAGTGCTGATTAAACAATAACTAATCGACTCATTAACAAAAGTCTATTTGGAGAAACTTCAATAGTTCTCGTTTTAAATGGTCAACTATTTTCCAACCGTATATTATAGTAAACTTGGTTTACCCTGATTTCATCTTGAAATCTATGACTACCCTATCCGAAAATTTTTCGTACTTTTAAAATAATGGGTCGTTTTGTGTTTTTATTGCCTGAAAGTTCTTGTATTGCGTCAAGATATTCCCAAAGAGCCATATTAGCCTTTTTCGCCAAATACCCAGATGCCCAAAATTGTTATATTTTGTCGTCGGGATTTGTTTGCGGGAAATTTGTATTTAATTATTTTGAGCCCGTTTGAGGCAATTTGTGCTCCGTTTTAACCCTGTTGTGATCGAACATATCATTATTCCTATATACCAGAAGGGTTTTAACTAGGAATAAGTTTTGGGCTTTATTTATGACTTTTGACAATTTTTCGTGTTTTTGTGTTTTCCCGTTTCGTTTTCTGTGAAATTTCTCTAGATCAATTCCTTTGCCGGGTTAGCCCGATTCTTGGCCTGGAGTATTCGGAGATCACATACGCACATTGTGCCAGAAGGAAGTCACCATCGGAGGTCCGGTTCACTGGGAAAAGGCGAAGTCGTGCACTAAAAAGCCCCTGTGGGGTTGGGCGCATTTTTGGAAAACAAAGGATTTAAGCTGCAATGGGAAAAATAGAAGCAGCAGGTGTGGAAATTTTGTACCGCTGGCAGGTACTTTTTCCCATGAAAGAAAATTCACTTAAGTGCGCAAAGTGGGAAAATTAGAGGCAGTGAGGTGGGAATTTATTGCTTGCAGAGGGGTAAAAATTCCGGGAATTTAGTGAATCATGGGATTTTATTGCCTGCCTTGCAGGGTAAATAATCCCATTATGAAAGTCAAATCACTTAAGTGGATCATGGGATTTTCGGGGCTGCCTTGCAGGGTAAAAATTCCCATTGTCATGTGTTTTTAAAAATAGAATTCTCTTTAGCCAAAAAGTGCGACCCACCTTGGGTGAATAATAATGCATTAAATAAATATTTATTAATATTTATTCATCCAATTTTGGCACCTGTGCTTGTGGAAAAGTCAACAAAGGGAAGTGGACAAAAAAATTTAAAAATAGAATTCCAAAATTAAATAAATTTAATTTATTTAATGCAGCCCTTTTGAGAAGGAAATAATACTTTTAAAGTATTAATTGATTAAATTAAATTCTATTTTCAAAGTGGCTATGGTCAAAGCACCTTTGTGAAGCTTAAGTGAAGTGAAGAGTGGATGATTAAATTTAATTTAATGGATGGTGTACTTAATCATGCAAGTTTAGCACATCGAGTTAAAGAGAAAAACATGATTTTTAATTAATTAATTGCCAGGAATAGGAGGGGCAATTATTAATTATAGAATTATGAGGGTTATATAAGCATGGGCTGCCATAAGGGTGAATTAATTAATTCACAGGTGAAGAAGTGCAGCCCAGAGGAAAAGTGCGCCCCATATTGAAGAGGATTTTGCTCAAGAAGGTGGATTCAGGACTAAAAGCTTCCAAATTTGGCGTTGGCGCATGCATTGAAGGAGGTTGATTTGTGTTTGCATACTTGTTTGCATAGGTGATACAGGTGCTCAGGTGATGTTGGTAAAATTCATGTTTGCTTTGCATGCAAATAAAACGTCAAATTTTGGGGCAGCAGGTTTGAATTATGCAGATTTTTGTGATTAAAATTCATTGTGCATGCTCCGGTTGCCATCTTTGTCTGAATTAATTGCGGGAGTTAAATACAAGTGCTTTTATAAAGAAAAGAACTTATATCAATGTCCAATACATTGACTATTTCCTCCGAATCTAAAGGATTATCCAGATCTGCACCAGTTTTGAAGAATTCCAGTCAAATAAGAAGAAAAAGAATTGTTCAGACAAAGATAGACAAAGCTATGGCGAAGAAAGATGAAAAAGAAAACACAACAGAGTCATGCATCACTTCTAAATTTGTAGATATTGGAGACACGGATCTAAGCTCAGAACCTTTCTTTGAATTGATAGACAAATCAAGAGCAAGAAAGACTTCACTCATGTGTGCAGGAAAAACTTCACTCATGCGTACAAATTAAAATTAAAAGCGGTGGAATTATTCGAGCCTGCAACTTTTCCATTCACAACCTAGTTCTTAGAGTTTGTTATGCAGTGCGCAGATGCAAATCCATATGCAGATCCAGATCCAGATCTCATAGTTGCAAAAGCTTCGGCACAAAGGCTTCATCCTCTTGTTTCGAATGTAGCCCGTGAAGAAGTCAGTGCGTGGAAAATTCCTTCCAAGATCTTGTGCAAATGCTCCCATCTTCCAGTTGAAGCCTTCATTGAATTTTCATTCATCCGGAGTGCTTTCCAGAATTTTTAATTGCTCATATGCAATTAAAAATAAGGATGATGAGTTATCTACGACAAACATTACATTGATGCATGTACTGGAGAAGAACTGCAAAAGCTTCAAGGATAAAAGAGAAGACAAGGCGAAGGCAAAATCCAGTTGTTTCCAATTTAATTCGTTGTTCTAACTCGCTTCTTTCTAGATCCAGATCCTTTGTTTTCCTCGATCTAGCTACTCCCAGATCCAGTTTGGTGAGAATCAAAGGCAAAAGAATCAGCTGCATGCAGACATGAAAAATGACAAGACTGCAACTTTCCTCTTCTTTCTTCTTTCCTCTGACAAAGTAATTGAGCGATGAATTAAATTATACAACTTAAGTGATTGGTTTAAAAGCCATTACTTGAAGAAGCCAACTACATAATAGAAGGTTCTATTTTCAGTTGCAAATCATACATGTCATGCAAAGAGGAATTTCAGGATGGAGATTGCCAATTGTTTCTTTCCTCCGACTTCCACATGTGCCAGTTCAACTAAAAGCTTCCAACTTGTACTTTCCCTTCTACATTCTATAAGTAGAGGAAGAACCTTCGGGTTAATGATTAGAATTTGTAAGCAACAACCTTATGTTCCAGACTTTATCTTTGAAACTCTTGAGAGCACTTAAGCAAAGGATATACAAGAGCAGATTTCCAGGAGAACTTTGTGTCACGGTGTATTGTGTTTTTGCTTATTATCTTAAATCTTTTAATAGACTTTGTGTTATTTCGATCTAGATCTAGAGCTACCTTCGCTTAGAATTTTGTGTTTATATCTATTGGTTTCTTCGTGCATGCAATCAACTCTGCTATCTATTGATTGGGATGCACATCTTCCCCATTTCTTCTCTGTGTTTACATAATTCCTTTCTTCTATAAGTATTTCCTTTCTTAAACAACTACTTACTTGCTGCAGAACTGTTCAGTTATGGTTCATGAACTGAGTAGTTAAAGTAAAACCCCATTTAGATATTACCATACTTTAATTGACAAATCTGACACGGGAGCCTCACCGGTAAATGAGAGAGATTTATCTCATGACTGCCTAGGTTTTGTGCTATGCAGAAAATCTAGCCAACAAAACTATAATAACGAGAGTTAAAATGTTTAAGACAGCTTATAGTTCTAATTACACCATAAATAATTGAGTCATTCACAATAGAATATTTGGAGAAACCTCAATTTAGACTTGGCTGATTCAATGCCCCACAAGCAAGTCAGTAACCTTGTGTGAGCCACAAATTATCCCCATACGTTACTTTGATTGCTATGAGCTATCTCAACTCATAAGCAACCGCCTATCGGTTGGAATCGAATTTGGGAAGGTTTTTGGAGACATTTGTAGCCATTTCTAGGGCTATCTACACTCTTTGAGGTTTCAGACCTACGTTTAGGGCATCATCCGTGGGCAGATTTCATCAATCCCATGTTGTATACATGTCATTTGGCCTCTTAATGCTATTTGGGGCATCATTTATCAGAAAATTTTTGGTAATCACATGCAGGTACTTTTCATGTTTTGTGGTTTGAAATATAATAGAAATAAATTCAGTTCTTGATTGTAAAAATTATTTTCTTCCATATTCATGTGCCAAGTGGATTTCTAAAGGCTTTGCCCCTTGTGGGTATCTCTAATTGTTGGTTTTTCTTAAGTAAAAGCAAGAAATCAGACTGCTGTACTTTTTATTGATAAGGGTTTGAATAAAAATCAGTTTGTTGCATATTTGGTATAAGGGTTTGTTGGAAAACCCAAACTGTCTTTATTTGTCTAGGAAAGGGACATTACACTTGACTCGAATATTGGAAAGGGACCTTACACTTGACCAAAGATTAGAAAGTGCATTGTCGAAGACATGTATATCTCTCCCTTGTTGGGGCCATCCAAGAGAGTATGGTTGAGGTTGTGCTTAAGTGATAAGACTTTGGTGTTGGGTTGTGTCTTGCAAAACGATGTTCTTCTTGCGTCCACTATCGATGATGACTTGTAGAGGTTGGCCCTCGACCCAAAACATGGTGTGGGAGAGATGCTTATGCTCCTTCAAAATGTCGGTGGCAATGGTGTTGGTGCTCGACAAGTAATATTTGGGTTAGTGTCACTACTGGAACAAAATTTGATGTAGATTATGCAATCAAGGATTGTTGTGCCGAATATTTTGAATTGTCATGGGTGCGAGTGTGTTGTCATTAGCACAACTTGTCACCTTAGTTCCTTTTGCCTTTATTTGACGTGAAAAGCCTCAACCCTATTTATGTTGTGCAACCTTCTTACATGGCTATACCCGCAAGGCATGTTTTGCTTTTGCGATGGGGGATGATATGGCACATTGTGTGCGAACAAGCTCTTGGCATGACTTTGGATGAAGAGGGAGAATTGTTGCTTCGATTTTGTGCTAGATTCGATCTTGGTGGCATTACGATGTGCTTGCCCCAATGTGTCGGGAGTGAAGAACTCCTTTGCACGAATATAAGATGAGAGTCTATTGATATACTTCTGCACTTTTTTGCCCCCGTCAAGTCCTCATGTAGGTGTTCCTTGTAGTCATGGAACTTGTTAATGCAATCTTTAATTGACTACTCATTATGCTAGTGCACTTTTTGGAACTTCATGTACTCATTCTCATAGTGTTTGAGGAGGCATAGTGTTTGAGGAGGTAAAACTTTATTTGGAAAGCATTATAAATAGCATTCCAAGTCCGAATGGCCTCAAAATTTTTCCCATCTTTGGGTGATGTAGATTTCAGCTATCACGCAATGAATTGAACATTTTCAATCTTTGTGAAGGTGATCTTTTTGTCAATGAAGCGATTGACAGAGAATTAGGCCTCAAGTTGTTGAATTTATTTACCCAATTTTGGGTATCAATTTTTCCCTCAAAGATTGGGATTTCAACATTGACTTGAAAGGTCTTTACTTATTAAATTTTTATTGTGCAAGCTACAAGAAAGAATGAGATGCTACCAATCGCTCCTCAAGGATGTGTCTCAAATGAGTTTGTGGACATTTGGGGCTGCCTTAGGTTGTTTTTGGGTGTCAACCATCTTTCTCTTGCTACAATATTCTTCCCGGTATTTTGAGACAAATCCGACTAGTTGTCCTTTCTCTCTTGCAATGTGCACATGTTTATAGGCATATGAGCGCTCTTTCTTTGTTACCAATGATCCACACCAGATGCCTTTCGATGTTGGTGCGAAGGACAACCCCGGATTTTGTGAGAAGTTATCTGTTATAGAATTCGTATAGAGAGTTAAACACAATAACAAACCAAACACATTGGAATGTGGAAGTCTTCTTGCAAAATAATGAAACTTATGTTTAAACAAAAGAACAGCAGGAATAGTTTAAAGGTGTACAAAGTTTAGTAAGGCTAGGAATGAGAATTTTTGTACTCAACAAGGGGGAACACTTCCTCCGAGTTTCCTAGACTCGAACAAAATGCAAAAATGCGTGAGAGATATGAGATACTTTGTAATGTCCCCTTTTTCAAACTAGTTCATTTTGGAGACTTCTATCCCATTCCACTTCCGTGGGCAAGAAGGAGGTGAACAAGGGAAGTGTTTGTTATGTTTTTAGTCTTTTTGTGAGCATTTACATTTTTCTTTCATGGTTTCTCTTATGAGGTAGGTCGGCTGGGTTGAAGAGGTGAAAAGCCAAGTTAAAGTTAAAAGCAAACATCCTTATGAGGTTGGTTATGGGGGAAGACTCCCTAATTGATATTTTGCACCACCAAAAGGATATAAAAGAGGTTACTTGGACTGATTTTGAACATATATCTTATCATAATTTTACACTTACTTGGTTTTTGGGTTGATTGCTCAATTCCTTTCCATTTGAGGACGAAAACCCTTGTGTGGCATACAAGGAGGACGAAAACCTTCCTTGTGCAAGTTGGAGAATAAAAACTCTCCAATTGGCTGTTCCTAAGGGCTTCAAAGAAGGCGATGTTGCTGGTTTGCAACTAGGTTTTTAAGGAGGAAAAGCTATTAAGGTTTCTACATTTATATTGGACCATTTCCTAGGTTATCAACTTGGGTGGATGAAGGGTTACATTTGGACCATTGGAGCTATTATTCACTTTCCTCATAATTTATAAGGCTGATTTCTCATTTTAATGGTATTTTTGGGGTTTGGAATCCTCATTTCCAGCCCTTAGTGCGAGCTGTGCTTCTGTTGTTTAATTAATTATAACTATGATTTATCTCTTATTTCTTATTTATTTTGAAGTATATTGGTTGGATAAATATCTTCATGGTTGGATAAAATATTTGGAAGCATTCTATGTCATTTTCAGCTTGTTGTTGCATGGAAATTGATGCCATTAAGTGCCATTACAGTTTGCTGCCATAGGAGGATTTATACACTTAATTTCAGCTGGTTTTGAAGGGTGTGTGATGCCCTAAAAGTGTGGTTTCAGTTTGCTGCTAGGGTTTCAGAGTTGCTGTTGCAAAAATCAGATTTCTCTCATTTGGGTTTGAGCCCAAACCCTTATTTTTAGTTTCAACCCTAGAAAGGGACATTACATACTTGAGGTATACAAGTATTCACTATTATTTGGTCATTGGTAGTTTGTTGCTCTTATAGGTCAAACACATATATGATTACAATGAGGTGGTTATAAGAGACTACAATTACGAGAAGGAATTGTTAGAAACAGATCATCTTCACAATCAAATGATGGCAGGTCTTCCCACATGAGGTGCCCTAGTAGATGCTTTGACATGGTGTGAATCTGGAGTGTGCTACTTGGTGTGTCGCATGGTAGAAATAGGATGACACATGATCATTGAATGGAAAGGTTTGTGTAGGATTGTGGAGGTGTGTGTTATGTTGTGAAGCAAGGCGCTAACGTCCCAAAGTGCTACAAATTGCTGTAAAGTGATGTGTGAGATTGTGAGAAGTTGCAGCACAACAAATAATCGCGAATACTATGAGGTTGAGGTGCAACATATGTGGGACTGTGAGATAGAGTGTACAATGTACCAAAAGGCTTTGTGTAGGGCACAAAGTGATGGGTGTGTTGTGTGTCACTATGGAACTATGTGGTATGTTGCGAGAGCTAGTGGTGGTGCTACGAAGTATCACAAATGCATTTGCGTGACACAATGTGCCGCGAATGTGAGGAGCACAAAGTCCTAAGGAGTTTTGTGAGCCGAAATCCCCAAAGAGGTCAAAACACTTCTAAAGAACACCCACAAAGTGTGAAATTTGGGTATCTTTCATGACTGAGGCTAAAACACCCACATATATCAGTCTAATGATGTAGAATGTAACCATGAAGATACTTGTCAGGAGAATGGCCTAAGATTGGACAATGCATTGAGGAATCACTTGTTTGCAACAAATCATATGTTAGATCGTAAAATTTGAACCCTCTCAACATGAACCCAATCTATGCACCCAAAACTTTGACCCATAAAGAATAGTTAGTTAATCAAGTGCATTCTAAAGGCACATCTTTGAAGAGATATCGTAGAAATGTATCCTAAAATATCAATGCGTCAAGACAAAAAGTGAGGCATGCCACCTTTGAAGATGCAACAAACAGTAAGCTTCAGATTAAAGGATCGGTTTGTAAGTTGTAATGTCCCTTTCTAGGGCTTGAATTGAAATTAAGGGTTTGGCCACAAACTCTAAGAATTAGATCTTGAAATACACCAACATCCAATGAATATAATCTAATTTTTATAACAAAAGATCCAACAATATTAGAAACCCTAGCAACGAACTGGAAATTATGCTTTTAAGGTATCAAAATCAGCGTAGAACATTGATTAATATCCCTCTAGGGCAGCAAACTGTACCAACACTCAGAATAATCATTCACATGCAATATGGACTGAAAATTCGCATAGAAATATCCCAAATACTCCATAAATCCATCAAGATGAAATCTAGAGAAAATATGTATTTTATAAATTTATTTCAAGTGCAAATACAACTTAAAATTTTAAAATTCATAACTCCATCAATATTTGGAGTTTCGACACAAATAAGTGCTCAAAATGATCTCGAAGAGACCAACTATCCAATGGAAGTGAAATCACGATTTTCCAACCATGAAAACCCACAGAAAAGTGATCCCGAAATCTCCAAATGGGTAGATCAAGTTGGAAATGAATGCGGCAACCCCCAAAAGCACGCCCTAGTTGAAGTAGGAGTGCCCTAAGCATGGATAAACACCTCTATTTTTCAGAAATTTTCCTATTAAGTCCACTTGTGACTCATGTATGAAGCCACCAATGCAACAAATGAGGGTTTACGTCCCCGTGTTGTGCCTATTGAGGATTTCATTACCAATAGGATCGAATGAGGGTTTTCGTCCTCAAAGTAGAGTCACACCAAAGGTCTTTGTCTTCAATGGAGAATAGGGCATGCCGTGCATGAACTCAAGATATCAATCTTTGAAATAAACATGCATAACCTTTCTTAGGCCAGTAGATCCACCCTTATATCCTCCTTTTTGGCGCCAAGGATGAATTAGAAGCCCAATCTCCATGGCTGACCTCTTAATGAAGGGGGAAATGTATCTTTTAATATTCACTTCACTTAAGAAAATCGGCCTCTTATTGTTTTTACTTTTAAAAGTTGTTATTTTTACTAAGAACATTAAATTATAATCTTGAAATTACTTGAATAGAGTTTAAGTCTCTAAATTTCATTGAATTGGATAAGGATGATAGTCGTCTTTAGGTTTTCTCCTGGTGATTTGGCGCTTTTCGCTCCTTCTTCTGGGTGCATCGTTTTGCCTCGACTTCGTGGTCTGTGTGTATCATGGTGGCTTTTGCGAGTTTTTGGTTTCTTCCTTTTTCATCGGGAGCTTGGTTTATGGTGTCGTAATCTTCTCCGACAGTTGGCTCTCTTTTTGGTCAAGCGGTAATAACAAACTCCGCCTGTGTCTTTCGACAAATTTGGGTGGTTGTTGGTTTTGGCTTTTAGTTGCCTATTTCATTCGAGCCATAGATGCGTCTATGGAAAGTGCTCCTTTGCATGCTTTGGGTGGAGTGTACTAAAGCATCATTTAAGGAAGCCTTTTGTGGCTCCATGAATAATCTTCTAGTTGGCGTAAACCCTCGAAGCTTCTCTCGCGAATGCCTACGTGGGATCCTGGAAAAATGAAAATAGTTGCATGAGGGCTGCAGATGGAACTCCGGTCCTACATCTTCAAAAATATGATATTCAGAGCAATATTACTGAGTTGGAAAATCGTGGCCTCATAGTCCGATTTCTTGGATTCCGCCTTCATTAGGGGTTTTCAAGGACTAGGCAAAAAAGACATGGATGACTAAAGGTGAATTCTCGGTTTTTGTGTGCCCTAATGGGTATTTCTTGATTTTCTTTGCATCTGCATTTGATTGAGAATTCATTTTTCAAGGAGGTCCATGGTTTATGGGAAAGGCGGGACTTTTCATGAAACCCGACATCCCATGTTCAAACCAGATAAAGAACTTCCTTCCGTAGCCTTGATCTGGGTCAGACTTTTTGGTCTCCCAGCTGAATATTGGAACCAGAACATTTTTATGGCCATTGGCAATGCTTTGGGATCTTACATGATGACTGCAGATGCCTCCTTATAGCTAGAACAAATGATTTATGCAAGGATTTGTGTTTTGATGGATCTCAATAAACCCTTGCCTATGAAAATATCTCTGGTGATAGACGATGAGAAATGGGATCAGGTGCTGGATTACGAAAATATTCCTTTCAGATGCCGATTGTGTCATGAGTATGGACATCTGGTACGTGATTGCAAGCATAAAGTACCAGAGCAACAAGGAGAAGAAAAAGCAAAGGATGATTTTATTGCACCAAAAAAGAAGCAGACAACTAAAAAAGTGGAAAAGAACAGGCTAACTCTAGTAATACAAACAGATTTTCTGCCTTACAAATTGAAGAGGAAGAGGATCAGGAGGAATTCATGGATTCACAGGTTCCAGAAACACAGATGGATAAGAACCAAATAGTTTGAGAACAAGAGGATAAAGAAGACAACATCAGATGGTTATTCTCAGGCCCAACCAAATAAGACTGAAAATAGTAACCCGGCGAAGAGTTATCAGCGTAAGAACAAATTTCATGAGCAATTCCAGGAACAAAATCAGCAAATAAAAGAAATAGAAGGGCTGGAAAAAGCTCTTATTGTTAGAGATTCCAGTATGATTCAACAGATAGATTCAAAGTTGGGCATAGAGCAAGAAAGGAACAAGAAACTTAAAATGGATTCTAATTTGAAGAGTGGCAGAAAGACGAATCAAGCAAAGATTCAACAGGAAGCCCAACAAATGAGTAATATGGGAACAATTAGGGATTTATCCCAATTTTTTCAAAATCATTCCCAATGAAAGTGATTACTTGGAATATAAGAGGGCTGAAGGGATCCCCTGCAAAAGTCCAAGAGCTCAAAAGAATGATTAATTCTGACCATCCTATGATTTTGTGTATCCAGGAGACCAAGGCATCCATTGATCTCATGTCAGTGATTATTGGAAATATCTGGCCTAAAGCTGAACACCTTTCATTAAGCTCACATGGAGCGTTAGGAGGGATTGTTTCTCTTTGGGATCCTAGAATGATAATTGTCCTTAGTTCCTCTGCGAGTAAAGGTGTGTTATGCTTGCATGTCTATTCTAGATTAGAGGATCAGGATTTTTTGTTGTTTAATACTTATGCCCCTCTAGTCATGGAGGAAAAAAGGCAGCAATGGCAGAGTATTTCCTCTATTATACAGTCTTGTTCTCAGATCCCTGTTATCTTAGGTGGGGACTTTAATACAATCTTGAGCATTCAAGAGAAACAAGGAGGTAATGCCCAGCTAGATGCCAGCTCAGATGTTATGTTGATGCAGGAGCATCACATGCAGCAAGATTCTTAATTCATCATACTGAGCTCCATTTGTAAATACGTTGTCTAGGAGGATGAAGAGCTAATGCTCCTGCAATTGTAGTTGTTTGAATTCAAATCTCATGTAAGTCAGACTAGTAAATGTAAATAAGCCTAGTAAGAGTGAATACACTTGTAAATAGGCTTGACTAGGTGAAATAAGTTAGTGTTATGCTAAATAAGACTACTTGACCATGTAAATAGTCCTAATATATCTTGTACGAGCTGTGAGGAGTTATTAAGATAAGAATTATCTTATATTTCCATGTAAAGAGTGTGGTTGAGATCATTTAGGGGTGACTAAGTCATTTTAGGAGTAAATTAGGGGAGGTTGTTTTGGTCAAGGATCCAATTTTGGATCTAGTTCTTTATGAATAATCGCTTGAAAAGCTTTGTAAGATGAATCCAGGTATGAAGAAACAAAATATGAAGTTTTGGTAGCAAAAATGTCTTTTTACATGTGAATTTGCATGTTTTATGGATTGTATGCAAGAGGGTTTCTAACAAGGCAGCAAGGGAAAAAAATGAAAGTATATGTAGAAGGTTTCCTCGCATTTTTCTGGTAGAAAACAGAGATAGAGGAGGTTATTTCAAGCTCAACACAATTTTTTAGAACTCTTGAAAGTCATTATAAAGATTTTTATAACAGATTTTCTCTCCTAGGGCCCGAACTAGGGCAAGCAATATCTTTTTTTCTACCCGATGAAATTTGATGAAATTGTAACCATATTTCTGTCCCAACATGATAAAGAGGTCCTCCAAATTTCAGAGTAAATGGTCACGTGCAGAAAACGTTATTGATTGCAGAAATTTTCAGGACTGTAGGAGCTAGAATAGTGATCAGAATTGAGGTAATTGTTGCAATTTTCAATGATTTCTGATGTTTCAAAGCTTGAGGTCGATGATTCAAGTATTTTGCTGATACAAAGATTGATTTGTGTTGAGAAAGCCTAATGAGATGCATGATATGGTAAAACATTTGGTGAGTTATCCGAGCATGATTTGAATGCATGATTGCTTTTGAGTATGAATGAGTCCTTATGACAAGTTTATGCAGGGAATGTTGGATTAAGGTTTTATTTCCAAAAACTAGAGAAAGATCCTCATATGTACCATGGACTCATGGTTTGAATGCACAACTAGATCAAAGATTGAATGCCTAAAGGAAAGCGTGATGATTTATAAGTGAATGAACATCTAGAGTTAGTGTGAAATTTGAGCATATGTGTCATATGTCCCACTTTATTCAGAACCATCACTTGGTGGATGTGCTTACTTCGAACGGTATGATGACATGGTCTAACAGAAGGCAGGGTCGGGACTGCATCTTAGAAAGATTGGACCGATTTTTGGTTTCAAGATTGGTGGTTAAAGGTTTTTCTTCCTCAAGCCACAATTCCTAATAATACTGGTTAGATCATTGGTCGGCGTGCCTGATATTAGGAAGAAATGCAAGACCCCTTTCAGATTCTAGTTGATGTGGCTACGACATAAAGACATTGGTACATATGTTCAGCAGTGGTGGACAAAAGGAAACCCTAGATTTGGTAATCCTATGTACAGGTTTGTCAAGAGGCTCAACTTACTCAAGTTCAAGCTTAAGGCTTGGAACTGGAATGAGTTTGGTGATATGAAAGAGCAAAAAAGAGGATTCTTGCGCAATTGGAAGATATTAATGTGGCACATAGACATTCTTGGGTTATCTCCAGAACTTTTCAAGAAAGAATGTCTTTTAAAGGCTGAATTACAGGAATGGGAAACTAGGGAGGAAATAATGTGGAAACAAAAAGCTAGGATTCAGTGGCTAAAGGAAGGGGATAAAAACTCTTCCTTTTATACATTCCTTTGTTAACGATGATGGATCAAAGGTTCACTCCATACTTGGGATGCAACAAGTGGCCGCAAAGATTTCTAGAAGTTGTTTATCAATCTTTGGATATGGACTTGCAATAACTTCTAATTGTTCTTCCTAATTGTATTTTAGTAGCAGGTTAATGAATACTTGAACCGACTGATTACGGAAGAACTACAAGGAATTGTCTTCAAAATGAAGAAAGGTAAAACCCCTGGTTCGGATGGCTTTCCTATTGAATTCTTTCAGACTTTTGGGACATTATCAAAGGAGACTTGTTACAGGTGGTTGAAGAAGTTAGAATGACTAATAATGTGCTTGAGGACATTAACAAAACATACATTGCCCTGATCCCTAAGGAAAATAAGGTGGATGATGTCTCTGGTTACCGACCTATAGCCTTATGCAATGTATTGTATAAAATCATCACTAAGGTGATAACGGAAAGACTAAAACCCATTCTGTACAAGATTATATCTCTTGAGCAAGGGGCTTTGTTCCTGGCCGTCATATCCATGATGAGATTGTGTTAGCTCAGGAAATTTTGCATTCTATGGAGGTTCAGAAAACTCCAGCTATGTTTATTAGATTGGATCTTTCCAAAGCTTATGATAGAGTGGATTGGGGCTTCTTGTGTAAAATCTTGGAGAGATTTGGGTTTTCTATGAGATGGATTCAATGGGTGAAGGCTTGTTTCTCTTTTGTCTCTTTTGTTGTGTTGGTGAATGGGTCTCCCTCCACTTTCTTTGGAGCTTCTAGAGGTATTAGGCAAGGAGATCCCTTATCTCCCTTCCTATTCATAATTATGGCTGAGTGTTTGGGTAGACTGGCTCGTAAAGCCTGTCAGGAGAAAAAAATACATGGTATTCAATTGGCCACAAATAGTCATCCGCTTTCTCATCTTCAATTTGTTGATGATTCCACTATGATGGGAAGGGCTACTCAACAGAAGCTAAACAGTTTCAGAAAGTTCTTCATACTTTTCATTAAGCTGCTATCGGGTCGACTATTAATCATGGAAAGTCTAATATTTTCTTTTTTCATTGCTCGAAAGACAAGAGGAGCAAATTATGAGAATATTCTAGTTTCAAAAAGGTAGGCTTCCGTGTCAATATCTAGGGGTTCCTTTAGCTTCCAAGAAGTTAAGAGATTGGCAGTGGTTAATCAACAAGTTTGAACACAAATTAAGTAAGTGGACTAATAAATGGATTTCCTCTGGAGGAAGGATGACTTTGATTAAGTCGGTCCTTCAAGCTATGCCAATCTATGTGGCCTCTGTCCTAAACATCCCTGGTGCTATTTTGAAACAGGTGGATACTATTTGCCAGAAATTCTTGTGGAGTGGAGTTCAAGATAAGAAAAAATGGTCATTAGTTAGATGGGATGTTATTTGTTGGGCAAAAATGTTAGGAGGTCTGGGATTTAGGTCTTCGCTCAAGCAAAATAATGCTTTGGCAGCCAAGTTATATTGGAGAATGCTGGTTTATCCTAATGATTTATGGGCTGCCATGTTTAGAGCCAAGTATGCTGAGAATAATCCTCTTGAGGAAATTATTAGATCTACCCTGCCCACTAAGGGATCTCCCACCCTCAAGTTGATTAAAGTGGGAGAAAATATGATTAAGAAGCAACTTTTTTGGATTGTTAACAATGGGCAATGTGCCAAATTTTGACTGATTCATGGGATGGGCAAGTCCCTATCATCCATCAATATCCCCAGCTCAAACCTATAATGGAACAGATGCAGAATTTGGGATGGATCAAGGTTGCCCATTATGGTAAACTAGCCAACTAGTTATGGGAGATTGGGAGTTCTGGATTCCGCTTGAGGAATGACCAATTCCTATGGATCATCATGTGTAACTTTTGCTTGCTCATATCCTGAAAACACGGTCTATTTTTTAGATTATAAGCTTTTCCGTTTTTTTACTTCTGAATATTGTGAGATCTATTTGTTTATTTTATCTGTGTATGAGGCCAACTCTGAAAACTATTG
This sequence comes from Taxus wallichiana var. yunnanensis, assembly GCA_018340775.1. Classification (NCBI taxonomy): domain Eukaryota; kingdom Viridiplantae; phylum Streptophyta; class Pinopsida; order Cupressales; family Taxaceae; genus Taxus; species Taxus wallichiana. The sequence goes on from CM031243.1 coordinate 616,239,290, forward strand.
GTTGAATTACATATCTTCCTTTCTTCTTTCCCAAATTCCATTATTTCCCCCTTCTGAAAATACTTCATAAACAATTGCTTACTTGTTGCAGAATTGCTTAGCTATGGTTCATGAGCTTTGTGATTAAAGTAAAACCCCACAAATAGTTATTAAGTTTCATACATACTAGATTGATAAACATCTTACATGGGAGCCTCATTGGTAAATGAGGGAGATTTATCTCATGATTGCCTAGGTTTTTAGTCATGTGAGTAAAATCTAGCCAACAAGAATACCTTCAATCAATTGTTGGATAGGAGCTGCATCAGTAGGGAGCAGCTAAAATTTTAAAGCAATAAAATCCCAAGAAAGCCAATCTCTGGAATGTTTGCAGAATAAATCCCCAATGAATTGAATCCCTTTTTTAAACAATCTAAGAGCTTTAGACTATGGGGCTAAAGCGAGGGGTTTGTCCTGAAAAGAAAACATAGGGGACCACCAGAGAGACAAGGAATTAATAGAAAGACCAGACTTGAAACCATCACCCACCCAAAGCAGATTAGGTTTGAGCAACTCCTAGGCCTTCTAGATACTCTCAAATATAAACGAACCTTTAACCTTAACAGAAACTAGACAAAGTAACAAAGATTGGAAATTAAGGCCTTTCCAAGCGAGCCTGCCCAAGGGGACCCCCGACAAATAAACAACTTCCAAGCTTCATTGCCCTTTAAATTGCGCAAAATCCACTTAACACAAAGAGCTTTTCCTGGAGTTTGATGTCAATCAAACCTAAGCCCCCACTTCTTTAGGCATACAACAGATGTCCCAAGCTACCCTATGGAAACCCTTGTGCCCGTAGTGTTGGCCCACAAAAAGTCCCGCAACAACTTCTCAAGTTTGGCATAAGCAACAATAGACAGAGCCCAACAAGAAGAATAATAAACATGTGTGGCAGCTAGCACTTTGGAGTAAATTTGAAACTTACCTGCTAAAGAGAGAGGCTTAGAAATCCAATAAGAAATTTTGCGCTCAACTCTTTGAACAACATATGCCCAAAGCTGAGCAGATGTGGCCTGGAAGGCGAAAGGGATCCCAAGGAATTTAAATTGCACACCAGGCTCAATCCAGCTCCACTTCATCTCTGCAAGCCAATTAGGCATGGGTAGTTGAGACTGCCTGTAGCACTGGGTTTTCTCCCATTGAATAATAGACCCTGAAGCAAGACAAAAATGTCTAAACAATCCAGAGCTTGACACACTAGATTGTTCTTCCTCCAAGAGAGTGAGAAATGAGTCATCACAAAATGACCATTGATAAGTTGTTGAGAAGTGAAGGTAACGAGATACCTTTAACAAGTCCTTGAGAAGCTCTGTGGGCAAGAAGATAATTCAAACCTTTGCAGCCAACACATAGAGGGAGGGAGCCAGAGGGCAGCCTTGGCGAATAGACCTGAAAGACCAAACTTGGAAGACTGCGCCCCATTAATAGTAATACAAGCCCCAACATTCTGAAAAAGCATTTGAACAGACTGCACAAACCTAGGGCCAAATCCAAGAGCCTGTAGCATAGCTAAAATGAAAGACCACTCAATCCTATCATAAGCTTTAGCAAAATCTATCTTAACAAATAAAGCTTCTTTGGTGATGATTGGCAAGCCCATTCCATACCTTCCCAAACAACAATGATATTATCAAGAATAAACTTGTTCTTAATGAATCTAGTTTGCTCACTTCTAACAATTAAAGGCAAGAGATTAGCAATCCTGTTGGCTAAAGCTTTAGCAATAATCTTATAAGAAACATTAAGCAAGGTGATGGGTCTCTAGTTAGTGATGATTTCAGGATCCCTTGCTTTGGGTATGAACTTGATGTTGCCTTGATTAATGAGGTTCCCAGGAATGGAATCAAGAGCTTCCAAATAAACATGGTGGAGGTCTGGACCAACCGTGTCCCAAAGGGTTTGGTAAAATTCCACTGGAAAACCATCAATGCCAGGGGCCTTGTCGGCTGCCATTTGAAAAGCAGCTTCCTTCATGATCAGAGAGTGAAAGAAGGCGATCACAAGTAGTCCTTTGAGAGTGTGACTTTGCAGGAACCACCTGAAGACATTTCAAAAGAGCTTCCTCTCTAGCAGGAGTGGCTGGTTGAGTTGCAAAAAACTCCATGATAGTGCTTTGGACAAAGGCCTGAAGGATATCAGTAATACTGAGCTTAGCTTTGAAGATCATGCAAAATGGCTTTGATCCTATCTGAAGAGTGCTTGGACCGCAACATGGCGAAGAATTCTTTGGAAGCTCTATCACCAATCTTAAGCCAATGCAATCTAGCATGCAACTGAGCTCCCGGGCATTGTAAGCTTCATGAATCTTAAGATTATGCCTCCAAACAACAACTTGAGACTGTAAATTTTTGTTGAAGGGAGAAGCCTCAAGTTCATGTGAAATTCTTTCAAACTCATGATAAGTAGTTGCATGATCATTTTTCCTGAAAATGGAAGCCTATTTGCCATAAGTGTGCAAAAAAATACTAGTGCGTTTGATGACATCATTCCACCACTGAATCTAGCCAGAGGAATTCGAGGGTCAAGGGACCAGGTTCCAAATGCGTTGTATGTGAGACACAGTTCGGGCATGTTTGAGGTGAGTAGTATTGAGATAAAATTGAGAAATGCCCTTCGTTTCTTAACAGGTTGATTCAAGAAATGTTGAAGAAGATGGGCGAGTGATTTGAAAGCAAAGTAGTGTTGGCCACAACCACGGGTTGGCCTGAGACAGGAGCAAAGTAGAAAAAGTCTTGAGAGGGCATAAGAGCACGGTCAAGCCTTTTAACAACATGATCTTGTCCATCCCGGAAATTGGACCAAGTAAACCAAGGAGATGAAGAAGGATGACGGTAGGGGAAATTAGGGTCAAAAAGGCCTAACTTATGCCTAAAGTGAAACCAAGCTTCCCTCTCTCCCGCACACCACCTCATTGGCAGTCTACCTGTTTGTCTGTTGGGTTCTCTATCATGTTAAAGTCGCCACACACCACCCACAAAGCATTCGACAGAGAATCTGCAAGCCAACGCCAAAAAGAGCCCTTTCCCCGCATCATTAGAGGCATATATGTTAGCAAGACCAAAAAGATGACTGTCAAAATCAAACAGAGTCCACACCACATGATGCGTGGGGTCCGAACCCCACGAGATCACATGTTGGGCAATGTCGGAGAGCAATCAAAGTCATAACCCCACTACGGCCCTACTCATGACTTGAGGTGTGACATATGGCTGCGCCAAATAGTACGAGTTGCAGAATGTAGCAAAAAGCCAGAAAGCTTAACTTCTTAGAGACAAATTTTTTTCATACGGCTAAAGTGTTGACAACTGTCCCTTATCAGATAACGTTGGGTCGGTTTAGTAAGCCCTCGAATATTCCAAGAGTACACAATCATTGAGAAAGATCTAAATTCATATTTCCCTCATTGTCCAACGCAGAGAGGACTTCATATTGATTGGGAGAAAAAGAGGTTTGGTTGAGAACCGGGCTCAAATGCTCTCCAAAGGTCCAAGGTCTATGCTTGTCTTGCACATATTCACCATCCTCTGCAGGGGAAGGGCTACGAACATGTTTTTCTATCCTGGTGAGGTTGCATAGAAACCCCAACAAAGGGGTTGATTGGAAGGGCAACCGCGGCAATAACAATTTGCGGCCATAAAAGATGGGAGATAGGCGGTTCTGTCTTAACACACTCCGGTTGTTTGGCGGAGGAGCGGTGGAGGCACTAGCACCATTGTTGACAACAGGACGATAAACAAAAGTTTGCGGTTTTGCAGAGCCCTTTGAAGCACCCTTTTTATTAGTCACAGTTGTCCATCCGTTAGATGAATTTTTAGGGTTTGATGGTGTTTTTTTGCAGGAGCAGACGCGAGTTGACCATGAGAGGACATTCACGAATCATGTGCTCAGATGATTGACAACGAAAGCAGGTGTTCAAGATTGATATAAAGAACCCTTTGAGTGAATTGGGTGTCGCCAACCTAGATATCAATCGATTCTTTAAGATCCTTTTGAAAGGTCCACTTCAACACACACATGGTATTGAGGGCGAGCATTAAAAATTTGGGTTGCTCATTGCAAATGAGCCATCCCAAGGGTTTGACAAGATCCCCTATAAAGGACCACAAAGGCAAAGGTAACCCTGGAAACTCAATCCAGATAGGGACCTTGAGTTTCGCCACCACCCGCAATCACCAATTAACTTCCTCCTTCCACATTTAATTCTTTTTTTGCTTTGTTTCATCCACAATATGGGTCGCATTTCCTCTAGGAGGAAATAAAAATTATAAAGTGACTTTTTCCCTTTTCTTATTATTTTTAATTTAGTCTATAATAAATCTATATAAGTGTTTTTTATAATATTTTTGGTGTCCCCTGCATTTCATCCTGAAATCTGTGACTACCCTATCCGAAAAAAATTCGTACTTTTAAAATAATGGGTAGTTTTGTGTTTTTATTGCGTAAAGTTTTTGTATTGGCCAAGATATTCCCAAAGAGTCATATTAGTTATTTTCGCCAAATACCCAGATGCCCAAAATTGTTATATTTTGTTGTCGGGATTTGTCGTGGAAATTTGTATTTAATTATTTTGAGCCCTGTTTGAGGCAATTTGCGCTCCGGTTTAACTCTGTTGTGATCGTACATATCGTTATTCCTATATACCAGTAGGGTTTTAACCAGGAATGCATTCTAGACTTTATTTGTGACTTTGGCAATGTTTTGTGTTTTTGTGTTTTTCCCGTTTTGTTTTCTGTGAAATTTCTCTGGATCAATTCCTTTGCGGTTTCGCCTGATTCTTGGCCTGGAGTATCTGGAGATCACATACGCACGTTTTGCCAGGAGGAATTCGCCATCAAAGATATGGTTCTCTTGGAAAAGAGTCGTCGGCACCAAAAAGCTTCTTTTGGGATGGCCACATTTTTGGAAAAAGAGGGTTTGAAGTGGATCATGGGATTTTTGGAAGCAGCAGGCAGGTGGAAATTTTGTACTTGCCTAGCAGGGTACTTTTTCCCATGGAAGCAACATCACTTAAGTCACAATGGGAAAATTGGAGGCAAGCAGGTAGGCGGGAATTTCTTACCTGCCTTGCAGGGTAAAAATTCCCATTGTGAAATAAAAGAAAAATCACTTAAGGCATTGATGGGATTTTCTTACCTGCCTTGCAGGGTAAATAATCCCATTATGAAAGTCAAACAACTTAAGTGGATCATGGGATTTTTGGTCGCAGCAGGCAGGTGGGATTTTTGTACCTGCCTTGCAGGGTACTTTTTCCCATGAAGGCAAAGTCACTTAAGTTATGATGGGAAAATTAGAGGCAGCAGGCAGGCGGGAATTTCTTACCTGCCTTGCAGGGTAAAAATTCCCATTGTGGAATAAAAGAAAAACAACTTAAGTGAATCATGAGATTTTATGCTGCGCCCGGCAGGTAAATAATCCCATCATGAAAGTTAAACGACTTAAGAGAATCATAGGATTTTTAGGGCTGCCGGTAGGGTAAATAATCCCATTATGAAAGTCAAACGACTTAAGTGAATCATGGGATTTTCAGGGCTGCCTTGCAGGGTAAATAATCCCATTGTCATGTGACTTTTAAAAATAGAAATTCCTTATTCCAAAAAGTGCGACCCACCTTGGGTGAATAATAATGCATTAAATAAATATTTGTTAATATTTATTCACCCAATTTGGCACCAGGCTTGTGGAAAAGTCAACAAAGGGAAGTGGACAAAAAGAATTTAAAAATAGAATTCCAAAATTAAATAAATTTAATTTATTTAATGCAGCCCCATTTGGGAGAGAAATAATACTTTTAAAGTATTAAATGATTAAATTAATTCCTATTTTCAGTGGCTAAGGTCAAAGCATACTATGAGGCTTGAGTTAACTGGAAGTAAGTCTAAAATTAAATAAATTTAATTTATTTAATGGAAGCTATGAGCATGCACAAAATAGGTGTCCCATTTGAAGAGTGAAGCTTATTAATTAATTAATTAATTGCCAGAATAGGAAAGGTATTAATTAATTATAGAATGGTGAAGATTATATAAGTAGGGGCTGCCATATGGATGAATTAATTAATTCATAGGCAGAGAAGTGCAGCCCAGAGGAAAAGTGCGCCCCATTTGGAGAGGATTTTTGCTCAAAAGAAGGTGAAATTAATGCTAAAAGCTTCCAGAATTGGCGCACAGGTTGAAGGAGGTTGATTTGTGTCTGGATAATTGTTTGCATAAGTGATACAGGTGCTCAGGAATTCATTACAGGTGCTTTACAAAAGAAAATGAGATTAAATCAATGTCCAATACATTGAATATATCCTCCGAATCAAGAATTACTTAGATCGCATCGGTTGTGAAGAATTCCAACCGAATAAAGAGGAAAAGAATTGTTCAGACAAAGATTGCTTCAGCCATGGCAAAGTGGGATGAACGAGAAAGCTCACTGAATCATGCATTACTTCTAAATTTGTTGACATCGGAGACAAATCCAGGCCCAGATCCAGATCTAGATTTAGATCTAGATCTCATAATTGCAAAAGCTTCCGGCAAAAATTCATCCTCTTATTTCTGATGCAGCCTGTGTAGAAGTCAGTACGTGGAAAATTCCTTCCAGGATCTTGTGCATGTGCTCCCAATCTTCCAGTTGAAGTCTTCATTGAAGTTGCATTCACCCGGAGTGCTTTCTAGTTTACAGCAGACATTGCACTAGTGCATGTACTTATTGAGACGAACCGCAAAAGCTTCAAGGATAAGAGGGAAGACAAGGCAAAGGCAACACCCGTAAGCAATTTTTCAAATCCAAATTGTTTCCGATCCATAATTGCAAAGGCTTCATCCAAGCCTTGTTTCCAGATCCACTGCTTCCAGATCCAATTGCTCCAGATCCACTTGGTGAGAATCAAAGGCAAAAGAATCAATCTGCATGCGAGAATATGAAAAAGGACAAGGTCTGCAACTTTCCTTTTTCTTCTTCTTTCTCTTATTTCCTCCGACAAAGTAATTGAGCGATCAATTAAATTATACAACTTAAGTGATTGGTTTAAAAGCCATTACTTGAAAAAGTCAACTACTTGGAGATAGGTCAGGCAAACGTGCAAAATAGAAGGTTCTATTTTTAGTTGCAAATCATGCATGTAATGCAAAGAGAAATTCTAGGAGGGAGATTGCCAGTTGTTTATTTTCCGACTTTCACATGTGCCAGTTCAACTAAAAGCTTTCAACTTGTAATTGCCCCTCTACATTCTATAAGTAGAGGAAGAACCTTCGGGTTAATGAGGAGAATTTGTAAGCAACATTCTTGTGTTCCAGACTTTGTGCTGAAACCCTGAGAGCCACTTGAAGCAAAGGAATATACAGGAGCAGATTTCCGGAGAATTTTGTGTCACGGTGTATTTTGTTTCTAGCTTTTTATCTTAGATCTTTGAATAAACTGTGTTATTTTAGATCTAGATCTAGAGCTGCCTTTGCTTATAATTTTGTGTTTATATCTATTGGTTTCTTCTATGTGCATGCAATCAACTCTGCTATCTATTGATTGGGATGCACATCTTCCCCATTTCTTCTTTGTGTTTATATAATTCCCTTCTTCTATAAATATTTCATTTCTTTAAATAGTTGCTTACTTGTTGTAGAACTGTACAGCTATGGTTCATGAGCTGAACAGTTAAAGTAAAACCCCATATAGATACTAACATACTTTAATTGACAAATTTGACATGGGAGCCTCACCGGTAAATGAGGGAGATTTATCTCATGACTGCCTAGGTTTTATGCTATGCAGAAAATCTAGCCAACAATTTCTTTTTTTTTGTGCACCGATAATAATTCATTAAGACTAAATTTCTCCTTTTTCATCCCTTAGCTGTCGGTAAACAAAATTGGGCTAAGGGTCTTTGAAAGGTTATTTTAGAAAAAGGGACTTTTCATAGTACTTGTATCATACATATCCAGGAAATGGAGTGGATGGATTGTTGAAATAGACACTCGGTTATGCTGCAACTTACATGTGCAGGTCCACATACACATATGCACATTTTATATCATTGCTGTTGAGAAATAATCTGGTCTTTTAACTATTGATATTTTGCTTTTCTGATGGAGGTGAGTTACTCTTTTCGACTATATGTAACATTTATGTTGTTTTCATGTTCCACCAATATAGCTATCTAAGGACATCAAATATATATATATTTTTGGAAAAAAACTGCCCTTATAGTTGAAAAGAGTAGTAGATGGTTTTGCTCATAGGGCATCCGCTTTTTTTTCTGGTTGTCCTTAATTGATGTTGGATGGATTGAACTTTTGTGTCAATGTGTTGTTGGTAGATTCAATATCTTACATTTAGAAAATATGATATTTGATTACAACCTCTTTGAAAAGGGGTAGTTCTATGTAAATCATAATTCGTTTATGCGTTTTCATAAAAAAAAGTGTTATTGTGATATTTATCTGGCTTTTAATTTCAGTGATTTAAATTTGTATATACATTTAATTTAAGTACTGGTAATTTTCTGGTCACATTTTGTTGATTTTTACCAAGATATTGTTTAGAGTTTTGATTGTGTGGCATCTTATTCAATCAATGACAATATTTGTTGTGGTTAATTTCAATACACTAAGAAATATATTAGGGGGTTGATATACAGAAAGCATTTGAGAGATCTGTAGTTATGAAGCAGGAGCTTGAGGTACTCGGCAACAAAATCAGAGATATATGCAATTTTTACCATGGATCCCTGAAACTTAAATGTGACACAAACAAGGAAGAGATTATAAAGTTGCTAAAAAGTCATGTTGAAAAGCGATCACTTGCTACTCTTATTCTCAAGGAAAGCCAAGTAAGTCATTTTTTCATTGTTATGAATTCTGGTATGCTATTTCCTTAACCGTTGGCTGTTCCTTATTCAAAGGATTGTAAGGTGTTATGATCTGAAGGACCTCAGTATTAGATTTTGAATTATGTGTTTGAGACTCCGATAGGTTTGTCGGTATCCATGTTGGGCACAAACCATTCATTTTTGATAGCATTGTTAACTACTACTCCATCTATATTTGGCAGCTTTGGAATGTGAAGGACATCAAAAGTAAGCCTGGAAATCATTTAATTGAGCTTGCTTACAACGATTTTCTATATCAGAGGTATAACAAGCATTTTGTGATTTTATAATACTTCGGCCATGTCTAATATTTTGCCAAAGCTCATCTCGGGCGTGTGAAATATCTTCCGTAAGAGTTTTGGCAAACATATGGAAAATATCTTCTTGCGAAATTGCATTTTCAAAATATATAATAGTTGTTGAGTTTATTCTATCAACTATGAATTCAAACCTGAAACACTTTTTCTTAAGTAATTAAGCTTCTTGTTGGAATGAGGCAAGGTTTATATTTGAGGGAGATGGTGCAGATGCAAATGTTTTGACTTGTAATAGGCTGGATAACAAGACTATTGAGAAGGTATGTGTTTGAACTTTGAACTATACTAAATACGATGCTAATAGAACTTGCTTAGCTAGTGTTCTTCTAATTTACTGGATGTTTCCCAGGTTTTTCCATTCATGAATACTACCGAAGTCTTTGGATTTGTTCTTGGCTTGAAGCAAGGTCACAAGATAGGGGGGCCTGGTTGTATTTCCCAAGCAGTTGCGGTAAAAGTTTCTTTCTTTTGTTAAGCTGACATTCATTCATTCCTTCAATTGTGAGACTTTTTTCTTGGATGCCATATAGCTTTAATTCTCTATGGATTATATAATAAAGAAATGTGAATGCCATTCTGTTGTTCATGGTCTAATGTGTTTCATTGTGCAACCATTTTGTTAGATGTAGGTGGATTATTCCAACTTCTTTGTTTATTTTGAGCAAAAGGTTGTGGAAATACTTTTAAATGTTAGCTTTCCACCGTCTTTGTTTATTTTGAGCAAAAGGTTGTTGAAATACTTTTAAACGTTATCTTTCAAGTAATTTTCTATGTTGCCGGGATACGGATACGAGTATCGGTTTGGATACGGATACGATACGCGGATTCGCCAATTTTAAAAACCCTTGGATACGATACGCCTTGGATATGTCCGTACATATATATATATAATATAAATATAAATATTTTTATATACATCTACTCATTTTACTCATTTTTTAGTCCATAAAAAACTGAAATAGTAATACAAAACTTGAATCAACGTTCAAAACATTCAATATCTGATTACTTAAGACTTTGCATTTTTATTGATCATGTGGCTGCCATACATATGATATACGAATACCATGTCAACATGAGTACGAACAAAACTTGAAATTTGAAAAATATACTAGGATCCATGTTCAAATTTTCAAAATATACAATATACTTAAGATTTTACATTTCATATTTACTGCAGGATACGTATTTACTTAAAAATGAAATAAAACTTTAAAAAAATGAAATAAAACTTAAAAAAGACATATTTACTGTAGGATATGTGCCTCGATACGTCACGGATGATATGCCTGACATATCCGTGACGTATCCCGATGTCGAGCACGTATCGATCGTGCACGTATCCGTATCGTATCCGTATCCGATACGTATCAAAGGGGATACGAGGGGGTCTTGGGCGTATCCATGCTTCCTAGGTAATTATGATTGTCGTGTAGGGTAACATGACCCTCATAGTGAGTTTTGTCCGTCCTTTGAATAGTTTCTTCTAGTTGTTTCTCGTTTCTTTATCTCTAATATCAATCTTGAGTAAATGATTTGGAAAGAACTCGGAATCGATGGAGTGATTATGGAATGACTCTCAAAGTACATGGATTTCTAACTTCAAAGCATAATTCCATCCATTCCTATTTCCGAATGACTTATGTGGTCATAGACTGACCCTCTAAGTACACCTATTACTATTTTGACAGGATTTGAAGTTGGTGTGATTTTTGTTCTTTGGTTTATTCTTGTCCATTTCTGTTTTTGGAGGACTTAGTATTTACTTATTATAAATTGGCGTGCCGGACTGCAAATGCAAAGTGAACTCTATTAGCACCAACCATTTTTCCTCCCAAAATACATGCATTTGTTTCTATCTAAAATCAGAGTACTGCTACTACACATGGCTTTACATCAATTCCTTTTCTTTTTGATTTGAAATTTTTAAATTAAAGGATTCATAATTCATTGAAAATAGATTAAGCCTCAAATTGAATATATTTCTTTTGAATGTTGGACATAGGAAAAAGCTTGTTTCCTTTTAATTTGTTTGATGTTTATGAGTTGCTTTGTTTGTTTAGATTTGGTATAATCTTGATTATGATCTATCCCTTTTGTTCGAGTTTTAAGTTATTTTCATAGTTCCTTTTATAATTTGTTTGATGTTTATGAGTTGCTTTGTTTGTTTAGATTTGGTATAAGCTTGGTTATGATCTATCCCTTTTGTTCAGAGTTTTAAGTTATTTTTATAGTTCCTTTTATAATTTGTTTAAACTTTATACCTAGACTGTCTCAAGACGTGGTGCGGTACAATACGCTGAAGCGGAAAACTTCTAAAACCTTGGGTAAGGTACGTACTGTGGGTGCGTTTATATATATAATTTTAGAGAAACATTTGCATACTTATTGAAATTTATTTATTTTAATACTCATACTGTTGGCTAGATTTCCTGCATAGCTGAAAACCTAGGCAGTCATGAGATAAATCTCCCTCATTTACCGGTGAGGCCCGTGTAAGATTTGTCAATAAAGTATGTTAGTATCTATTTGGAGGTATTACTTTAACCATGCAACTCATGAACTATAGTTGTATAGTTTTGCGGTAAAGAAAAGCAAATTTGTTAAAGAAAGGAAATATCTAAAGAAAAGGAAATAATATAAACACAGGAAGAAATAGGAAGATGTGCAACCCAATCAATAGATTACAAAGTTGATTGCATGCACATAGACAAAACCAATAGATATTAACACACAAAATTATAAGCAAAGGCAATTTCAGATCTAGATCTAAAATAACCCAAAGTTTATAAGTAGATTTGAGATAAAAAGGTTAGAAACAAAATGCACCATGACACAAAGTTCTCTAGAAATCTGCTCCTTTCTATTCCTTTGATTCAAATAGCTATCAGGGATTTCAGCACAAAGTTTGGAATACAAGAATGTTGGTTACAAATTCTGATCATTAACGCAAAAGTTCTTCTTCTACTTATAGAATGTAGAAGGGAATATACAAATGGGAAACTCAACTGAACTGGAACATAAATAAAAAGTAAAGATAACATCTGGCAATCATCCCCTCTAATTCCTCTTCAAGTGACATGCATCCGGGTCCATATTCAAACTTATACACATCTGTCACTTAACTAATAGAATCGTTCCACACAACTTAAAGTAATGGTTTCAAAACCAATAACTTTAAAGTTTTACAATTACATCCGGGAACGTGGAAAGTACAAGAAGAAAAAGTAGAAGAAGAAAGACACGCCAGCTGTAACATCTACATCTTCTTTTTGTTTTGATCATGAATATACATCGAACATGTAATTCATCTTCCCATCTGTCTTAACTACAACTTCCTTTTCTATCCTGAATTGACAGCAAGCCTTCATTCAATACCCTGATACACACTTCCACATCCTCCAAGCTAGGCCCGAACTTCTCAATATCTGACTGTAGTGCCACCAGCTTACTAATGGAATTCATCGTGAAAGGCCTAACAGCTCCATCAATTCTCCCTTGCACCATCAGAAGAGATCCTTCCAGGGAATTAGGCACTTTGCTAGGAATGGTCCTTGTGTATGAAGTAACGTTCCCGACCACTTCCTCATTAGTGAAAGCAATGACATTGTTTAGTAAAGATGATGCCATACTCTCAAGTACTCGCATCCGTTTCAAAGATAATTCCGAGATCTCCAAACGGAAAGATACTGCAAACTCAAGCTGCTTCCCCTTCTCAATTGATCCGTCGGGCACAATCCGTTCCACAACCAACACCTCTCTCGGCAACTTATTTATTTTGGCCAAAGTACTCAGGTTAGTCTCAGAATCGTGTTCATATCTATCATGCTTTCGCTGTTGCTTTTACTGATGTGATTCATCTTTCATAACCTTTAGGGGCTAACCTCTCCGAGTTGTCAGAAGCTTAACGAATGATGACTTTCCATTCGCCGATAGCTTTTAACTTGGTTACTTGCATCTTCCACTTCTGCATCGAGATGATCACTTTTTGTCCTTTGAAATTGGCTTGTGGGAGATTTAACAACGTTGGCAATGATCTCGCACAACCAATATACCTATCAAGCTCAATTTTCTCCGCCTTTTCTTTGTCAAGCATAAGGAATAGAGCATCTATGATGTCTGCGTGTCCTGCTTCAAAGCCTATGGGTACTTTGGTTATTGTTATATCTTTTGCTAGTGAGCTCATCCTTCCTCTTCCCTTTGGGCCGACATCTCAAACTTCGCCGACTCTTCAACGATCAACCTTGAAGTTACCGTAGCAACTTTAGGTTTTCTATCTTTTCTCGCCTAGATTCGGGAGTAGGCGTAAGTCGTGTTCCTCCAGTGATTTCCTCTCTAGCCTCCGGAACCAACCGTGAAGCCAACCACCATTACTTGGAGAATGAGAAGTTCTTGAGTGTACCAAAGATCTCGCGCTCGACTCTTCTCCCTTCGAAAACTACAGATTGTGGCTGCCATCCTCTTAATTATCTAAAGACAACTCTTTCAAATTCTGCCTATCGCAGCCTTCAACGTTTCTTCAGGAAGAGGCGCTGAACGGAGTGGCTGAGGAGAAAAGATGAATGTTGGCAGATTCAACGGAGGAATGACAATATCCCGCGAGGTGCACATCGGTGAAATACTTGATGACGGAGAAGTCGGAACTAACACCATCAAAGTAGAAGTGATCTTTCCTTCAAATGAGACCTTTTGTGCACTTTAATTTTCTCAGGCCTTCTGCCGCTCTCTCCTTCGTGCTTCCTTTTGAGGGAATCTCCTGGCCAAGTTGCTCGTGATCTAATTCATCAATGTTTCATCAAAGCAATATCCCTATGCGCCAAGATCAAGTATTGACCAGGTAACGGCGATGCATGCACCTTTCCTCGATCGTATGGCAACCACCTACGCTCTCCCGAAGTACAACTCTATCTACTCCCATTCGATGGTATATATCAAGTAACATAGGCCCATCATCTTTAAGATCCACATGTATCCGTGCTAATTCAAAGTCAAACACTTGGCCGTGTTGATAACCCGTTGAAATCTTTCTTTCTAACCTCGTACTTGTTTCGCACTTCATCCGTAAATCTTCCAATGAAGGCACATGCGCGTACTCGGGAGATTGTCTTCTGCCACTCCCAATGGATCAAAGTCAAGCCGTCTTTGGGAAGAACTCTTGCCGTACTCGAAAGAACATTTCGCTTCAATTCCTCGGGCTTTATGAATACTCAAGAATGTAATGGCCACAATGATCGGGAAGAAGCCTGTGAGACTTGTGTTGTTTCGGTAGGTCATGCATCTCCACGAGTTGTCCGCTTTCAACTCCATGATGACCAATCTATCACTTGGGTATCTGGCAACTTAACCGGTTCTCCCAAAAGCGGGTGACCACGAGGTATGTAAAATCCATAAACCGGATGAAGATATTGCCGATCCACTGGACACAACTTCCACACTTCCTTGCTCACCTGTTGGCCTTTAGATCGTTGTCCACCCGCAAATGAATCCGTAAAAGAATCCATCGTTGACCACCTTGTAATCTTCATTGCACGCACGAAGTACAATAAGCTATGGGTAAGACTCAAAATAGGGTCTTTGGAAAGAACACCACATCTATCTAGCTTGGAGAAGACACTGTGAATGCATGTTGGTCGTCAAATAGGACTTCACGAAGACTTGTGTGGGACAAGAAGTCCCTCCTCTTTAATGGGAGAGGTTCCTTATTGAAATGAACCTATTTACACATATCATGATTTTCTTGTGGAACTTGGATATTTACGAAAGTGTTTTCTATAAGGATGTCAACAATTACAAAAGGACCGAGGAATGAGAAAACGAGAACGAGCAAGAAGGCACCATTTAGAATTATAGATGACGGAGTAATTCTTTATGCATGCGAAGGTAAAATGAATGAAACAAGATCATTTGTATCATACTTAGTAAGATGAAATTTGAAAGACACAAAGTTCTATAAATAACATCTACAAGAATACAAAGCTTCCCTTGTCATAACACGCATAAATGATCTTAACAAGATTAAATGGAAACTTAGGGATAAAAGAGATCAGATAGACGAAGAATGAAAAGCCCTTCTCAGTATTGATTTCTTTATGATTTATTTACACTTTCGAAAATAAGCCAAGTTCTTCCTCCTTCAAAATGGCGAGGAGAGGCCATTATATAGTTTACAATTCATTACTCTCAGTAACTACTTCTTTAACTAAAGATTAGTTAAGGATTGCCAATCGCAATACCTCAACTTATTACAATAAATCCGAGAAAAGAATGGAAGAGAAGAGAGGAATAAGGAGAAGAAGACAGTGCTTATGACTGGGAGGGACCCACCGACTTGTAATCCACGCTCGAAGACGCCTCGGCTATCACACGTGGGACCGACGTGTTGGCCGTCAGATCGGGTCCAAAATCCGAGGCACTTCTCCATTTCCTTATCAAACTCGACATGAGTATGATAGTCTTTATTTGCTTCTTGATAGCAGATCAAGATCCTCAATTTCCTTTGACAAAAGCTCGATTGAGCTTTGATTTCTTGTAGGGAGAGAGACACACCTGAAGTTTCATCACGAAGATGACAATGTATATCTTTGAAAGCAGATACAACTAGTGTTTTGAAAGCCTCTCCATTCGCCAACTATTCTTCATTCTCCTCGAAGCCTTGTAGTTGTCAATGTCTTGATTGAACAGGCCTGTGCTTGATTATGGGAGACAACTATGGCATTATCCATTTATGGAATCCTCGGAAATGCTAATTGTCAAGTTTGCAATGAGCTCCTCACCAAGTCGCTTTCGAATTAGGGCCTGAAATGAGCTCGGATGAAAGCATGATTTGCACATTGCATGAGATTGGGAAACCACCGGCCAAAGCCAAACCGCCATGAATCATCTCGTGCATTGGCGTAGGGTTTGCGTCTGTCATCCTCGACCAAAAATCACTAAAGTCAAGATGGCGAACTTCACTCATCCCGATATCGGGAACGGCAGACTTTAGTGGTGAGATTTGTTCTTGCCCCGAAATTTGATCTTCATATTGGTAGTAATTCGGAGGCGAAGCTGCAAGCTAGACTTGGGAAGGAATTGCAGAGGAAAATGGATACGTGCGCGAGGAATTTAGATCGCGGAGGTTCGAGCAAATGATAAAGCAGGAGGAAAGCAAAGGTGCAAAATGCATAGGGGGTTCGCTCGTTATATATATTTAGAGAGAGAAAGGCAATGAATATTTAATACATACCTACCAAATTGAATAAGCAAGATATTCGGGTAGAGCACGAATGGCACTTGGTTCATTTGGGACATTGGAGATGGAAAGCCTGAAGTACGTGGATCGGCCGAGTTCTAAGCGGGAAAAGCTGCTCTTGGAACACGCGGGACAAAATCTGCGGCTTTCATTTGAATCGGACGAAAATGGAACAATTGGTCCGGGTGAACTTGGGACATTTGGGACATGTGGGACGCGAAAGCCTGCGCTCGGCCGATTTGGGCGAGGGGGGAAAAGACGCACAAATGCTCTTGGAACACGTGGGACAAAAGTACGCCGAATCGTAGCTCGGCCGAATAGGACGAAAATGGAACAATCGTCCAAGGCGAACTTGGGACATTTGGGACAAAAAGTTCCGACGGGCCGAAAAGAACAGACTTCGGGTGAATCTTCGGGAACAGAGAGGGCCCAATGAACTTGGGACATGCGGGACAAAAGTGTCCGACAGGCCCGAAAAACACACAAAATGACCCTAAAAACTGAGATTTTCAATTTCTTGGCATTTCACATTATCAAGACAACAGAGAAAACACTTAAAATCAAAATTTTAAATTTTCACTTTCTTAAGAGCAGGGGAATTTTGAGTGGACTGGATAAACCAAATACAAAGGAATCGTAAGTACGCCTCACATTCCGGAGCTGCACACAATGTTGTCATTTTAATGATTTCGACCAATTGATTATTGAATCTGGCTTTGTTGATTTCAATGGTCTTGATGAAAGCATACATCCATGGAAGTTGTGAGTGTTCGGTTCGCCATTTATCGTGCATAACAATTTGCAATATCATCCACCTCTTGTACCATATTAGATTGTGGAAGAGTTCTCAGAACTGGAAGGAGATCCGGGCTTCTTCATGTATTTCTGCATTCATTATTTTGCAATCAACTTTATGCTTTTCCCATCTGCTGTCGTCATCTGTATGCTAATAGTAGTCACCAGTGTTGGAATCTTGACAATAATAGATGAATAAAGGCCCGTATTATTGTCTTCCCATGCAAACAATGATCTGGATAATGGATGGTAAGACCTAAAGCACACTCCATGACGAATTCTAACAACTAGAATGGAAATGCTTTGCATGACTCGAATGATTCCACTTGCTTTTGATTGCATGCATGAGGGAAGTCTTTTAGTTTTGATCTCACAATCAATTCGGAAAGAGGTTACGGGCGTAGATCTGTATCTCCAATGTCGTGAAACTTAAGTGATGCATGACTAATTGTTTTGTTTTCATCCCGCTTTGCCATGGCGAATCTGTCTTTGTCTCGAGTAATTTTTTTCTCTCTATTCGGCCGAAATTCTTTACAATGGTGGAAATTTGGAGATTTCTTGATTCGGAGGATATGTTCAATGTATTAGACATTGATTTAAGGTCCCTTTCTCTTATAAAAGCACTGTAATGAATTATTGCAATTAATTTAGATAAAGATGGCAAACTGGAACATGAACACTTGATTTTAATTATAAAAATTTACATATATCAAGCCTGCTGCCCCAAAATCTGATGTTTTGTTTGCATGCAAAGCAAGCATGAATTTGACCAACTTCACCGAGCACTGTACCACTATGCGGACAATTAATCGACACAAATCAAGCTCCTTCAAACCTAGGCGCCAAACTTTGAAGACTTCCAACGGTAAAAACACTTTCTTATGTGCAAAATTCCTCCTTAAATTGGCGCCAAATTTGCTCAGGCTGCACTTCCTTGCTAAAGAATTAATTAATTCATTCTTATGGCAGCCCATGCTTATATAACATTCACCATTCTATAATTAATAATTGCCCCTCCTATTCCTGACAATTAATTAATTAATTAACATGCTTTTCTCTTCAATTGGGGCGCCTATTTTGTGCATGCTCATGGCTGCCATTAAATAAATTAAATTTATTTAATTTTAGCTCACTACTTCCAGTCCACTTAAGCTTCACAATGTGCTTTGACCTCATCCACTAAAAATAGGAATTAATTATATCAATTAATACTTTAAAAACATTATTCCTCCTCAATATGGGTCTCACTTTTTGACATGAAGGGGGCTGCATTAAATAAAGTATATTTATTTAATTTTAGAATTTTAATTCTAATTTCCTTTATCCTTATTACCCTTGTTGACTTTTCCTCATGCTCAGGCACCAAATTTGGAGAAAGAATTAATTAATTAATGCATTTAAAGCTGTCCTTCTATCCCAAAAGGGGTTGCACTTTTTGACATAAGACATTTCTATTTTTAAAAGCCAATTTTCAATGGGATTATTCACCTTACACCGTAGCTCCAAAAATCCCATGATCCACTTAAGCTATTTGACTTTCATAATGGGATTATTTACCTTGTAAGGCAGGTAAGAAAATCCCATCAATGCCTTAAGTGATTTTATTTTATTTCACAATGAGAATTTTCACCCTGTAAGGTAGGTAAGAAATTCCCGCTTGCCTGTTGCCTCTAATTTTCCCATTGTTACTTAAGTGGCGTTGTTTCCATGGTAAAAAGTACCCATTGGCAGGTGTACAAAATTCCCATTTGCCTCGCTCGCTACCAAAATTCCATTGTAACTTAAAATCTTCTTTTCTCAAAAATGCGACCTGCCTGAAGAAGCTTTTTGAGCATGACTTCGTATTTTCAAAGAGAACCAGACCTCCGTGACAAATTCCTTCTGGCATAACGTCCATAGGTGATCTCCGGATACTCGGTGCAAAAAATCGGTTAAACCGCAAAGGAATTGACCTAGAGAAATTTCACAGAAAACAAAACGGAAAACACCAAAAATGCAAAACGTTGCCAGAAGTCACAGATAAAGCCCAAGATTCATTCCTGGTTAAAACCCTATTGGTATATGAGAATATTGACATGTAAGACCACAACAGGTTAAACCGGAGCACAATTTGCCTCAAACGGGGCTCAGAATAATTAAATACAAATTTCCCGCAGGCAAACCCCAATGATGAATATAACGATTTTGGGCATCTGGGTATTTGGCGAAATTGGCTAATATGACTCTCTGGGAATATCTTGACACAATACAAACACTTTCTGGCAATAAAAACACAAAACGACCCATTATTTTAAAAGTACGAAAAATTTACATGGGGTAGTCTCAGATTTCAGGGTGAAATCTGGGGAAACCACATACAATCATTCATGGAACATGAAAACAAATTTCAAATACTTTGAGAATTGAGACTTGAGTTTGTATTGGTTCATAAAGTTCAACACATAATAGTTAATAACCTAATACTTTCAAGTTCTCAACTTGCTTCACTTTCAGTTTCATAAGGCTAAAAGCCTAGAACATATCATCTAGATGATCTTCAAAATCATTTCATGGATGGCACTTGTAACTCCACTCCCACTAGCTCCACTGTCGAACCCTCGTAAAGGACTCCTAGAAATTTGTCATCAATGCCAAGTAGTGAAACATTAGACAAACAAGCAACAAAAGCTTCAAAGTTTGTGGTTTCAAGTTGATTGTCCCAAAACTTGTGTAATGTCCCTTTTTGGGGACTTGTGGAAAATAGGTAGGGCTGAATAAGAGATGACTGAAATTAATTTTTAGATGGCTGTAATCAGACTTCCGAGGGCTGGATATGACTGAAATTTCACATGGAAACCTGCAATTTTCCCTTCTTGGGGCAGTGACCTGTTTTGAGAACTCCACTCACTTTTGGATGCCCTAAACTCACTGAAAATATGCACAATGAAGCTCTAAAATTCTGATTAATTACTAACAATCCAAATGTGAAGGAAAAATGATTTTTAGCGCCCTACAATTGAAGATATGAATTTCTATAAACCTTTGTTGTAGAGTTAAAAATTTGTTACTTTACCTAGGAAGCTCCAAAATTCATGAAACTTGGGATCTTGGGGTTTAAAAATATGAAGAATGCAAATAACAACTCAACTTGCCCAAACATCCACTCAAACATGCCAAATTTGATCGACAAATTCGCCCCTCTTGGAAATAATGAGTTAGTGGCTCAAATATGGAAGAAAATGATTGTTTTCACCTTTAATAATTAGTATAAGTGCATCCATGCAAGAAATCATACCATACATCCATCAAAACATATCCGACATGCTCATGCTACAAGTCCCTTTATAATGTCCCCAAATGGACAAATTATGCCCCCGAAAGAATAGCCACAAATCTGATTTATAACAGCAACTAAAAGATATATATTTGATGAAAATTAATGCAGATCTGAATTTCTTTAGGAAAATGCGACTTGCCTTAGAGAAGGTTGACACTTAAAATTGATATAAAATCCCTCAAATCTTTGCTAAAACTGATAGGAATTTATTATAAAGGCAAGAACACTAAAAATATGATTTTCCTACCCAAGAAGAAGAGCTGTAATTTTTATTCAAAGTCTGCAGAAATCAGCTTACAGACAAGGTTAAAAAAATATTTCCAAAACCCAAATCAGATGCAAATAGGCTAGAATTGACCTCTAAAAATATGGCAATGAAGATAGGAATCAAATCTGAATTAGCTGTGTGCCGGGAACTTAGAACACTCTCACAAGTGGGTCGCTCCACTAGGAAACTGTTGGAAATGCCACCCAAAAATCAGCTACAACACTACTTCAAACCCTAGTTAGATGTAACAAAAATTTGCAAATTAGGGCCTTCAACACTACTAGAACTTCAAAATTATCCTTGAAACTCAATGGAAACCCTTGGATAGAGCTTCCTCTCACAAAGGATGAAGAGTTTTTGTTTTTCGACCTTGGCAATAGAGGGTATCCATCCTCTAATGCAAACACTTCTAAGAGTTTTCGTCCTTCGAGGCAAAAATGGAAAGGAATTAGCTCAACCAATTTTCAGATGTAAAAATATGACAAAGTGATTCTTTTCCATTCATAGTGACTTGCTTTTTTAATTTTTCTTGCACATTTGACATTAAAGGGCCAATCAAATTCTTTACCTAATATTTTTCCCTTTATTTAATGTCCCTATATGGGTCGTATTTTTCCTCTAGGGAGGATAAAAATAAGTGATATTTTTCTTTCATCACTAATACATTATTGAAGTGCTTATAATAAAATTATTATGCACTTTTAATTAACGGATTACGATTAGTTTCCCTTTTTCATCCCTTAGTCATGTGGAAAAAATGAATGGGCTAAGGGTCTCAACCAATTGCTTTCGATAAGGGGATATTACAATCTTCCTTCGTAAATTGCATGCCCTCAAACAATTGTAACTCATGTCCAAGTGCCATGTGTAAGAGATAAAACATCTTTGCAGTGCTCAAGAGTCTAGACCCTATACTTGTTAAATGAGAGAGATCTGCCAAAATACATAACTCTCATGATGATCATAAACATGAATTTGGATCAATGGTTCCACATACTCCATATTGCAACTTGATCCAACTTTTTTTTTTAATAAGTAAACGCTTTTGACCGGAGCTATGAACCGAAATATAACCATATTAGAAAGATAAACAATGTAAGCCCAACATGCAAAAACACTCTTTGCATAATAGTAAAAAACCCTAGCATTTACCGCTCTTCATTCGAAGAGTAGTATTCTAGGAGATTGGAAAACCTTCATTTTTGCCCCTTTTTCCTGACCTCTTGCCAATTGTTTTGATCAGAAGTGACCACCATCATAAGATTGTTGGAAGGATCAGGATTATGATCCTGATCTGAATCTAATTTTTCCGAATTGTAGAAACATGACCCCTTGTCACCCCGCTTCCGCTGTCCTCCGCTGTCTCCTATCTTGGTTGAAGGGGCCATATTGGCTTGTCTCTTAGATTCACTCCCAAAATTTGATGGGTGAATCTTGCCATGATTCTCCTTATGTTTAGAGTTTTGAGCCTGGTTTGCAGGGGATTTGTTCCATCCTCCATTTTTCGGTGGACTCTTTCTCCGTTGATTCTTCCTTCCTTGTGAACAATTAGCCTGCAGATGTCCAGGAGCACAACATATGCGGCACCTAAAAGTTTGTGTTCTCATAGTCTAAAATTTGGACATGTTGTAGATTTCCCAATTTTAAAAGTATCTTGTCTAACAATTTCTTGCTTAAATCGATCTCTGCGCAAAGTTTGGCATAGGTTCGAAGGCCACCGCTTCCCTGGCTAAATGCACTTTTAAGAATTTCCCCAGGGCATTGTCGATGTCCTCTAGAGCATACCAAAAATGCAGCGGGAGATTCGGGAGATGAACCCACACTGACATCTTTGTGACTGAGAAGGTATTCGAGATCAAACTCAGGAAACCAAGGCGTGAGGAATAATCCTGCGCTGCCCTAGAACCATGGACCATCTAACAAGCATTTTGATACTCTTCTACTTCCTTGAACCTCACCACAAAGAAGCCCTTGGAGCAAAATGAAACTTCACAGTTTTTAGACCAGTTTTTGGTAATCCAAAGCGAAAGAGCCGAAGAAGACGACCATATGCCGTTGAATCTTCCGATGATGCGAGATGAGATAGGGATTTGAGATGAGCCATTATTTCAGTTTTATCCAAACTCGGAATCAATGTCTCCTCAGCCAAATCAACTATATATGTAGGCCGAGTATTGGGACTCTATTTATTCGGTGTTACGCGGGACGTGTACCACCAAATCCTAGGGTCCCGGACATTTCGGGGACGCCGAAATGTGGAGGAAACGTTTCCAAACTTACGAGTTGCAGGGGAAACGCCCGAGGACGTTTCGACAAATGCAAGAAACATCTCGGGGACGTTTGGGACGGGAGGGGGAAGTAGGTGACACGGTTGAGAAACATCCCGGGGACGTCCAAATGTCCCCGATGTCGACAACACTTTTAAAACACTATTTTCTTTTAAAAATAACTATTTTCACTTTTTAATTTTTATTTATTTTTAATTAATTCTTTGTTGTTTTCTCTTTAAAAACATTTACCGGTGGACTGTGATATATGAATACAAAAATTTTCGAGCGCAAATGCACATGGTGGACTGTCACAACATACATATTAATATTAAAAATTATATGAACACATAACATTAGTACAGTTGTATGTATGTTGCTGAGTTTTTAGTTTTACTTTTTAATATGGATGTCTCGACGTGGACTGTATGCACATGGTGGACTGATATATAAAAAATGAACTGCTATTCATAAAATTTCTAAAATTTATCTATATATTTTTAATATTTGTAATTTTATGTATTATTTTAATAGCCCTCCCTTGTCATTACCCCGCCCTCTCGGAATTTTTGAATTTTTTTGCTGTCCTGAAACTCGTCCCTCTGCGCCCCACCGTCCAAGAGTCTTAGGTAACTATGGTTTATTCGCTGACGACTTCCTTAAAAGAAACCTTCTTAGCTCCGGCAGCCCTAAAGGGATCAACTTTATCACCGTGATTTCCTTGAACAATTTCTTCACCAACCTTGGGAGTCGAGCTCGTCTCGTCGCTCAAGTCCGGATGTAAACTCTTGCTCTCATTCGTTTGGGACGAGTTGGATTTAGGGTTGCGATTTTCGGGACTATGAGATGGCAATCCTCTCATGACAATAAATTTGATGTATTCAAGCTTTAATTCATCATCCAGAGCAAGGAAATCACGAACAACTGCTAAATCGATTTTCCCGTCCTCAAAGTCTATCCCATTCTTCTTCATCACAGTGAGCTCCTTCCCCTATTTGGTTTCGTCAAATTGCATGCTGCGTCGCCGCCAGGGTTTCGCCCTTTGCCTTCCGCGATTCCATCCTCTCTCCCCTATTTTCAATGATTGAATTTTCTTAAACTTTGGATGGTAAACACTTTTATTATACTAGAGCTATGAATTGGAGTGTTGGAGGAGCACTTTCTCTAAGTGGGACATGGGGGTGGGCTTGGGTCCTTAATGTCTCGCTGAGCAATCCGCATTCGGAGTACCCCGCTATGTTCCGCTTGGTCCATATGGAGAAGTCCGACCCTTACCTCACCATGGCCACCTATTGAAAGCATCCAATGAACTCAGTGAGAATGGAACTTGGGTTGATGATTACAAACTACTTGTAACTCACCAATATCCCAAGACCTTGAGTTCAACTTGATCCTCTAACTTATCATGTTTCTCATGAGGATAATAAATTTGGATATGCAACAATAAATACGACATATTATCATTCCTTTCATACCTTGGGAATCCTTGAGATCTTCATTTCCTTTTTCTTCATGACATCTTGGCTTTGTTGCATCAAATTCTTAGCATCCTTGTCTAGAATGGGCTGAATATCATCATGATAAAACTGCTGCAATAAAAAAGAAGATGTTCCTCTTACCACATAATCCGCATCCCATGCAATTTGCCCTCATTCGAAAGAAATTTCCATGCTCTTCATTGTCAATTTGTCACAACTTGAGAAGTACCATTCCTCATACTTTCCATGCTCTTGCACTGAATTGTAATGTCTCAACCCCGGGACCAATGGGAAATATTGCAAATTAACAACTCTTCAATACACCAATCAACTGGAAATAGCAAAAGCTCAATCAACACTACTTGAACCAGTTGAGTAGATGGCTCAATAAACCCAATAATAGGGGTTTAATGGCCTCTATGAAGCAAGCTCACACAATATTAACTCTCTACTAAACTTAATGAGACTCAGAAAATCAGATTGCTTCCCATAAATATGAGAATTAAATTCAGTTGTAAATGAACACTTGAACA
This sequence comes from Taxus wallichiana var. yunnanensis, assembly GCA_018340775.1. Taxonomy (NCBI): domain Eukaryota; kingdom Viridiplantae; phylum Streptophyta; class Pinopsida; order Cupressales; family Taxaceae; genus Taxus; species Taxus wallichiana. The sequence goes on from CM031243.1 coordinate 616,264,385, forward strand.
TGCTCTCAAACATCCTCGTATAGGTCTCAACCAAGCATGCATCACTATCAAGGTACTAACCCAATCGACCTTTCTCCCAACAAACATTCACTGGATAAATCAAAATTAGATCTGCAATGGAAGGTTTGGAAATCACCTTAGTAATATGCAAACATAGTCACACCCAGTTTGCCAGGTCTGCAATATAAGGGAGTATTAGATGGGTCAAACAACTGCCAGTTAGGACCTTGAATCACCATTAAACCATGTCACATTCCAGTCGCCATAGATCAATCACAAACAACCATGTAAATCACTGTAAGGAGGACTAAAAAGGTTATTGATCAGGCAATATTCAAATCGCTAATGTTTGGCTGATCATGCTAATCAAGTTGCTGATCATGGGAGCTTCAAAACATGCATTATAAACCCTTGACATCCACCCAGATGGAGTTGCTGTTATCAACAAATAATACCTCACAGTGTGCTGATTATAACTGGCTCAAAACATGTATTCAAATGCTTAACAACCTCCCCAAACAGTTCACTGGTTTAAGACTTCTAAACATACACCCAACCCTTCAATAAAATCTCTGATACTAGGAAGGAACAGCAGATTTGAATGGATAACAATCAGAGCAATAATCATATGAATCACTACCAAACTTACTCTACACCAGTCACATTCAAAGGGGCTGTAAAAACATCTTAATTAACATGCCAATACCTAGACAATTGGCCTTGGATCAAGTCGCTGTAATTAATAAATGATCAACACACAGTTCGCTGGCCCTATATGGTTTGGACATACACATGCAAGTGCCTAATAAACTCCAAAGGAAGTTGCTGAGTTAAGGAGAGCAGCAGTAGCATAAAGTCCACTCCAATCAACCAATATATATATTAAAGTTTAGCGCCAGACTTGTCTTACAAGGGATCACTCTAGCACTAAGTTTGCGATTCGGCGAACTTGAAGGAAAAATTCGAAATTTGCGAATTTTAAGGTGTTGGGTTGAAAATCGCGATTTAATTAGCATTTTTTCCTTTTTTGGCAATTTTTTCCGTTTTTGGATTTTTGGTGAAAAAAACACAAGGACAGGAAAAATTTGCCATTTTTGGAAAGGGTCCGGGAAGATGTAGCAAAGCAAATGCATGTGCCATAACTTTCATTCTCAGAGCTCGTTTGGTGTCATTTTCTCTAAAAGTGCATATTTTCTCGAGCTCTACGCATTGATGGCAATATTTTTCTTATTTTCATAAAATCCATTTTTGCATCTTTTTGGACCAAGCAACTTCTTGCAATCTTCTCAAAGAATCATGAGCTTTGATTGCCTGTAGAAGATTAGTAATTAAAAAAATCTTGGATAGCTTTCCAAAATCAGAGTATTCTCACGTGCTCGACTAATCGTCCCACTCGCCAGCTTGGTTTGCAACTAGCGTGAGCACATGTTTTTGAAGTTTTTGCTTTCAATCACATTATTGTAATAGCTACTTATGAAATCAATGAAATGTGATATTATCTCTCTTTTGAAATGTGAATTTATCTTTTGTTTTTATATATGTAATAAAAATGTATATTTCTCATAGTTGAATTTAATCACGAATTTAATTGCTGATTTTTTTACCAGCGAATTTTTCACGAATTTAATCATCGGCGAATTCGAACACGAATTCGAATGCGGCAACTTAGCTCTAGCAAGGGCACCAAATGCGCATAAAAACACTCAAATAACTGTCAAAATGAGTCGCTGAAACTTGGAGACAGTAACATACAATCAGCCAAGTGATTCATACAAAGAATTGACTTTAGATCATCCCATAACCATCATAGAAGAGGTCACTGCCATGAAGGATATGAAAACACATGCTAAATCTGATCGCTCTTTACCCAAAAGATGTATGCAAACAGACCATAAACACCATTAAAGAGATTCGCCAAAGCCAATAGAGATCACACCACTAAATCGATTTGCAAAGCATATAGAAAATACTGGATTTGATCACAAAAAACCCAGCTGCTACAGTGACGACGCTACAGTAGAAAAAGGCAGATTTTTACTTGCAAATTTAACCAAAATGTTTGCCAAAGCCACAAACATGGATTTCACAAATAAATACTTCGGTTGAATCTCAAAACCAGCTCAATACAACCTCCCACGCAAGAGAGAGAGAACATCAATGGGCATGCATCCCAACTCCAAGCATGGAGTATCAAAATAATATCATCCTAACATGTTCGTAATAATGGTCCATCAATCTCCTTTTATAGAGGAGTTACAAATTTGAATTTCCCTTTTGGAGGGAAAACATAACATTTAATTAGAAACACTAGACCCATGTGCACTTTATTTAATTTCTTAATTTAATATTAAGAAATAACTAACCTATGTGCACATTCTAAACTACCTAGAACTTCCCACTTGTTGCGCTAGACACACCAAGGGGTTACAATGCTTAATAAAAAGAGTGAATCGATTAGGTAGTAATGTCTCTCAAAAAGGGGACATTACATGCACCTTGAATTTCAATTTCATAGTTTGATAATTTTGGATGAATTCACCCAAAGATTGTAGCCATTGTACTCCAAGGACTATATCCATCTCACCAATGTCAATAACATAAAAATAATCTCTTATCTCATGACCTCTATGATGAACTCAAGTTGTGGAGTCTTCTTGGTACATGTGAGTGAGTGTCCATCCACTACTATCACGTTGAAACCTTGGAAATCTTCCAGCTGCAATCCCATCCTTTTGACCAAGCCTTCATCAATGAAGTTGTATGTAGCTGCACTATCTATCAACATTGTAATCTTTTGCCCATGCAGATCTCCTCTAACTCGGAACCGCTTAGAAACTAGTTGGTATAGATAATGTAGCGAAGTGTAGCGCTTGTGAGAACCACTTACTTTTCTTTTGTTTGTTCTTGAATTTTTCGGATCAACATTATCTCCATCATCTTCGTCATTTGAAACTACTTCAATGTAGTGGATTGATCCTTTCGCCACGACAACAATCGTTGGGTGTCCATGCGTCCCTACATTCAAGCATAGATTTTTCCTTCTTAGGCTTTGGAATGAGACCCTTTAGTCCCCTCCCAGACAGGCTGCTACTCGATAGATCACATCTTTCTTTACGGTGCTCCCACCGGAGAGGGGCACCAAGCGGCATCTTGACACCAATATGGGTCCCCAGACTAGATTTGTCGGGACCGGGATTGCACTTCCCCCAGGCTTTCATGATCGCACTCGGTTAGGGCCCTCCCCCATGGATCACGATCAGCCAGAGGATACAGAGGGCTCGTCTTGCTCGTCCTTCTCCTCAGACACCGACATCCTAGACTCTCCACGGTTTCAGCTACAGGACGGGCATGTAGCCAACTACTTCTAGTTGGCCTTGGATGCTAGGTGATAGAGTTAGAAATGGGGCTTTTCCGCCTCCTTCTTCCTCGGCTCCATCCATCCGCACTCTTGTGGCCATTGTGGCCCTTGCTTCTCCTTCTTCTTTCCTTTCTCTTCTCTCCTCTCTTGTTGTTCAAATGACCCTTTCGGGTCTCCTTGCTAGTTCTTTTGGCATTGTATTGTGTAGTCCCATTGACCTACTTTTGTGGTCATTCATTAGACATTAATATAATTATCTTATCTTATCTCAACTCATTTCTTGCCTCTATTTCCTTGATGTTTTTCATGCATTCTTTTGAAAAGCCTTACCTTGCTGCCCATTATTTGTTGTCATTGTCTCACTATTCGAGTGGTCATTGGCTGTCCAAGTGAGTCCTTTTGCTTCCTAAAAGATGTTGTTGCTGCTGCCCAAAGACTTCTTAATAGCTCCTTGCAGAGATGGAGGACTAAAGGCTCGACTAGACCTCTAAGTGGCTTAACTAGTCCTTGATAAACAAGAACATAAGTCTTCTTTACCGATATTCGGTTCCATCAATGCAATTCTCCAAATGTTTGAAATATACTTATCCAAAGATCCCTCTTGCTTAAGTTGGGCTAACTCTTTGAAATGAATATTTGGATCTATTCTATCAAACCTCTCTAGTCAAACCTTGATTGAATTCTTCAATGGTGGTAATGGAACCATGTCCTTGTGTGATCAATCCATGGTACCACCATTCATGTGCAACTCCCTCCAAATGCAAGGTTGTAAATTTGAGGGCTTCTTCCTCATACATTGGATTCAATGATAAATATGTATCTAATTTTTGTAACCAAGCTCTAGCTGAACATTTATCTAAACCATCATAAAAAGGAATAGTTACCTTACCCAACCTTTGTTGTATGTCTCTTCTTGGTGTCTCTTGTTGAACTCTTCTATTTTTACTTGTGCCCTTGCTATTCTTTACTTGACATGATTCCCTGAAAGACAACATCTCTCTCACCCTATAATTGAGGGCTGCATATTCTTCACCCCATGCTTGTCTTCATCATTGTTAGGAGTATCTATCTCAATTGGTTGTTCCTCTCTTTGAAGGAAATTGACTTTGATTTAATTGATGTGGAGGCTTGATGGATGTCTTTGCGGTCCAGATGAGCTTCCTTCACCATTGTTGGTAGCTCCTTGGTTACTTGATATATTATGCCCATGTAGAGCCTTTTCCAAGTTCATGATTGAGCTTGTCAATGCATCACACATTTCCCTTTGAGATTCTCTTTGGCTTTTCGTTTGAGATTCTCTTATAGTCTATTGCAACTCTCTTTCACTCCTTGTAACCACCTCATGCATGTAGCTTAGCTCATCTGTATGAGGAGCTCTTTGATCATGCTCATCCCTTGTCCCTTTCTTTGGAGTTGGATTCCTTCTTTGATAAACTATTGGTGATTTTCTTGTTTGCATTCAGATCTTATTTTTTTCCTTCACATGGTGGGAGAATCACTGCCCTGATACCAATGTAATGTCCCCAAATGGACAAATTATGCACTCGAAAGGAATAGCCACAAATTTGACTTATAACAACCAAAAGATATATATTTGATGAAAATTAATGCAGATCTGAATTACTTTAGGAAAATGTGACTTGCCTTAGAAGAAGGCTGACACCGAGAATTGATATAAAATCCTTCAAATCTTTACTAAAGCTGATAGGAATTTATTATAAAGGCATGAACACTAAAAATATAATTTTTCTACCCAAGAAGAAGAGCTGTAATTTTTATTCAAAGTCTGCAAAAATCAGCTTACAGACAAGGTTGGAAAACATATTTTCAAAGCCCAAATCAAATGCAAATAGGCTAGAATTGACCTCTAAAAATATGGCAATGAAGATAGGAATCAAATCTGAATTAACCGTGCCCTAGGGAACTCAGAACACTCCCACAAGTGGGTCGCTCCACTAGGAAACTGTTGGAAATGCCACCTAAAAATCAGCTACAACTCTCCTTCTTCAAATCCTAGCTGCATGTAACATAAATCTTCAAATTAGGGCTTTCAACACTTTGCTTAGAACTTTAAAATTATCCTTAAAACTCAATGGAGACCCTTGGATAGAACTTCCTCTCACAAAGGATGAAGTGTTTTCTTCAACCTTGGCAATAGAGGGGTTTCATCCTCTAATGCAAACACTTCAAAGGGTTTTCGTCCTTTGAGGCAAAAATAGAAAGCAAATAGCTCAACCCATAGTTCAAAAAATCGTAAATCGGGATTAATCGGCAGACCAAATTTTGAATCGAAAATCGGAAATCGGCATTAATCGGCAACTTTATCGCTACTTTTAAAAACATTTAAATTCATAAAATATACTTAAATTAAATGTAAAAACAATGTTAAATGATGCGAGAAGTGACTCTATAGAATGCCATAGGCCCATATGCATATTTTCGATTAAGTTTTGACCAAAAAAGAGAGTACAAAGTTTGCAAACAAAAAAATAAAAAATATTGTTTTATGAAAATAAGAAAAATATTGCCATCAATGCATAGAGCTCGAGAAAATATGCACTTTTAGAGAAAACGACACCTGAAATGGAGCCATAGAATGAAAGTTATAGCACATGCAAGTTTTTGCTGCTACATCTTCCCGGACCCTTTCCAAAAATGGCAATTTTTTTCTGTCCTTGTGATTTCTTCACCAAAAATCCAAAAAAGGAAAGAAGGAGAAAGGAGGAAACCCGAGCCGCGCAAGTGAAAAAACGAGTCAGATTTGGGGCCACGATTTCACCCGCGATTTTCCATGATTTACCACGATTTTCGAGTGTACCCAGCGCAAGTGAAAAAATGAGTCAGATTTGGGGCCACGATTTCACCCGCGATTTTCGTCGATTTGGGGCCACGATTTTGCGTTTTTCCACGATTTTATCCACGATTTTGAGTGTACCCAAGCCGCAAGTGAAAAAACGACTCAGATTTGGGGCCACGATTTCACCCGTGATTTTCCACGATTTTATCCACGATTTACCACGATTTTCGAGTGTATTTTATCGCCAAAAATCGCGATTTATCGCCATATCAAAAATCGCGATTTTTCATAAGATATATCATTTTCATGGTTGAAACGATTTATCGCCGATAAAATGCGATTTTGAAACAAAGGCTCAACCAATTTTCAGATGTAAAATTATGACAAAGTGATCCTTCTCTATACATGGTGATGTGCTTTTATAATTTTTCTTGGCACATTTGTCACACAAAAGCCCCAATTAGCTTCTTTTTCTTTATTTAATATTTTTCCTTTTATTTAATATTTCTTTACACCTTGTTTTATGTCCGTGTATGGGTCACATTTTTTCCTCTTGGGGAAATAAAAATGAAGTGGTTTTTTTCTTTTATGACTAACATATGATTAAAGTGCTTATAATAAAATTATTATGCACTTTAAATTAACTTATTAGGTTTAGTTTTCCTTTTTCCATTCCTTAGTCTTCAGGAAAGAATGAATGGGATAAGGGTCTTTGACCAACTACTTTCGAGAAGAGGATATCACACGCTTAGGGCTAGATAGAAAGATATCTACTCCAAATTCCTTGAGATATTCAATAATTCCAAATATCCTTGCTTGAGTGTTTTTGTCCCCAATAAAGTTTGAAGTTGTCTCTAATAAGGGTTTTCGTCCTTGCGAGAGAGGAAAGGTACCACCTTTACCCAAAAGAAATAATAAGATTCAACATATCACATAATGACTAATCATCCTTGTTTTATACCATAAGGGGTACCGCATCATAACTTATGCGGACCTTATAATAAGTACAATTTAATTATTGAATTTGTATTTGGCTAAGTAGGCGATACGACATCCCTAGGGCACTGGTATTGGTACGAAACATACCCGTACGGGTATTGCCGGATACGTGCTGAAATGGCCAAGCAGTCCGAGTATGGCCGGGTATGTATGCGGGCGTACCCCGACCGTATCTTGACTGCTGGCCATATCTTGGCGTTTCCACGCCCAAAATTGGGTTTTTTTCCTAGTTTAATTTTTTAATCTATTTTAAATTTAATTATCACTATAACAAAAATTACGTTTTCACAACACCATTATTCTATGTAAGGTACCATTTAATCTATCATTACAATAGAAATTACAGTTTTCACAGGACCAATTTAAATTCAAGCCATCATATATCATTACAATAGAAATCATAAATGTATATCTTAGATATGGACTATGAAATTGAATGTATAGAGTGGTACTAAATTCAAGCCATCATTTCATATGCATAATGGTATCATTCTATTTAGTAGGCCGGAATTTATATATTTTGAGCATTTAGGTTTCCAAATGTTTTTTTCGGATACTCATATCGGATATTCCGTATACTCATATCAATAACGTATCACCTTCTTAGGTATTTGAAACCTAAATGCTCAAAATACTTTAAGTTTATATCCTAATTAAATGAGTTATATTATTAGAGCGCTTGGCTTCCCAATAAGAATACATGATAATAATGAAAATATCTATTTAAGAAATGTCATCCAAGTCTTCCCCTTGCTTTTTTCAAGCTCTCTTTCTCTCCTTCAAGCTCAAGTATTAGTAAAATACCAAAATATGAGTGTGCGAATTAAAAAGAGGAGTTAGGTGTATAAATAGGTTTTGGGGGTGTATTTTAGGGTGAAATTAGGGTTAGGTTATGTTCTTTTTAAGTTAGGGGCTTTTAAAATGATTTTAAGTTGAAAATACAAGAACGTTGGAGTGGGTACGTTGTTTGCATCGCACCAACAAGCCCTGTGGATGTCACGGGTATAAATATTTGTATTTGGGCCGTACACTAAGGCTTGCTACTTGCGAACATACTGCACCATATCCCTACACGCACTGCATACCAAGAACGTATTAGGCTTGGTATGTTGGAAGCACAATGGACTCAAACGGGGTTGAATGACTTCTACAATATTTTTAGTTCATTTTCCAAATCATACATTCATCATTTAAGTTGACCATTCATCATATGTAACCATGTGAGCTTATTAAGATATGCAACATTCAATCACAAGAGCATGAAACAAGATACACAATACATGAACACCATATGCAAGTGGGAAACCCTCACGGGGATGAAAACCCACTCAAAAATATTGCTTATATTACACAAAGCAAATACTTAAGAAAATATTACACATCACAAGAGATTTCTTTAGTGAGGCACCAACCCCACAAGGAGCACCAACCCCTAAACCCTTGTTGATATTACTCACAACAAGAGACTCCTATGAATATGACTCATCATAAGAGATTTTGCAGAAGTATGATCACTGAAAATATGCTGATCCCACAACTGGTTGTGATCCAAGTTCAATGTACAAATACATTAAACCCTCATCAACTTCTCTCTCCTTCAACTCGCTCTATTCTTCTTCTTCCATTGACTGATTTTAGCTTCAAACCCTTGCATACATACTCTTCAACCTTCTTCAGAATTTTTCACATATCCTAAGTTCTCTCTTGATGCCCTTGAACAAATTTCACTCTCCTACCTTGGTCACATTTTTCCCTCCATGTACAACTAGTTCAAAAATGAACCAAAACATGCACTTTATATGCTTCTCAACTCAAAAATACAACATAGGTTAGTCTTTACCCAAGAGCTTGACCATTACAACTATAAAACATAACACCACACTCATACAAATTCATAAAATGGACCCATGTAGGTCGGCCATGCACCAAGACAACCAAACAAGCCAAAAATGGCTCAAAACCCCATCATTAAGATCCTCAAAGACCTCCAAACTCATCACCATGATTAGTCAAGCCGCCAAAGGCCTCACACATGTCAAATATGACATAACACCATCATCCATGCTCGCACATTAACTTGCACCAATCAAATTCTTGATAATACTATCAAGGACCATTTTCTTCACAAAATTGCTACTTCTAGGAACCGGTGTTCATCAAACATGCTCATGATCACATAAGAGCATCTCAATCGTGGCAACTAACCACCCATTGGAAAGCCATTGACTTACAACACATCCATGCTTGCTAGAGCTCATGAAACATCCATTAGTGCAAACCACACTTACTTTCCTCTTCATCAAATTGAATTGCCCATAAAGTAGTTTTGGAAGCTCAATTGGTTTGTACCCTTGCTGCCACTTTCAAGACTTATATATGCCTTCACTAGGGACAAAATTCATCCCTCTTCACTCTCCAATGGATAAAAAACATCAACTAATCCAAACCATGAGACTTCTTCCTCCATCTTCCAGCCAAAGCAATCTTGTCCTGAAACAGTCAAACTTGGTCTTCACAAACTGAGCTGGTTCACCTATTAAATCACCTCGTCAAGAGACAAACCGTATACCATTGGAAAGCCCTTTGAATCTACTTTCCATAACATATTACATTTCCTTCCAACTCCAAGTGGAAGGCCTTCAACCCGGTCAATCTCTGCAACTGCTCAAAACTGTCCTTTACAAGCCCAAAACCTGTCTTCACAAATAGGGCACACTTTTCCCTCTAGGACCTCAACCATGACATGAAACTATCATGGACATGTAAAACAACTCCCAGACTCAAAACAATGTCAATTTATTTCATACCTTCTTTGGACAAATTTGCCATGAACTAAAAATCTTCAGAAACCAACTTGTTTGAGTGGGGTCCACAAACTGTCACATGCTCTACCATACCTTTCTAGAAAGTTGGAGCAGTCCTCTACAACCTCCAATTATCACATTTTCACAACCAATCAAAATTGGACTTGTACCAACAATCTTTTCCAAGTCGGTTTTAGTTAGGGTTTAACTAGGGTTTCAAAGCAACTTAATGATTGTTTATAAAAACTTGACAATCAAACCAACTCATTATTTGTGCAAAAAAATCCTAGCTCAATGGAAAAACATCCCGCAAAATCTTTGGGTTCCATGCAAAGCATACAATTCACAACAAGCATCGAAGGTTCACTTTTAGTACAAGAGCACACACTAGAAAACTTGAAACTTGTCATGAAGCATCATAACAATATGCTTGATTGTCCATACTCACCATCTAGCTCAATTATGCTTGGAATTCTCCAACCACATTGACTTACCGTGCTTTCTTACCTTGTCTTCACCTTCTTGCTTCCCAAGGATCATGAAACACTACCAAACCTCTGAGAACTGTCCTGAAACTCATCATACATGCCATGTACACTATCACGATGTTGTTATCATGCTTCAACAAGACTGATCAGCTCGAAAAATCATATCTCCATGCCATACCACATGCTCTAGGTCTAGGAATAGGCCTAGAATGATTGCTACAACCCACGACATCACATAAACTGACCATGATGACCTCTTACGAACTCATTAACACCTTGACATACCTCTTAAGATTATGTGTGACCACATGACACCCTTCATTCAACTTGGGAGGACTCATACTATGACCATGCACACTGAACCATGCTCCAGAACACCATAGGACTTCACCAAACATGACACTACCAATCAACCTTCATGTTTGACCATTGACTAACACCTCATGGAGATTCATATGACACCATGACACCCTTTGCCATCAATGGATTTGACATCAATGACAACACTAAGACACAATGACCAACATGGTATAGGGATACAATGCATTTACGGGTAGTCTAGCTTTCTACATTCAAGTTCGTTCCAATCAATCAAATTTAAGCTATAACATGTTTATTTCATTTTAACATGCTTAAACAACATTCTTATGGAGTTTTCTTCTCCTTATCAATAATTTTTCTTTTTTAGCAAGGCATGTATCCATGACTTTGGTTTATAGAGCATTTTTAAACAAGGTTACAACAACACATTTTTTAACATGTGTGAGTGTATAAACTAGTTAGCATTGTAAACAAAATGAAATAAAGTTCATTAGAAATATGTGACTAGTTCACTAGCACAAGAAATCATTTTGGAAGATATTACTCACGACACATATTGTAGCGGTGATGTATGTTGAATACTTATCTATTGAAAACAATGTTTAAATTATTGCAAATTTAAATAAAATGGTCAATTGACATCCTCCTCAAATGCAAAAAAGAAAAAGGAATCAAATGCAAAGTGAACTACAGAAACAATCCCACTTGGGATGTACAATTTTAAGCGGCGAAAAATTCTCACGGGGTAGAACTCTTCTCTAATCTACCTTGCTAAAACCTTTCTTTGATTTCTTCCATAGTGGAAGTTGCCTAAAGAGCCCTTTGCACATGAACTATTAGCGATGGGCATTCTTTTTACATGTAGGTATTTCCATAAATATTGTGTTGTTTGGATTCACCTATAGCCACACCCTTTGCTTCAGCTTCCTCCTCAACTTCTGATTCATTGGGTACAATATCACCCCATTGTGGTTTAAAGTTTTTGGGTCCTTATTTATTCAAAATGGATTTTGTCATCATCAAGACCCTACATTTATACTTCCCGTCACTTATACCCTTCACTACATTGGGTTGAACCACTCAATTTGGAGCTTTAGTGGCTGTTTGACAATTTGTCCCTATTTCAGTAACTATTGTTATTACTTGGATGGTCTTGGCTAGACTTGGCCGAATATGTGCCATATCATTTTCTACACTTTTGGATAATGTTCTTGATCCATATTGGATCATACCTTTTCAGTAGAAAGGATATTGCTCTAGAAAAGGTTAATTATGGAGAAGATGAGGAAATTCGTCCACCTTCTTTTTGTAGTACTATTTCGCCTTGCATGGAAGTTGTTCCTTGACACCAACTTGCAAAAATCTCTTCTCATTAGCACTTGGGTCTGAATTATTCGTGCAACTTTATCCTTGATCATCTTCTAGTGGAATCCAAAGCGATGTCCTCTGTTATAGGCAACATTTGCTCCATGTTTCCTTGTTTGTCCAACATCATATTTTTAGTGTATGAAAATACTTCTCTTTTGTCAATTTACTTAGGTTTAGTTTTTATTTCTAAGTTGGTTTAGTGATTATTTGTGCAGTTTATAATTTGTAAATAAAGATATCTATATGGATAGTTTGGAATCTCTGTATTTTGTGCCTGCTGTATTTCGAGATAGCTTTATTAGATTTAAAAATAAAAATAAAAATATGGTATTGATATATTATTCAGAAATCATCATCTACATAGTCTACCATGCCGAGCATGGAAGCTGTTAGCCATATCACTGGCATTCTGAACAATTATAACATGATTAATACTCATTGTAATAGAATCTCAAGTAATGATTCTCTAATTTCTTCTCGAGTCCTAGTAGACCACCATAAGGGAGGAAAGCCATAAGAAAGGATATCATGATTATCAAGGGCCCAATTAGCCAAACCATCAACAACCTTGTTCTGTTGTCGAAGAATGTTTGTAAACTGAATTTCTTTGAACTTCTGTTGAAGAATTCAAATTTTACATATCTTCTTAGCAATCCTCCAATTAGGTGGATATCCATTGTTAGAATTGTTCTGTAAATTCATCATGATTCTTGGGTCTGATTGAATCTTAATCCTTTGCCAACCAATTTTTATAGCTTCTTGCATTCCTTGTCGGATGGCTCTAATTTCAGCCAAATTATTAGTAGAAATGCCAGAATTTTCTGCAAAGATGAAACACACTTCTCCTTCGCTATTTCGACCTATCCCTCCCATGGCTGCTCTTCCAGGATTTCCCCTAGAGGCACCGTCCGTATCGATTAAACCATGATAACTCATCTCGTCTGTTACTCGTGCTTGGGTTTCTGTTTTCTTCTTGTTGTGAAAACGAGGCATGGTGGCATCTTTAGGATCAAGAGAGAGAAGCTTGTATATATGATCCCGTGCTGGAGAAACCTGAGCTGGGAGCGAAACCTTATGTTTAAGGCTTTCTGTCCAATTAAGTTTTAATTTTTCCCACACACGTATAACTTCTCTCTTAGTTTTTCGAAATATTCTGTAGTTTCTTTCTTTCCAAGTATTCCACAATAGCAGAGAGATTCCACTCCACATAGCTGGAAGCAAATTCTGTCCCTTGGGAATGGCTGCCTTCCAAGTATCAGAAATTCGTGCAAGGGATCCAAAACTGTTCCATTGAAGCTTAAACACCCAGGCCAAATTTTCCCATAAAGGATAGACCCACGGGCAAAGAAAGAAGAAATGATCCATCGTTTCCTCCTGTGTACAAAGCTTGCATCTAAATGGACCTCTGAAACCTCTCTTTTGAGTGTATCACCAGTTAAGAGCCTGTTTTGAATAAGAAGCCAAAGAAAGAAGGTTACCTTGGGCCATAGCTGTGGCTGCCAAATATGCTGAAACAAAACTCGGTTGAGATGATGGGAGACTGTTGTTAGAGAGGTATATCCAATAGAAACCTCATATTTCCCTAAAGAACTGCCTCCATAGCTTAACTCATCAGGATCATGGGAAGGTTGAAGAGGTCGGTCTAGCAAAATCTTATTTAGCAAAATCTGATGTTCCTGATCCATACTTATAGGCCATTCACTAATAGGAATCCAACATTTCTCTGTTCCCTAAGGTTGAATGGATGACTGAATATACTGAGCTATCTTAATCCATCTCTGAGCTGGCATATGCTCCTTTATAGGTTTAAGCTGAGGGAAGAGAGTTATTATTGGGGTTTACCTTCTCATGAATCTGTCCAGAAATTTGCTAATTGTCCATTGTGAACAATCCAGAACAACTGTTTTTTAATTAGGTCTTCCCCACGTTTGATAAACATTAATGTTGGAGAACCAGTATTAGGGAGAGATGTGCTGAGAATGAGCTCTGAGTGATTGTTTTCCGCATATTTACCTCTAAAATTGACAACCCACAAATTATTAGGAGAGACAATTAGTCACCAATAGAGTTTAGCTGCTAAGGCTGTATTATGTTGAATGGATGACCAGAATCCCGATCCTTTTTTTTGGTTTACAAAGAGATGCCCACTTTACAAGTGTCCACTTTTTCTTTTCCTGTACCCCACTCCAAAGAAACTTTTGACATATGGAGTCAACCTTTTTTTAATACAATACCTGGGATATTCAACACCGATGACACATAAATGGGCATTGCTTGGAGAATTGACTTGATAAGAGTCATCCTTCCTCCTGTCGACAACCATTTATTTGTCCACTTCTGCATTTTTTGTTCAAATCTGTCTGTTAACCATTGCCAGTCCTTCAATTTTTTGGGGGATACAGGAACACCCAGATATTTCACAGGAAATGTTCCTTTCTGGAATTGGAGTATATTCAAGATCTGATCTTCTTGTCGTTCGGAACAATAGAAAAAGAAAATATTTGATTTTGCATTATTTATGATTTGGCCTGTAGCAGAAGAAAAGGTTTGGATAATCTTATGAATTTGTTTAGCTTCAGTCAGATTGGCTCGTCCTATCAAAGAAGAAACATCCACAAACTGAAGAGATGATAATGGTGTACCATTTTGGGCAGTTTACGCCATTAATGCTTTTCTCTGACACGCTTTTTGACTCATTCTTCCCAAACATTCTGCAAGAAGATTATTAGATTTTTCTCTCTTGTGTGCTCTTCTTCTATTTTTTCTCTTGTGCATCTCAATCTTTTTTATTTATAGATTGAGGCCCTCTTCATTTCAAGATATTAGAAGATACTAATTCCAATAGTTTCTGTCAATTTTCAACATTCTTTCTGTTTTATTTTTTGAAAATGAGGAAGGTTGTGTTGGCAAGATTACCTCTTGGGTGAATGATGATTCCATGCCAAATTTCATCATGATATTAGAGCTATAGCTTGTATCCTCTTTTCCACTTTGTTCTCCATTGGGCCTCCCGAGTTTCCCAATTTTGGGAGTATTCAAGGAAGGGGGACTTGAAGGTTCAACTATTTTAAAGTGTGCTGGGTTAAATTTGACCACACCCTTTGTGTACATAAGGTTCGAGAAATGCAGTTTATGCTTTTGTTTCGCTGTATTTGGAGTAACAACTCCAAAAAAATGCAGTTTTAAGGTCCAATTTGGATAAAAACTATTCCATTCTAAATTTCATTAATTTTTTAAAATTTATTTGGTTTCTTATTTTTTTGGGAGGGTGCAAAAGCCTTCACTTTTGCCCCCTCCTTTTGAAGGCACGACCTTCCCTCAAGCACCAAACTGTGCCCAATTGATGTTGTTTGTAACCAACCCCCAACCATATTGCTGTTTGCGGTGTGCTCTAGAATCCTGCAAACAAGATCTACCACACGGCGTTTCATCTGCTCAAGCCAAGCTTGCAACTTAGCCCATTGGTATGCTTGTCCAAGGCATCAACAATCTGGCTGGCCTGATGTATATTTTTCAAACGATTTATAGGTATATTTTGATAATAATGCAATTTTGATGTCTATGTGTTTGAATGATATGCGTGGTGTAACGACAACCTCCTTTTTACTAAAAATTCTATTGCAGGAGGTTTCACGTGTGAATCCCCAAAGGCCTTTTTTCTTCCCTCTCTATTGAGCTGTTTCAATTTGGACATCAACTTCAAACTGCCATAACATTGCCATTTAGAGGCCGTTTTCAATGATTTTTTTAAGAGATCATTTCTTTTCGCGTCTCTCAATAGGTTATCTGGTTTTTGACTTTGTTTGTTTTCTGCCGTTTTTTATACAGATCTTCAAAAGTTTTTTGAGTCCTTACCATTTGTTGAATTTTTGAGAGCCATATCTTACTCATATGGAAGTATTTTAAGTTTTTTTTGTTTGTTTTGAAATTCTATACGTGTTCATGCTCTATGGATCCAAATTCCTAATACAGGACATTTGGAGGGGAATTTGTTTTATGAAACCACTTACTTTTTTGTGCTCAATGTCCCTAGATTGTTAGTTCAGTTTTACTCTTTCTATGTAATTGTCATTTTGTTGTCAAAACAGCTCATAAAACACATTTTTGGATGTTTGTAACATAAGCTAGAACTGCAAAGTTACAAGTAGAAATTTGGAGGGGAAGCTTGATTTCACACTATCATTACAACGTGTAACAATAAAATTCAAACAAGGACTCTAAAGGCTATCTTTGCCTTCATGATTAGTGTGCACATAACTAGGCACACTTTTTATGTGGACTCATTGGTTTTTTTTTTTTCCCAATTTTGCACTTATTTATTGTATTCAAAACCATTTTTGTTTGTACTCTTGCCTTTCATTTCGATGCAAGATGTCCAACCTAGAGTAGGGTTGTATTGTCCATTGAATTTTCACAATTTCTTCACGGAAGAAGGCTATGATTGTGTTGTGTAGGAGAAAAGGACAGTCTAAAATGACAAGTGATGAAAAACAAAACTGAACAATGTTGTTGAAAAGGTCAAATGGTTCAACACGTGTGATGAAGCCTTAGGTGTTAGTTAGAATGTGGCACCTAAGCATCTTTTTCACATAAAGAAGATGAGCTTCTTTATCAACTCCCACCAACTTGAAAATGGATTGATTTGTATTAGTCCTCAAGACCTTGACACAACTGAAATTCTTTCTAGGTTTTAATCTTTGGACTCAACCTTAGGATCATCAAATAGAAAAAGGACAAGCAACTCATTCTCTCAATCTTAATCTAATCGGGAAATGTTCACGTTTATCTAAACCTTTTATTCCACTAGAGATGTATGGGGAACACATTTGTAAATCAAACTAATTAACACAATTATCTTAAACGATTAGATGGATGTTGGGGAATAGTTTGCACTTCACAAAATATGGGTTCCACAACAGTTTAGGAGATGAAGACCTTCCTCTGTTATGAGGGGAGGTTCCCTTTATTGAGAGGCAAAAGAATAACAAACAAGATACGCACACATGCACATGCACACGCGCACACACACACAAACACAAACACAAACACAAACACAAACACAAACACATACACATACACATACATACACATACACATACACATACACATACACATACACATACACATACACATACACACACACACACATACACATACACATACACATACACATACACACATACACACACACACACACACGCACGCACGTGCACACACACGGACACACGCACGCATGTGCACACACACAAAAGCTAAACTTTTTGGGGATTTTTGCCAGTTTTGCATAATTTGAGAATAAGGAGAGGAGAGAGAACAAAAGGTGGGTATGGAGGAAGTTTGAAAAGGAGGGAGAAGAATGTACTTTTCAATAAGCAAAATCAGATCTTATTTTACTCAATGTATGTCAAATTTAATGAAAGACAATAATGTACTACCACACCATTAATAAGAAAGTAAAGTACCAAGAAAAATAATAAATATGATCGAGAGGAAATAAAGACACATAGTTCAATGATTCCTCTTTGCATTTCTTGACACAGTGAAACAAAGCTTCATATTACTTTCTGTAATTAGATGTACAGTCATAAACAATGAGTGTTCCAATCCCATACAATGAGTGTTCCATCTCCTTAAATATAGTCGGGAGCAAATCTACTCCATAACTACTTTCTAGTAACTTCTCAATTTTTAACAATTTTACTTTTCCACTACAATAGTCACTTAAGTGACTTTTACAATTGTTAATTTCTGGAAAAGAGTATCACAAAAAGTGCAACAATAAAATAGAAAATTGCAGGAAGAGAAGAAGTTGAGATGTTAGAGAAGATGAAGGTTTCTGACTTGAATCTGTCAACATTTTGTGCTTCATCACCTGAACTCTAAAAGTTGTGACTGTAGCCACAATCTCTCTTTCACTTGGGATAATTGTATTGGATAGGTTGATCAACTTGGTACCCATGCGTCAAACATCTCGGAACTTCCACTGACAAAACTAGTTAGGCTTTTGGATGCTTCAACAATCATATTGTGCATTTAAGAAACCTCATCTAGTCTTTCTTTGCTGAATTTCACTATGCAAAACAAATCTTCCTTTACTAGTTTTTAGGATTTCTCTTTCACATCTGCCACGTGTTTAAGAAACCTCATCTAGTCTTTCTTTGCTGAATTTCACTATGCAAAACAAATCTTCCTTTACTAGTTTTTTGATTTCTTTCACATCTGCCAGTTTAGCTCAAAAGAATTCTCCTTGAAAAGGCAAGTGAAGGGCTTTCACATCTGCACAGATGTATGCTTTGAGGACCTCTTCCTTATAATTATGTACTTGTGTAATATCCCTCTTTATTTAAATCTGAATTATATAAACTGATCTCTGCAAAAATAGAATTCTAAAATGATGTCAAACTGCCAATACAAACAATAATGAGCAACAGACTGAAAATAGCTTTTATTGATGCAAATAATCACTTTCCAAGATACCCACAAGGCCAAAAATGGTGATTTGGGGTCTAAGAACAACTTACAAGTGAAATATGAATTTTTCTACACTTGTATGGATTTATAAAAATAAATCAAGGGTTGGAACAATGTGGAAAATAACAATGATTATTATCAAAATCATACCAATAGAGGGATGGAAAATGATGTTAAAATTGCCTCAAGTGATGCTAAGGAGTCTCCAATCACCCGCATACTTGACAACAATGAAATACCCTTTCAAAAGGGGTCACACCACTCTCCTAGTGTAATGTCCCCTTTTCGAAATAATATAAATTGAAGACTTCTTGCTCATCTTCCTTTTTGTGGGCAAGAAGAAGTTGAACAAGGGAAGAACTTGAGCTATATTTCAATTTCTTTATTCATATTTATGTTTTTATTTTGTGTTTTGCCTTTCAAGGCAGGTCGGTTGGGTTATAGTGCTCCCAACATGAAATTAAAAGATAAAGTGAAGCTCACTTAGAGGTCAACAAGGTTGAGAAGCTTCCAACAAAGCATTAGAAGATAAAGCAAGCTTAAGAGGTTGGTTTACACCTTATGGCTCTTGGTGATAACCTAAGAATATAAAAGGAGTCCTAGGTGCCTATTTGCACATCATCTTTGACGATATTCACTTACTATTTTGGTCTTTGGGCTGATTGCTCAATACCTTTCCACTTGAGGATGAAAACCCTCTTGTGTGGCATCCAAGGAGGACGAAACCCTTCCTTGTGGCATAGTGGAGAATGAAAACTCTCCATATTGGTGAATTGAAGGCATTTATTGAAGACTCTCTTGCTTATTTGGATCTAGGGCATCAAGAAGAATATATACAAAGAGATTTGGCATATTTTGGAGCCCCTCTCTTAGGGAGCGACTAGGGTTTGAGTGTGATTTGGTGTCTTCTAGGGCATATAACTTATTTATTGTTTGATATTCAGATTTATCATATTTATAAGGCTGGAATCTACAATTTGGTAATTTTTTGGAGGAGTTTCTCTATCATTTTCAGCCCTTGATTGTGGCTGCCTTGTTGCTGTCATAATTTTAATTATAGCTGCGTATAATCTTGTTTTCTCCATTTCTTTAATCTAATTTGGATGGATAAAGGTTGCGTGCTTGAAATAATTATTGAGAAGCATTTCAACTATTGTTTCATGTCTGTTTTGTGAATTGAAGTCCCTATTTAGTTCGTTCTAGGTTTCTAATATTGTTGGATATGCTGTTAAAAAAATTCGATTATTTTCAGTTGGGTGTTGGTGTATTTTCAGATTTGATTTTTAGGGTTTGTGGCCAAACCCTTATTTTTCGGTTTAAGCCTTAGAAAGGGACATTACACCTAGGGGGTTGCTTTTGGCCTAAAAGTGCCCATATTTGTTCCCGATTACTGAAAAGGATTTGACAATAATCAAGGTCGGATTGATCCAAACCTCACAAACTCACAAATTTAGATATGTTTTGCAGTTCAATTGAGATTGAGTGAAAATAGCCCAAAAAGTATCCTAGATTTGAATTATGACCTTCCAATAAATGTAAGTTTGAAATGTAGCACCATGGTAAACCTTGGGTGGATTTACCTCACAACGTTGAGGATTTTTCTTTACCCAACCTTCAAACCTTGGAGATTTTGGTCCCTAAAGCTCCTTCTTAAGGGTTTTTTTCCTTATAAGATTTGATGCAAGAAAAATATCTTAACATGCAATGAGAGAAAATAGATTGGCGAAAGAGACTCTCGATGGCTCCCCACACTTCTATTTATCCTCTTTTTAATATGGGTCACCCCACTTTATATATATATATATATTTAATGATTTGCCACTTTTATTTCTTCATTGACTTTTACCTTTTTCCTCTTAATCACTTTATGTGATATTACTATAAGTTGATTTATAAAATAAACAAGAAATGATTTTAACAACTTTCTCCCACCTTTCTCCCTTATTCACACCCCTTAATCCCGAGGGTGAATGCGAAAACACAAAGCACGAGGATCATGCGGGATGGCGTGAACATCGACCGAGCCTGCATATCGACAAGCGTGACGAGGTCTCATAGAGGAGCGAGCATTAACCAAAAGTGCATGCAAGGATTTGAAAAGGGTAAAATCTCATGTACCATCTCTCATAGATCGAATGAAGGAGGTGTACAAATAGAGGGTGTTGTGTAACCCCAAAGCCTGCAATCATGACCTCTCAAGTGGAGAAGGGGAGTTACATTCCCGAATGGGAAGTAACTCCCATATGACGCATATGATGCATCGATGCATCGACGCGTAAGGAATCCCATGATGATCCTAAATGAAACCTAGATCTCGTAACCTCACCTAAGTGAGATGACTTGCCACGTGGTGTGGAAAATGAATTAGACCAACACCCCCTCATCGTAACTTAGGATGAGGCGGCAAGTCGAAGTGAGAAATAGGTCCCGACACTAAAGCTTGATGAGGCAACCATGCACAAGGATGTCAAGTAATGGAGGAAACCCAAGTGGGAAAAATATCCACTACAAGAGATGAAAACACGCTCTCTAATCTAAGAAAGATGCCAAAGATGGGTCCTAACCATTGAGGAGCTGACAAGGTACCCTTGTACTAATCTCTCGGAAAGAAGAAGATAAGTTAAGATAAGATAATTATATTAATGTCTAATGAATGACCACAAAACTAGGTCAATGGGACTGCACGTTACAATGCCAAAAGAACCACCAGGGAAACCTGAAAGGGTCACCCTAACAACAAGAGAGGAGAGAAGAAAAAGGAAAGAAGAAGGAGAAGCAAGGGCCACAATGGCCACAAGAGTGTGAATGGATGGAGCCGAGGATAAAGGGGGCGGAAAAGCCCCATCTCCGACTCTATCACCTAAGATCTCGAGGCCGCCTAGAAGTAGCTGGTTATATGCTTGTGTCGTAGCTAAACCGTGGAGAGTCTGGAATGTCGTTGTCTGGGAGAAGGATGAGCAAGACGAGCCCTCTGTATTGTCCTGGATGACTATGATCCATGGGGTAGGGCCCCTAATTGAGTGCGATCATGAAAGCCTCTGGATTGGGAGGTGGCATTCGGGTCCCGAAAGATCTGGTCCGGGGATTCACACTGGTGTTAAGATGTTGCTTGGTGCCCCTCTCGGTGGGAGCACCATAAAGAAAGATGTGATCTGTCGAGTAGCAGCCTATTTGGGAGGAGACTGAAGGGTCTCATTTCGAAGCCTAAGAGCCTCCTGTAGGTAGAGAGCAAGACACCGCTGATCACAATACTGAAGAAGGCCACAAATAAGAGATGTTCCTAGAATAGGAAATGGAATCTCCCTCAAATCTTATAGTAGATGGGGCACCTGAAAATGAAGTGCTCCTCCGTTTCGACCTCCTGGAGAGAGCAAAGCCAGAAATCCTCTCCGAGCGGTCCAGCCTATGGTCCTCCACACGAAGTCTATGAGAGCCCACTCTGAACTTGTTTAGGGATATGTAGAGTGCCTAATCGTGTCGGGAGATATACGTAGGTCGGCTAATAAGCCCATCATTGACCTCAAGGAAAGGAGAAAGCCATCTTAGGACATAATCCACTCGGAGGGTTGATCCAAGTATCTTTGGATGAACTGTTGGTAAGTGTCGTCTCTGATAATTTTATGAAGATCCTGCTTACTCGGTAGGAGATGGGCAAGGGGAGTGTTTAGGGAGTATTTGTATGGTGAGAGGCTATCCATCGGAATCCCAAAAGAGCAAGAAGACACGAGACTCGGCGTACTCAAAGAACGGAACGACCACTTTGTGGTCAAAAAGCGCAACCGTCTCAGAGGAATGGTAGGCGAGGTAGAGATACCTGTCCTTGCTCGCAGAGGAATCTGAAAGTCCCCAGATTCGATGCAAACAAGAAACAAACCAAATATAGTCTCTAGTCGAAAAGGCGAGCCTTGAAGTCAACCAAGAGAATATTGTGTGGGCTGTCTCTTTGCACATGATGATGTGTCTGAGCATGAGGATCTAAACTCGCTTAACAATGGCCCAGAATCAAGCAGGATGGCACCTAAACTTGAGCATAGAAACTATAGGCCTCACAAGAGAATCCGAGAGAGACATCTTCGACAAGATGTCCTGGAAGTGGTGGCGAAAGCACTGTCTCTCCAAAATTGCCAAAGAGCCATACCCCTTGTTGACGTGGGGCTGAAGAGCAGGACAAAGACTGAAATGAGGCCTGGTAAATAAAACTCCCAGATAAGTGTAGGAGTTGGTGATCTCAATCTCTTCCCCTCTATAGAAGAAATGGAAGTTAGAAGTCTTCAGCCCATTAAAGATCATGACTTTGGTTTTACCAAGGTTAATTATCAATTGTCTGTGGTCACAAAAAGGGCTAAGGCTTCCAGTTGTCTTTGGAGTCCCTCCGCGGAAGAGGCAAGGAGGACTACATCATCCGCGAAAAGGAGAATGTAGATCAACACCTAGTGAAGAAGGCAACCATCCCCTCAGGATATGGTCCCGAGAAATTCCTCCAATTCATCAATATAAATACCAAACAAGGTAGGTGAGAGGGGGCAGCCCTATTTAACCTTGATGGTGCTCCTGATGAAATCAAAAAAACCGGTAGCAGTGTGAAGGCGGCCCAAAACCTCCTCATACAGGCGCATAATGGCGACAAGAAGAGTTTCAAAAATACCGATGTCTCTAAGTCTACGGAAAAGAGCTTCCCGTGGCACCGAGTCAAAGGCTTTCCGAAAATCCACGAAGCAACAGAAAACCTGGAGGAGCGGTGGCGTGCCTCCTCAATAATGGCTCGAAGGGTGAGGATGTGGTTAACGGTTTGGTAAGCAAGTCGGAACCCCGCCTCCCCCGGCTCGTAATGCAACCGCTCCAAAACTCAGAAAGCAACATGTGGAGGACTGTGACATACAACTTGGAGAATGTGTGGCCCACCATAATCGCCCCTATAGGTTATCTGGTCGAAAGTTGGGGCCGACTTTTAGATGGGGTGAATGATATGGTGGGACCACAACTTTTTAAAACCGTACAAACCACGATCAAGAGGTCCATAAGATAGCTATTTAGAGTGTCCAAACCGTGTTTGAAGAATTTTGCTTTGGAAGCCCTCCTCATCTGCAGCTCTGTTGCTATTCATGGCTGAAATGACTTTCTTCATATTCGTGTAAACACGAAATGCCATTCAGATCAACAAATCATGAGATTCCCCCATCTGTTAGAGGTGTCGACCATATGACGTCAAAGGTCCCGCCTTTTCCTCTAAATCTCGCTGAAAGCCAACAAATTAGACTCCACCTCGGACGTACTGAGCACGTTATTAGTTACGCCCGCCGTGGGAACTTGGAGTTTTTGGTGCGTGTATTAAAGTCTCCCAAAATGATGACTTCCCCACTCACTGAATACTGAGAAATACCTATATAGAGTTCGAAGAAGGGGTTCCCATCTGGGCCATTATGAATGCCAAAAGAAGAGGAGGTCTGGGGGAAACTAACAAACCGCAATGCAAATATCTACGAGGTGAGACGAGGTCCTAATCAGAGAAAGCGAGAGGAACTCTTCCTCTGTGACCATAGAAATCCTGCTCTGAAGTGTATCCTTGACCAAGCAAGCCACCCCGCCAGATCCTCTAACCCCGGAACTCTGAGTCTCTTGTCTGCAAACCGAGAGCTAATAGTATCCTCTGATGTTCGGGAGAGGGCGAATAGGACTCGCAAGAGTTTCGGCGACGAAGAGGTCTAAAAGACCCAGAGCATCATATAGAATACTTGGAGAAGACCAATAGGACCCGTTCCCGTTCAACATGCAATGGAGATGCCCTTGTTCCGACGCCTCTCCCAACGGGACTGTCATTTGGGACCGGACTCGGTGACCTAGCCTGGAGGAAAAGAATCTTGAATGACATGCCTGAGGTTACGAATTACTGCCCATTTCCCGCTTTCTTGGCTGCCATAACAATTTTGCGGGATTTCTTGAGTTCAACCACCTATTCTTTGGTGAGGTCTTCATCGAGGAAGACCTTATTGGGGAGAGAGAATAGCTTGTGCTTGGCTTTGAGTGCCCTAAACTTGTCATCTGCTGATTTGAAGTGAAGAAAAAGGGTGGAATCTTGTCCGAGCCAAGCTTTATCAAGTTGCACATCAGGCAGCCCCAAACTCCCTGTGATAAAATCGATGTGATGGCCGGGGTTCCAAGGAAGGAGGGGGTGTGGGCAGCCCTCGTACCTTGAGATTGAGCTCCTTGGCCCATTTGGTTCTCTCCTCAACCAGTTTAGCTTGCACAACTTCTTCCACCGCTGCCAGGGGGGTGTTTTTGTCTTTACCCTTCACAACTTGGACCCATGTGTCCGCTTGTTTTTTGAGATTTTCATGCGTTGAGTCGAGATTTCCTCTTGTTTGTGTTTGAGGTCTGAGATTTCAGCCTGTAGTTGATCATTGGCCGCGGTAGGTTTGGTATGTGCGTTGGTGTTTGCAAGTTGTCTCCGCAAAGAGATGTTGTCCGCCTCAACCTTCTCCATCCGTGATGTAAGCTCGAAAACCTCGGTCCAAAGAGCTTTGTTAGAAGACTCCAAGGTTTCCAATCTGTTAATCAACTCTGCAATAATGTTGGGCAAACCATCCTCCTGTTGTCCTTGTTCCCATGTGCCAACGATAGGAATTATCAGTGTTGTAGAGGTGGAGGGAGAAATTGTGGAGGTGTGCGGAAAGATTGTCTGTAATGGCGTCAAGGAGAGAGGACTGGGAGATTCCCCCAAAACCCCTAGTTGAGCAGTATGGTTAGGGGAATGCCTATGCATAAAGGAATGTGAACCGACACAGGGGCTCAAGGGGAGGAGAGGAGGGAAAACGACCATGCAACAGAGGACTCACGAGCGGGAAGAAAATCGCGAAAGTCGGTGAGGAGGAAAGAAAGAAAATTCAAGAGCCCACGATATAGAGATTTCCCATAGCCAACGATTCGCGAGTTGGGGTCACGAGTTACAAAATAAGGCTAGGGTTCGCGAGCCACGATTTTGCATTCATGAGCTACCAACAAAACAACAACGAGCAACAATAGGAAAGCCACGAACTATAGAAAGGAGCTATGGTTGAGACGAGCCACAAAAATTTCGTGCCATGAATCTCAAGCCATAAGTTGCTCAAGAGCTCTTTTAACAATCACATTGCTTCAATGGCGTGGCCATGGTTGTGCCGTAGGCAACTTGCGAAAAAAGCAGATTCATGCGAGTTGCCTACGAAAAGAAAGGAGAAGAAGGAGACAAGAGGATCGCATAGAATGCCATGGATGGATTTGAACTCGACTCTAGGAAGTCTCCCAGTAAGAGTGTTGATGACGTGATCCTCAGCCTTTGATTCAAGAAGAGCCACTTGCACCGAATCGTGTGCCCTTAGGGAGGATAGAAATGGAGGCTTTGGAAGTCCGCCACTCTACGAAGGAAACCGAAGGCAAGAACACGAAGAACTCGAGTCTCGGTCCACTAATGCAAAGAGTCAAGGTAATGCCATGTGCGTAGAATTATCAAAATATGGAGGAACATCCTCGAAAGGATGCCCGAGTGATGTAAGGCAATGCAACAACCCCACAACGGAAAGATGATCCACAAGCAAGGGTGGATTAGTGATGGTCTCTGAAAAGTGGAAGTGATAAGAGTTCCAGAAGGGGCACTCTCAATAAAGGAGATGATAGACTCCTTTGAAATACCTGTAGAAGGATGAGGAATTTGTAATGCGTCATAAGTAGACACTGCGAAAAGACGACGAAGGTCGATAGACTCTTGTCCCGTAAAGGGGGTTTGATAAACAAAAGAGCGATTTCTGACAGGTATGAGTCATCCATGCATGAAGGAAGAGGAGTGGAAAAGGGCCTCGCACACTGGAAGTGGAAAGGAGGCTGGTGCAATGATTGTATGAGGCTGAGAATGGGACTGCTCGATGTTTGATGGGATAAGAGGGGTGTCAACACTCTTTGGAATAAGGAGAGGAGGAAAGGAATTCTTTGTAGTATTCTCGGCATTAGAATTGGAAACATAATCCTTGTCATCGAAGTAGAACCAAGCGAGAGAATGTGTCTCACATCCCCGAAAAACAAGGCTACAAGGTACAAACACCGCTTAGTGTGAGAGAAGACACTTCATTGAGCAGATCCGAACGCTCACCCGAAGCACTGCGCAACCACTAGGTCCCTCCTTTGTTATGCTTACCAAGGTGTTAGGACGAATGTTCATCATGTTATCAAGCAATCAACTATTCATCCATAGATAATCATTCTAACCATAATATCTTATATAATCACCAAGATCAATTGCACCATTACAATGCCATAATCGTAATTCATTACATTACAAAAGGTGATAGATATAGCGGTCATTACATCTGGAGCGATGGACCATGTGTGTAAGCATCAAACCCTAGATCGTAACAACTTAACTCGATAAAGCATAAAGGTCTACTAAAACAATGCCATACAATAGGTATATATAGGGGTGGGGACTTGCCCTTCACCGCCCATGCACTCTCT
Organism: Taxus wallichiana var. yunnanensis; assembly: GCA_018340775.1. Classification (NCBI taxonomy): domain Eukaryota; kingdom Viridiplantae; phylum Streptophyta; class Pinopsida; order Cupressales; family Taxaceae; genus Taxus; species Taxus wallichiana. The sequence goes on from CM031243.1 coordinate 616,291,472, forward strand.
TAATAATAGGCATGCTCACAAAAATAGTCTGCATGCTTTCTTTCCTAAAAATATCCATGCGTAATAAAGCTTGCATGCTTTTACAACTTTTGCTAATAATAGATTAATCCTAAAGATAATACTTGATTTAATCCTATTATTAACGTCCTCCATGCATATTCTGCATGTGCTTTTCGCTTGCTTGGTCAACACTCCAAGTCTATTTTTAGCTTGATCTAGAAAATCGCCTAAGTCCTTGATTTGTTTCTTGTGTGTGTGCAAGTCCATGCTCTACCCTATTGAACACCTACACGCACCCTTTTGTGCGCTATCCCCGCTCCTTTGTGCATAAACCTCTGTACTTCTTTGGTACTTAGTCCATTTCTCCAACCAACACCTCTCAAATAGGATCTAATGAGGGTTTTGTCCTCGAAGGCTAAAAATGAGAGCTCAATGCAACTTCTAAAGAGAAGTACAAATTCACCAAAGAGAAGTATCACATTTACCTTTATAGCCTTTTCTTTATTTTTCCTCCTTTCTCCCTTTCATTTGGGTCTCTCCACTTGGGCATTTAAAAATAATTAATTAAATGCATTTTTCTCTCTTTTAATAATTTAATTAAAGTGCCAATAATTAAATTTACGTTAACACTTAAAATTAAATTACTAATTTATTTACCCGCCCCGCTCCGTCCCCCTTGCCCCCTACCTCCGCCCCCTCTTAGCTGACTGAAAATAAAAAAAAGAGGCTAAGGGTCTTCTCTTTGCTTTAATATTTAAAAATATATTTTATTTTAGTAATAATCTGATTAAGTTGCCCATAAATAGAGAGTTATTTGATCTCAACTTAAAAATATTATTAAGTATTTCTATTTTAAAATATGGGACATTACAAGGCCTCCTATACTATTGCCTATATGTAGAATTTTTGGCAACATGATTTTTCGCTTTTTTGTCGCTCAAGTCAAGTATGTGACAAATCTATTGCAAAAGTTTAGAATGTCGATTGTAATCGTTCTTCTACACCTATGGAGGTCGGGTTGAAGTTATCAGCTCATGATGATTCACCATCGACAGATGACTCACTTTATAGACAATTGGTGGGTAGCTTGATATATCTTACATCAACTCGAATGGACATATGTTTTGCTTTTAGCTATCTTTCTCGGTTTTTGTCTAAACCAAAACTCACACAATGGGGAGCATCTTCGATATGTCAAAGGTACTCTTGACTTTGGCATTCTCTATCACAAAGTCACAAATTTCAGACTCTTTGGCTATACAAACTTTGATTGAGAGTGTTTAGTGGATACTCGGAGATCTATCACTCGATACATTTTCTCTTTCAGTTTAGGAGTTGTTTCATGGAAGAGTAAGCTTTAACCCACTGTGGCCATCTCTTCCATTGAAGCAAAATACAAGGTAGTTGTCGGTGCCACTTGTCGTTTATCCACAAGTTCTTGGACTTGCTCTTTGGTTTCTTTATCTTCCAAGAATGAATGATGGTATAAAGATGCATTATGTAATATGCAATATTTCAAAATGAGATTTTAATTGAAATCTTGAACATTCAATTCGGAAACTAAAGTGTGGAAGGAGTTTGTGTATTCTTGTACAAATTGATAACAACCTTGGTACAATTGCAAAAACTTGATGCACTAGTTATCATATTCCCAACAAGATATTAGGCATCTTTCGGTGCTTCAATGAAACCATTCTAGGTATCTACAAACTCTAAGTCATCTTTATGAGCATGGAAGTAATTATGCCACCATTTCTTCATAGACAAGGAAACTCTCAAAAGAGCAATGCTTATTTTCAATTAATAAGAAAACAATTAACCATGTAGTATAAACATATTAGAGTCAACCAATTATCTAGAGCATATGCATCTATTTTTCCTTCAACAATAGGGATGTTTAGATTTTATTGTACCTTGTATGGCATCTCATTAAATGGATGACTTGGCGTAGACATTTCAAAAGGAAAATAAACATACTTGAGAACTTTGGCAATGTGATTGACAATTCTTGCTTTCTCATGTGAGTAGTGATGTTCCAAGTCTTCTCCTTGCCTTTGCAAATATCCTCCATCATTTGTTGAATCATGTTTGAAGTCGACATCTCTAAAGTAGATTCGTCTTTGATCTAAGGATATTTAGGAAAGATGACGTGTCACGAGTTTCCGGAAGTAACTTCTTGTAATCAATCCTTGAGTACTAATTTTAGAATCCCCGCTGAAAATAATATTCAAGGTATGGAATACTTAGGACATACATCTCAAGGAGAACTATGTCGCCTACATAACTTGGGAATGGGTTAATCATCCAAATTTGATAACCAACAAGAATCTCTTCTAACCTTGGGGTTTATCTAATCTGACTTGGGGCACAAACTGAATATTTACATGGTTCTAATCTAGGTGGAAGGGTGTACAAAATGGGTATTTGTAATGTCCCCTTTTTCGAATCAATCAACAATTAAGGATTCTTGAGCAAGCGACGGTTGAACAATGGAAGATCATGGATTATATTTCAGTTTTTATCATCTATATTCATGATTTATTTTTGTATTACCCATTTTAATGGGTCGGCTGAGTTTAGTGCCTTTAATGAGGCTTAATAAAAGATTATAATGACTTATTAGGGGTCAGCCTTACCTTTATGAGCTTTGGCGCCAAAAGGAGGTTATAAAAGAAGATTAGAGAGCTCATTTGAAGCATCTAGATTTTGGCGCATTTTTCTATTTGGGCATTGTGAGCTTGTTGCTCCATGTTCTTCCACTTGAGGACGAAAACCCTCTTGTGTGGCTTTCCTAGAAGGACGCAAACCTATGTTCCACGGGGACGTGTCCCCTATGTTTTTAGCTCGTCCCCGTACCGGGACATTTTGAACCTCGGGACGGGTAGGAAACGTCCCCTTCCCGTCCCCAAACTTTGCAAATTTTAGGAAACGTCCCGGGGACGTAAAAAAAAAAGCAGGGACACTGGACGTTCAAAGACGCTTAGGAACTTCTAGTTGTCCCCTAACGTACTGGGACGCCCAACCGCCCCTAAGCAAACAGCCTTAAAAACATATATTTTAAAAAAACACACTTTTAATTAAAAGTAAAGCAATGCGGGGGCCCACAAGGACCCCCACTTTCATTTCTAAGTGCCCTAAACCTAAAACAAACATCAAAACAAAAAAGAAGCTCATTTCTGAATACCAGATTTATTGCATAAGGTAGTGTTCAAACTTCAATACAATCACTTGGTACAAGGAGGAACTGTGACATCAGTGCCCTTCCCCTGAAATGAATCATTCTGTTTATATGACAAAAGAATCAAAGAACCAACGATTTTCGGTTAAAACACAATTGTTAACTGCTACTAAACATAACAAAAGAGCCGATAAGACACTACTAAAAGCCAACAAGAGATTAACAATAACAAAAAATAGTTGGTTACCAAAACAATGTTTATATTTAAATCAATGGTCTGCATTGATTAGATAATTGAGGAGATTGAAGATGAAATGGGCTGGTATATTCCGCTATTATAATTGAGAGAAATACTTTATATGCTATTAAATGTCACCCCTTTGTTTTGGATATCTTCAATCAAAGCTGCATGTTGGCTTCGTTCAAATGGTCAACAACAGACCTTTAAGAAGTCATGTGTGGTTAGTCTTAGTTATCATCCATTGGTATAATCTATAAGTTGTGAGAGAAATGAATAAAATAGTTCTATTATAAAGTATGGAGCTTATACTTGTAGTCTCTTTAGATTACATGACATTGATAGGATTCTTATCGTGTGATTTCAATTTTGAATTTTGAAGCCTGCATGTTGTTTATCATCCATCCTTAATAAATTTATATGCCACCACACAATTCAAACAGTTCTATCAACATTTACTTTATGGATGTCTACAAGAAAATATATTGTAGCGCTTTTCTTTCCATAGAAATACGCCACAAAATGCCAAACTTTTTGGTCTTTGATCTTGGTATATCATATTCTTGTTACAAACCAATTTTTTCCTACACGAATGGGGAGTTTTCATGCAAGAAGACAGTGAGGAATGCTTTAAGTTTAAGTTTATCAATGTGTTATACTTATCATATGAATATTTGAAATTTCCTATATTTTTAAGGTTAAATGATAAATCTTATGTGAAATCTCAATTCAACTCTAATTTTATGTATTAAGGTTTGCTTTAGCAATGTTATCATATGAATATTTGAAATTTCCTATATTTTTAAAATTTTCCCTTATTTTTTAATAGCCGTCCCCTAAAAAAAGGCCTAAAAAAAAATCTGTCCCGGAAACACGTCCCCCCGTCCCCTGCCGTCCCCGTCCCGGAAACTTGGTGGAACATAGACGAAAACCCTTCTAGTGGTTTTGTTTGAGGGCGAAAACCCTTCAACATTGATTGGTATTGAAGAATATTGCAGATTTGAGAAGAACACTTCATATTCAGATTTTTATTGGCATTGGACAGCTTTATGTACTCATTTAGAGATTTTGGATCAATTTTGAGAGGGTTCCCATGGTTGAAAAATTATGATATTGGTATCATTTGATTGCTGATATTTTTATGATCATTTTGAGTATTCATGTGTGGAGATTCCTTGTTTTCTAAGAGTTATTGAATTTACAAGTTTCAGCTGTTTTTGTGTCATAATAAATTCCATAATTCTGAGTTTGATGATTTGATTGCATTTTCTAGCTTCTAAAATCAAGGGCAATCCAAGGAATAACTTCTCATAATTTTTGAGTGTTTCTACGGTGGATTTCTGTCTCTCTCTCCTAGTCACTAGGGTTTGAGAGTGTGTTTTTGGTCCTTTATTAATTGCTGTTATAAAAATCAGATTTGCTCATATTGGCATTTGAGCTAATTTCCTTAATTTTCAGTTTTATCCCCAAAAGGGATATTACACATTCACACTGGTTATTTTATTTACAATGTGAGTTTGCATCATTAAAAAATAAAAGAGAGGGAATGGTAGGGCAGAAAAGAGAATCAGACTTCTGTCCTATCTTGAAATGATTCAAAGAAAACACAATCAGCCTATTTTGAGAGAAACCAAGGGTTAAAGAGCCTAGCACAACTCAAATCCTCCCAAACTTTTAGTAAGAGTCTGAGGGAGAGTAGATATTATTCTTGCATGCATGAGATTAAACTGTGAAAATGCCCTAGGCTTATCCTGTAAAATTAGATAATGTACAAGAATGATTAGATAATGTACAAGAATGATTAGATAACGTTTCCTCAATTCAACCAAATCCATTAAATAATAATGAATTTAGCTCAAGATCACACAATAACATCCAATTCATACAAAGCTACACAGATTGCTTATGCACATCTAATGAATCATGCATGAACTGGTGATAAAATACTTTCTTAAACTACACAAACTAGCATATGCTCATTTGGTAGTCATAAATTGGAAACAAGTTTACAATGCTTCAATCTTTCAATCAAGACCAAAATATTACAGTTTTCTGAAAATGGAGAAGAGAAGATACAAAGTTACACAAGTGAACACAATGAATACAGTGAAGCTCCTTGCTTGCTCTTGCAAAATCAAATCTCATCAAATGATCCAAGAGGCCTCACACAATATTTATAGCAAAAATGTTAAGGGGCACCCCCTCAGCAAGCCTAGAAGCAACTAACAAAGTCAAATTCAAATCATTAGTAGTCTCCAACTGTATTTTGGATTATCCTCATGACAGATTAAACTTGGTCGATGAAGTCCTGTTTTGGAGCCCAACACTTGATTCAACAAGCGGACATATTGCACTGTGGCCATGTTGCAAAAATCCGTCACAAAGATTGTGAATGAACATCAAATCTGGCCTTTAAGAGTTGCAACCAAAAACAGGTGAGAGTTTACTGTGATTAAAGCTCAAAATTCCTTGTATCTTCTTCTTTTGTCTTTTCTGCCTCTCTGAAACACAATTGGAGACCATGCAGACTTTTCCAAGCTGAATAGAGACTCAAAACATGCCTTCGTTTTCTGCAATTTGATTTTACAATTGAGAGCACATGAGAAATGGCTACCAAAAACTTCAAATGTGAAGTACTCCTCCCACATGCCACCAAACCTCATGGGACTCACACCATCTAAAAGTATCGTCCAAGAGATTTCCACTGAGCATGGTCTTGCATCATTTTCAGTTGATTCGTGGAAGATATGGCCTTCTGAAATTTCCACAGTCATCCTGCCATGTTTACTCTCTGTTTGGCTGTCAAATTTAACTTGTTACCCCGGGCACATGTCTACATCCTGTATTCCTTTGCTCTGTTGGGTATCGCAAACTCTTTGACTATTGCTTTGCTTCATGAACCAAGAAACCAGCATTCCTCATTGTTCCATGTGGACCAATTATGCATCCTCTCTCTTGGGACATGATTGGGCTAGTTGTCATCTTCTCAGTGCGCCCATCCTTAAATATTCCAACATTGAATATTGCATAATTTACTTCTTTGTGTATACATGTGTATGCTAGCTGTTATTGATTAGTATTGAGTGTATATCAATTTGCTTTTATATAGAATGCATTTTAATAGTTTTTTCCCTCTAAATTTCTCTATTTTTTAAATTGCCAAGTTATGCTGAGTCTTGGGCAAGTTTTGTTGCCAAGTCCAAGTTTGAGTCAAAAATTGTCTTGCCAAGTTTTGGTGGAGCCCAGTGTCGTGACTATGGTCTAGGCACTATATCACCTCCTATTTTGTGTTTGCTTTGAAGAATGGATTAAATGTGCTATTTTACAACTGTGGAAGACAAAGAGATGGTTTTCAACTTACAATAATGGCAACCGTTTGCTTTGTGACTGTTTAGATTATTCCTTTTGTCATTTTCTGGAATTGCTGCTGCACATTTTGCACAAAATAGTGCTGACACTCTTGGAGCTTTAAAGGCCCAGATCCTCTTGTGTCACTCATGTGACCTCTTTTGACTTGCTTGACCTAGTCACACTGCAATCAAAACTGTATTTAATAAATTTAATTTGCAATCAAAACGCGGTGCTTTAACTAAAGTTTTGGACAGTTCTGTTGTGAGATGCTTTGAATCTGGCTTTCGATCAGCAGTGAGGCGCTTATGTTTAGATAATACTATGCATGGTGACTCAAAATGGAAGAAGAAAAATGCAAAAATTAAACTGCACCTGTAAACATTTGGTATCTCTCCTATAATAGCAAACAAATTTGTATCAACAGCGGAAGATACAAACAAAACCTCAAGTAGAATGTGTAGTGGCAAATTGATCTTTTCCTTAATTGCCATTTATCATTGGTTTATTAAAATTAATATCTACTGTGCTGCAATCCATAACCAGGAAACAAGCTTTCTACATGGCACACTGATAGACGTGCTTGAAGAAGTACAAGCATGTCGGATGAGATTACAGAATCTCTCATTTACTCAGTTTGTTGTCACTCCTGGTAAGTTTGTTTGTGCGAAGATGGTTTCTTATGTACTTTATTGCAGAATCTGTCATTTAATCTAAGCATCATTTGGCTTTTGAATTTGCAGGTCAAGAGTTGCATTTACAGTTGACATTCATTGATTGCATGGTGAGACTAAAGGCAAGAGTTGTGCTAGATATGAGTAATCTTCGGCGGTGAGTCTTTTGTTCTTTGACATTTCAAGAAGATTGTTTCAAATATATTTTTAATTTTGTTCTTATAATGATTAAAATGGTGGCATATTCCAGTGCTGTATACCCTTCTGATGCCTTTCCACTTCAAATTGAGATTGAACAATTTGGGAACCAATCCAGAACATTATTGATGCATGAGGAAATCAAAGAAGTAATAGGAGCCCTAAAGCCAGGATATTCAAGGATAAAGGATCTCTGTGGTTGCATCTCTAAGCTTATTGAAAGCAAGAGATAGGCCAGAGTCCTCATTTACTTTTCAGATCTGTTCTTCTATGTTGGCCGAAGGTGCTGGAATATTTGCACTGTTTCCTTTAAAATATGTAAAGACATTTGTTAAGTGTGTTTGGCCTGGAAACTTTTTGTTTTGCAGCTTGGCAGCCTCTTGCTGCTATGAGGAAATGCTGACATGCCTAATAAAGAAATTATGCCATTATTGTCTATGTATTACATATTTTGTGTCAATACAACAAATATATGAAGTGTCATCGATTCTTTTTTCTTTAAAGATGGGTGGTGACAGATAGTTTTGTTTTCAACTTGCTTGGTTTCTTAGGATGGGGAGATGGGTTTGCATCTTCTCCTTCTTTGGGTTAGACTTCCATTGCCTTTTCTCCAAACCGGATTCTTTAGTGCAAGTAACCATATTATAAGATACAATAGGGTTGGCTGTGCAGTGTCTGTCATTGTTGCTGTCAGTACTAATCAACCAATGAGATTAATGCTATGCAACCTTTGTGGCAAAAAAATAAGTTGCTTTATGTCGCGAGTATTTGTGGTAGGGAGTCAATATGAAATGCAATGCCATTCCAAAATTGTGGTTATAATGTTACTTGTAGTGGTGAATCGTTATGAAATGTTATGCCATCCCAAAATTGTAATTGTATTGTTACTTTGTGGTGACTGTGAACTCCATTTTTGTTTAATGAATTTTATTATTTGTCTTTAACATCAACTTTTCAATATTCGGGTTAGAACCTGTTGTATATTGGGTTTTTGCACTAATAGGATTAAATCCAGGCAACCTTTCTCACTGTAGATTTGAAGGCATGTCTTCAAGCATGTACGGGTTCTTGGCTGCTACAGTGAATTGCATTGTGTAATGTTAATAAATAATTTAAATAATTTTTGTAAACCATCTAGCTACTTTAGATTCCTAAATCAATCCATTTATATTCTTGAGGTTCAAGATTATACCATATATAATATGGTTTTTTTTTTTTCAGGGGGTGTAAATTACTATTACAATTTGGACAAGACCAAAAATCATACTTCATTAATACAAAACATCTGTGTATTTTTATAAACTTAATGTTTGAAGAAAAGAGATCGATCTGAGATAGAACAAGAGACCAGCCCAGGCATGATCCTTCTCCTTCCTATTATTTCAACCATCATTGATCATGCCGGCAAGCTTTTGACCATTCCAGCAATCGGATTTCTTTCAAAATATACTTCCAAGAATCCTTCTATCAAAAACAGCAAGACCAATGGCCTCTTCCTATGTCATAAGATATCCGATATTTATTGAAAAAGTTTGAACTCATCGAACACGAATTTTACTATTATCTACTAGTGGTCGCTCCTAGTGGAGCAAGGTTACGCCGTACTTGTTACTGGTTGGAAGGGGTTTAGATGTTTTTTTTTGGGGTGGTATGTATTGTTGGTGTAATTTTGTTTGTGCGTAGGTGGGGTGGGTGTATGTATTTTGAGAATATGGTTGAGTGGGGTATAGGTGCATGAAGGTGGGAGTTGGGGGTTGGTTTGGACGGTTGGAGGTTGTTAAGGTTTTGGAATTTGTATGTAGTGTTGCGAGGAGTTTTTTTTTTTGGGGTGAGCGTTGTAGTATGGTGTGTAGAGTTGATTTCTAGGTATGTATATGTGTTGTTCGTTTTGAGTGGTGCTCCGATAGTAGGTGTTGAGTGCGGGTGCAGTTATTGGGTAGTGGGGCTGCTATGGTGTTGAAATTGTTTTTCACTATCTTATATTTAGTGTTGTGAGTTATAATCTGCATTTGTATGCTTTGATGAATCCCAAACGTCTAAATCCACATACATTGTTGATAGTAATAATAATAATTAAGAGCATAGTTAAATGTATGTAATGATTATACAAAGTAACAACTTATCTCACTGGAATATATAGATCTCTGTAAAGTCGGTTTATAAACCAGTTGCAGGAAAACATAAGGCCTGTGGGATAGAATTGATCAGCATGAATAATGATTTGTTTTATAAGGTGACACTAAACCAATTTTCAATTCCTCAAGGAGCAAGTCTATGCCCAAAGGGTCTTTGGCTGAGGGTACGTTACAATATACGTATATCCAACAACCTCAGTATTACCCATATAAATATTGCAATGTAGCATCTAAGCAACAATTATGGAATCCTTGACATGCTAGTTCAGGCATTTGAGACACGTCACTCATAGTTACAAGTGATTTGAAAAGTGATTGCCCATTAGACATGTTTATGAAAATTAAGGAATGAAGAGGCACTTGGGCAAATGTTAAACATTGCATTCATGTTTTTATTGCTGTGAAAAGTTCATTGATCTTGAGAATGCAGGTGTATCTATAAAATCTACCCACACAGATACAAAGTTAATGGCAGGAAAGCATCGGTTGAAATCCTATTTTGTTTTGTTTTCACTATACCATGTGTAAATATTTTGTAATGTTCAAGGACAAGATGAAGGTATGATGGAATGTATAATGAAGGCATTTCTCAGTTAATGGTTGCGAGGTGGCGGTGAGAGAGATAGTTAATATCCTCTAGTTAGATCAATATTGAGTTAGAGAAGATACCAGACCGTTAGAGTGGGATGGAGCAAAGCTTATTATCCCTAATCTAGCCTCCCCACACATTATATATATAGATTGGGGATAGGAGAAGCCTACTATTTCCTCCTCTCTATAGCTACATGAAAATGCCATGTCAGGTGCACCTATAGGAAGCAGAATGAACCAATTCCAAAATCCACCTATCATCGCCGATATCGCCATAAAAAAGGTTGTGGGAGAAGTGTGAGATGTTATTGAAACATTATAGAGCTGATGATTCCCACCAAGAATTTGATGTCCAAGTTGTGTTAATTCCATACACAATGGTACTAAGAATCCACATTCAAACCTACGCGAATTTGTCGTGTGGTGTTCTGTTGCATTTTTTCTTTCATCACGGTTTTTCTAGTGGACCTTATATAATGGTTATACAAGAAGACCTTATGAAAGGAGAATCAAAACGAGGGAAATGAATAGGAGAAATGGAAATTTGGCCTTAAGAATCTATGGGGGCCGGTGGGCCCTATCAATATATACAGGGGACATGACATGGCGATCACATTCCTTATGGATGTATGGCATTGAACCCACTCTCATGTCATGGATCCAATTTAGTGTGAATCTAATTGGCTTGTAGGGAGTGTAGAATACAATAAAGGTTAAAAACAGATAATTGCCTCCTTCACGGCTTCTGGATGTGATGTTAGGTCCCGCTACGCTATATATTGGTAAGATTTTTTATTTTTTTGATTGTGGTCTCCACCATTGCGCCACTTGTACCTCTTATGACTGCCACTCTCTCTGCCATCTCGCCCATCTTCAAATGAGGGGTTCGGGTTAAATTCGATAGAGTATAACATTACTCACCTTCAAAAGAGTAGCTATTTGATTTTTTTTTATTATATTGGTATGTATCGTTTTTTATTTGTTTTTCCTTTTATTTCAGGGGGCAATCAAATCATACTTATTTAAAAAAATAGATTCTCATTTAAAAAAATTATTCTTAATTTTTATGACATGGATACTTGATTTATTGTTGTCATATGAAGTGTAAAATATTTATACAACTTCTCATCATCCAAGGAGTGGGCCAATATTTACCCTTCACAATAAAATTCAGATCAGCCCTTCAAATTTGATATGTGGTTGGATCAATTAATTATGTGACGTAAAATTCACCGGCACGTGACGGGTGTATTGTTATGTTTGGAATCATGGTTGTGTACTATAGGTATATAACATACGATTAGAGTTTGGAAGGCTTTAATGTTGATAATGACAACCGGACTTGGGCAATTTTGTATGACAAACCATCACAAATGTACTATTCCCCAACCGTGGTTTCATGAGCTTTACGGTGAGGGGTTTGTTTGTGCTTTTAAATGCCACATGGTCTTTTTGCGAAATCGTTCCAAGCTGAAGGCAATGTTTAGTTGTCTCAAAGCTTTTGGGGTGTAAGTACAAGTTTTCAAAATATGTGCCAAAGCTTTGCATTTTACACGAGCGCAAACGGATAATTCGTTTGGTTTCGAGACAATATTTTGAAATCACCGAAGTTGTTCGTATCTCTCCAACTTTGGTTAGATCTTCAAGGTTTTGAAGTAATGTTCTTCAACTTGGTAGTTTTACACAAGCAGAAGTGGATAATTCCTTTGGGTTGGATTCCCGAGAGCATCATGAAGCTAAAGAACATTGTATAGATCGAGCTTTACTCCAAGAATTTGACGGGCCCCATTCCAAGCGCAATGGGAACAAAAGCCCTTGAGCGCGTCGATGCTTCCATGACTATGCTCAATGGTTCGATTCGCGCCGACCTCGGGGACCTGGATCTTGAATCATTGAACCTATACGAAAATAATTTGACCGGAAAGATTCCTCCAGGTCTACAATTATCTACAACTACTAGCCTGATAGAATTAAAGCTCTTCATGAATAATTTAATAGGCTTCCTGCCGGAAAATTTGACTAGAACTCTCTGGCCTCGGCCGTGTACACCACGACTCACCAAGCTCATTTGCCTCGATTATGGTGAGCAGAGGTGGAATAATGGCACCTCTTCCTGCTCGTGTTCCAAGGCCTCGACCTCGTCCTCCATAGAGAAAAAAATCCTACCTGATAATCGCAATGGAGGACATGGAACAAGATCGGTGGAGGTGGGGAGCGTGTATAGATAGCGGTGGTGGCCGAGTCGCCACTGCAATGTGAAGCAAATCACCGCTCCGACAAAACACGACATGTGTCTCCCAAAAGGCATGAAGGTGAAGCGGGGAGGATAGGAATGCGGGATTTGGGATGACAAGCACTTCAACCTCCTTGTGTCGTCGTGAACATCCAAGCGCACATTAGCCACACCTCGATGTAATTATTTTTACATGTGAAGTTTTTAAGAGGCTTTTGCATTATTTTATAACAAGTGTGTGTATATATCCCGCATCTTGATTGAAAGCAAAGGACTCTCGAAGATTTTCCTTTAAATGGATTTGTGTTTTTTCCATTTTAAGGAAATTTACATTTCTTTCAAATTTTCTCAAATATTTATATTTGCATTTAATATTTATATGTTTGAATAAAAATAAAGGTAAATAAAAATAAAAATACATGGATTGAGCTAGACATGTTTGTTTTAGTGGGTTTAATAGGTGTGTAAATTGACCTGATAAATCCAAACATTATTTGAGCTAAACATGTTTGTTTTAATCATCTAAGACTTAAATTTCACAATAATTAAAACCTAGCATTATTTTGAAATTTAAGTGTTAAATGATTAAAAACACTAGAAGTGATAACTTAAAAATTCAAATTTAAATTTTACACTAAAACTTGTATTTTGAATTTTGCTTCCTGCAATTTATCTAGGGTTGCTTTCTACAATTTTTACCACATTTAACTCCTGAGTTTTCTTCTTAAGATATTTATTATGTTTTTTTTTTTGAATTTTTTTGAATTTTTTTCCTACTTTTTACAACCTAAAGTTAAGTTTTATGAAAATTCTTCAAATTTTCTTCTAATAATTTGTCAATAGAATTTCCCAAATTTTTTTATGCATTTTATTTCCTATGCTTTTTTAGGGTTTACATAATTTTTAATAAAATATTATATAAAACATTTTGCATATATGTTAGATTTGTAAGCTTATGATGTCCCTCTCTTTTCTCCAACCTCTTATTGTCTCTCTTTTTTCTTTCGGTATATTCATATTTGTTTTTGTTGCCTTGGTTGTTTGACAAAAAAAAAGTGCAAAGGCCCTACCATTTTATGTATTTGGTGCCAGGGCTTTTGGCAACACAAACTCGATGCCATTTATCTTAGCCTCACAAAATATAAATTTAATAGCATTTTATTTTATAATATTAATATTTGTTAATAATTATGTTAAGAGACATTCTACAATGGTAGGGTAGAGTGGAGGACTCACATGTGAAAAAAGTGGCAATCATTATTTTATATATTTATTTTAATATGTAAACATATTTAGTATAATTTGTAAAAGTTATCCATTTGTATTAAGCGGACACAAGTTTTGAAAAAAAGGCATCTTCTTCCTTATTGCACTTTAAAATAATTACATATGTTTTACTATTTTAGAGTTTGTGGCATGTGCATGGAGATAGGATGTCAAAAAGTGGCTAAAATATGTTTTTTTGGCCATTTTTCATATAATGCAAGTGCGTTATTGTTAGGTCGTGTTATAATGCAACTATTCTCTGAATAAACGAGTGCATTATGATGTTTATAACACAAGTGTGTTTTTTACTGTGTAAATTTGAAATTTTCACTAAGAAAGTAAAATGTGAGCGAACTATAATGTGAGATCGTTATAACTCAAGCACATTTTGTTTTCTTTGGTTTGAAAACTACTACTCTCTGGCTTGGATATATAAGCTTAAGGGAGTGTTATAACACACTTAAGTATTGTTTTAGGTTTGGAAACAATCCACCATTTGGCTTGGTTATATAAGCCTAAGGGATGGATTGTATATTATGTGATAGAATTTGTATTTTGCAAAAATAAAAAGATTATTAATTGTATACGCCCCATTTTCTCATGTTTTCTAAGACAATATTCCAAAACAATAAGCTGTGATGTGAAACTCTATCTTAGATTTATGTCGATGTATTTCTTTCTAAAACCCGAATAGTTTAACATTTTCGTCCTTAATTTTTGTTATTAGTGTCTTCATTTTTTACCAAAACACATATATTGTTTTTTTTGCATAATTTTTGATCTACTAATTCAATTTTGTTTAAAAATATTTTGACATGATCTAGGATTCCTTCTACACACATTTAGAAAAAAAAAAATTGATTTTTGATTATTTTTCTCAAAATTAGTGGGGTGTACACATGATTGTTTCATTTTTAGAATGTGTCCTCTTTGAAAATTAGTAAAAAATAATACTGTATTATTGAAAAATTAGGAAAAAATAGTGGGACCTAATACATGATCTTAGCTAACTTTCTACTGAAGGATTTGTAAAATAATTTATGGAACTAGAAAAATGGGGGATGCACACACAACACTATTGTTGAAGGTTAATAGAATACTTGTTGTTGAGAAATGGGGACATGATATGATTGTTGGGACTGGGGAGGTTGTTGCGGAAATTGTTGAGTGGGGATGCGGCGTAGATAGGTTGATGGACCTGGATGAGACATTGAATACTCGCAAAGGAGTTGAAAAAGGGGGTTGAGAAGCAATGACATACACGTGTGATGTGAGAGGGACTTGTTGTTCGGATAGGGGATGTGATACATGGGGAGGTTGGATGGGAGCACTAGTGATAATTGTGGTTAAAGAGGTGATGGGGACGGTAGTTACAATAGTTGTGTTGATTTGGGGGAGATTGGGAGGAATGGGTATGACTAACTGAGTAGTCTAGTGGGATGGTGGATTGGTAGAGGACGAAGCGAGATTGCGTGGGGCTATAAAAACTTCATTTGTTACTGGGTGGAACGGTTTTAATTGGTACAAGAAGGGTAAATCGCTAAAGCGGTGGGTCATCTAGAGGAATATGTATGGATCTTCTAAGAAGATAGTCTTGAAGAGCCATCGGATTGGCATCAAGAAGTTGTTGGAATTCTGGATCGCCAAGAGGGACGATATGAGGATCAAAAGGCTCGATTTGATAGAGGGTGGGGTGACTGGCCTAGATGGGATAAAATGATGATCTAAAATTGAAGTGTGATCGAAGGGTACTTGGTGAGGCATATTGATGAGGGAATGGGTGTCCATGAAAAAGGTAGCCAAAGGCACGGATAATGCAATTCTTGAGGTGGATGTTGGTTGGGATGAAGAACTATTTGAAACAAGGTTATGTTCCATTTTCTTAGCGGTTGATCGAGTGATTACATGCATAAAACATAAAACCACTTTTATGCTAACTAAAGCAAGTCAGGAAAACAATTATTATTTTTGTCTTTTTAAATTAAGAAAACTTGTGAAAAGAAAAAGAAGAAGGCTGTAAGAGGACCTAGAAGAAGGAAAACTATGTTTGGTTTCGAGTAAGTTGTGGCTTTGAAATGTTTGAAACAGTTTCTTGTTGGGCGATCAAGTCCCAATGCTGAACATTAAAGTGAAAGGGATGTTTTGATGTGTTGATTGATGCGTGAAGTTTCAGGTAGTGTGTGGTAAATGGTGCGATGCAGAAGATTAAACCTCATATTTAAACTATATGAGCAAGCATGATGAGAAATGAAAGTTCTTTATTAACCCAAATCAATGTTGTCGCTCGATGAGGACACTCACACAGAGAAGGAGTCGCAATGCAAAAGGATAAAATAAAGAAAATGAGGAATACCTGTATAACGCTTTTCCTTTTTATTTGGCAGCAAGTTGAGGTGAGCAAAGTGTAGGCTCCAAGCAATCTGGGAAGCATTTTTCTTCGATCGGGGTGAACGGTGTTTGAAGGCGGTAATTGGTTGTGAAATGTCCGAGGACCCTAAAATTGTACGATTTATGATTGCGGATGGGGTTGATAAGAGGAGACTTGCGGTGTGTTTTGGTTTAGCACTTAATCTTCGACAACGTAATTTAGTGTGTAAGTTCGTAGAATTTTTATAAAAGCAAATACAACAATTAGTGGATATGAGTTAAAAAGATATAAAAAGGATGATAAAAAAAACGTTCTAATATTTATATGCAAAAGAAAATCCTATGCATAGGATATTAGAAACAAGTTCGACATTCGTGATAATGTAATTAGAATAAACAAGATATGGAAACTAATCGAATGTGAATTAAATTATAAAATAAACGATGAAATAACGAAATAAACGATGAAATAATGATTAAATAACTTCCAAATGATGAAATAAATGATTAAATAAATATTCAATGCTCAATTGTAACATGGAACTACAAACAATGCAATGCGATAATGGATTCGAAATGAGAAGTTGTGAACTATAAAATGACAAGACAAACTAGAAAACTATAAAAATAATCTATAAAATACACTAAGAACGAAATGAGACAATATACTAGGTGGCTTGAAACAAGAGATTACCGATGATAGGAAATCAAAATGAAGGAAATGAACACCGATGATACAAATGAAAACCTATGTTGTCACAAAAAGGTCAATGTGTGTTGTGTTTATTTGTGTAGTGAACTATAAATAATAGTACCTATAAATAAAATATAGATATCTTTCACGGAGGCTCTCTTTCAGTGTTGGCCCCTGCTGGAAAGTGTCAAACTCCAGCAGGCTTCTTCCCTGTAACATTTTCCGTCACAGTATATCTCCAATAAAGTATATCTTGTCACTTGATGGCAGCTTTTCCCCTCTCACCGCCATGCTTTTGTCCCCCGACACCTGTGCTTATGCGGTTCATTCATTTCATCTGCCACCTGTTGGGATATTTGAGTTTTCAAGTGACGATTATGTACTCCTTTTCTGTGCTGAGTTCGACTCTATACTGTTGGATTTAGATGTTTTCACTGTATGCCTGCACTTATTTGTCACCGCAACAGTATAAGCATTCATACCGAATGACCGTACATTTATATTTCACAGATCTCATTCCCGGGGTTGTTCCATTTCTTATTAATGGTTGGTCTTATCTCAGTCGGAGTGGTGGCAAAATGTAATCTGCCCTCCCCTTGCGGACTCCCTGAGTTGGTCTGCATTTATTGGAAGCTATTGAAACAGTGCCCACAATAACTATTTAAAAGATCTATCTCCC
Organism: Taxus wallichiana var. yunnanensis; assembly: GCA_018340775.1. Taxonomy (NCBI): domain Eukaryota; kingdom Viridiplantae; phylum Streptophyta; class Pinopsida; order Cupressales; family Taxaceae; genus Taxus; species Taxus wallichiana. The sequence continues at coordinate 616,309,073 of CM031243.1, forward strand.
ACTATAAATACCCTATTCCATATTCATTTTAACCTGCATCACCGTCTGGTTCATCTTGCTCTGTGTTAATCACCCAAGCTCAACTACTTCCATGCTATGCATCAAACCTATTATGTTGATTTGCTTTCAGAACTGCCTTATGATCTAGCCTGCCATCTTCAGTCCAGATTCCAGAAGTTTGATGTATATGGTTTATTATTTATGGATGTTTATAAGATCCTGTTAATTTTTTCTTACTATGCAGTACTCCTGGCATTTCTGTATGCTTAACAGATGATGTTTTTGCAGGTTGAATACGGAGCTAATGTATCAGTAGTTGATATACTGCTGAATTTATTAGTGTTTGTTGATTTAATGTATCTCAAATATTAATACTATATGGAGCAATGAGTCCTCTCAGCCGCCATTATTAATACACTGTGGAAGTCATATAAATACAGAGGCTGGTGATACCATGTTCAACAATCGGTCTGCAGATAGAATATTGGATACAGCTACAACGACATCTTCGCCATTAATGGACGTCATCCCAAGCAGCACACAGGGAACAAGTAGCTCTACATTTTATAATGACCAAGAATTGTCAGATCCATTACAACAGACTCTAAATTCATCCGGATTCCAAACAATGTCCATTCAACAGTTCATTCTGCAGCAGCCTAATTGGAGCCCAAGTGCTCTTATGGGCCACAGTACAGATCATGGCATTCTCCCTTCTCCTACTTCTGATCATTTCTCTTAGAAATTTATAAAATTTTTACTGAGATCGTACTTCAGATTATAACTCCTTGTATATCATTCACTGAATCCCTACCCAATTCAGATAATGCAATTTGTTTTTAAGGTTCAATAATGTATTCACAGAAATGTAAGAATTTACAAATTATTACAGTACAGATGACTATATTCCTTGATGTGCTCGTCGTTGTTGCCATGAAAGTTACAGTGAGCATGAGTGTCTTATGAAATAAATACAAATTTAGGACGTCATGATCTGCAACTCTTAATAATTTCTCAAACACGAGCAAAGTGGACAAGTGTGATAATTACAGGCCATTTACCGTCGTTTTTCTGCTCTATATGAGTTTTTTTCCGATAATTCCGTGCATGTATGAGTTCCAAACTCAAATTCGGTCATTTGATTTACCATTATAGCAGGACAGAAGGAGTTTCAGTCAAAAACGAAAAATTGTAAGACAGAAATAGAAATACTCCTGGCTCCTCATAATGCCAAGGTCAAGTTCTCCATGCAACTCATGCACGTGGACGACTTATTATCAGTGCTTCAATCCCTAGCCTTGAAAAACGTGTTTCCCTCATCCAATGGTTGATACTCTCTTTGAGGCCAATCTTCAAAGGATCGTTGGTAAGGATATTCACAAAATGGGGTTGTTGAATACACCTTGGGAACATTTAAATGCCAAAATGGGAGCTTTAGTAGATAAATGTCAAGCGTTCCGTTGAATGAAATAACTTGATATATTTTTGGCACATATCACAATTACAACTTATAGAAAACATGATCATGCTCAAGATCCATCATGATTGCTCCATCAAATGTAACAAACAGCTATTTAACCCTATCAACTCAGTTTTACAAACATACTGGTGGGTCGTAGCAAAATAAGAACTTTGCAGCAACATATGATCTGTCATGGCATAATAGGAAATCGCAACTCACTACATTGCTCTCTCTTTCCCATCCCACAAACATAAAACAATTTAAGATAATATACATTTCATCACAAATTACAACTCCAACAACCTAAAAATTGTTATACTCTCCGGCGTAAATTGCAACTCATGTGCAATTGCATGGTGAGGACAAATCAAGAATGGTCGTGTTAGAGAGGAGGATTAGCAGGCCGAAGAAGCAGAGCGAGCTATGACACTAGGAGAATTTAAAGCCACACATATGTGGACACTTGCAGCAGACCAGGGTCACGAATATTCCTCCCATTGTTCACATATTCAGTGGACCGCCATTCATGTGTGATTTATCTTTCTCCTTTAACATATTTAGTTAAGTTTTTTTCATTTTTTTGTGGCAGTTTCACACTTACCTTAAATTGAGATCAGTCGATTCAGACTGATGGTGGTAAGGAGAATTATTAAAAGTAAAACCATGTAGGTTCTTGTTCACTACTATGTGGCAGGGTTTGCACAAAATGGGTATGTTGAGAATGCCTAAACATTGAAGGAAATGACTTTGGAAGGTGTAAAGTTACAGGCCACAACTTTTTCCAGCATACTCCCAGCCTATGTTAAAACTGAAGCTTTAGAGTAGGGTATGGACATGCAGCAAATTATAAACATATGTATATTAAATGAAGCTTTAGAGAGATTCAGGGGTGGAATGATTGTTGCTTAACCTCGTTTAGATTCTTACAAGTTCTGCTAAATCTTCTTGATATTTCTTTTTGGCTTCTTTGTCTGATTTGTTATTTGTTGCGGTATATAGATAATGTATCCCCTCTTTAATTTCTATGCTTAGAACATAGACAATAAGTGTGGGGTGGCATTTGAGCCATAAGTCTTACTAGTCAAAAATCAAACCAAATCTTTGGAGATCATGTATCCACCGAGAAATTTTTGACAGATCATGTGAAGAAGCAATGTTAATTAAGAGCCAAAGCATTTTCTCTGGAATTCAATTACTTAATGAAGAATCTGATGCAATTCTAAATGAGTAGCAATTTACGCCGGAGAGGATAACAATGTTTAGTTTATTGGAGTTGTAATTTTTCTATTTTAAGTTTGTGTGATGGGGAGAGGACAATATAGTAACTTCCAACAAAAAAACATTGCCTAATATGCCTTGATGGATGTATGTACGTTGCCATAAACCTTTTATTTTGTTATGAGCCACATGTATGTTGGTATAGGTGAGTTGATCGGGGTGAATATATAATTGTTTCATTTGATGGAACAATCGCAATGGCTCTTGACGATGACCATGTCTTCTGCAAGATACAAAATTTCCTATTTTGGCATTTAAATATTCCCAGATCGTAGACAACAATCCCATTTTGTTAGTATCCTTCAATCACTTCATTCCATGAGATGACAAATCTCTAGGGCATTTTATATTTGGTGGGTAGAAAAGATTCAGTCACTTGCCAATGATACCCAAGATGTTGCAGCGGAAGAGCATCTCCATGCATCTTATAAATGAGGCCTCCATCTCTCTATTCTTATCCATCCGCTTTTACTCCCGCTTTACATATTTGACAGATTCTGCAACCGCTTGCACCGCTCAGGTACAAAGACGTGGTTCCCTGTTTACATTTGCTAGCATACTCCTCGCCTTGTTTCACCATATACAACAAATAGGGCTCCAACCCAATTAGTTTAAATTTGCCAATGTACTACCAACCTGTGCCAACATAAGAGCTCTCGAACAGGGTATAGACAAACATCAAAACATAAAACATAGAGGAATTTTGTTAGATATAGTTGCAAATGTTTTGATAGACATGTATGCAGAATGTGGAACCTTACATAAAGACACGTGAACTGTTTAGAAAAATACAACTTATGTTCTTCGCTCAAAATTCTATCATAGATCATAGAATATATTTTGCATCCACACCATATTGTACACACAAAATTCAATCCCTCTCCGGCGTAACTTGCAACTCATTTGCAATTGCTAATATACTATACAATGAGATATATATATATTTGAAAGTCGGGTGTGAGTAGGTTATACAATGAGTTGGGAAGAAGAAATATCTCATCGAACTTCTTTATTGACACATCTTTATTTACTTTAGGTACTTCGTGGTTGGTCCTACTGCACATGGACGTGGCTCTTCACATGCCCAATGATATAACGAGAATCACAGAAAAAATAAACGAGAAATATATAATTGACAATGGTGCTACGAGCGGTGTTTCTAAAGAATTGTAGGTCGATTGCTATGAAGGGACATTACAGTCACTACCCACAAAACTTTGCGTGAATTTAAACCTGAGCTGGAAATAGTTAGAAGAATCAAGCATCAGAATTGTAAACCGATTGCCTCAAAAGACAATGAAAGGCAGTACGTTTTGCTAGAAGGTGAGCAGATTATGGATATGTCTAAAAACTTATAAATATTACTGGAATCATGTACAACCCCTGAAAGAGCTAATCCGTCAGCGAATTTTGTTTCAACAGGCACAGATGGTTTGAAATTCCAGGTTTGAATTGTAGGTGGTTGGTTCACAATGTTTATAAATGTGTTGTAAAGAATTGTAAGCCAAGTGCTATAAAGAGACGTTGACAGTCACTACCCAGAAATCTTACGTAGATTTGAAACTGAGCTGGGAATAGTTGAAAGCATCATACATTGGAATTTTGTGAATCGGCCACAATGGAGCAAGGTATATCAATAACATATGTCTTATAAAGAATTGCAAACCAATTGCAATAAATCGACTTTACCGTTGCTATTCACAAGAGTGTGCGTGAAGTTGAAATTTAGCTTGCGTGAATTTGAAACTGAGTTGGCAAAAAATTGGATGCGTCAAGCATCAAAATATTGCGAGCCTGCATGGATATTTACTGTCTCCATGGAGAGTCGTGGTCTAATCAGTGGTGGAGTGGAGAGATCCTCGTGGATGCTTTCTCTAAAGTCGCCACAAAACCGAGAGTATTCGCAATTCAAAACAATGAGTTTCAAGAGCTGGAATGCAATGAGTTCGAATCCCCTGGAATGTGATGGGATGATATGTCGTTTAAAAAAAAGAAACCAGTTGCAAGAAGGTGATTTCGATGCTATTTTACATACCACACATGAAATTAAGGCTGAAAACCCAAATGTTGCTCGCTACTTGTGTGAACATGCTCATTTGTTGGCGCAAAATTTGGACTCTACCAGTGGAGGTAGAGGTGTACTTACCTAGTTGGAGCGTAAGACTGAAAATGAAGAGAGTTGATGCAATGCTAAGGCTTGAGGTGAGATTGTGGGAGCTCGGACAGAGGAGAGAGGTGGGTGTGGGGTGATGAGCGGCGAGGAAGAGCTTATGAAGAGATTGGGTGGAGTAGTGTGGATCAGGAGTTGCGTGGGGTTGGGAAAGAACTCAGTGTGGGTGGGAGATAGATCGGGGAGAGGAGAACTGTATGGAGAGGTTGGTTGGATGGGGTGAGCGGGATAGCTCGGTATGGGTGTGGGAGATGATGAGAGAGCTCGCGATATGATTAGTTGAGTTGGTGAGGTAGCTCGATCGAGTTGGCTGAGCTAGGGGGATGATTCGTGAGGGGATAGGTGGGGATGGGAAGTGGTAGGAGTGAATTTTTGTTTTTGTTTTTTTATAATTTATTTATTATTTTAGTTTTTATCTATCTAATAATATTTATTCCATAATGAAAAGGAAACTTGATACTATTTGTGCACCACCAAACAACAAATGTTGAAAACAACAAAGCTACCAAACAATAACTGTTGAAAACAACAAAGCTACCAAACAACAAATGTTGAAAACAACAAATCTAGTACCTTAAAGATGACCAAAATTGGCACAATTATAAACAATAAAATGATAAGAATACCGTCATCGCTAGAAGAATGCAAGAATTTCTAGTATCATATAGTACAAGTTTAAAGGAAACACCTAGATGATTATATTAAAAATGAGTAAAATTTATGCAAAAAAATTGATTTTCAAAGTCTTCAATCTTCAAATACTTTTAAGTTTCATAGACAATTTTCTTAGGCATCCTAATAGAAACACCATTCTATAACTATGATCATTTTCTGCACAATAATAAAATATTTTTTTACAATCAAAGAATCCATAATAAGAAACTTATAATGCTAATTCATCACCATATTGCATAAGAAAGTGGGTGCATGGATATAAAAGATTAATGAGTAGTTATTTATAATTTGCCAAGAAAAAAGTAGAGTATGCACTTGCGAGGGAAAAGGTGATAGGTGATGGTTGTCATGGTATCCTCGAAGACAAAAATACCATGGGAAGAAATTATTAGAAATGGATATGATGATGCCTTTGCGAGAGGGCTAACGAGGATAGAAGATGCGAGAGAGCTCTAAAAAGGGAGAGGTCAATCTTTGTAGAGAGGAGGATGAGAATGGGATGTAATGAAATGGATCGGCGATGGTGCATAAACAAAGAAACATCAAAATTGACCGTGGTGAATGCTAGGTATTGAAGGACGTAATGAAAAAGGGAATGGACAGGAGTAGTAGTTGATTATGAAAAGAGCAAGAAAGGTCAAAGGTGAAGGAGATAAGAGCATGGAATAGAGTGGACGAAGATGGAGGAGGAGAATAAAAATGGAATGAAAGGGGAGGAAGAGGATAACAAAGATGGAGGAGAGGAAGGGAAGGATAGGGGAATAAGGAAATGAATAAGGAAAAACAAGGAGAAGATTGAAGAAACCAAGGTGTCGGAAAATAATATGAAACATACTACATGGAAATGCATGTGGAGGGTGAGACGATAAAAAAATGGGACAACGTTGGTGAACAGATTATCAATGGGGAAGTAAGAAGGAAGTGTGAGGGGAAAAGGGGATGAAAATTATACGAGAGGAATTCAAAAAAACCAAGGGTAGAAAGGAGGAAAGGACAACAGAGAAAATGATGCAAAAGGAAGGAAACCAAAATTGGAGATATACGTGGAGAGTGAGTAATATAAGGAATGTAAAGAGAAGTTGGAGGGGAGGAATGACACAGATTGGAAGAGATGCGAGAGATGCATGAAATGAGGATAAGTTGATGATGAGAAAATAGAGAGAGGGTGTATGATGAAGACAATAGAGATATTGAAGAAGGCGAAGGGAAGATGGAGAGATGGCAAAGAAAAAGAGAGGGAAGAATAGAAGAAAGCAAATCGGCGAAGGGATATTAGGAGAAGTCTTAGATAATGATCGGTAGGGAAAGAATAGAGAGAAAGTGAGAAAAAGAAAAAAGTAAATGAGGAATGGAATAAGAAACGCCAACTAAGGGACACTAGGAGAAGTCCACCGACAATTGTTGGCGTGGATGGATGAGGATGAAGAGGTGGCGGGGAAAAAAGGGAATGGATGGTGTTGAAAGTGAAACCAATGAAGGAACGTTGGGAGAAGTCCCCAATAATAATCGAGAGGGCATAGAGGAAGAAAGAAAGGAATAAAAAATGGAGGAGGGAAAAGAGATGGAACAAGGATGTGAAGAATGGGAATGAGTGATTTTAGGAGAAGTCCACCGATAATTATTAGCGCGTAAGTGGAAGATGATGATGAAATAATGTTAGGAGATGATCAACAAAAATGGTGGGTTAGTATGGGAATAGACATGTGGGAGAACTTGAGAAGATGGAGTGGAAAGAGTAAATAAAGGAGGGATAATGATTTGTGAGAGGATGGAGGAAAGGAAAGGATGCAGTGGATGAGGATGAATGAGGTGAAGATGAAGAAACAAGATATGAAAAGAAATGATAGGAAGTAGTTAATTAAGATTTCTAAGCGAGGGATGATGGAGATGATGATTGGGGAAGTTTGAAATGGTATTTACGAGAATGAAAAAGGATGAGAGGATGTGATGATGGGGGTTAACGTGAAATTGTGGATGGTGATGGTGTGGAGAGCGATGGGCGAGGAAGGATGGCATATCATCCTTAAGAGGACTCTTAAGTAAGATCGCCATCAGAAAGTGGTTAAGGAAGATCTTGTTGGCTAGATTTTCACGCATAGCACAAAACCTAGGCAATCATGAGATAAATCTCCCTCATTTACGGTGAGGCTCTCGTGTTAGATTTGTCGATAAAAATGTGTTATTATCTATCGGGGTATTACTTTAACCACTTAGTTCATGAACCATAACTAAGAAGTTCTATAGCAAGTATGTAAGGGTATTCAAGAAAGGAAGTATTTTATAGAAGAAGGAAGTAAATGAAATACATAGAAGAAAGCGGAGAAGATATGCATCTCAATTAGTAGATAGCAGAGCTAATTGCATGCACATAGAAGAAACTTAATAGATATGAACACACGGAATTATAAAACAAAGGTAGCTCTAGATCCGGATCTAAAATAACACAAAGTCTATTAAGAGATCTAAGATTAAAAGCAAGAAACGGTACAGTGACACAAAGTTCTTAAGAAACCTTCTCCTTTGTATTCCTTTGCTCGAGTTGCTCTCAAGGGTTCAAAGCACAAAGTCTAGAACACGAGAATTGCTTTGCTTACAAAGTCGATTCTTAACTTAGAAAGTTCTTCCTCTACTTATAGAATGTAGAGGGGCAATTACAAGTTGAAAGCTTTAGTTGAACTGGCACATGTGGAAGTCGGAAAGAAACAACTGGCAATCTTCCTCCTGGAATTCCTCTTTGCATGACATGTATGATTTGCAACTAAAAATAGAACCTTCTACTTTGCACGTGCCACCTATCTCCAAGTAGTTGACTTCTTCAAGTAATGGCTTTTAAACCAATCACTTAAGTTGTATAATTTAATTGATCGCTCAATTACTTTGTCGGAGGAAAGAAGAAGGAAGAGGAAAGCTGACTTTGTCGGAGGAAAGAAGAAGGAAGAGGAAAGCTAACTTTGTCTTTTTTATGTATGCATCTGGTGATTCAAACTAGATCAGAAGCGGCTAGATCGAAAACAATTTGGAATTACAAGCGGTTGGAATTGGAAGCAAGTGGAATTTTGCCTTAGCATTGTCTTCTCTTTTATCCTTTGAAGCTTTTGCGAGTTCTTTTGCTATACATGCATCGGTGTAAGGTTGGCGTAGATAACTCATCATCCTTATTTTTAATTGCATATGAGCAATTAAAAAAGAAAACACTCGGGGTGAATGAAAATTCAATGAAGACTTCAATTTGGAAGATGAGAGCACATGCGAAAAGGATCTTGGAAGGAATTTTCCATGCTTGATTTCTTCACATGCTGCATTCGAAACAAGAGGATGAAGCCTTTGTGCCGGGAAGCTTTAACTATGAGATCGGATCGGATCTGCACATGGATTTGCATCTGCATCTGCATCTGGATATGGATTTGCACATGCATAACAAACTCAGAACTAGGATATGGATGGAAAAGCTGCTTAACTCGAATAATTCCACTTTGCTTTTAACGCACGCATGATTGAAGTTTCTCTTGCATGCATGAGTGAAGTCTTTCTGCTCTGGATTTGTCCTTTAATTCAACAAGAGGTTTCGAGGCTAGATTAGTGTCTCCAATAATCTGCAAATTTAGAAGTGATGCATGACTCCGTTGTGCTTTCTTTTTCATCTTTCTTCGCCATAGCTTTGTCTATCTTTAATACGAACAATTATTTTCTTCTTATTTGGGTGGAATTCTTCAAAAGCAGTGCAGATCTGGATAATCCTTCAGATTCGGAGGAAATATTCAATGTATTGGACATTGATATAAGTTCCTTTTCTTTTGAAAAACACCTATAATGAATTCCTTAGCACTTGTAACACTTATGCAAACAATTATGCAGACAAAGATCACCCTCCTTCAAAGCATGCGCCAAATTTGGAAGCTTTTAGCCTTGTTGCCACCTTGCACGAGCAAAATCCTTCTTGAATGGAGGCGCACTTTTCCTCTTGGCTGCACATGTGATTCTTTACACATGAAATTAAATAATTCACCCATATGGCTGCCATGCTTATATAACCCTAATGATTCTATAATTAATAATTGCCCTAACAATTAAAGGCAATTAATTAATTAAAAATCAAGCTCTTCTCTTTTAAATATAGCATGTTTAAGGACAACCATCCAATCAATTAAATTAAGTCAATTTAATCATCCACACTTCATTTCACTTAAGCAATAGTGTGCTTTGACCATAGCCACTAAAAATAGGAATTAATATAATCATTTAATACTTTAAAAGTATTAATTCCTTCTCAAAAGGGGCTGCATTAAATAAATTAAATTAATTTAATTTTGGAATTCTATTTTTAAATTCCTTATGTCCACTTCCCTTTGTTGACTTTTCCACAACGGGCGCAAAAATTGGGTGAATAAATATTAACAAATATTTATTTAATGCATTATTATTCACCCAAGGTGGTGTGATTTTGCATAATAGAATTCTATTTTTAAGAAATTCTAACAATGGGAAAGGCGAGGCAAGCAGCCCGGAAATCCCATGATCCACTTAAGTGATTTGACTTTGACAATGAGATTATTTACCTGAGGAAGGCAAGCAATAAAATCACTGTGATTTCACTTAAGTCACTTTTCTTTTATTTCACCATGAGAATTTTTACCTTGCAAGGTGGCAATAAATTCCGCGTCTTCTTGCCTCTAATTTTGGCTTTGCTGCTTAAGTGAATTTTACATCACGGAAAAAGTACCTGTTGAAAGGAGACGATAAAATCCCACCTGCGTTGCTTCTATTTTTCCATTACGACTTAAATCCTTTTTTTTTTTCCAAAAATGCCCGATTCGCGAGGGCTTTTTAGTGCACGACTTCGCTTTTTCCCGGTGGGAATGAGTGACCTCGATGGTGAAGGCATAACGTGTGTATATGTTCTCCGGCTACTCTAGGCGAGAATCGGGCTAACCCGACAAAGGAATTGATCTAGAGAAATTTCACTGAGAAACGAAAGCGGGAAAATACAAAAACACAAAAAAATTGCCAAAAGTCACAAATAAGCCCGAGAACTTATTCCTTGTTAAAATCCTTACGAGTACAAGGAATAATGATATGTTCGATCATAACGAGTTAAAGCAGTATGAAAATAGCGTCATACGAGGCTCAAAATAGTTAAATACAAATTTCCATGAGACAAATCCCAATGATGATTATAACAATTTTGGGCATGGTATTTGGCGAAAAAGGCTAATATCGCTCTTTGGGAACATTTTGATGGGCAATACAAAAACTTTTAGGCAATAAAAACACAAAAGCGACCCATTATTTTAAAAGTACAATTTTTTTGAATAGGGTAGTCACAGTTTGAGGATGAAATGCAGGGGACACTGAGATGTCCAAACCAGTAGTGATGATATGTAAGGAGAAAGAAAAAAATTGTAATGGGTATAGGTGTGGAATGGTTAATTGGAATAGATGAATATGACGAGAGGTGGGAGAAACAAGATGAGTGAAATATGGTTAGATGGGGGAAGGGTGGATGGTAGATCAACCTTAATAGGGACTCTTAAGTAAGATTTCCATGTGACGGGAATGGTTAAGTAGGATCGCCAAGCCGAAGAAGAAGAAGAATGATGAGAAGAAGTGGATGATTGACAGGGTTGATGGGAAGAGTGTATGACAAGATGGACTGAAGGGGAACCCTCAAGTACATTTTCCATACTAAAAAAGTACGTAATTAAGATGATCGAGTAGAAAAGAGATATTAGGAAGGATGGGAAAAGAATGAATGGCGTATGCCAGTGGAACAAGAGGTGAGAGGGGGTGATAATAAGGAAAGAAGGAAGCAAAGTAGTTCAACATAAATGGATAGAGCAATGTATGTGGTGTAAGATGGAGAGTGTGAGGGAATCCTTAGTGGGATTCCCATGTTGGAAAGTGATGACTTTAGAGCGTTAAGTCGAAGAGATGGAGCGGAAAGACATTTGTAGTGGTGATTGTCATTCGATGGAATGGAAAATGGTGAAGGAGTTTCTACAACGGCAGGATCTTAGGAAAGGGTATATTTCAACCAAGATGCCTACATGGAAGGGGTGATTAAGTAAGATCATCAAGCTGAAAGTGAAAGGATGAAAGGGGACCGAAATGATGAAACAGGTGATGGAGGAAGCGATGCTAGTAAAAGAACATTAGGGAAAAAACAACAATAATTATTAGGGGTGGAGGATGGGTGAAGGATCGAAGAAACAACGGAGAAGGATGAAAAGGGTGAGAAGAGCAGTGGAGAATGAGATGGGGTGAATTTTAGGAGAAAATTTGGTTGGTAAAGGAGACTAGGAGGAAGGAATGGCCAACGGATGTGATTTTGAATGAGACTTTGTCCAGAATGACAAGTCTACTTTGAAAAGGATCAACATGCTACGTGGATGGTTAGGTAGGCGTGTCAAGGTCGAGGATGAAAAACTAGGAATGGTGAAAAAGATGATGTTTGCGCTATGTGGTAGACAATAATAATAACAATGAGAAGCATGATGAGGATATAATTGATGAGTAGATAAAGGTAATGCGGGAGGATGGATGGAGAAAGTTCATGTTGGCCATGGTGTGGGATGAGGAGCTATAGGATAATGAACTCTTCTTGAGAGGGATCCTCAAGTAGAATTCACAAAATGCAATGTAAATCAAGTAGAATTCCCAAACCTGACCAGTGCATTAGAGAGAGTGTTTAGAAATAGTAACAAAGTTCATGGATTTATGGATGACGTTAATAAAAGACATCCTTAGGAATAAATATATGAGTGCATATTTTACAATTTGAAATTTGATCTCTAAGAATGTGATTGTGATAAAAGGTGACCTTGATGAGATAAATGACACATGACCATAGCAAGGGCATGTAAGAAAACCATGCTTCAAACTGGATGGGAGGTAAACAAGAAAAGGTACCACTCAAGGCATTGCACTTGCAGCCAATAGTAGGTGTTAGTACATAACCAATGATAGTTAGTTATACCAAAAGACCATGAGGGAGATATGGATGAAAGATTCTCATAAACCTAATGTCGACATGACAAGGGGTTTGAGATGTAACTTGTATGCGGGAAGAGGGTTATCCAAAAGTGGTGTTCCCTAAGTCTATGCCTGACTTTGGGAAAGGGGAAGAACAATAATAGAACAAAGATGATCAATGCGGGATGCTTTATGAGAATGTTGTTAAAGGAAGGTGATTAATGCGGGGAAACCTTCAAATGCCATGATATGAGTATACATCCTTTAATGGTATGGTCTATTTTATACATAATATGGATGTCAATAAGAATATATATGATAGCCGTCCTTCGAGGATTGGTCTATTTCTTGTGATTTTTCTTTGACTTTGATTTGCATGTTTTTTTTTTTGCATGAACAATTTTCCTTCGAGGGATCAATCTGTTTTTGATAACTTTGATTTTGATTTTTGCATCCATGAATTTTAACTTTACATGGGGAGAGTTGGGAATAGCTAAGTAGACCACTTAGGAGGGGATAAAGATGTACAAGAGACATCCTTGGACCCTTCACATGGATGCAATAGGCGAATGAGAGGGTGATGGATGTAATGATTGTGGAGTTCTCACCAAATGGGAGAACCTATCCATAATGAATATGCTATGAGCAGAGCCATGGTACTCATATTTAAGGTCATATCAAAGAAGTGATGGTAGACCACATAGTTCATATCATTACCATGATAGATGGAAGGGGCTAATGATGGAGGAATGATATAAAGATATGACTATCTACTCATGGGTACATGTGCTAACAATAGAATGGTCGTAAGTGTAATGCATTAAGAGGTTTAGTTTTAAGTTTACCATTGAGGAAGCCAAATGGTAGGCCCTAGACCTATACTTATGTGTGATAATATATGGTCCGATCCAGTTGGGAGAAAACTTTCCCTGTTGGATCCTTTCTAGGGTAGTGACATTCGATTCTCCTTTAAAACAAGGTCACCTATTTTAAAGTCGTGTTCTTTGATATGCTTGTTATAAGCATGTTGGATACACTCTTGATAAACATGATGGTGTTCAAGAGAGAGAAGGCGGCACTCATCTAACAACTCAAGTTACATTAGACGCTCCTGGCGATAATCTTCATCGAAATGAAGTCATGAAGAGACACACATAAGGATGGAATTTGAACTTCGAGAGGGAGAATGGCAGATTTAGAATCGTAGACAAGATAAAATGGAGTGGCCCTTGTGGAGGTGTGAATGCTAGTGTGATAGGCCCACAAGGAAAAGGGAAGCTGGAGATGCTAGTTTCGACCTGCTTGATCAATAGTCTTGGAAAGGATATTTGAAGAGTTTTATTGGTAGCTTTAGCTTGGCCGTTAGCTTGAGGATAATATGGGGAAGAAAAGCTAAGTTGGATGTTGAATTCATCGCCGATTTTTTAAGATCCTTATTTTTAAAGGAATTTTATTATCCATAACAAGTTTATGTGGAACACCGAAGCAACAAATGATGTGTTGATAAATAAAATTAATGATTGGGCCATATTTAGTTGAGGTGAGTGGGATTGCTTCCACCCATTTAGTGAAATATTTTGTAGCAGTGATGATAGAATAATGTTCTTTGTGATGAACGAGGATTTATTAGACCAATGAGGTCAAGGCCCCATTGTGAAAGGGGCCATATCTCATGAGCAGGATGTAAATCTTGGCTGGGGACACAAATGAGATTAAAGTGTTATTGAAATTTTGTGCACTTCTTGACATAATCACAACAAGCCATGATTAGGGGAAGGCCAATAATAGCAAGAAGGCAGAGAACGTGCTTAGCAACAGATAGTCCACTAAAGTGTCCACCAAAAATACTGTTGTGGACCTCTTGGATAGCTTGAGAGGCTTCATGGGATTTAAGGCATCGAGAGAAGGACACCATCAAATTTGTGTTTATAAAGAATGCCACCAAGGATCACATAATGGGTAGTGCATTGGATGAAAGACCTCTTAGCATTTTTAGAGTGGTTAGGAGGAGTGATATATTTGGATAAATAATAAAAGATCTGAGAATACTAGAGGTCTGATGAATTATATTCAACAAGATGGATTCGGGATATGTCATGGAATGGTTTGTCCACGCAGCGGTGTATGGACGATATAAAGTTTGGGCTCTTGCGTTGTCCAAGGGATAAGGGTTGCGAGGGATGCCATCGTATCAACGAAATGATTGGTTGACCAAGGGACAACTTGAATGGTGTAAGAATCAAAGGTTTTAAGAAAAAGATGAGAAATGTCATGATATTGTTGTAGAGTATCACTTTTTCATTGATATTCACCTGTGACTTGCTTTATTACAAGTTCAGAATCACCATAGATGTCAAGAATTTGGATGCCTAGAAAGACAACAATTTCTAGTCCTAGTATAAGGGCTTCGTATTATGCCATATTGTTTGTACATTCAAAGTCAAGTTTGAATGTGAGGGGAATAGGAGCATCTCTAGGAGGAATGAGAATGACACTTGCTCCTCCCCCTTGCTGAAATTTATAACCATTAAAGAAGAGGGTCATTTTAAGGGGATCATGATGAAGTTGATTGATGGATTTGTCTAGGAAGTGGTCATGAGGAGAGCGTGTCTTAGGAAGAGGGATTCGCTAATTGGCCAAAAATAACTTGGCCCTTAAAATATTTTGAGGAATGAATTCAAGGTCAAACTTGGTCATGAACATGAGCCACCGAATGATGCGATCATTATGATATGGTTTAAAATGCATTGTCTTGAGGGGTTGGAAGCTAGTAACAATATAGATCTTGTGATTAAGAAGATAATGTCAAAGTTTTGAAGTAGCAAAGAAAATGCGTGACACATCTTTTTAACTTCAATGTACCATGTTTCAAATTGTGAAGAGTAGGACTAATGTAGTAAATGGCCTACTTATGGCCTTGGTCATCACGATGTGCTAACATGGCTCCTAGAGCATGATTGGTTACAGAGATGTATAAATAAAAATACTCTCCCTGCGTGGAGGTGAGTAGTCTTTGTAGAGATAAAATATATTTTTAAGATTGTCAAAATAATTTTGTGATTATGATCCCAATCAAAATTTATGTCTTTTGAAGAAGGTGATGAAATGGTTGACATCAATTAGAAAGTTGTGAGATGAAACGATGAATAAATTGAAGGCGGATTTGAAGCTGTGAATCTACTTAAGATTGGAAGCAGGAGGCATTTCAAGGATTGATTTAGGTTTTGCGAGGTCAACCTCAATTCCCCGATAGAAATGATGAAGCCAAGGAGTTTTCGGTAAGAACTTTGAAAACACACTTTGATGGATTGAGGCGAGAGGAAGAAACATATGTGCCGCTTGAAAAGGATTTCAAGGATAGAGAGGCGATCACATCGATGTTTGGAATTTCCTCGAGAGGTCATCAACATAATATTCTACGGTTTGATGTATAAGGTCATGAAATATATATGTCATGGCTCATTGATAAAGCGACTCCCGACATTCTTAAAATCAAAGATCATGACACGATAGCAAAAAGTACCCCATGAGGTGATAAAGGATGTCTTGTGTTGATATTTGGGTGTAATTATATTTACGATTATAGCGAGAAAAACCGTCCATAAGAGAAAGCATCTCAAGTCCCATGGTGAGATCCAAAAGTTGATCAATATTAGGAATCGAGAAGTCATCTTTAGGGAAAATGAGATTAAGATCTGAAATTCGGTGCATATACAAAGCTTACCTGCTGCTTTAGTGATGGGTGCGATGTTAGAAACCCATTGGGGATAGTCAATGGGGATGATGAAATTGGCTAGAAAGAATACGTTGCAAATCTTCTTTAATAAGAAGATCAACTCGAGGATGCATGCGATGAAGCTTCTGCCTAACTAGTTTAGCGTTGGGGATGGTAACGATGTTATGAGCAACGATGGAGGGTCAAGACCTAGCATGTGAAGTATGACCATGAAAAATATTAGTTATGTTTGGATAAGAAAGAAGTGAATGCTTTGAGTTCTTGCAATTCCAAGGACCGACCCACCTTAAGGATGTACGGGGCTCTTGAGGAGTCTCGATATTAATGTCGATAGTGGATTCATTTACAAGATTGGAGGTGTTAAGGGAATGGAATTATAGATATGGGAATCTTCGGTCCCCATGTAAGAAAGAATGGAATTATTATCGTCACATTGAAGAATGTCAATGATAGAGGAATCTTCCTCTACCATCTTTAGGTACTTGAGGGGAAAGGACCATGTTTTGTTTCAAACTTGATAAGTGACCGGTTAAGGAAATGGTGGAAATTAAAAAAAAGCGTTAGGGGAAAAAAAGAAGGTGTCATTTAGATGCGGATTGGTAAGATAATTGGATGGAGAGAAGGTATCATCTGAATTGGTGGGATAATTAGATGGTGATGAGATATCATCTAGATTGGTAGGATAATTAGATGGAGAGGAAGTGTCATCTGGATTGTTAAGATATCCGAATGGAGAGGAGGTAGGTGAATCAAGGTTGATGGTAGAGGATGCAGATGTTCCTTAAGGAGGGATGGAGGGATATTTATAACTCAAGCCAAAATTTTCACATGATTCATTGGCTTGTGTGAAGACATTCTTTGTGAGGGCCTTATTCATAACTCCCCATACTAAAACCCTTCCATGCACAACGATAGAGGTATGTATGAGTGAAGGATTATTTCTTTGAGAAACATGAAACCAAAAGTATATGGTTTGGTGTGAGGGAGATCTTCAACATGAGAAGAAGGTAGATCAAAGCTGTTGTAGACTAGGTTGGTTTTGAGAGAAGAGGGGCAAAATGAGATGATTTCCCCAACATTTGATTGATACATAGGGGCCTTATCAGGGTGGACGAGATGGTTGGGAGAAGGAAGAGCATTAAGAGTGAGGAGTTGATATTCTCCCAAGGCAAGGTGCTGCATCACAACATTAGAGGATCCATCGTGGGGTAATGTGGATGAAGGCACAAAAGAACTGGTGGATGCACCAGAAGAAAATTTAGATTTAGGGACAAACACGTCCTTAGGTCTATAGATCATGTGACATGTCTTGAAAGGAGGGGCATTAACAGGGAGAGCATAAATGGTCCCTTCATGTTCATATTTGATACAGCGATGAAGGGTATAGGGGACACAATGCATGACGTGAATCCAAGGACATCTAAGTAAAATATTGTACTCAAATTATCCTTCCATAATGTAGAAGATATCATGGAGGAGTTTATGGCCAACATAGATGGGAAGGACAACTATACCCAATGGGGGAGTTACAACATCGTTAAAGCCATAGAGGATGGTATGAGATTTAACAACAATGATATATGATGAAAGTTTGAGCTGGTTGAAGGTATGAGAAGAAATGATATTGATACTAACACCATTATCAATCATGATTCATTAGATACATGTATCATTGATGGGTCATGAAGAATAGAGGTAGATCATGTTCTTTTGATGGCATATTGGGGATTTTAGAATCTTCAAAGGACATGGCAACAGATCTATGAAGGCATTAGCTAAAGCTGCGAAAGGTTGAGGTTCATCAGATGATACCGGGATGCATTGTAGAAATTTGATGAGAGCCTTTTTGTGGTGTGGAGAGCTTTGGATGAGCTCATAAAATGACATTTTGATCGGGGCCTGATAAAGTTGTTTAATAATTATTTGTTTAATGAAAGTAGGATTAGGAGTGGCCAAAACAGATACCTTGGCCTTAGAGGAAGATGGAGGTGTTGATGTGGGATGAGTGGTGGGAGCAACAATTACAACTTTAGGTTGTGATGGGGGTTGTGATCCGGTAAGTTTCTTAGGAGGAGGGATATTGAGAAAGGTATTTGGAGTAGGTTGTGTGGTGGATTCAAGATTATGTGGTCCAAAATGGGTGGTTATCTGAACAACGTTGATCAAAAGAGGGGACCATCCCTGGAATCATCCTCTTGTGGTGGTGGGTTTGTGGTGTCTTTAGATGTATCCTCTTTTGGTGGTGGATTAGTGGTAAGAGTCCTTGATGAAAGGGGTGACCTAGATATTTTGACAGATGCATGTTGGGATGAGGGGGATGATTGTGTTGGTGGAAGAGTTGGTTCTCCCTCATTAAGAAGCTGATTTTCATTGAAAAATTGGTGTACGATGGTTTGGAGAGATTTACAGTGTTCAGTGTCGTGTCCATAGGTATGGTGAAATGCACAAATAATATTAGAGTTAAACCATGATGGCCTCAGCTGCACTTGGATCGAAATGTTTAATTGGTGGCAAGGTGAGTCTGAGGCTTGGAGTAAGCTGATAAAAATTATAGTATAATATCCTGATGGAATATGAGATGGAGCTATAGGTGAAAGATTTTGTGATGATGCCCATATGTGTGGTGGTGTAATGGTAGCCTTTGACATTGTCTTGGATTTGAGAAGGGGATCCGATTGTGTTTGATGTGGGATATTGGTTGAGGATGTGGATGCCTTCAACTCGATTTTGGGATGTGGTTTGGAAAGAGGTCATTGTTGTGTTGCTTTATTAGTAGCGTAGGTTTTCGATGAAGGGTATTCTCGCAAAATAGTGGAAGAGAATGAAGGGTGTGGTCCTAAAATAGAGGAAGATGATGCGGCTTCAAGGGATTGATATTAGGGACAGTGAGGTCTACTTTTTGCGAGGATGTGAAGGAGGACATTGGGGAAATGGGGGTCTAGATATTGTTTGTGAATAGGGACCCTTGGAAGGAATGACAAGAATTTCTATCGGAGGAGCGAAGATGGTAATCTTGTAGTAGATACAAAGAGGATTGATTAGATTTGTAGGCGTCTGATTGTGTAGAGGAGATGGGACGATAATTTGATTCATCATGAGTTGAAGTGATTTCCAAAAGTCTTCAAGTGATGTAATTGTCGTAGAAGAAGATGGTGGCGTAGATGTGTTTACAATAGTGTGTTTAGAAGGTGTCGTATTTTAGGAAATAGTTTGTTGCATGCCAACCGAGAATGTTGTAACAAAGAGAAAAAAATTGAATTTGGATCTCAAAAAACTCAAAAAAACCTAGAACTTGCTTTTTTGGGTTTTCTTCCTCACTGACATGAACCCTGAGGTGAGCTAGCGTGTTTCTTTGTAACAACAAAAAAACCAAAAAAATGACTGCCTCCAAAAATGGTCAAGTTTACTGATTAATCTTAGGGTTTGGCCACCTTCAGAATCCAATGGAAGGCTTTATTTTACATAAAAATGCACACAACAACAAAATACAAACAAATCCTAAATAAATGAATATACAAAAATGTTTGCAAAATGAAACTTACAGACAAATGTTAGCAACAATCTCATGCTCTGATACCATAAAAGGAATGATAACCATATCATACCAAGCCAAGAACTTAGATGTTAATAAAACACCATGATCAATATCATATATTATTATGGAATTTAATGAAATATAATGAGAATGGACCTTGCTTATATAAACAAGGAATAACAATCTAAGAACCAGTAAAGGTCGTAGATCAAACCATAAATCAAGGAAAGAACTAGTCAAGACCATAGATTTAGGAAAGAACTAAACATAAAGTATATAGTCAATACCATAGATCAAGGAAAGAACTATTCAATACCATAGATTAATGAAATAACTATACCTAACAACTAGATAATATCCCCTAATATCTAAATAAACAAAAAGAAATATCGAGACACATAAGTGGGCGAGGATAAATACAATAAAGGTAAATAAAGTACCTAGGTGAATATGAGCTAAGGTAAATACCTAATCTAACACCCCCTCAAGTAAAACTAGGGGCCCAAAATAAAAGTGGCATATCTACAGTATGAGTCCCAAAAACTAGGCCCGATAATGAGGTACTCATGTACAATATATCCATGAAGAAATCCCGAACCAAAATAAGGAAAGAATCTTGCTAAAAGGAAAGAGAAAGAAGAAAAAGAATATGTTCTCACAAACATCACCTAAGAACAAATTCTGAAACCCTAAGCATGCCACGTAACTCAAGGTAGCGAGGTGATGCAAAAGGATTTGTAAAGATGTCCACAACCTGCTGCTGAGTTAGAATGTACTCCAAGCAAAGAAAGGCATCCTGAATGTACTGACGAATGAAGTGGATGTGTATCTCAATATGCTTTGTCTGCTGGTGCTCAACTGGTGGGTTTGAGAAATGTGAATTTCATTTTGGTTGTCACACCAAATTACAATCGATGGATCCTATGGGAATTCAAACTTTGTCAATAACCGTTGAAGACAAATAATTTCTTCGACTCACTATAAATTCGAGAATAGTTATATATGCATGTATGTATTGTATGAGGGCATGAGAGAAGAAAATGGCATTTGTTTTGCATGTTAGTTTTCTTGGTGAGCAAGAAAGAGTAGTTAAGTGAGGGAAAAACATTGAACTTCATGTGAGGTGTTGAAAGTTAGCAGATCTTCATTGTATTTCTCTCGTAAATTCTTGAATAATAATATTTTTCATTTCTTGGTGGATGTAGCCTAAACTAGGTGAACCATGTTAAATCTGGTGATATCTTATTCTTCTTTATTTTAGCTTCGGTTTATTTCCACATTCATCACTTATATGCTTTATCGATTATAAATCTATGCAACACACGATTATATGGTTTAACCCCAACAACTAGTATTATAGCTTTGTTTGGAGGTTTTATATGTTGACAAGATCTACTTACAAAGGGTGTTTTTGATTAAGTGGGAGAAGAGCAATGACAGAAGATAGTAAATATCGAGTAGAGAAATTTACTACGGTCGTAATTAAAAACTATGGAAGATGCGGTGGAGAATTATTTGTATCGGAAAGATATATACATACTATTGGATGAGCATGGACAACCGAACACGATGAATGATGAATAATGAAAGGTTCTTGACCGAAAGAATCGAGATCTATAAGATTGAGCATGGCAGCATTGGTGGCTTTGAATTTTATAGATGTAAAAACCACGATAGAGTTGATGAAATCTTTAGAAAATTTTTATGAAACTCCTAGTGCTTCGAATAAGGTTTATTTGATGAAAAAAATGTTTAATTCTAAGATGCAAGAAGGTGGATCTATATCTAATCATTTGAATGATTTCGATCTATTATAAATCAATTAAAATTGGTAGTAATTCCATTTGATAACGAAGTGAAAGAAGTTTTATTCTAATGATCGTTTCCAGATAGTTAGGACAAGTTGGTAATGGATGTTAGTAATACAACGATTGCTTCTAAAGGTTTGAAATTTGATGATGTGGTTAGTGTAATCCTTAATGAGGAAATATGTAGGAAAATATCAAGAGAAGCATCATTTGGAAACGCTTTAACTATAGAAAGCAAGGGAAGATCTAAGGAGAGATCATCAAAGAGCAAGAAGAATGGGAGATCAAAGTCAAGACATGGCAGATCTAGATCTAGGTACAAAGATTTACTTTGTTGGAATTGTGGAAAGAGAGGACACGTAAAGGAGTGTTGGTCAAGGAAAACAAAGAGAATACATCAGACAAAGGTAAAGAGGAAAATGTTGCAAGTGAGGTAAAAAAAGATGCCCTTATTCTCTCCTTGGATAATAAATTAGAATCTTGGGTTTTAGATTTTGGAGCTTCTTTCCATGCTACCCCTAATAAGGGTTATTTCAGAAATTATGTTCAGGGTGATTTTGGAAAAGTTTATTTAGAAGATGATGAGTCATGCAATATTACTAGTAAAGGTGATGTTCATCTAAAGTTGCAGAATGGAAATCCATGGGTATTGAAGGATGTGAGGCATGTGCCAAGCCTCAAGAGAAATCTAATATCTGTAGGGCAACTAGGTGAATCTGGATGCGTGGTTACATTCATAGCCAACTCTTGGAAGGTTACCAAGGGATCTCTTGTTGTGGAAAGAGGTAAGAAGGTAGGAAATTTATATCTGTCTACTGTGTTGCACGATTCCTTTTCTATCTATCTATCTACTACAAATTCATATGCAACCATGTGGCATAATCGGCTAGGCCATATGAGTGAAAAAGAATGCAGATCTTAAAGGCTAAGGGTAAGTTATCAGATTTGAAATAGTTAGATCTTGAATTTTGTGAGCATTACATATTTGGAAAGCAAAAGAGAGTGAGATTTCTCAAGGTTGGGTCAATAAAGAAGGAGAAAAAATTGGAGCTTGTACACTCAGATGTGTGGGGACCAACTTCAAGTAGCTTCTATTGGAGGATCCCAATATTATGTGACTTTCATTGATGATTCCACAAGGAAGGTATGTATTTATTGTATTAAGCATAAATATGATTTTTTTGAAAATTTTAAAAGGTGGAAATCCCTTGTAGAAAATGAAACCAACTTAAAATTGAAGTGCCTTAGATCTGAAAATGGTGGTGAGTACCTGCAACAAGGATTTCAAGGATTATTGTTTAGAGAATGGAGTACATAGAGAAAGAATGGTTCTTAGAACTCTACAGGAGAATAGATTTGAGAAAGAATGAACAAAACAATCATGGAATGTGCTAGAAGTATGAGGATACATGTCGATTGCCTTTGAATTTTGGGAAGAAGCAGTGGATATAATAGTGTACTTGATCAACCGTGGACCTTCAACAACACTTGGATGATGGAATATCGAAGAAGCTTGGTCTGGAAAAGAGGTAGATTTTTATTTTCTTAGAGTTTTTGGCTCAGAAGCTTTTGTGCATGTTGATAGGGAAAATAGGAAGAAGTTGGATGCTAAATCTAAGAGATGTACTTTCATTGGTTATGGCTTTGGTGATTTGGATATCGATTTTGGGATTTAGAAGATTCTAAGATTGTTAGGAGTCATGATGTTGATTGGAATGAAAAAATAATGTATAGGGATCAAGTTTTGGTGCCTAAACATGAATCGAGTTGAGGATATTTTGAAGGAAAATAAACTTTAGACCTAAATCAGACATCCATAGACACCAACGTCGGTTTTATAAAAACCAATGTCAATTCTATAGAAACCAATATTGGTAAGGATAACTGACATCGGTAGACATGATCGGGTTCTAAACAGATAACAGTGGAGGCGGCATCGGTACTCCTCTCTAACCGATGTCGATAAGTGAACCGAAATCGATCGGCAAACAGGAACTACGGTCGATTACAAGTGACTAACATCGGTCAGCGACAGAGATTGACATGAATGTGTAACAAGCATAGAATGAGCCCTAGACACCACAAATTTAAGTGAGAAGGTCCCAAAGAGTAAGTAGACTTGCAGAGATATTTTCACTTTCCTTTTCTTATTTATTATTGGTGATAGTGGTGAACCGTAAAGCTCAAGAAGGAATGCATGTAGATACCCACGAGTAGTGGGAAAATGGCATGGATGAAAAGATGTACTCCTTAAAACAAAATAAGACACATGATTTGGTCAAGTTGTCAGTGAGGTAAGAAAGCAATGTAGAACAAATGGGTTTACATAATCAAGGAAATAGAGGGTGGACTGAAAAGGTACAAGGCGAGGCTTGTGGTAAAGGGATTTACACTAAAAGCAGGTATTGAATTTGATGAGATTTTTCTCCGTATTTAAGATGACTTCTATTTGTACTCTTATAAGTTTGGTTGAAAAAATATTTACATTTAGAATAACTTGATGTTAAGACGGATTTTCTTCATGGTGATTTGGAGGAAGATATTTATATGTTGTTGTTTCTTGGTTATGAAGCCAAGGGTAAGGATAAATTTGTTTGCAAATTGAAAAAGAACCTATATGGGCTCAAACAAACTCCAAGGAAATTATATTTGAGATTTGAACGATTTTATGCATGAGCATGGTTATATAAGATGTGAATTTGACCATTGTGTTTATTTTAAGAAGATTGAAAATGGGAGCTATGTTATTTTGTTACTGTATGTGGATGATATGATCATTGCAGGATCTAGTATGCAGGACATTGGTAAACTTAAAGAAAGGTTAGCTCACATATTTTCAATGAAGGATTTGGGAGCTAAAAAGAAAATATTGGCATGCAAATTCACCGAGACTGGAAAAACAAGAGGTTGTATTTGTCTTAGGAATCTAATATCAATAAGTTGTTGGAAAGGTTTAACAGGAAAAATTCAAAACATGTTAGTACACCTATGGCTATACACTTCAAATTAAGAAAATATCAACATCCTTCATCACACGAGGAGGTTGAGTACATGGCATGTGTTCCATATGATTCAGTAGTAGGAAGTCTTATGTATGCCATGATTTGTACTAGACTAGACATTGCATAGGCAGTGGGAGTTGTGAGTAGGTTTATGGCTAATCCAGGTAAATAAAATTGGAAATAAGTCCAATGGATTCTTAGGTATTTGAGAGGGACATCCGGCATGGAGTTATGATATGGAGGGTCATATACTTCTTTACGTGACTATGTTGATTAAGATATGGATGCAGATTTGGGTCACGGGAGGAGCACCAATGGATATGTTTTCATAGTAGGTGGAATGACAATTAATTGGATTTCAAGATTATAAATGGTTTCGGATTTTTCTACTATAAAGGCAGAGGAGAGTATGTTGCAATTACATATGCTATCAAGGAGATGATATGGATGAGTAGGTTAATGAAAGAGTTGGGTAAGGGGAAAGAGGATTGTAGATTATACAGTGAAAGTCAAAGCATGATCCACCTGGAAAAGAACTCAACATTTTATTCAAGAACGAAACACATTCAATTGAGGTATCACTTCATATGGCAAGTGTTGGAGGATGGGAAATTGAATTTTGAGAAAATCCATACAAATGAGAACCATGTGAATATTCTAACTAATTTGTTGGTAAATGAAAATTTGGAGCTTCACTCCTTACTGTTGGTCTTCAAGTTTGAGAATTGAAGAGGAAGAAAGGAGCCAAGGAAAAGGAACCAAAGATGGTGATGCACAATATAATGTTGAAATTAATCTCCCAGTGGGAGATTGTTGAGTGTGGTGTTTAATTGCTTCATAAGAATATTTCTTTTACATATTACTAGTTTTGTGATGGATCGACATCGGTAAAGGGAAACCAACATCGATCAAGAGGTAATTGAAATCGGTTAAGAAGTGACCAACATCGGTCATGTAAAACTAACATCGGTCACTTATGCGATGATGCT
The DNA here is from genome assembly GCA_018340775.1 of Taxus wallichiana var. yunnanensis. NCBI lineage: Eukaryota > Viridiplantae > Streptophyta > Pinopsida > Cupressales > Taxaceae > Taxus > Taxus wallichiana. The sequence continues at coordinate 616,334,697 of CM031243.1, forward strand.
TTGTTCTTTAATCAAGAATTAGAATAAATCTATTGCTTTAAAGATGATTTATTTATTGTAAAATCATAGTTAGTTTCCCAAAATATTTATATATGCATTTATGCATTGTATGAAGGCATGGAGAAGAAAATAACAATTGTTTTTCATGTTAGTTTTATTGGTGAGAAAGAAAGAGTAGCTGAGTGAGGGAAAAACATTGAACATCCTGTGAGTTGTTGGAAGTTAGAAAATCTTCATTATATTTCCTTGTAAAACATTGAATAATAATATTGACCGTTTCTTAGTGGACATAGCCACACCTTTGGGTGAACCACGTTAAATCTAGTGTTATCTTACTCTTGTTTATTTTATCTTCTAGTTTATTTCGCATTCATTTCTTGTATGTTTTATCTAATTATAGATTTGTGAAACACTGGTATATGGTTTAACCCTAACAATGTCATCAATAGAACCTATCCAATCGAATATGTATACCCAACCAATCGAGTAGAACTCCTAATGTAGTGTAGGCCAAAGTGGGAAGTGCCCTGCAAATAGTGAAAATCCTTTTAGTAGGTGCCAATGACTACTATGAGGAGAATGTGTGAATTGAGATACAAGCTCTATTGTAAATGAAATATCAGGGTGAGTATGGGTCAAGTACATGAGACTTCTAAGCAACTACTTATACAAAGTATGATCACAAAGTGGAGTAGTACATGTGGAAGTAAGAGTAACCCTAGAATGAAAAGGAGATGGACTTGGATTGCAATCAACCATATCAAAGCACCAAAGAAGATCATGGGTGTACTTTTTCTGAATCAAATGAATCCCTAAATTTGTCTGAGAAATCTGCAAACCAAGGAAATAATGCAATAACCCAATATATGTCATGTTAAACTATGTAGAAAGATCCCTCTAAATACTTTGAATGTGGGAAGAAGAGCTTTTAGTAAGTAACATATCATCAACATAAAAGACAAGTACCACAATATCCTCACCAACATGCTGGAGATACAATTGTATGATCAAAGTGGCAATGAACAAAACCAAAGTAGATAGACAAAAATAATCTATCTTCTCATACCAAGCCCGAGGGGCTTGAGAATAATCTGAACAAATCCAACAGAGTTGCTCCATGTATATTTCCTCTTGTAAATCTCCATGTAAGAAGACACTCTTCACGTCCATCCGGTATACGAGTCACCCCTATGATGCAACAATGTCAAGTACAAGGCATACACAATCCATCTTGCAATGGGTGTAAAATTCTTAGAGTAATCAACTCCTTCAATTTGTGAAAAACCCTTTATAACAAGACGAGCCTTATACTTATCAATGGACCCATCAACTACGTATTTGGTTTGGTATACCCACTTACACCTAACCATATTTCTACCTTTAGAAAGAGATACCAAATCCCAAGTACATGATTCTTTATCAAAGAATAACACTCAGCTGCAATTACATCATCCCACTCTTGTATCCCATGAACATGTGAAAAATCTGTGGATCCTCGAAATTATCCGACACAAAATCTAAAAACCGGTAGAATGTGCATGATGATGCCTAATGGGTGGAAGATCTTGTATGAAAGGTGTTGCCTCATAAATGTAGTAGGAGCCCACTTAGGCATAATGACAACATCAATGGGAATAGGATCCTCAATGAAATCTATAACCTCCTCAAAGAAAGGATCCTCAAGATGAGATGAAGAAGGAGGCATGGAAGAATATGAAGAATCATGAGGAGTGAAGCGCTCATCAAACTGAACATCTGTTTGAAAAAGAATGTCATTAGTATCAGGATCTAAAAGTCAATAAGCTCTCATGTCCTCACAATACCTTACAAAGATCAAGGGTTTACTCTTCTTATCCAAAGTTTTCCTTTTCTTCTTTGGCACAAAGGCCCAAGCATGGATATAAAGACTAAAAAAATGAGACATCCGGCTTAGTTTTGGACCAAACTTCCACTTTGGATTCAAATGCTCATGTGCTCTGTGGGGTGTGTGATTATGAATGTAGGTAGTACAATTATCTTCTTCTTCCCATTAGATAAGAGGTAAATCTTTAAAATTCATCATACAGTTAGCCATTTCCTTCAAAGTTTTATTCTTTGTTCTGCTAAGCCATTGTGTTGTGGAGTACGAGGAACAAAATGTTGGTGAATAATTCCTTGAGTTGCAAAAGAATCAGAAAATTCATTGCTAAAGTACTCCCCCATTACCAGAGACGAAGGTTCTTTATGTAACTAGAAGATTGCTTTTAGAGCTAAAGCCTTGAAGAATTTGAAATGTGAAAAAACATCAATTTTGTACTTGAGAAAATAAACCCAAGCACGCCTCAAGAAATTATCAATAAAGTTAAGTGCCTACTTATCTCCATTGAAAGAGGGAGTAGGAAAAACCATCAAGTCATTATGCACAAGTTCAAGTGGTGAAAAAGCTCTCTTAAACAAATTCTTAGGAAATGGATCTTAGTGTTTTTCCCTAATGCACAACCATGGAAAACTCCCTCAAGACAAGAAACTCTAGGAAGACCATCAACCATACCATGAGTGCTCAACTCCTTCAAATATATGTAATTGAGATGTCTAAATATTTCATGACAAAGCTTACTCTTTGAATCTACATGAGAAACCAATCATGTCCCTATAGAGGAAGTGTCATCAAAACCCTCAAAGTGATATAGTATAGAACTATGATCAACAATACCTTGAGCAACAAGTGAATGAGGATCCAAAAATTTTTGTACTTATGCTCCATGTGGTGTAAAAGTCACTATTTTTCCTTGACCAAAATGAAAAATTTGATATACAAAAACAAATTTGTGGTAATGTTAGGAACATATAGTGCATCTTGGATATTGCCACCATCAAGGTGTATATCACCTTTTCCCTCAACATAAATAAATGAAGAATCTCCAACCTCAATTTTTGAAGTAGAACTCAAACCTAGAGAAAAAAAGACTCCTTGGAAGAAGTAATGTGATGAGAAACACCAAAATCTATAACCCAACTGTCTGCAAATGGTGACTGAGATCTCCCAACAATATTATGTGTCTTTCCATAATGATTATAAGAAGGTGGAGTGGAGATAATTTTTTTATGTTTTTTGACTGCATCCTCTAAGGGTTTCATTCACTTATAACGCCTATGTTCTTAATGACCACTACCCCCACAAAAAGAGCATGAAAGTCTAGACTTATTCTTGGATTTAAAGACTCCTTGGGTTTAGAGTTGTTTTCTTTGGGTTTAAGAGCATTTTGAGATGGAGAAGGGGTGGATTTGGTTTTACTTTTTGGTTTTCCCTTTCCCTTAGAATTAGATGCAAATAATGCCTTTTGAGAGGTGGAAGACTCAAGGTTAGACAATTTGGATTCTTCCCTAGTAAGTCTTTCACAAAGTTTTCTAAGTTAGGCATTTTGAATGTATCACCTAAGACATCCATGCTAGAGAAAAGGTAGAAGCAAAAATTTGGAATTGTCCTCTCAACTTGGATGGAATCAAGTAAACACACTCTTTATCTATCTTATCTCTTCCACTCCCCTTCATTGTGTTAAAAAATGATTGAATTTAGTAAGATAGTCTATAATTATTATAAAATCTTCATGATTAAGAGAGGTGATCTCAATTTCAAGTTTCATGGCTCTCATATGATCCACCTTACCAAATAAATTCTCCAATTTCTCCCTTATTTTGAAAGGAGATTCACATTTTCCAAATGAAAAAAATAATATCACTTACATAAGTTCCTATCAAACCCATACACTCATCAAACTTGCATTGGTACTAAAATTTCTCATATTCTCTAGTGAACCTTTGGTTGTTGTGAAGATGTTAAAGCCCATAATCCTTTCTGTTTAAGTATTATTTCTATTTAATTATTGATTCCATTCTTGTTTCCATGTGTGGTAATTATGTGTTGTTAATGGATCAACATGATCTAATGCTGAAGTAGATAAAGATGCCATCCTCAAAAAATCACCAAAAGAAATGTAAGAACCAAACAATACAACAAGAGCCCCAGATTTTGGCACTTTATAATGAGTGTATGTTATAATATGGTAGTTTATAATTATAGTGAAATTCTTAACATAAATATTTCCAATGGAAAGAGCATGAAAACAAGCAATTTTTCAAAAACAACACTCAAAATCGAGTTACCGATCAAAAGATACAAGCTTTTCAATATTATGCTCTACTATTTATTTTAGTTGCCACTAAAACAAAATAAAATTATCTTTCCTTCACCACACAAATAAAATGAAAGGGGGCTGGAGTTAAACACCTACTAATAAGAATCATAAGCTTAAGCCCTCATATGACCATACCATATGACCAGGGGCTAAGGATTTCAATGTGTGTATGGGTTTTTTTAAATCCCAAATATATACATATACAAAAAAATGTTTGCAAAAAAACTTACATACGAATGTTAACAAAAATCTCCGCTGATACCATAAAAGGAACGATAACTAGATCGTACAAAACCAAGAACTCGAGATGCTAATTAAACACCATGATCAATATCATATATTATTATGGAACTCAATGAAATATAATGAGAATGGGCCTTGCTTATATAGGCAAGAATAACAATCTAAGAAGAACCGGTCAAGGTCATAGATCAAACCATAAATTAAGGAAAGAACTAGTCAAGACCTTAGATTTAGGAAAGAACTAGACATCAAGGATTTATTCAATACCATAGATCAAGGAAAGAACTAGTCAATACAATAGATCAAGGAAAGAACTATACCTAACAATTAGATAATATCCCCTAATATATAAATAAATAAAAAGAAATATCCACACATAAGTGGGTGAGGATAAATACAATAAAGGTAAATAAAGTACCTAGGTGAACATGATCTAAGGTAAACACCTAGTCTAATAGCGTTGTGATTATTTGTGTAGTGAACTATAAATAATAGTACCTATAAATAAAATATAGATATCTTATACTATACAATGAGATATATTTGAAAGTTAGGTGTTAGTAGGTTATACAATGAGGTAAGATGTCTAAATGATGGGATGGAAAAAATAAATATCTCATCGAACTTCTTTATTGACACATCTTTATTTACTTTAGGTACTTTGTGGTTGATCCTACTACACATGGACACATCTCTTCACATGCATGATGAAATAATGAGAACCACAAAAAAAAATGAGAAATATATAATTGAATATGGTGCTATGAATGGCATTTCTAAAGAATTGTAGGTTAATTTCTATGAAGGGACATCATAGTCACTACTCACAAAACTTTGCATGAATTTAAACTGAGTTGGAAACAATTAGAAGAATCAAGTATCAAAATTGTAAATTGATTTCTTTAAAAAGATAATGACAGAGCAATACGTTTTTCTAGAATGTGAACATATTATGGATATGTCTAAAAAACTTATAAATATTACTGGAATGTATAACCCCCTGAAAGAGCTAAGTCGTTAGTGAATTTTGATTTAACATGCAAAGATGGTTTGAAATTCCAGGTCTGAATTGTAGGTGGTTGGTTCACAATGTTTATAAATGTGTTGTAAAGAATTGTAAGCCAAGTGCTATAAAGAGACGTTAATGACCACTATCCAAAAGCTTACGTGGATTTGAAACTAAGTTGAAATAGTTAAAAACATCAAATAACGGAATGTTGTGAATTGGCCACAATGGAGCAAGGTATATCAATAACAAATATCTTAGAAAAGAATTACAAAACGATTGCTATAAAGTGACTTTATAGTTTTTATTCACAAGACTATGCGTGAATTTGAAAGCGAGCTTGCATGAATTTGGCGAGTTGACAAAAATTGGACCCCTCAAGCATCAAAATGCTATGAGCTTGCATGGATATTTACTATCTCCATGAAGAGGTGTGGTCTAATCGGTGGTGGAGTGGAGAGATCTGTGTGGATGCTTTCTCTAAAGTTGCCACAAATCGAGAGTTTCGCAATTTAAAATAATGAGTTTCAAGAGTTGGAATGCAATGAGTTGAGTCCCCTGGAATGTGATGGGATGATATGTCATTTAAAAAAAAGAAACCGTTGCAAATATGTGATTTTGATGCTATTTTACATCATGTAGATGAAATTAAGGCTGAAAACCCAAATGTTGCTCGCTACTTGTGTGAACATGCTCATTTGTTGGCATAAAATTTAGACTCTCTACCGGTGGAGGTAAAGGAGTACTTTCCTAGTTGGAGTGTAAGACTTAAAATGAAGAGAGTTGATGCAATGATTAAACTTGAGGTGAGATTGTGGGAGATCAAACAGAGAGGAGAGAGGTGGGTGTGGGGTGATGAACGGTGAGGAGGAGCTTATGAAGAGGAATTAGGTGTGGAGTAGTGTGGATCGAGAGTTACGTGGAGTTGGGAAGCAACTCGGTGTGGGTGGGAGATAGATCACAAAGAGAAGAACTATATGGAGGGGTTGGTTGGATGGGGTGATTGGGATAGCTTGGTATGGGCATGAGAGGTGATGAGAGAGCTTGGGATAGGATTAGTTGAGTTGGTGAGGTAGCTTGGCCGAGATGGCGAGCTAGGGGGATGAGTTGTGAGGAGATAGGTGGGGATGTGAAGTGGTAGGAGTGAATTTTTTTGTTTTGTTTTATTTTTTTTTAATTTATTTATTATTTTAGTTATTATCTATATAACAATATTTATTCAATAATGAAAATGAAACTTGATATTAAGCTTGTGCACCACCAAACAACAAATGTTGAAAACAACAAAGCTACCAAACAACAATTGTTGAAAAAAACAAAGCTACGTACGTTGAAGATGAAATCGGGACAATTATAAACAATAAAATGATAAGAATACCATCACTACAGAGAAGAATGTGAGAAGCAACACCTTTAAAAGATGAGTAAAAGAAATAAAAATGACCGAGCGTGTGTCCGGTCCCACCGGTGTGTTAGAAATGTTGGTGGAGTTTTCTTCTTCTTATTGACTTATTATGCTAGAAGTCAAAAATGCCAAACAACCTCGAATATTCAAGGGCTTAGTACCTTGGAGATGATGATGAATGATACATGCAAAAATTATATGATGAGCTCCTCATTGTAATCTCAGCAAACCTGTAACTCAAAGACACTAGAGAAAAATTGCTTAGATATTTTATGCGGGGCTACTCAACTGGAGCGAGACCAAGAAGTGTTCACTTCCTCGATGGTTGTCAACCCCCGTGTGATAAAGAAAAATGATAGAAATGCAAGATAAATGGATAACATGCAAGATGATGAACAAAGAAACCTGAAGATGTTGGTATGTAGATGAGCTACTGATCTGATCCAAACACAACATGCAACATGAACCAAGCTAAGTGAACCACCAAATCATGAGAAGGGTATTGTGGGGATTCCAGTGGCATTACAAGGACATTATGAGGATGTTATGACAAACAAGAGGCTAAAAACTTCAAAACAATATTTCCAAAATTTCCAACTTGTTTCAAGATTTTCCTATTTCAGAATTTCTTATTATTGAAAGAGGGAGAGAAAGGCCTATATTTATAAGTTGGAGAGGGGATTAACGAGGGATGTTAGGTAAACCTAGTTTGTAAAATTAACCTTGATTAAGAGGCATGATTTGAGTGAGAATAGATTTGATTTGATGGAGCGGGGCTCATGATTTGCATTATTAGGTAAAATAAAAAGGATGTGATATTGAGTGGGGAGCATGATTGAAAATGTTAGGTGTAATAGTGAATCCTATGTGGATTATTTTGTACTATTGAATATATAAATGGGATGTCAGATTTTGAATGCATTTGGGGTCTATAATTATTTAATTCATGGGTGGGGTTCATGAATTGAATAATTTTAGAGTATTGATTATTAGGTGAGGTGTTGGATTTGATTTGATTGAGTGGGGTTGATGACTTGGATGGTGGGTGTAATAGTGGATTTGATGTGGATGAGTGGGGTGATGTGACCTAATTGTAATAGTTTGGATATGATTATAACATAATGTGATTTAGGGATTTAAAAGGAGACTAATTGATTAATTAAATATGTAGGTTTGGCGGAAATGGGATTTTAATGGGTAAGTTTCTTTGGAGGAAAGAAATGCGGATGAAGGGAAGAAATGATACCAAAAGCGGTGCTCAATAAGTGCTGCTATTATTTCCTCTTTGCTACGAGCACTTTTCCCTTTCTATGGGAACTTTACCCTTTTCTACATGCACTTTTCCTTTTTTTATGGGCACTCTATAATAATTTATTGTGACTTAAGTCACCCTTATATGTTTCCTTTGGCCGTCGAGTTGAAAAAATGGGCCAAAGGTATTCAAGTGGGAAGGGGGTATTACATAGATAGGAATACAAAATGATGTATTGAATATGTCTCAAATCATATAGTACAACTTCAAAGGAACACCTAGATAATTATATTAAAAATTAGTAAAGTTTATAAAAAAATTGATTTTCAAAGTCTTCGATCTTCAAATACTTTTAATTTTCATACACATTTTTTTAGTCATCCTAACACAAACACCATATGATCTATTATAAAATATTTTTTTACAATAAAAGAATCCATAATAAGAAACTTATAATTCTTATTCATCACCATATTGCAAGAAAGTGGGTGCATAGATATAAAAAATTAATGAGTAGTTATTAACAATTTAGCAAAGACAATTCTTTTCTTCAATCAAGTGCATCATACAAAAATCATATTACATTTTTAATAATATTCACAACTAAACTATTAAAATAAAGTAGCCACCTTTCTATTTTAAGTCATTTATATAATTTTAAATTCTATTTTTTTAGTACACAATTATAACAGGAAAATAATATAATCTTAAATTGTAAAATGATATTGAATGAGTTATAGTCCAACAATACATATGATGGTGTAAAAGGTGTTGCCTAACCATCTATCAAGATTCCAACCCCAAGAGATACTAATATATTAGGGACGAGACTATGATTCTCCTAAATAATAAGGGATGTTGTTAAGATTCTCCTAATAAATAAGAGATAAAGCTAGGATTGTACGCCGAGTAAATTTGGCTTAATGGAGTCCCCTTAATCCTTAGCAATTAAGCCTAAGAGTAATGCACTCCTAATAATTCATCTACACAATTGAAAAAATATATTTGTTAAGATAACTTAAAATGATAATGAATTTTTAGAGTTTCAATAAATAAATTTGTTCGTTAAGCTAATTTAGAATGATAATGCTTATTTTTAGAGTTTAATTTTTAAAATAAAAAATGATAGAATTGCTAAATATTATTCAATCATTTTTATAGATTCGAAAGTTAACACGGGTCATGACAAATAATTGAAATTTAAAAATATAAAATGAAATACCACCACCTTTGAAATTAATCTAAGTCTTACAAGATATATATAATAATATTTATTTCATTGATAAAGACTAGGTTGCTCCTTAAGGAGAAAGTCTACGCCAAAAGGGTTTTTAGCATAGGTGTAGACACAAAATCACACACATATTTCTATTTTACTATGTCATCAGTATGTTGTTATATACATGAATCTGAAGTAAGAAATTTATTCATTGGTGACACCGTCTCTTGTCCATCCATGTTAATTGATTGGTTTCTATTTTGACTCTTTTCTACATCTCTTATTTATGTATCCACTTATGGTTAGGTCACATGGATCCCTGTCTATTTTTTGTTCACATTTTCCATTATTTCTCCCAAGACACTACGTCCTCCATGGACACTAACACCTAAGCGCTTATGTCCATTCTGGGCGCTTTTGTCTTGTTTATTATTTTGACACATTTTGAAATTTTTGGTCAGCATTTTCATTTTTCTTATCCTTAGCGGTGCTCATAGTCGTCCTTTTGTGTCACTAATGTCCAAATTCAAACAAGAGATTCATAAATATACATAACATACATACTATTATTATGGATGACAATTCAAAGGGGATATCACATCTACATACTATCACTGCTTTATCGAAGGGATTATATTTTAAGTTGCATACAATGCATAAGAAGGAATTACTGAATTCCATATCAAACATTTACATCAAAGATAGTTATAACATACTATCTTGGTGTCATCAATCGATGAAAGGGAAAACCAAGGACACTATTTCACACACAATCACACAAAACTACATGGAGTCTCGATATGTAGTGCAATGATCGATACTAAGTTCACTCATCAGGTGACCTTCGAGATCGAGTCTAACTTCACATATTACATATTTTATTCATATCTAATGTGTTTGTGAGATTGTGTAGATAGCCAGGGTTTGTATTGCAGATTATAGTTGAGATTGAAACCCTAAAAATGAAGTTGGAGTGACAAAGTAGATAATGGAGTGAAGACCCTCAGACCTAGAAAAGTAACAAATTTTGAATATTCATAAAACACTAGCACCCAAAACATACACTAAAGCCTAACCACTTGCGTCCTTCCATGGGAGATCATGTCCTACACATTTCATAGTTTCAAAACTCTTTGTTAGCCACTATGAAATCATTTTTGGTCAAATCCAATAGATACACAAAGTGCCACCGCCTCAGATTACACAAGAACCAAGTCATCTATCTCTCTCATTTGCTTAGATTTTTACATTGTTGAGTACTTAACACCTATATATTGTTGTATATTATCATTTGTATATCCCTTGTTACATTAGTTACTCTAAAATTAGATTTAATTCCATTTATATTAAATGATTTAGTGAACCTTGTCAAATCCGAGGTGATTTGACAAAGAAATGTTATAAATTAAATAAACATTCATCAAACATCTAAATACACATAATAAACATAAAATTACACAGGACACCAAATTAACGTAGAAAACCCCAATGGGGTATAAAACCATGAATGAAGAATTTTCCATTCACGAGAAACATATTTTACAGTCCAATAACTCCTTCCCTCACTTCTCTCCCTAAATTTATCCACATCAAAATTAATTCACTCGAATATGACCCACAACCATATTTAAATAACCCTAAGGGTTATGAACATTAAGTGACATGGTATACCCCAGTTTAAATAAATTGATTTAATTAAAAACTATTTAACCATAAACTCATAATTTATATTGAATAATTAAGAATATAAATATTCTAAATTATTTAATTATAAACTAAGGTTTATACTAACACTTAATATTATGTTCTAACACTCCCCCTTAACAAGTGGAGAAACATATGCCAATAATACCTATTTTTACAAAAGAATTTACAAATCCATAAACCATTAGTGAAGGTTTACGCTAGCATATCAATTTTTAAAGATTTATAACACCTTCATCATGATCAACTTACTTTTTGATACAAAAGGATTTGGAATCCATAAATCGAAGTTATGATTTAGGCTAAACATAATTTGTAAGACTACATCTCATGACTTCTCATGGAAAAATCTCAAACCACATCTTTAGGAGCCTTTAATAACATAAGGACCTCCTTTACAAATAAATGCAACACATTGTTTTGTACATAGTAAACTTAGATTAATAAGTTTACAAAGATCATAAATATATTTTTACAGTGCTTTATAATGGAGCATAAGTATAGAGGAGGATTCATTAACGGATCAACCATTAGGTGATGAATTTTCCATGCACACTCCCCCTCAATGGAAACTTTGAAAGGCCAAGCATTGCACAAAACTTGTAATATTTTACAACACATAATGGCTCGTAAACATAACTACAACTTGATCTTCAGACAAGAAGTACTGGAGATATATATCACCACAGAGGATCTTCTCTCAAATAAGGAGCATATGAACAACTATATTCTTCGTTCTCTGATGTTGAAATTGATTCATTACCAAGAGCAATACAACTCTGACCATCACATAGAAGATGAATACTTCCTTTAACTTCCATGTGTATCTGTTCCAACAACCACTTCAACCACATGACTTCTTTCACTTCTTCCATTGCACTTCTACACTTTGCCTTAGTAGAAGAAATGAAGAATTTTGGTTATTTTTATTGCTTTAAGTAATGAAAAATGTATGAATTTTTTTGAAAAAAAGTCGGATGCATATTTTATATCCAACACAACATCAGCATGGTTAGATTCATAATATCCATATAGACATCATAATAAGCATAATATAAATCATTATTGATTTCATTTGTAACCAAGTGTACAAAATTCAAAACTAGTTGTATAATAACTAACATAACAATATGCTTAACAACTAACCATGTTAAAATATGTTGAAAATTTTCAACATATTACTCTTGTAAAATATATATTAGATGTAATCAATATTGGACGTTTCCAATACGAGATGCGGGGCACCCCCAAGAGTCATTTGATATGCATATAATAATATTTTAGTAATCACATACTAAGAAATTTTAGAAATGTTTTATCAAAAACATATATATCTTCATTATCTTATTTTAAGCCTTTAAAAATGAGATAAGACTTGATAGATAACATATATGAATAAATAGTCAAATCATACAAGAAAAATCATAACATTCAATGAAAACATGATCCATTAACTGTGGACACATCTCATGGATTTATGTGAAGTTTTCTTCAAAGAATGACTGAGGAAGGGTTTTTGGTGATAACTTACCATGTAATCACCCTTTACACATTTCATAGGTTTTAAGCCATGTCTTACATGATCCTAAATATACAATCTCAGTATTACGAAACCAAAAAGGAAAAAAAGGTTTTATATTTGAAATAAACTATTAGAAAAAGAAATGAAACAAAATATCAAAACACATAAAATTCATTTTGTGTGTTTTCAATTATAGTTACTTCTAGTTCATTTTCAATAAACCATCTGAGTTAACTATGAAATAAAACTTAAATTTAGTACAATATATTCAAATAAACATATAATTTTCATTTAGAGGTGATAGATGTAGTTTATAGAATTACTACATTAGCTCTATGATTATTCTCTTCATTTTCATCTTGATTTTGATTTGATTTATTCCATTTTTTATTTTTGAAATTTGACTTTTTTTTCGATTTACAATCTTCTTTCTTATGGCCAAATTTCCCACAGTTATGACATTTACCATCAAAAATAACTTTTAAGTTTCCTAGTTTCTTGTCTTTACTAGGAGGTTTAAAAGTTGATTTTTGATTCTTGTTGAACCTAAAGGTTTATTGGTGGTGCAAATTAACTTGCAACAATTAATATGTTGTTCATTAATCTACAATCATTTAATTATCAGACCTAGGGATGTAAACTTTCAATATTTCTAGTGTTGTATGCACAATTACAGATGTTTGAGGAGTGTAAAGGTAAATTATTGTCACTACAATTAGGAAATAAAAATACTAGAAATGAACTAAACTATGACTAAAAGTAAATACTATGGCTATGGAAAAACATGTAAAAATAGAATACAGATAAAGAAGTAAACTTCTACAATTCTAATCATGCAATGAATTAAAAACAAACAAAAGGGGAGGATTAGTAAACCGCAACCGAGCCCCGCCTTGGGTGCTAATCCCTCTAAGGCCCGTGTCTACAACAATTTACCGAACTCAGATTCTTATTTCATCATCATGAATATTATAAATGGAAGAATGCAAAAAACTCTATATCTATCGCTTGATTTTTCTAATCTATCAATCTATTATATTTTTACAACATTAATATCCCCTCTTTATATCCTTCATTACAACAGAGGCATGAAGAGATAGATTCATACTAGGAGTTATAGTTGGATTTAGTAAAAGATCCTAACCAAGAAATCCAAATATTTGCATGCAACAAAATTGTTTAGGAGATGTTCTAATACAATCACATAAATTAACTAATTGATCGATTGAACAACTAATTATTAAATTATAAATTAAATCAACTAGTTCCTTGTTTGAGTTACAACGCATAATCAGGTGATGACATTGAATCTTCTTCTTGTTCACATAACTACTTCTTTATCAACATGTGCAAGCTCAGGAAAAGTTTCCATGTTGTTCAAGCTCCTCAAAATCATGGCTTTATATATGCATGCGACCTCCGTGGTTGCAGACGCTTGGTTGTGGATGGGTCCCTTTTCTTTGCATATCAATTGTTGCGGATGACCTCTACCTTTGTGAATGAGTTTCTTTGGTTGCATGTTAGTGGATACACATAACAAATCTTTGGAAATCAAGGCTGACATTTATTCAAAGCACTATTTAACATCACATTGCATCTAGAAGAATAAATGCATACCCATAATCCACAAAATAAAGTAAACTTAGTAATAATCATATTAACTAATATATGTGCCATAAGTTCAAGATATAGTGGAAATGTTCAGCAGTATAACCAGAAAATACAAGTTCATGGGTACATATGGATTAAACAAAATACAAGAGATGAGGTGTTTAAACAAAAATAAAATGACTCATCACTTACTTTTTGAATTTTGAGTGAGAAAGTGCACGAGTGGCATTCTCTTTTGAATTACATAAGGAATGGCCAAGTTAGTTATTATGTGGCTTGACTTGGTAGCAAGTTTTGTAGCTCGATTGATTCAAAAGAGAGGGGGTTAAATAAATATTCCTACAACTAGCCACCTAATCCCCAACCACCCGAGCAGAACAACTATTGACTAATTAAATTAAATAATTAATCACATGCTTTGGTACCATATCAAATCCGAGGTGATTTAAAAATAAACATTATAAATTAAATAAACATTTATCAAACATTTAAATACAAATAATAAACATAAAAGTACATAGGATACCAAATTAACATGGAAAACCCCAATGGGGTAAAAAACCATGGATGAAGAATTTTCCATTAGTAAGAAACAAATTTTATAGTCTAGTAACTTCTTCCCTCACTTCTCTCCCTAAATTTACCCACAGTGAATTAATTCACCCGAATATGGCCCACGACCATATTTAAATAACTCAAGGGTTATGAACATTAAGTGATGGGGTATACCCTGGTTTAAATAAATTGATTTAATTAAAAACCAATTAACCATAAACTCATAGTTTATATTAAATAATTAAGAATATAAATATTTTGAATTATTTAATTATAAACTAAGGTTTATACTAACACTTAATATTATGTTCTAACAAACTCTACTCCTATTCGAACTTCTTTCCTTGAGATCCCAAACCCTCGTGGATAAAAAAAGGTACCCACCTTCAAAGAATGATATGACCTATATGTGCATGTAACCAATATTTTCAAATGTGCATGGAGTCAAGTATACACTTTGAAACTTTTGAAATCAATCTTCCTTTTACCCTAAAACAAAAAAAGGAGCCAAAACTTGCGCATCCAATGCAATTATTCAAATTATCACCTTAAGGATTAGGAAAGGGCACTCAATCAATGATCACTTACACAACAAAAAGGAGGGACCTCTAATACCAACAAAAAAAGAAGGAAACATCAATTTTTTTTGGAAATTATACATGATATAACTAAAAGCATGTAGAATATGCTTAAGCACTTATTTTCCAAAAATTGAACCTAAAATACTCCTAATTTAAACAAAGAGAAAGGAAAGATAAACAAAACCACATACTAGTTGGAAGAAGTAACTTCCTATTATTACTTTGAAATGTGTCATGTAGAGAGTGGTGTGGAATCTCTCCTTTCAATTGAAAAATGGAAACACTATTAGGATGTGGGTTATTTGTATATTGAAGTGAGTCTTAAGAGAGGTTGGTTCCCTTAGTGTAACACATAAGACTATTTATACTCTAAGAATACTCTACTCATTAGATCCACAAGGAAAAGGGAGAATGAAATAAGGGGAAAATTGAAAAGATGGTGATACACCAAAACATTTGAGGATATTTAGACTTGTTTGTACCACACATATAAACCACGGGAGTTGTACAAACCATACACAACCTACTGAATAGATATGTCAATAAAAAAGTGTTTCACATAAGGGTTTGAAGATTGTGAAATAATATAAAAGGGAAACGAAAGGATTTAGAAGGAAATTTGGTGAATTCCACAACAATATCCTACACAAAACATGGTTAAACACAATCTATGACCTGTAAATTGACATTAAACTACACAAATGCATGTAGATTAAACCAAAAATCAAGGATAAAACAATTATCATGAGATAAAATCAGCTTTGATTAACTAAAATTAACTAATATGGGGGAATGTAATAATACTTAATATAATCTATGAGGAATGTTAAATTTGTAAATAAATCCACTAAAGTAATATGAAGTGACAAAAAAATTATTTAAATGATTAAACTAATAGAGATAAAATGCTAATGTGCAAAAGGAAGGTAAGGAATGAAATCAACTTATTATGGATGATCATGTCCCAAGGTGTCGCAGTCCGACAGGAAAATACAAAAGCTAGAACGACTACATAGAGGTCCCGAAAAGCATGGATCTCGGAAGATCCGAGTAGATTGGAGCACCCGGGAGGGTATTGGGGTGCCTTGAGGTGCCATGATGTGGCATAATAGGTTCCCTGGTCTCGAAAATCTCCGAACTTGGTTCTCTATGGGTCAAAAGATACTTGTAACCTTTTTGCATGTCATACTAGATTCGCCGAATCACTTTGAATGTACAAAATATAGCAAGATGAAGTTGAATACCCTCCCCTATGAAGTGCGTGTTGATGCATATCTTCTATCCTTGATGCATGGAAGTATGTGGATGTAAGTGATGTAATGGATGTAACTCTAGATAGAGTGATAGTAGTAAGTGATGCTAGGACCCTCATTATGGTCTCATAAATTTATATTTATAGGGTTCTCTTGCTCTAATTTTGTAAGTAACCACTGACATGGCCGTCTTAGGAAAAAGATAAGGATTAAAAACTAGAATGATGGGAAAGTACATGTTTGGGCACCCGATTTAGGCTAAAATGATGGGGAAGTTCCGAAATAGTTGGGTATGTATGTAAAAATGTGTGGGAATGATGAAATAAAAAGTAAAACAAGATGTCCAAAAGGTGGGATTAATTAGTAATTTCTTCACTTAAGAACCTTCTAAATAGTAGTATGAGATTGGGCTAAATAATGCCTAAAGTACATGATTTTGTGACTACATTTTTCCCCACTTTATGTTGGTGAGAGGAAAGCTCAGTAACATAAAGTAGATAGAGATGCGTACCTTGATATCCATGTAGAGTGTAGTAGAAAACATGTCGAAGGACTAGACAAAAATGTGGAATGATAAAAAGATGGAGGAGCATGGAAACTATAGATGAAAAATGCGCATAGAAAAAGTGATGAGAGTGAACCTAGGTGTTGGGGTTAACACACGGTTGTCTGCAGACAATATATCAAATCTAAGCATACATGCAAATAAAAGCCTATATTCTACCAGAAGAAATATACAAAACAAGAGACATAAATCAACACCCATTTAACGTGGTTCACCCAAAGGTGGGCTACATCCACCAAGAAACAAGCCAATATATTATCCAAAGCTTTGATAAGATATACAATGAAGATTTACAATCTTCCACACCTCTCAGATGTTTAGTAATTTCTTCCTTCAAGCTTTTGTTCTACCATTAAGAATTATCTCTTACCAACCTTTTTCAAGTTCTTTCTAATTCTTGTTTATCATTACTTCTAAACCCTAGATTTTGTGCTTATATAGTCATTTATAGACTTAGGGCACTTAGCCATGCAATTATAATCAATAAATCTATTTTAATGCTAAAAATAGATATAATTCTTGAGAGTTAATTAAAACAGTCACACTTGTAACCGACATCGGTTACGCCTAACCATCATTGGTTCTACTTTCCCTTGACCGATGTCGGTCTTCCCTGACCAATGCCGGTCTTCCCTTAACCGATGCCGGTTATTGTGTTTTCCAACAAGTTCCAATTGCATGCTAAAATGAAGTAATTGATCTCCACAACTCAACACTAGGAAAATACGTGTGTAGATAATGCAAAGTGTGTAATGTTAAAAAATGAAGTAATTGAGCTCCACAAGCTCCAATTTCTACTCTTCTTAGTTTCCCCAACTTTGAGAAATCTCACTCTTTTTTTTCCAAACATACAATGCTCACATAAATCAAGATCTAAATCTTTCAAATATGATAACTTACCCTTAGCATTTAAGATCTGCATTCCATTTTGACTCATATGACCCAATCGATTATGCCACATGCATGCATCTTAATGAAGTAGATAATGCAGAAAAGGAATTAGTAATACTGAGATAGATAAATATAACATTCCTACCTTTTTACCTCTTGCCACAATAAAAGAACCCTTGGTGACTTTCCAAGAGTCTCTCGTAAAAGTAACCATGCAACCAAATTCACCTAGTTTCCCTGCAGAAATAAGATTCCTTCCGAGGTTTGGCACATGTCTCACATCTTTCAATACCCATGTATTTCCATTCTGTAATTTTAGATGAACTTCCCCTTTACCAATAATACTACAAGGTTCATCATCACCCAAATAAACATGCCCAAAAATTTCCTGGACATAATTTTGAAATAACCCTTTTTAGGGGTTGCATGGAAAGAAGCTCCTGAATCCAAAACCCATGATTCAATTCTATTGTCCAAAGAAAGAATAAGAGTATCTTGCATTACCTCTGATGAAGCAAGATTCACCTCTTTACCTTTTTCTAGTTGTTGATTCTCTTTATCCTTTGACCAACAATATTTTTTTGCATGTCCTTTCTTTCCACATTTCCAACAAGTAATTCCCTTACTACGGATTTAGATATGCTTTCCTTGACTTTGATTTCCCATTACTCTTACTCTTGGATCTCTCCTTCTTCTTGCCCCTACTTTCTACATTCAAAGAATTTCCAGATGATGTTTCCTCTGTACTCTTCCTGTGAATTTCTTCATTTAAGATTATACTAACCACATCATCAAATTCAAAATATTATTAGTAGATGTTGTATTACTAACAACCATTACCAAGTTGTCCCAACTATCAGGAAAAGAACATAAGAATAAAAGTGCTTTTACTTCATCATCAAATGGTATAACAACCGATTTTAACTGATTTACAATAGATCAGAAATCATTCAAATGACTAGAGGTAGATTCACCTTCATGCATCTTAGAACTAAATAGTTTCTTCATCAAATAAAATTTATTTGAAGCACTAGGTTTTTCATATAAATTAGCAAGAGATTTCATTAAGTCTACCGTAGAAGCTACTTCTGTAATATTGGAAGCCACGAGATGCTGCCAGGCTCAATCTTATAGATCCCAAAGCCTTTCTGTCAAGAATATTCCATTATTCATCAGTCATCTTCGTAGGTCTAGAATTCTCATCCAATGGTAAGTACAAATCTCTTTGATACGAGATAATCCTCTCAATTGATAATCTTCCAAATTTCCCTACCTTGTATTTATTATCTTACGCCATTGCTATAGCTCTCACTCAATTAGAAAACTCTTTGTGAGTAAATCTATCAACACACAAAACCTCAAACAAAGCTCGATACAATTTTTGGGGTTAACACACCTGTTGTATAGACAATATATCAGATCTAAGCATACATGCAAATAAAAGTGAATATTCTACCAAAAGAAATATATAAAACAAGAGACATAAATCAACACCAAATTTAACGTGGTTCACCCAGTGTGGGCTACGTCCACCAAGAAACAAGCCAATCTATTATCCAAAGCTTTGACAAGATATACAATGAAGATTTACAATCTTCCACACCTCTTAGATGTTTAGTACTTTCTTCCTTCAAGCTTTTTCTCTACCACCAAGAATTCTCTCTCACCAACCTTTTTCAAGTTCTTTCTAATTCTTGTTTATCATTACTTCTAAACCCTAGATTTTGTGCTTATATAGTTGTTTATAAACTTAGGGCACTTAGCCATGTAATTACAATCAATAAATCTATTTTAATGCTAAAAATAGATATAATTCCCGAGAGTTAATTAAAAATTCATCACACAAGTAACCGACACTAGTTTTTCCTAACTATTGTTGGTTCTACTTGCCCTTGACCGATGTCGGTCTTCCTAACCGATGCCGGTCTACCCTTAACCGATGTCGGTTACTGTGTTTTCCAACAAGTTCCAATTACATGCTAAAATGAAGTAATTGAGCTCATGACTCAACAGGTTCATTTTAAGAGACCTCAGGAAAGTGGAGGTGGAGAATACACGCGAATGTTTCATGAGAAGGTGAATTTTTGGGGTTGTATGAAATTTTTGCTGATTATCAAGTTCATGACAGAAAGGCTGCAGAGACACGGCAGGAGATTTTCTTTGCGCGTTAAAAAAATGTGACGCATGTCACTAAAACGTCACTGCATTTTTTTACGCGCGTGAAATCTCGATCGTGCATCCGCTAAAGCCTCCGACTCGCTTTCTCATACAAAAATCTCCGTGTCGCGCATCAACAAACTCTTTGTCAAATGCGTGTGTAATGTTCCTCTGTCGTCATCTGTTGTAGCTCCTTGTCACGCGTCGAAAAATGCGGTGGTCAATGTGCCATTAGTGGCGTCATTAAGGTCGTTGACGCTTGCGTCACTAAATCTGTCCGCTGACGCGTGTCACTTGACGCACGTACACATTTTTGACTTACGGCGGCAAATATCCTATCGTTGCGTCTCGCAACCTCTGCTCTCTTCTTGCTCATGAAAAAAACTCCAGTAGTCAACAAAATCTTTGTCATGCATCTACTATGCGTCAATATCTACATATCTCCTTATGTCTCGCAAACCCTCCTTGTCGCGCGTCGATAAC
Source organism: Taxus wallichiana var. yunnanensis (assembly GCA_018340775.1). Taxonomy (NCBI): domain Eukaryota; kingdom Viridiplantae; phylum Streptophyta; class Pinopsida; order Cupressales; family Taxaceae; genus Taxus; species Taxus wallichiana. Next base: position 616,355,319 of record CM031243.1, read on the forward strand.
TTACCCCCTCATGCGCGTATAATAATCGGGATATATCATATTGTTGAAAAATGTGAAGTGAAGTGTTCTACGTGGTGAATAATCTAGGTTTATATAGGAGATATTTTTCAAGGGTAGGCGGCCGACCTAATACAAAAATTAAAGTGTAATTTTTAGGCGAAAAGGTCAGCACTGTATGAAAAAATTCGCCTTTTCAAAATTTTCAAAAATGGAATATTTGCCATATTAGAATATTCGCCACTAAATTTTTCCTGAACTCAACACTAGGAAAAATATGTGTGTAGATATTGCAATGTGTAGTGTGTAGTGTGTAATGTTCCTACATGGTTAGTAAGGTATGTGCCATCACGGAATGTTGTTGTTGTTGTTGTTTCCCCAATTTGACTGCTTGTTTCGCATACGGTCGGACATGCAAGGAGAAAATGATCAAGTAGTCAAATATTTATGTATGTAAAAATGCCACGTAAAATACACGTGTAAAATACACAAATGTAAAACACATGAAATGAAAAGTGTAAATGGAGCATTTACACTGATCCATGTCAAGAGAAAGGGTGTAGAAGGATATCCTGTATTGATGTGATGTTTTTCGGTGATCTCACGCCACCACTGGTGAAGAAGTATAGGGAGGAAATGCTTTGTGCCCTCTAACCTTTGGATCGCTTATGCTGAAATGTGTGTAAATTTATCTCTATATTGTCTACGGTTTTTGGGTGATCCAATGCCACTATCTGAAGTAGTGTAGAGAGGCACACCCACTATAAAATCCAAGCATGTAACTTCTTCCCATAAATGATAAGGACACCATGTCCTGTAAAATCTATGTGTATGGGGTTCGTAGGTGAGTCCGAATCCACTCACTATATGTAAACCCATAATGCCAAGGGTGGAAAGTGCACTATACTGAACTAGTGTAAATACGTTGTGTTAGTATGTAAACCCTCAATGATGCCCCCTCTTTGGGGCGCATGCAACATCATTGATAGGAGAATGTGGCCCCAAAAGAGGACCTACCACACTCTGAACTCTGTAACTCTGCCCTGTAGGGGAAGGGGCTGCACGCTTGGTAGAAACCAAGGTGCACACAAACAAGGATGGCTAGCCAAAATAAGTGTTAGTCCGAAAACACATGCATGTAATAAGAAAAGTGTAAAAGACATAGACAATGTAAGAAACTACCAAACACAATAGTGTAAACATGTAAGAAACAAGTAAGTCGCACACAAAGTGGGTTGTAAACATAGGACATCACTCACGATGTTGCAAGACACACAAGGACATCATGGCCACAAACAATAAACAAGTGTGTACACAAACATAGGGAAAATCCCACATACAATGGAAAATAATAACATACAAGTAGAGATAAACAAAAAGTAGTCATGGAAACATGTAATCCTACAAAACAAGTGTTGCACATGGAACTCTTGTTAACATTTAAAAGAAATAACCAATATGTCAAAGCGTGTATGATCAAATAATGTAATATGTTAAGTAAAAAATGAAACAATAACACCTATATGAGATGAATGTGGATGCCCCTAGCCACAAGTGTAGGAACGGTAGAAGGAAAGCATCCATATCATGTGTAAGAGTCCTATATTTGTGATCACACTAAACACAGCTAGGAATGCGAGATGTGTGGATGGTATAGATAATGACATATAAGAAATCAATCTAGCATGCGTAGTAAAGTGATCATGTAAAACACTAGAAAACAAGAGTAAATGCCACCAAGACAATGCGGTATGTTATGGGTGAATGGAAAGTAATGTAAGATGGAATGATAGGAGAAATGTGCCTCTCGAGTGAATGGAAGTGTATGTAATGAAGTTCATTTTGTTTTCCCCCTTAACAGACCATAATGAATTGTAAACGGGTTTTGAATGCGGTGTGTGTCATTAATCCATTTCCAACCCCTTTACCGAAGAGATCCACGGAAGGAGTAGTAGCCAAGTGCGAGATCTATTATTTCACGAGATGGATTATGAGGATATCATCATGTTAGAATTGAAAAGGACCAATAAAATACAACCTTCACCACTAAATGGGGAAGTTTTTCCTAGATAGTAACGCCTTTCGGAATGAAGAACGCATCTGTTACATTTTCACACATTGTGGTTCTGCATTTTAGAACTTCATACATAAATTTATACAAGTATACCTGGATGACTAGATAATATATGGATTAGTGAGCCACCATTGTGACAATATGAGGTTGATGTTTGAGATATGTCGGTAGTTGAGTATATCTCTCAACATTAAGAAATGTGTTTTTTCTACTCCATTTTCCACCCTATTGGGACATATCATATGTAAATAAGGATTTTTGGTGGATCCTGTCAAAGTTTTCATTATTATGGGATTGGGGGAGCCTACCAGTTAGAGTGTGGTGCGTGGATTCCTTGGGCATACAGTGTATTAAAATAAATTTATTAAGGGGTATGCCAATATTACCATGTCATTGAAAAAGTTTCTTAAGCACAAAAGTACATTTCATTGGGGAGAAGTGCAATAGATGACATTTGACACATTGAATAATAGGCTTATCACCATGCCCATATTACGCTTTCCCTCTTAGGATAAGTCATTCCATGTACATGTTGATGCTTTAGGGATTGTAATTGGAGAAATATTAGCATAACCGAGAGAGGGAATTATTGACCATCCCTTGTGCTTTGCTAGTAGGAAGCTAACCCGTAAAGAACAAAATTATACTACCACAAAGTATGAGGCATTATCGATGATCTATGCGCTACACAAATTCAGGAAGTATTTGCTAGTAACACCTTTTATCTTTTACACAGACCACATGATATTAAATTACTTGGTGAACAAGCCCATCTTGCAAGGGCACATATGTAGGTGGGTCCTATTGTTTTAGGATTTTGAGTTTATAGTTTTTGTAAAATCGGGTAAGAGTAATTTTGGGCCTAACCATTTATTAACGATTGACTCGGGATAGGATGCACAGAGAATTGAGGATAAAATTCAAGATGTACAACTGTTCATATTACATTTTGTGCCCTCTGACTTGGAAGATATTGATGTGTTTCTCAAAACAAGTGTGGCATTGGAGGGAATGAAGACTTTGGAAAGGAAATAGTTAGTCATATGCATCTTTCCTACATTTTTATTAGTGGAGACTTATGCAAGCTAGGCTACGATGAGGTTTTGCATCGGTGCATGCTTGAGTATGAGCGCATTATAATCATGGAAGATGTTCATGGTGAAATTTTAGGGGAAACTATGTAGAAAATATAACCATGCACAAGATCCTTCTTGTAGGCTTTTGGTGGGAAATAGTTTACAAATATTGTATCAAGTATTGTAACTCTTGTGACCACTGCCAACACCTTCGTAAACCAGGGAAAAGAGATGAAATGCATTTGAGGCCGATAGCTAGCATTGAACCATTTGAGAAGTGGGTGGTTGACTTTGTAGGCCCTATTTTTCTAGTTGTGTGAAGGATCGGTTCACTTTAGATCATTACATGCCTAGATTACCTTACAAGGTGGGAAGAAGTGGCACCTACAAGGGATTGTACAATGAAACAACAACTAGGTTCTAGTGGGAAAATATAATCAGCGGTATGGATGCACACTAATCTTAAAAAGTGACAGGGTACTCATTTCTTAAATGATACAATTATAATTTTATCGTCAGAATTCATGGTGGCCCATCACAAGACTATCACTTATCACCCACAAGCTAATGGTACTACTGATGTTTTTAACAAAATTTTAATCACACGTTGAACAAGATTTGTGATGTGGGAAGAAAGGATTGGGATGACAAAGTTTCTGGTGTGTTATGGTCATATTAGAATACTTATAAGAGATTGAACAAGGCCACAACTTTTCAATTAGTGTTTGGTGCGAAGTTGTGTTCCCTATTAAATTCATGTTACCATTGTTGTTTATAGACACGTAGAAGATTCAGATGATGAACAAGCACTTGAGGAGAGGATTGACAAGTTGATGTAGTTAGATGAGAGGTAGGATATTTCTCATTGGAGTCATAAAATATAAAATTCAGAAGGCATGGTAAGGCATGACATGATAGACACATAAAAACAAGTAGTTTGAGGTTGGGTAGATGGTTATCTTGTATGATTCCAATTTTTTGTGCCATCTTGGGAAATTCAAAGTCCATTGGTTGGGCCCATACATTATATCCTATATACTTGATTCAGGTGCTTGTCAATTCAAGTGTTGGATGGAACATGGTTTCGGTGCCATTTCAATGGGAGTTAATGGGAGTTGGTGAAGCCATACTATAAATAAGTCTTGTTTGTGTTTGTAAATAAGACAATATTACTAGTTAGCATAGGATTTATTTTCATGGAGTTTCTTGTTGTCTTGTGTTTCCTTTCTTGTTGTCTTGTTTCATGCGCATTTGTGCATTGGTAGCCACTTATTATTTTAAAAACAAATTCTATGCGTAGAGGATTGCACATCCATTTTTGTGTGGGGTGGATGATCCGGAAAGTGTTATAAGCTATGGTTATTGATGGCCCAAAAATAAAAACACGTGGATTGGAAGATCATGTGTAGATGAGGTGAACATGAGGGAAGGATGTTGTCAAAAGGATTTATAAAACCACATATAATAAAGAAAAGTGAAGGAACTGTTGGTACCCAAATTTGTTCTCCTTTTCAGTCTTGAGAAGCATCAGAGATATGGACATGAAGCTTAAAGATAGATAGATCATGATGTATGTCATTTTGTAGCCAGGGATGTGATCTAACTGGCACTCAGATTTGTGGAGAGATGGATAGCACTCAAATAGGACTTGATCTTGTCCTAATTGTTTTAGGTTGTGCCTTTCAACCAAGGTAAGAGGACCTATTTTGTAACCCTCAAATGGTGAAGGAGATGAATATATCCCTCAATTTGTGTAAATAGTATGAAGGGGCCTTGGGAAAATATGATCAACACTCCAAATCTGACTTTCACAAGTTGTCACTTCCAGATTATGGAGATAATTTCAATGCAAGGCAAGGGTTATTGAAGACATTTTGAAATCTGATTTGTTCTGCATACTTTAGCAAATGGATTTTGATCTTCTGTGGGTATATAGGTCAAAACAGGGGTAGTATGGGGTAAGATTAGTTGTTTAGAATGATTTTGGTGGGATATTGACAAGACAAACTTGACTATGCCAAATCTTTGACAACCTCTACAACATTTGAACAACTATAAGATAAAATGCTTCAAAATAGTCAGGATGTTCTTTCAACCAGAAGAGATACACAAATGGAGGCCTAAGTTTGCACTCTTCACATAATATTTGAGACCTCAACACAAAATCTTGAGTTAAAGGACCCAATTAAACATCAAAATTTCTGATCAAATCACGCTTAAGGTACCCCAAAGGCTTACAAGCAATCTCTATCAACAAAATGAAGGTGAAGTGATTTTAAACTACTTATTTTCAATGCCAGATGAAAGCTCTTTTGAAAACGAAATTGCAAATGCCACTAAACAATCAATAAGGATGAGATCTGTGTGATTCCTAAAAAATTCAATGCAAGATTGCAACAAGAACAAGGAAAATTGTTTAAAGACATTTAAACATAATAACAGACATCATATTGCCCAAAATAACATAGATTAATTCAAAATCTTGTTAGATTCATCAGCAGGGGAGAGTTTCAAGAACAATCTCAGAGTTGTGTGATGGCTATACACTTGTAACCAACTCAACATGAATGAAGATCTAACACAGAAGACATTAACCGTTTTTTGGAGGGTTTCTCAGAAAAATGAGCTTCTCTCAAAATTTTCTCATGATTTTCAATTTCCTAACCTTTTGCATGTCTCAAAACATGCATTATATATCTCTCTATTACATTTGATCCTTCTTTCCCAAGAAAATAATATCCTATGGCATCTTAGTTTGTTACAAATTCACTCATGACTTGCAGAAAGGGACATCTAATCAGAAAAATGTTCAAAAAGTTGTCAGGTGCCTCAAAAAGGTGAATCATTGCAAAATTCACATCATTATCCATTGTGGAGGCACGTTTTTCATCTTCAAAGCATGCAACCCCTTCCTTTCATTATTTCATCCTTATCCCTCCAAAATTTGACTCTGTAACTTTTGGATCTTGATATTTCACATTTTTACTTGAGCCCTGAATAAAATTTCATTTCAAAAGTACCTTAGATCTACAAATTGAATTTTCAAATTGATTCCATTGATCCTTGAAGGCAAAAATGACATGAATTCACCAAAAATTGATCAAAATTGATGCAAAAAAACACATTTGATACCTCTGAGCAAAAATGGTGGCCAAATTGAAAAATGCACAGTTACCATTGATTTTCTTTCTCCCTTCAATCTGAGCCCTCCACAGTCACAATGTGATTGGAAATGGGTTTGGGATCACTTTTTGATATTTTAACATTTTTGGAAAAATGTAAAAATTTGACATTTTTCTCCGCCCCTCGAGCTTGACATGTGTCCCAAGGTGGGCCCCATTGGAATCGTGGCTTGATTCTTCACATTTCCACCTTTTTTGGAAAAAGGAATTTTTTCACAATTTCCTTTGTTGCTCCACCCTTGAGATTTGGCGCTGACATGTGGCACAATATGATTAGATCCGGGGTCATAGCTCAATTTTACACATTTCCACCTTTTTTGGAAAAAGGAAAATTTTCACAATTTCCTCCGTGGACCCGCACCTCCGCTTCTGTCCTTGACATGTGTCTCCCTTTGATTCATTGTGGAGCCATGCCCCAAATTATCATTTTAACTCACTTTGCCAAAATGGGTAAAATTATCAAGTTTCCCCCCCGGTCCGAAGTTCGCCTCTAACCCCTGCTCTCCCGCCACGTGTCCTCTCCTGAGTAGCCCGATGGACCCGCGGCCTTCTTCACGACTTTTTCTCCCTTTGCAAAAAAGAATTTTTTTCTAAGTCCCTTGCCAGCCTTCCATCCCACTTTTGATGAAAAACATGACACGTGTCCACCTATGATTAGCGGAGGGCTCGCGTGCTGAAACCGCCATGTGTTCCATTTTGTTTCATTGTGAGCCTCGCACTTTGTGGAAGCTATAACGTGTTCCATTCTAATTCATTGTGGGCCATAGGCATTTTATTTGTACCTTAACTCTTTTTCCAAAATGCCTTAAGGCACAAAAAGACCCACCCATCCACCTTCACTCTACTTGTGACACGTGTACCTCCTCTGGGGCCTGTGGAGCTGCGGGGGCAACTTGTAAATTTTTCCAAAACACAAAAATGTTAAGTTTTTCGAGCAGACCCACCGAATCTTATCCAACCACAAACGACCACATATGAGAAGATTTTTGAGCTAAAATTTGATGGGCAAAGGATGCCCGTATGACCGTCAAAAGATGAAAAAGTAGCCAGTGATGCCCTAGAATTTTGAAGATGAATTTGACGGAAAATGACACCTGTCTGACCGTCAAAAAACATAGAAAATGCTAGGGATGCCCAAAATTGATTTTTTCTTTGTGGGTGAAGGATTTTTTGATCAAAAGACAAATGGAAAGTGATTCAAAGCAATTTATGACCATGGGGATAGATTTTCAAAGGAAAACAAGCATAAATCGATCATTTTCAAGCATCCACGATCGGGAAAAATGGAAAAATAGTAGAGCCCGCAGATTTTTGGAAAATTAGGGCACAAAAGAGGGCAGACATGTAGTTTTATTTCAAATTAGGGAAAAATAACAAGTTTGTGAGCACTTGAAGCATCCAAGCAAGAGGGGAAAAGTTGCAGACCACAGATTTGAGAGAAAAATGTTTTAGAGCACACAGAATGAAGGAAAATTAGGGCAAAAGCTTGCAGGCTCAAAAATGGCACCAACATTAGCTCCGCTCAGGGATGGGCACTCCCAGCGAGTGCCATAAGAAAAAAGTAGACCAAGTGCCAAAATAATCCATTGGGAAAATGGAGTCATGAAAGAAGGGTGAAAACCAGACCTAATCAATAAAAAATGGATGCCAAGAACAAGGAAAACCACAAACCAAAAAAATAGCAAAAACAGAGCCAAAAAACAAAGACTATACATTGTTAAAGTGGTGCATACCTCAAATTTGGTGATTAATCCAATAAATGCTTTAGATGTCTTCCATTAAAAGGTAGTTCAAGCAATTCCCCATCTAAGTCTTTGAGAAAAAAGGTATTTTCACCAATTCTGATATCAATGGAGTAAGGGCCCATCCACAATGCATCAAATTTACCATGTTTTCCCTTATCTTCATTTCTTCTATCCCATAACAAAACTAGATCTCTAATATTGAAGGCCCTAGGAGTGACCTTCTTGTCAAACAACATCTTCAACTTCTCCCTAAATCTGACATGCCTTTGGTGGGAAGCTCTTCTTTCTTCATCCATCTCAACAATCTGATTAATCCTTACTTCATATGGGTGACCTCTTGATCTTCAAGTTGTTGAACAAACTAAAATGAAGATAATTATAGATGTAAGGGCAGCAGAGCTTGAGTTCCATACACCAACTCAAATGGGCTCTTACCAGTAGCTCTTTTGGCAAGTAATTTATCAGCCCAAACTACAAATTTCAGTTGTTCACCCCATTTTCTCTTGTTCAAATCCAAGGTTCTCCTAATGATCTTCAATAAGTTCTTATTGTTGGACTCATCTTGTCCATTTCCTTGAGGGTTATAGTTTGAAGCATAAGTCAGATTGGTTCCATACTCCTTACACATTTCCATCAAGGGCTTAGCTCTGAAACACATGGCATTATCAACAACAATTTTTACTAGCACACCAAATCTACATATGATATGATTCAACAAGAATTCCATAACAACTTGGTGTGTTGCTTTCTTGGTGGGGATTGCCTCTACCCACTTGGTGAAGTAATCTATGGCTATAAGAATCCACTTATGTCTAGCACTAGAAGGGTCTGAAATATCACCAATGAAGTCTATTCCCCATTGTTTGAAAGGAGCTTCAATTGATACATGTTGTAAAGGAAGGGAGCCTAAAGCTTTCATTCTTCCAGAGAAATGCTGGTAGCTTTCACATTTTCTAACCAACAAGGTTGCATCTTTGAAAAGAGTAGGCCACCAATAACCACTCTCAAAACTTTGTGTGTTATAACCCTTCCAACAAAGTGTCCTCCACAAACTCCCCCATGGAAATCAAAAACTATTTTGGGAGCTTCATCTTTAGTTATACATTTCAAGAGGACACCTTCAGGGTTCTTCCAAGCCATCCCAAAGTCAATGATGATGTATTTTTGAGAAGCCAGCTTGAGGGCTCTTTTCTAATTTTTATTTAAATGATTAGGGTAGCATAGGTGTCTAAGGTAAAAGATTACATCCTTGTACCACTCAGAACTTGTCAACCTCTCAAAAACATCTTCCTTTCTTCCTCTACTTCATTCACTTCAATTGTCTGTAGGTTGCTCTCAGCCATGAGCTTAGCAAGACCCAAACCTCTTACAAACTTTGTGGTTTGGATGTCCATGTCATACTCCTACAATTTGTTCACCCATCTACATCTTTTGTTTGAGATCTCCATCTTCTGATAAGATGTTTTTTACCATGGTGTGGGGAACATAAGCAACAAATGTTGAACTTAAGATATAAGGCTTGAAAACCTTTGTTGCTTTCACCAAGGAAAATGCTTGTTTTTCCATAATTGTGGACTTTAACTCAACACTTGTAAATCCTTGCTAAAGAAGGAAATAGGCCTCTCGGCCGCCATCTTCATCCTTTTGTAGAAAAATAGATGCAATGGTATTTTCGAAGTAAAGGATAAGATTTGGAAAGGCTTCTTGTAATTTAGAGCTTCCAAGATAGGTTCATGTTTAAGTGCTTCTTTGATTCCTTCAAAAGCCTAAATAGTAGCCTCCTCCCACTTGATAACTTGGTCTTTCTTTAACATGCATGTAATATGAAAGAGTTAATTTATTAAAATTTGACACAAACCTTCTAATGAAATTAATCTACCCAAAGAAGGATTGCATGCCCTTCTATGTTCTTGGAATTGGAACTTTGCTGATTTCTTCTACCTCTCAGGGTAAATCATGACCAGACCTTTGAAACAATATGACCAAGCAGCTTGGCCTTTTGCACCCCAAAATGACACTTCTTTGGATTGAGAGAAATGCCATATTCTCTACATCTGATCAACATTCTTTCCAAGTGCTGCAAGTGATCTTTTCTACTCCTTGAAAACACAGTCACATCATCCTGATAAACTGCAATGAAGTCATTTATGTAACCAGCAAAAGCAACATCCATTGCTCTTTGGAAGGTAGCTCCAACATTCATGAGACCAAAAGGCATTCTTACATAAACATATGTTCCCCAAGGAGTGGTAAAGGTAGTTTTAAATATTTTTGACTCCTTGACAACAACTTGATTGTAGCCAGAGAAACCATCCAAGGTGGACAACAATTCAGATCCAATCACTAACTGCAACATGTTTTCCATGTTTGGCAAAGGATAATTGTCCTTCAATGAAGCTCTATTCAAATTTCTAAAGTCTACACAAATTTTGATATCTCCATTTTTCTTTCTGATTGGCACAAGGTTTGCAACCTAAGATGAATACCTTGTGGGCTAAATGATCCCTCCCTCCTTTAGTTTCTTCAATTCATCTTGCATTTTCATGGAGAGGAGTGAATACCTTGTGGGTTGAATGATCCCTCCATGGCCAAAGTCGAAGGATGTTGTAGTACAAGTGGAGAGAGCTAAGGAAACAATAGCGTGACAGATAACAAGTTATGAGTCTTTGTTACAAACTCGAAGGATGAAATGAAAAAGGTTGATATGGCATTAAACATTTACGCGGATCTTTGAGTAATCATCGGGATAAGGAACATGGTGGAATAAAATGAATTCCTTTCCGTGAAACAAGATGAGACACTTGGGTGTGAGGAAAGGCTCACTTTAGTGGAAGAAAAGTGTGATGCACTTATAGTAGCCCAAGAACCACACAAGGAGAAGATCAAAGAAATTGGAAAAATCATCGCAAGGTGGATGGATGTGATGGTCTCCATTTTGGCCAACGTCCTCATATTATTGTAGAATGAAGGTGAAAACATGATTATGGACAAAATGGAGGGGGTGCTTATAGATATCCTTGAAAAAAAAATAAGGCACTTAGTGATTGGAATGACTTAAAAGCAGAAGTTAAAAGTGAATATTCATAGTTAGTTGGTTATGCCTACTGAAGGGTAGTGCACCAATGTATTCTTTCTTTTTGTGTACGGTTATCCTTTTGTTCCTTATTCTTTATTTATGGTAAAGTCATGGAAGCTTATCCATTAAAAATATGGATAAAATTAGTGTGGGGTAATGTTTGGAGAAAAATGGATAAGTATTAGAGGCACGGTTTACATGAATCAAATCAAATGCGTGAAGTTTTGTAGGAAAGGGGCGCAGACAGGTAGAATCATGGTGTAAAGACTTAGATATTTTACATGAGGCTTATTGAAGACATAGAGTGAAGAGCACACAACAAGAAGAGGACTTGGAATTCACTCAACGTTATTTCAAGATAAAAGGAAGATCAAACAATATACATAGTTTTGGTCTATTAATTGGATGTGAACTAGAGTTATCTATAGAAGGTCTTATATTAGAAGTAATTGCATGCTTTTGTATTTATCATGTAAAGGCACATGGCTATTCTTAGCATGTAGCATATTTTGAGGATGCATGAGTAGTGAAGGGAAAGTCCCCACTATCTATAAATATGCATTGATTTTCATGGTCTATATAGATAAAGATCAATGTTTTGTGAAAAGTTATGTTGTTGGTTTATGAGTGTGCATGACTTATGGTGACATTACTATGTATGTATGCAGCTTCTATGTTTTACAATAATTAATACAATTGATCTTTGTGGTTGGATACTGGTTATTGACATATCTGTAACCGGTTTTTGTATGGTAAACCTAAAGTTTATTCTTGTATAAGTTATTCTTGCATATGGTTCGAACTAGATATATTTATGGTTTGTTACTACATTATTATTATGGATCTGGAATATATCTATGTGTGTGCTCATCATGCTAAATACTTGAAAAATCTTCTACAAAAGAGGGACTTGGTACCCTTCGCATGCTTGGGGTGAGTGCTTAGTTATGGCTGAGTGATGTGCCAACATGCCTTCGGGGCTGTTTAGTAAAATAAATGACCACAATTAAATTCTTTTAACTTCCACTATCAAGAATAAAATGCAAAGGCTTACCCTTTACCCAAAGCTTGGAGTGAAATATCATTTCCTTTTCATCCATATTATTGACTTGTGAGGTATCTATGATCAAATCTAGTTCAACAAATACAATTTCATCTTCTTCATCTCTTACCTTGTAGGGTGTGTCATAGGATATAACATGGGTGTTGAAGATGGTGACTTAGTGAGTAAGGAATTAATGGCTCAAAATTCACCCATGAAATGATAATTAGTTTTGTGGAGGCCACTTATTTATCTTCTCCTCGTGTTTTTATTTCCTTATGACTCCTCTTATTTCCAACCCTGACCTCATGTTTGACCTTACTTATAATTTTTTCCTCTCATAGGTTGGTTCTTTGTATTTATCTTTGTATGATTTTATTCAATCTTGATCATGAACTTATATGCCTCACCGAGGGTATGATATTGAAATAGTTCCATATCATCTGGTATGTACCATTGTATGCCACCGTGAAACTTGAGGATCTTGTGTTTCTCGGTGTCTTGAATCCCAACATTATAGATAGAGAATGAAAATATAGTATAATCTTGAATCGACTGGTCCTTACCTTGGCGGAGTTATTGCCACCATATGTACAAATAATTATAGGCTCTAATAGGGTAGTATTCTTTCATTATGCAATCCAAAATTCTTCACATGTGGGTTCCTCTTGATTCCGGTTTGTCCTTATTGAGTCCATTTTGTACACCCCCACCAATTTTTGAAAAAAGTGATGATTTGAAGAGCAGACGTTATTTTCTCTTTGTGATTTAACAAAAATAGAGTATTTGCAAAAATTGTAATATTGTATGGTAACATATATAAACTATGATTAAAAACTCCTAAATATAAGATGACACAAGAAATAAGTTAAGTAGGTAAAATGTAAAACCCTAGGTGGGGAGATGAAAAATGACTTAGTCGATTTCACACCGATGTTGAGATTGTGAAGACCAGAGAAAATAATGAATAGGAAGGGTAGACTATTGCAATTGTGCACAATAAATCTTGGGGTTGTTGGATGAGCCTAGAATATGGCATTAGGACTCGTTCAGGGGTACATGGGCACCGGAGTCTGCATCGGGTGTTGTGATCGTGAAATGGATGGAACACGAATCTATTGGTGATCCATAAACTAGGGTAAATTTTTAAACTAACAATGGACCCTTATATGCACTACTAATTTTACTCCACAAATAGTATCAACTTCAAATGGAAAATGCAATGTAAATAGAGCACACACACACTCCAAACAAAATTGATAACGAAGTTCAAAATTTCTATGTCTCCAAGTTCATATGAATTGATTCATTACAATTTTGAGTTCTAAACTAGTACAAACATACAATGAAGCTGTGAATCTATATGCAGATATCAATGAACATATCTAATATGATAGCCAAATGATAGTTGTATAGGGATTGCGCCTAATGATAGTTTTATATGGATTCTACCCAATGATAGTTAATAAGGATTCCACCCTGATGATCACATACCTAGCCAATTACCCATGAATCAAAACTAGATAAAGAAAGTTGAATATGAACTGAAACAAGATGAAGAAAATATCTCCTCCATGTCCATTGAGAAGCAACACCTGGCATATAGGGACCGTTGCAGAAGTATGAGTCTCCAAATAGTCTTCCTTTGATGAAAGACATGCTTGACGAAGACTCCAGATGGATGTCGAATACTAATGTGACTTCCACATATTAAAGTAGTGTAAAAAGTCCTCCATATTAGGAAAAAACATCACTAATAGAAGTGTGAGGAAATTATGTGCATTTTCTCTTTTTACACCAAAGGATGATTTTTCCTTTAAGACCTCCAAAATTAGTGATATGTGAAAATTGTCCTTTATGGCCTATGTCGTTGATAGAGAGACCGCTAACAAATAGGGTTGAGCCTTTTTATAGATCAACGAGCTATTATAGTGGAGAGGCGAGGCATAATGGTTGTTAAATTGGGTGGGGGTTTGATTCTCCCCACCGACCCCTTTACCACCACATAAGCCTTTAATGACTTGGTTTATATTTTATATGAATAAAATATACTCAATGTAATATATGTGGATTTTCCTTTTTATGAATGTGCCACTTTATTTACCACTCACCATGGCCACGTAGGCCTCTAGATTGGTCCACCATGGATGCACCGCTCATGATCTCCATGTGGGGCTCCTTGCTTGGGTTTTTGCCCACCATACTCCACGTGAGCTTATGGAAGTGGGAGTATAAATATCCCACATATGTGGGGTGATGAGTGTCATTATTCCCTTCATTTAATAAACTCTTAGTTGATGTCATATTCAAACCAGGGGTGTGTCTGAAGCTATATGCAACAAGAAGAATCTTAGTGATCTAGTAATTGATTGTAGGTATTTATTAATTTTTATATTTTTTAGGGGGTTTTTGTAGTGTCTTTAGGATTCCTTGCCAAAGCCTTATTAAAACTATACTATAAGAAACTTGCTGAAATAAACACTCATTGTTGAAATAAATAAATCTTCAGAATTAAACGTGTTGTTGGAAATGAAACACACTTTTTATAAAATGAAACAAATTACTGGAAGTAAACACACTCTTGCAGAATGAAACAAATTGCTGGAAGTAAACAAATAAACACATGTTTGAAAATGTTGTTGAAAATGCTTGCAAGGAAATAAGAGTCTAACCTATAACACTGCAGGGACAAGTACGTGACAGAATTTAACTGAAGAATCAAAAGCATTTACAAATTAACACTTAACATATTTACATGAATTGCTTAGAAATATAAATACCAATAAAACAAAGAATCTTGCTTCTTAGAGGAGTGGGCCCTTGCTCCACCTTGAATCAGGAGTTGAAAAAGTATGATTCTCTCAAAATGAAATGGCTATCTTATTACTGAAATGTTTTATCTTACAAACTTCATTGTATATGTCTATCATATATATAATCTATTATATTTCTAATCTATCTATAGGTCCTTATATATTTCATCATCGAAGATGCATTTACAATCACAAGTGCTTAATAGTTTCCATTTATCAATAGGTTCTCATGAAACAAAATAGTGCTCAAAGTAGATGTGGAATTTAGGAACCTTGTTGGACACACAACTATCTAATCCTGCATATGTATTTTTGGAGTATGAAGAATCAACAATCTATTGATCTTCTCCTAATTGGAAGGCCCATTGATTTCTCTATCATTAGATGTTGTCAAAATAAATAGATTCCCATTGATTCTGGAACTTTGGAGAAGTTCTGGAACCAAAGGAACTATTCTAGAACTAACTGCAAAAGTTCCAGAGCTAAGCGTAGGAGTTCCAGAACTAAGTGTTGGAGTTAGAACTAAGTCTAAAGTTTCAGAACTAAGTGATAGAGTTCCTTTGCTATGTGATGGAGTTCTAGAACTAAGCCTGGAGGTTCCGGAGCTAAGCCGTATTGAAGCCAATGTTCCCAAAAATGTGTTGGTTGCTTCATACTTTGTTTTTCTGACTGAATGTGACTGTTTTATTACAAAAACTAAATTTCCACACACTTTGTTAGGAATTACAAAGTTTTTAGACGTTAGAACTAAATCAACAAAAGATGGAAAATTACATCCTAACTTATACTAGATCAAACAAAAGTCACAAAATGCAGTCAAACTTGATAAAAAGGAGAGTAAAATAAGATCATTTATTGCACATTGATGAGGCATATTTTGGCCTTATCATCTCCCCACACTTACTTGTTTATAAGTCCTCTTACAAACTTTACTCTTCAAATCTTGGGTTGTGAATTCTGCATTCCAATTGACTACTAAGTCAAATGGTTGAAACTAAATATCCCAGTGCTTTAGTTCAGAAGTACTATACCCTGATCCTTCTTCTATATTTCTCTACCACTCCTCAAAGTGAGTGGGATCTTGAGGCTCTCTATTTTTCCATGGAGACATGGGAGTGAGAAGGAGAGGAGGCCTTTTTCTCATTCCCATCCATATGCCCTATGTGTTTTTCATTGACCGAGGGATTAGTGTACACAAAGCTCTAGCTCTTTCCAGACTCCATATTAAGTTCATGGGAGATATCACTTCTCTTCTTCTCAATGCAACTGTGAGAAAATCCCATCTCTTCAAGCATCCATCATAAATATATTCAAAGTTTTCTCCTCATAAGAGGTGAAGGCATCAATACTTTTTGTAGACTGGAAAGATAATGTGCCTTGAATCGACTGTCAAAGGCATGGGATCTAAAATGTATAACAAAGGCAAGATGGTTTTCCATAGTGAGCTCTCATGCAGATGCTAGATGAACTAGCCTTTAATAAATGTTCAAAATCCCTCTCTTTCCATGCTATTTGATTTTGAAGTATAGAAACAAATGCATTTAACTTGGCTTTCCCCTACATACAAATTGATCATGAAGCATGTATTCTTTTCCAACATAAAATTGAGATAGAATTCGTAGAGAAGATTTTTCTACTCTACACTAGCTGAGGAATATGTTGTCATGAACTCTGATTCATCTTTTATTTCATGTGGAAGGCCACATGCAATCCTTGATAGTTTCAGTGAATAAATTTCTCTTCCAGAAAGACATTGTATGTAGGAGAAGGTCTCCTGCATGTGAGTAATCTTTCACTCATTATGCAAACCATTTGTATCTTTACCAAACATTTAAATTTGTTCTTCTTCCATTTTGTAAAAATTTTCTTCCCATTCCTTCCTTTGCCTTCTTCTCCTCTTCCATCTTGCTTCTTAGTTCCTCATTTGATGTTTTAAATTCATTAATTTTATGCAGGTATCATCCCACAAATTGCTTAAGTGGCTAGTAAGTCAATTCAGTTTGTACAACCTGATTCATTGAAGATATCTTTGACATAGCACTTTATTTACTAGCCAATTGACATTCTTTTTCTCTTTTTCTACCATTTTTGTTTGACCAATGTCAATTCTTCAGTCCTATCTGTGAGTTGAGTTTTTAGTTGCTCAATGAGCATTTCCCTATGCTCCAATTTGTTTCTTGAGGAAGTTTAATTCCTCATCCTTTTCCCTAATGATAAGTTTTGCTCTAGAAAAAAAAAGCCTATCTAACTTGTTGTTTCTCCTCTTTTTCTGAAAGTTCCTTGGGAAATGAGCATTCCTCTTCCACCAAAGGGATTTCCTTTCCATTTCCAAGATGCCAATTCCTCTTCTTCATGTGACAATGTTGTTGATTCACCCATCTCCTGAAAATCCTATTCTTCAAATATTTCATCTTCTTTCTCCACCTCAATTTGACTTGGTCGAGGAGGAGACATTGCCATGCTACCTGAATATCAACAACTTATTTCTCCAAACCATCATGTTCTTCAATATCCACTTGGAGTTTCCCTAGACCTCTTATGAACTCTTCTTCTTTGAGGAGCTTCAAAATGTCCTTGAAGTGGGCTTCCTCCTAGAGCTTCTTCTGATTTTCACTTCATGATCTAGCTTAGGTGAACTATCACTATCAGAGATAGATATTAGTTCTTCTAGTATTGCTGCAGAGGAAGGAGTTTCTTTTGAAGGCACAGTAGGTTATGCAAGCTTTGATCATTCTTTCAGATCTCCTCCTCTTTGGCACATTAACCCCACCTATTTCCTTATTTTTATGGGATCAATATCACAAAAAGGGGGGTTATTCCCCTCCTGATAATATCAGGGATTTGTTTGAATTTGTTAAGGAACTTTTCCCATGCTTCTTCTCCATTTTTCTTTGAGAGAAAATGGTGTTGACAAACCAGATGGACTAATCCATGATGTCTAATTATCCTAACTCCCCAAGAATACCTCTAAGCCATTGTCTGGATGGAGTCAAAAAGGAACCCTGGAAGGTTTACTATATATTCTATTTTTGAACCCCATACCTAAGATATATTAGCATCTTAAGGACCTCTCTTCCCACAGTCCCAAATTGGCCATCGCAAGTTAGGTACTTAACTACCCAAAATGCTACCTATCATTTTTTTGGGCAAGTTGGATCTTCTTAAAAGTTATGATTTTCTTAGTGTTATAAATATATTGGGGTTGATTGAAATTAATGTCATAACATTTCCAAGAAAACAAAAATCTTCTCTTTATTCCTTGTTTGACTTTACATATCCATTTATAGGAGATGTTTTCCTATATTGGAGATATAACTTAAATTCTGACACATAACTCACTAAAAAGTTATATCTATTTAGATTGAGAAAACTTGTCACAAAAAATATTCCCTTTTTGTTTACTCATTTCATAACAAATTTACTTTAAACTCACTCATAATTACATTTGACTTTAATTTTAATTGGAATTTTATCAACACATATTATATTTTCCTAACCCTATAATCAACATAATATTTATGTTTCTACAACATAGATCCCTAACATCGCCCCTTAGTGATGAACATGGGGTAAATCTCTGGAAACATCAATTTCTATGAGTATTCATTATCTTCATATTTTGGATCTTGAATCGGATCTTTTAATTTCTCGAAAAGCTAATGATCATCCATTGTCGTATGAATATCTTCAAAGTGAGTTGATCAACTTCCACCTAAGAGTTCCATGGAATTAATGGAGTCGAGACTAGCGGAATTAGGTTGTTTATGGAATTCAAGTTAGATGATTTTTGAGTTTAGAACTGAGCTTGCGAGTTCAGAGAATTTCTTTAAAACCCAAATGACAGCTCGGAGAGATTATTCTTTTTTTCTTATAATTTTTCAAGACACATAAAATATGAAATAATACTAGTTTTATCTTTGTATAAACACATCCATGAAATAAAATTTCATCATACTCGACTACTAATGATCATTTCCTGAATGACCACATACATAAGACTGATTTTCCTCCATCCATTTTAATAAATCAAAAAAGAGTCTACCATAGGAAATCCTCATCACTACATGATAAGTTCAAAATATTTGAAAGAATTTCAAGATATGAAGGGCTATATCTATCCATTTTAAGCAAACTATAAGTTCCTGAATTCATTTTTAAATCCACTTTCAATTTTTTTGCCCAATCTCATTGGAAGGATAAAATAGCATTTTTTTTTCCATGTGATGGAACCTTCATTTTTTATGTTTTCCTTCTTAGATGAGGAGCTTTTGTTTCCTCATATATATAGCTTTTTTATTCTCCATCACAACATTTTTGTTTATTGTAGAAAACTCCTTAATTCTCATCCTTCTCCCAAATTTGATAAGTTAGGCATCTAGATGAAAATAGCATAGCATCTCATCTTTTACTGTTCTTTTTCCTTGAAAGTTCCTTGGGAATGAGATTTCTCTTCCACAATTTAAGGGATTTTCCTTTCCATTTCAAAGATTCAATTCCTCTTCTAGAAATATGAAGTGTTGTTGAGTCTTTGACTTTATCATTTCTCTTGAAAAAACAATTTCAAGATCTTTCATCTTTTTTCCACCTTGTGTTTGACTTGGTGAGAGGAGGAGACATTGCCATAAGCCCGGAAATGGTACCAACTTATTTCTCCAAACCATCTTGTTCTTTCAATATCCACTAAATTTCCCTAGACCTCTTTATGAACTCTTCTTCTTTGAGGAGCTTGAAATGTCCTTCATTGGGCTTCTCATAGATCTTCTTCATTATTAAATTAATTCATGATGCCTATTTAGGTGAACCATCATTAACCTCAAGCAATCAAGATACTTTATTCAATTCAAGGGTATTGAAAATTGAAAAGGATTTTCTTTTGAAGAATTGATATTTCTTAATTTGATATTTGATCATCCATTTCTTAGATCTTATCCTCTTTGGCACATTGACCCCACCTATTTCCTTCTTAGTTTCTTGACCAGCAGGGGATCAATTTCCAAATTACCCACATTAAAGGAAAAGGGGTTGATATTCTTTGAGACGGATCTGATCATGAAAGCACTGAAATTTTTGCATCAAACCTTCTGCTACCAAATGAATAGTTAATTCATTTTAAAGAAAATTGAAACTTCCTTTTATTCTTGCCCATACATTTTTCATTTGAAATAAATGGTTGTTACCAAATGGACTAATCCATGGTGTCTAATATATCCCAAATCCCATAAATACCTTTGAACCATAACTCTAGATGGAGTCAAAGATGAACAACTCATAAAGGTTTATTATATGAGTATTTTGTTTTCTCCCAATAAAAATATACTTAACATCATAAGGACCTCTCTTCCTTCACCCACTCAAATTACATTTTACAAGTAAGGTAATTAATTATTACAAAATGATACCTATTATCTTGGGCATGCTTTGACTCTTACATATTTAAATCTTATTTTCTTAGTATTATAAATATATTAACCAAGATTCCCCCCTCTTGTATCAAGGTTTCCACTAGTTCTTTTAGGGTCCCCTTGATAGGATTTGGGACATGTACAATTGGTACCCTAGATACATTGCTCATTGTATTTACAGTAAAGGGAATTACAATGATTTTAACCTTAGTTATGGATTCTTCTAAATTTACAAAAAATTCCCTTACCAATTTGTCATTGTACTTTGAGAATTTCTTTAGAAACTCTAGCCACCTTGCTTGTTTAAAAATGGTTGCCACTTCTCCATCTACAAGAAGTTGTGTATCATCCTCTGGCTCTAACTTCTTTTTGATACCCATGGAAAAGAGGATGATTCAAATTCTTCCTTCTTTCAAATCCTTACTCTGTTAGGAGATAGTAGCTATGGAACATACTATATTTGGTTATGAAACTATTGAGTTTTGGTTGGCTATTTGGGTTTAGTTGTGAATTCAAATATAATTCTATTATTTCTTCCTTGAATTTTTTCTCAACTTCTCAATTTTGTTTATTCCACCCAAATGATAGCTCATTATTAATACACCACCACTTTTACTTGTTCAATCGACATCACCCTCATGATTACTTACTTTTAATCATAATGTACAATAAATGACTCATCATACCAACTACTTAAATCAAGTCTAATCACACATGTGAAATTTTAATTTAACCTTTAATAAGATCAAGACATAATTACCATCCTTGCTGATGTAATTCCTCGCCTTGATGACTCATCATTCCTAAAAAAGTGAAAAAAAAAAATGGTTAGAAAAGATAGTTGGAATTCCAAAGAAGTTCCTTTTATTTTGAATTAGTCATTTATTGAGGAGACCAACCGCCATTTTTGGTTTTCAATTGGTCTTTGAGAGAATTTTTTTTGGAAGAGAACGCCATTTACTTGGTTTTCATTCCCTTTTTACTTTTTTTTCATTTTTCATTTTTTATTTTTTTCATTTTTTCATTTTTTCATTTTTTCATTTTTTCATTTTTTCATTTTTCATTTTTTGGGGGAAGAGAATGCCATTTGCTGGTTTTCATTCTCTTCCCTTTATTTTGGATCCATGCATATGATTACTTGATCATTTTGGAAGAACTAGGTTCTTCCATATGATCAAATTCCTTGTCTACTTCAATCTACTTTAAGAACTCATCCTTGGTAGGAGGCTTCCTATAAAGTTTCAGCCTGTGTCCATTGACTAGAAGTGTCCTTCTGCTACCATCAATGGGAAGTAGCTGAATAGAGCCATTGTCAAATATCTGCTCAATCTGATAAGGTCCTAACCACCTGGTTCTCAATTTGCCTTTGAATTGTTGGTACTTGGAATCAAATAGTAATGCCCAATCTCCTACCTTGAATTGCCTTTCCTTGATATGTGTATCATGTCACTACTTCCTTTGGTCTTGGATTATCTCTGTCTATTGAAGTGCTTCCAATCTCAGCTCATCCAATTCATTGAGTTGTAGAATTCTTTCCTTTTGTACTTGCATCCAATTCAATACCCAATTTAGTTGTTGTTCTCAATGTTTGTAGTTCAAATTCAATGGGTAATAAGGGATTTTTCCCATAGACTAACTCATATGGTGAGAACCTTGTTGTAGTCTTCCAAGTTGTATTATAAGTCAGACAGATTTCAGGTAACCTCTTTACCCAATCTCTTCTACCTGCTTCAATTGTTTTGGTGAGGATGTTTTCCAATTCTCTGTTTGTCACTTTGCTTGCCCATTTGATTGTGGGTGATAGGGAGATGACTTCCTATGATTGATCGATAATACATTTTGAAGGCCTGGATCATATTGGACATGAACTATGGACCTTGGTCTGAAACTATGCTTCTTGGTGCACCAAACTTCATCATAATTTTGTGCCAAAGAAAATCAGCAACTGCATCTTCATTAGCATTTGTTAAAGCCTGAACCTCTGCCCACTTTGTCACATAATCAGTACATACAAGAATGTTCTCCTTTCCTTGTGAAGGAGGACTAAAAGGGCCAACAAAATCCAGCCCCCACCTTTCAAATGGTTCAATCACTACTTGAGGTTTAGAGAGGCATTTCACTAGTGAAAGTTGGTTGTCCCATCCTTTGACAAGGATCACATTGCTTGATGTATTTCTTCACATATTTATACAGAGATGGCCAATAATAGTCAGTGCCAAGTATTTTGTGTGTTGTTCTTTTCATTGAAAAGTGTCCTCCACTTGGTTCATCATGACATGCCCTGAGTATGTCAAATATTTCATCTTCTCTCACACACCTGCGTAGAACCAAATTAGGACCACATTTAAATAACATTCCATTCAACCATTTAAATTGTGCACTGGTTTTGATTAATCTTTTTATTTGTTTCTTAGTAAAAGAAGGGGGAAACTTCCCTGTTGCAAGATAATTTTCCATATTAGCAAACCATGGTGTATTAGCTGAAATAGAAAATAATTGTTCATCGGAAAGTTGTCCTTAACTGGATCTTGCTCCCCTGTAGTGGTTAATCTTGACAAGAAATCAGCTACCACATTATATTTTCCTGGATTATCCACAATGGTAATATCAAATTCTTGTAAAATTAATAACCACCTAATTATCCTACCTCCAACCATTGGTTTGTTCATTAAGTATTTAATTGTTGAGTGATCTGTATGTACAAATATTTTGTAACCTGTAATATAATGCCTGAACTTATTAATTACATAAATCACAACAAGAAATTATTTTTCAGTGGTGGTGTAATTTATTTTAGTGGAAGTAATATTTTTACTAAGGTAGTAAATAACATACATTTTCCCTTCTTCCTCTTTCTGTCCCAAAACTACACCAATTGAGTTATTTGAGGCATTTTTTTGGATGTGAAAAGGTTTCTCCCAATTAGGTCCTCTCAATATTGGGGCAGTGATTAATTTTTCTTTAATTTCTTCAAAATCATGTTGACACTTTTCATCCCAATGAAATTCACAATCCTTGGTAAGTAAACCAAACATGGGGAAATTATTTTACTAAAATCTTTAATAAAATGCCTATAGTATCCAACATGCCCTAAGAATGACTTGATATCCATGGGGGTTTGAGGAACATGTAAGTCTGAAATAATCTTGATTTTGTTTTGGTCAACTTGAATTCCTCTTTTTGAAATGTGGTGTCCTAGTACAATCCCCTCATCAACCATCATCAAGCATTTCTCATGACTAAGAGACAAATGGTGTTGCTCACATCTTGTTAATATTTTGTCTAGATTTTTCAAGGCATCATCAAATGTTTCTCCATGCATAATGAAATCATCCATGTATACTTCCACACAATCATTGGTTAGATCTAAAAGATTGCTAGTACAACCCTTTGGAAGGTTGTTGGAGCATTACATAGTCCAAATGAAAATACCCTATAGGAAAAGGTACCCCATGGATAAGTAAAGGTAGTTTTTTCCTGATCCTCAAGCAACCACCCTGATTTGATTATATCCACTAAAACCATTCAGAAGGAAAAATATTGTTTACCTAAAAGGTTGTCTAAAACTTGATCTATGAATGGTAAGGGAAAATAATCTCTAAGTGTAGCTTTGTTCAATTCCCTATAATCAACACAAATTCTCCATTTCCCATTATTTTTGGGCACAATCACAAGAGGAGACACCCACTGACTATCTGAGATAGGGTAGATAAATCCTACTTGTAATAGCTTTTCAATTTCCTACTTGATTATGTCCCTCAAGGATGGGTTGATCCTTCTCTGAGGTTGCCTAACTAGTTTGACATTTTCAGTATAAATGTGATGGGTACAAATACTTGGATGAATTCCTTTCATGTCTTTATAGTCCCAAGAAAAATCTCTAGTATGATTTTTCAAAACATCAAACAATTTAGCTTCTTGATCATTTTCCAACCAGTTGTTAATGTTCAAAATTTTACCTGGTTGAATCTCAATTTGTTTGGTTCCAGTGTGTGATGAACTGATTTGTTGAAAAGGTTCCATTAGGGTGTTTAGTGGACATGAATGTGGTAATAACATATGATGATATGACAACGTCTCTAAATTTCCCTTGAGAAAGAATATTGGACAAAGGATAGTAAGAAAAGTTATGATACTTATCTTGTTATTGGTCAAACTCCTCGTCACTGTTGTTTTCCAAAAATTCCTCACCATTCCCTTGATATCTTTGAGACTAAAGCTATTGATTCTGTAGCTATTTCTTCCCCTCCCAAGAGAAATCTCATTCCTCCGGAGTGAAATTATTTGCATCTTCTTGGAATTGTTGTGGTTCTAGAGATAAGTATGCATGTTCGAGAACTAAGTTTGAAGGTTGAACTAAGTTCAAGGTTCCGGAACTATCCCCGATTGTTCCAAAAATTGGTGATCATTTAATGGATGATTAATCATATTCTCCACCTCTCTTATGTGATCCTACAATGTTATCATAGCCAAAGAAGACAAATTTGTTTATTAGTATCAAGATCATCAACCCATAATTGTTCTTGATTATCAATAAAAGGTCATGCAAAAGGATATAAGGAAATTTGCTTAGAATTATTACCATTTGAGATAGTCATATCACCTGATCTGTAATCAATTAAGGCAACAACTATAGCTAACCATGGTCTGCCCAAAATAATGGGATAACCAAGTGTTTTACCTTTTGGCTATAATATAAGGAAGTCCACTGGATACTCCCATGACTCCACCATAACTACCACATCTTCAATTATTCCTTCTAGTTTTGCTACTGATTGATCTGCCATCTGCAATATGGTGTTAGTAGGTTATATACATGTTAATGGTAATGTTTTCAAAGTGTCACTATTGTCATCACATTTATAGCTGCTCCCAAATCAACCAAAACATTATGTATATCTTTATTTCCTATAGAGATAGAAATAACAGGGCTTAGGATCCCATATTTGGGAAGTAAGAGTTTTCCTACCAATAAATCAACAAGTTTCCCATCTACCTTAATAGTCCTAGGGTATTGCTTCTTCCTTCTAGGTCTTTTCAAACATAACATTTTGATTAATTTGTTTAATTAGGAATGTCCTTGATTTCTTGCAATAATGGTATTTCAATATTTAGTTTCCTTAATTCTTACACTAATTCAAATTCCTTGGTCTCAATAACTTCTTTAAATATTTTTAGAAATGGAGTTTCAGTAGAGTTGCTATCTGGCTCCTTCTCTTTTTATTTTTCATCCTCCTTAGGAAAAAATGAACTAGGGGTTTCATTTTTTTTTTGTCATCTCGTAATTATAACAGGTGGATTATTAATTATTTTTCTAGATCTTGTTTGAATATCCTTATAGTCCATGACATTAAGATCAACTAGTTTTTCTTGCTCTGTTTTGTAGAAAGGGGTTGTTTTTTTGTTTTTGGGATTAGCCACTGGTTGTGCGTTGGCATTTGTGTTTGAACCACATTTTCAGTTTGTGAACCTTGTAATGGAGAACCCATTATGGCTGTTGATGTTGGTTGGGATATGTTCTTCCCTAAGCATAGTTATTAGGGTTCCACCTAGGTTGTGACCAAGTATAAGGGTTACTCTTACCAGACCATGGTTGTTGGTGTCCCTGAGCATACCAAGATTTTCTGCCCAATTCTAGGGATTCCATGTTGGTTGAGTGGTTCAAGGTGGTTGTCCCCAATTTTGTGGCACTGTTTGAGCTACCTATGGCATAATCTAGGGATTAGGAACAAATCTTGGTATGAACTTCCCTTGGCTAGGTTATCTCTAGTGTGTTGATGAAAAGTTGTAAAAGCCATGGATTTGGGGTAAGAATCTCTAAATAAACCCCAAAGGATTTTAAACAATCGATCAATGGACCATGTGATAAGAAATGAGAAAGGTTTCCTTCTTTGCATACATTAATTTGAAATAAACAACAAACTAAGAAAATGAAGTTAATCTCTATTCTTTAAAATCTTGAAATAATGAACCTAAGAGGATCTAAGCATTCATTTTATGTGTTAAGAGAAAAAGATCTCCCCATTAATGGCTTCAAGGCTAATGGATCTTCCCTTTTACTCTATGTTAATGCTATGAAATACAAGATTAAATGATTTTAGCTCAAATGAAAGAAGATGAAATACAAACTAAAGCCTAATCAAATTGCTATAATTTGTCTTTAGGAAGAAGAGAGGATTCTTAGGAAATGAGGGAAGGGTTTGTTATCCAAAATTCACCCCTCAAGGTAAATTTGATAACATGCATCAAATTCTCAAGTCCCAGGCAAATAGATTGAGTCAGGGCAAAAATTTCATGTTTCTAGGGTCCCCTCATATTTTTCTAACTCCCCTGTCCAAGTAGAAGAGAGCAAGTTCTGAGGAAAGGTAAGAAAAATTGCAAAAAACAGGCTCGGGCCAGAAAAAATCATGAAAAATGGCTAAGTCCTAGTCCTCGCAACAGTCGGGACAGTTGGGACAAAAGGGCGCGAACCGGCCGAAAGGCCGCCAGGCGGTCTGCGCAGCATTTGGGACATTTGGAACAAAGGGACGCGCGGGACGCGGAAATCCGAACTGGCCGAAAAATGGAAAAATTTGACTAACTGTTGAAACAGGCAGTCTGGGACATCTGGACAGTTAGTACGCGGAGGATGCAAGTCGGCCGAAAAGACTTAAGGCAGCCCGAAACAGTTGGGCCGAAGGTACGCGAAGTACGCGAACCGGCCGGATCGGCCGAAATGAGAACTTTCGTTCGGGACAGTTGGGACAAAAGGCGCGAACCTACGAACCAAGGCGATCGGGAAAATTTGTCCCAAAACATTCGGGACATGCGGGACAAGAGTACGTGAACCGGCCGGTTCGGCCGAAATGGGAAATTTCAGCACTGTGCCAAGTGGGACAGAGGGACGCGTGGGACGCGAAAAGCCGAAGCGGCCGAAGGCAGAGAAGAAAAGTCAATGTTTGGCCCGTGAAACTTCAAACGGCCATAACTTTTGACTCCGAGCTCCGATTTTCACAAAATTAGACTTTCTGGAATGAGCACAACGTCCTCTACGCCACTCAGCTCTAGTCACCAATGCTCATTCCCGTCAAATGATAGAAAACGCCCGGACCCAAAATAGCTGCCCGCACTCAGAAGGCCATAACTTTTACATTTCTCAACGAAATCACACAAAATTGGTACCGTTGGAATCATGGTTCTGAGCCCAATGCACAAAAATCAAGAAATTCCATATTTGATCAGAAATTGATTGAGTTTTTAAGAAAACGTGGCCGGGTTCAGAACAGTGTTTTATTTGGTAGCTGGGAGTGCAATTAAGAGGCATGGTCATCATTCTTTCTCTGCTGCAGCACATGGGACAGTATGGGAGCCTTTTTCAAGTAATGTATAACCATTTCACTCAATTTAATGCCTCTTACAGGTGGTTGAAGGACAGATTTCGGGATTTCCATTTTCCCTTCTCTTTTCCTTCTCATTTTTCTATAAATTGGAGTGTTGGGCTCATTGTAAAAGAGAGAGTTTTTGGGTAGCAAAGCTCTGCCAAAATTGCTTTGTGAAGCCAGTGTGTTGCAGGCCCTTGTAGTGGACTCCTTGCATGGTGATCCAGGCCCTTATCTTGTAATAGACTGAACTGTGCATACCAGGAAGCAATAAAATACAAGTTTGTGGATGTATCTTCCCCTGCTGTGTTTTCTTGCATTCTTCTTGCCCCTTTTATCTTTCTACAAGAATATTGTGTCTATTATTATGTTCTTGCAGGAATTCATTATCATTGTGTGTGCTTGGAATATTGCTGTGAATGCATTTTGCTAGATTATGGAGAACTGTCATCACCTCTTCTAGTGTGCACTTTGCCTCTGTATTTCACACATTTGGAGACTACTCTCACACCCTCCTTTCTCGGTGTATCACCGCTTTAGTGTAGGCTTTCATTTTATGCATTCTCTCTCCTGGTCCCTGGAAATTTAGATTAGAATAGTTAGCTTATCCGCATTAGAGTAGATTGTGGTAGGTAGTTTAGGAGCAAGAACCCGACTTTCTCTGGAGGTCTATCTCAAGAAAGCAAGTCCACAACTTGGAGATAGTACCCATGTTATCCAATCACACCGTGAGTTCAAGTATATGCACAGGGGTGTTTGTGATTCGGTGATAACGGGGTTATAGCCCTATTTATAGTTTTTGGTTTGGAAGAAAAAGGAGATTTGGGTGCATGTGGGACAAAGGCTAAAGTCCAAAAACACTTTAGCAAGTCAAAGTGTGATTTGACTATGTTAGAGGGTAATTAACCTAGGTTAGACTAATTAATCTCTCTTCGAGAGTAATTAGGGTTCTAAGGGCTTAATATATCCAACAAAGTGGATTGATCTTTCGGGGAGTTAATAGAAGAGAGCTAGAAGAGAATAAGAAGCTAATGTAGTTAGAACGAGGCTATAATTGCCTGTTTAAATGGTTTATAAGAGGAAAAATGACCAAAAGGGTGTCGTAGGAAGGGAGTTAGATAGGCCTAACTGGCGGTGTGTCGTCAATTTGCAAAAGGAAGAAGTGTTAGTGCACTATTAGAAATAATAGTGTATTGATCAAACTACAAGTGTCTACATTTTCCCCTCTTTGAGGTGACGTAAGTGACGTCAATTCAAAGAAAGTAGACAAACATAAGCAAGTAGAATTTTTTTCAAGGGGGTAGAAGAAAAATTAATATGGTGAAGGATGACAAATTCCCCTCAAGTGTCGATGGGGTGACGAAGAAACTTGATTGACGATTGAAAAAGAAACAAATAGAGAGAAAAGTGTTCAGAGAAGACGAGAAACTAGAAGAAAAGGGATATTGAGCTATCCGCAAATCAATTGCTAACAATATTTTAATCATCATAATACTTAGAATCCTCCTCATGGGTCCTTATTAAAATGTGAGCATGCGACGGAAGCAAAAAATGACACTAAAAGCCAAGATACAAATAACCATCCTTTGCCAAAACAACTAACTCCATGCAAAGATACACGAATGCAATGTAATACGAGAAATAAACCAGAATCCCCCGACGGGAAAATAAGTACAATCACACACACTTAAACAAACAACATTCAAGATAGTTGCACAAATATTTTGTTATCGAGATGAAGTCCCAAATGTTTTGATAAACGACTAGGGTGAAGAATGATGCCCCAAACAAGGTGTATTATGTAAGGGGAAAGATGGAGGACACTTCCGTCCTATGAAAAAGCAATGTGCATGATGAAAACAATACCAGGTGATTATTGGTGCCCCAGAGTACAAACGAAGTAAGCAACATAGCTTGTTTAGGTGATTGAAGATTTTGGTGATGCGCGAGTCATTGTTTCAAATGATTTTGAGAATGTCAGCAAGATCTAGGATGAGTGCCATGCAATAGACATAGATTTCAGTTGTAGATGATCGGTTTAATCAATTTTAAGCCATTTTTCCATTTTCCAATATTTTGTGGTTTTTAAAAAAATTGATTTTTTTATTTTTCTAGGTTTTTGATCGGTCAGAAGAATTTTAAAATATCAAAGATCTTCCAAAAACACACGCGTAGGCGGTAGTGGGAAGGCCAAGTCATCAAAAGCTCAGAATATGCGCCCACAAGAAGAAAGATGGGTCGAGAATAATTTATTTAAAATAAATTAGTAAATAATCATCACGACGGGGAAAAATAGAGGAAAAAGGTGGGAAAAGGTGCCTGAAAGGTTTGTAATTTATCTCAGTGTGACAAAGAAGGGACCATTGGATGGCATGAAGTGCCCCAACATGTGAAAATTAGTAAAAATAATTATTTTAATACAAAATAATTATCACGGTGGATAGAAGAAGGTTAGAATGACCACGCTGGGAAAAATATGCCCCAGGGCATCACGATGGGTTAATATACTCACCCGGGTCGGTAAAACAATCATGACCAATTCATTTTGACCAGAGCCTTTGTAAATTTTTACCGCTAGTGAAAACGAGAGCCCTGGAGTGAGATGGTGAGGATACCGAGGAGGACAAGGCACGCGGATCACATCCGGGAGTACATGCGGGACTCGATGGGACAGACCATTCATGAGTGCCCTAACCCCCATTAATTACACATTAATTATGCTTTTAGGTTTCTTAGGGTAGGTAGGAGGAATTTTGACGCATGCGCATAGGCGTATGTATCGGATCGACAGTACACACACGTTTATGCGTCAAACCGACACAGATGTGCATGTGTATACATTTAGGGAAAGGTATGTGTACGTGCACTGCTCGATAGAAGAAGGGTACGTGCATGTGTACTATAGAAAAGATAAAATGGGGCACACAAGCATCGGCTAGGGTGGGGATGGACACACGCACACATGTGCATCGAAAAGGAACGTAGGCGTCATGGAGGGCATGATGCGTCTGCATCGGCCTACGCCAAAAGAGAGGAGAAAGTTAGTGCGTGTATACATCCCAGGGGTTCGTACGTCTTTGGTCAAGGCACACAGTGCTAAAGGAGGTGCGTATGTGCTAGAAGCATGTGAGAAAAAGACAACTAGCTAGAAAATAGCCAAGTTATAGAAGAAAAAGGTGAGATTACTTTAGAAGAAAAGAATAGTTAGTAAATTAGATGTGTTAAAAGCTTTATTCTTCCTTAGAAAAATATTATAGAAATGTTAGATGTCTAACACTTGCGTTGATTTTGTAGCATATGTTACCTGTTCTTCAGACTCGTGAGTGCTACGGCTGTTTGGCTGTGATAGAGGTGCATTTCGATGATGAGGATAGAGCGACCCTGGCGAGCCTTTTGCACATGACGGGACTATCTTATGTGGCCGAGATGCCCAGATTACTTTAGATCATAGCCTCTAGCGGCCATAGCAGAGCGGTGGCACAGCGAGAGCCAGTGCTTTCACCTCCCGACCGGGGAGATGACCATTACATTAGAGGA
Source organism: Taxus wallichiana var. yunnanensis (assembly GCA_018340775.1). Classification (NCBI taxonomy): domain Eukaryota; kingdom Viridiplantae; phylum Streptophyta; class Pinopsida; order Cupressales; family Taxaceae; genus Taxus; species Taxus wallichiana. The sequence goes on from CM031243.1 coordinate 616,386,621, forward strand.
TGTATGGCGCATCATGCGGGTCCCGATCCAGGGATAGCTTATTGAGATGACGAGCTGGAGTGACATTCAGCGTCACATCACACATTTGTTTGGTGTTCCTTCCATACCACGGTGTGGGATGTCTATTAGACTATCCCAATGCATAGATGATCCAGAGTTAGACCGCGTAGTGGTCTACATGATGGCTCTTGTCAGTGGAGTTCTACTCCCTGACAAGACTGGTGCTTCATTTCCACTGGGACTCCTAGGAGTGATTCTGGGCTTGGTGGAGGGACAGACCTATTACTGGGGTCAGTGCATATTAGCACATTTGTATTGGGATCTCCATCTGATCACCTACTACCGTTAGAAGATGGTAGGACCTACTCATTTATTATAGATTTGGGCATGGGACCACATTGCTAAATTGGTCGCCCTAGGTGTCTTCGAGAGGTCGGGCTCCCGACGAGCCTTCTACTATGGGTTTGGTCTAGCAGGGACAGATGTGTGACCCTTCATGGGGGTTACATACCATTACAGGCGTGAGCTAGATGAGCTGCTCCAGGATTCCATTGCCTGGAGGCCTTACAGACATTTTTAGTGGCTAGAGGATGGTCTAGAGCTTAGCACTACCACAGTTGAGCATTTTATTTTGGGCAGCCACAACTATATGTGGGAGTTATACAGAGTGGATTGATGTTAGTGGTAGTTCGGCCTTACCTAGGATGTTCTGGGCCAGATAGATGGTACGCTCACAGAGCCAGAGAGCACTTTGATAGAAGTCATATTTCCCATGACAGAAACCTTTGGTTAGCTTTCGATGGGTGGCATCTCTGCTATTTGGGTGCCTCTTAGGCGGATCGAGATCCAGTGCTTATCTTTGGAGTATGGGCCATGGTACCATGGTGTGCTCCCACGCCGTTTGAGCATTCCCAGAGTGGCATATGATGCTGGCTTGAGGCCTCCTCAGTGGGGCCTCCTAGCAGTGGGAAAGCAGTGGAGATGACGGTAAGGATGATGATGATGATGAGGGTGGGCCCACTACACCCCAAAGCATGTCGAGATAGGGACGGGGTCCCCTTCCATGCATGACCACACAGGACGGGACCCGAGGCCCAAGCGAGAGACAGATATACAGAGCCGTGGACATAGAGTTGCCCCTAGTGGGCATTCCAGTGGGGATTTATACCCCTCTTTAGTAGGTACTACCAAAGACAGGGGTTACCTTTTTGATACCATAGAGTAAAGAAGACAGTGGACAACTAGTTACTCTTCAACAACAGTTATAGGTAGCCATCGTTGTTCAGTTACATGTGGCTGGTGAGAGAGATACAATGAGGACCCAGGTATAGGCCCTCACATTAGAGTGAGACCAGGCTCGGGCACAGATGCAAATTTTGACAACAAAGAGAGATCAGGCCCGAGGCACAGGCCACTCAGGGCAGCGATAGTGTTGCGTAGCGAGTCGAGAGTGCAAGAGATGGCCACATAGGGGCTAAGATATTGAGCCTCCTACACTAGTCCCAGACTCAGGTATGGATGGTTGTGGCCCAAAGGGACCATGTATATAGGCGATCACCGTGGTCTCCTAAAGATAGAGGGATGAGGCTCGAGCACGGAGTGTACCGTTATTGCAAAGCGGGATTGAGAGGTTGCCTCCTCGAGACAAGTTGAGGCTGATTTAGGTAGAGTGACAGGTGAGCGAGATGTTGCCCTTCAGGCAGCCCTCACTTTAGGAGATGCTGACTTGATCCGTGATGCCACGAGGCTTGGTGGCGAGGCGTTATTCTACAGGACTACCTATTTTAGGGTAGTTCCCCAGAGCAAGAGCCGAGCGGCGGTACTCCTTGGTAGTCAAGGACAAGCACGACAGTGGTCTAGGTCACGAGAGATCAGGCCACTGCCGAGATCCCATACTAGAGCAGCCGATTGGACAAGGACCATCTAGTCAGCCTGGTGGTCCATCTAGTGCAGGTCCTCCTCAGCCACCATTGTTTTGTTGACTAGGTGATATACCTGGGAGCCCCACTGAGGGTGAGAGATGTGGTTGAGCTCCACTTTCTTTTTGCACATATATTCTTTATACATGCCTTTGATGAAGGCTAATTTTGTTGTATAGCTTTGTATATTTATTCATTTTGATGATGCCTCGTGATGAAGGCCCAATTCTTTTTGATGCATGCCCCTTTTTGATGGCATATTGTATCGATGATGTATTATTTTGATCACTGACTGGATAGATATACATGTATAGATATGTGGAAATTTTTGATGTATCATCTTTATACGCCTCAGCTGAAGGCATTTTTGATATAGATTACCGATGTATATCCATTTCTATTGATATAGATGTATATGACACACATGTATATAGAGGATTACTTTTTGGGCTCAGATACACATGTTTATGAGATGATGTACTTTATTGTTTTGTTTCCTGATGTATGTGACACAAGTGGGCATAATTCTATGACGTAAAATACCCTTTATCAGAAATTACTCTATGTTGAATCTTATTACATGTTGCTTGTTTTGATTCAGCACTTATGGATGTGTTATGATGTTGTCTGATTTTGTACTTGCATGTATGTTATCTTGATGTTTGATGTATACATGTGTTGTGGATGTTAGATGATAGATCCTTAGATGATATCAAATGCATTTCTCATGTGTTCTTTGAGATATCTATGGACGGGATGATATGATGATAAGGAAAGTGCGGGGGATAGATTTTGATGTTTACGATCCCTCTTTCCCCATTTGATGATACGGTATGTGATGATTAGCTTAGCATTCATGTATGATGTATCCTTAGCTGTTTTTATATAGGATGTAGTGAATGATGTTATAAATGTGATGAGATGATAGATGATAGATGTGATAACAAACAACTGTGCAAGAACACACAAGCAAAAGTTAACAAAACTAAACAATTATACACATACTACTACTTAAACAAACACATGCACAAACCTCTAACAAGAGATAAAATGAGATCTAATCTAAGTAAGTAAAAATGAACCCTAAAAGCAAGCACACTAATAAACAAAGAAACCTACAACAACTATTTTATAAGCATAATAGCCTTCAAATGTATGTAATGCAATGCTCAATTTAAATAAAAAAGATTCAACTTTCGATAAGCAGATGATCCATTTTAAAGAACTAATAATTAACGGACTAAGTACACCAAACCTATACAAACCAACAACTAAAAGTAATTAAAGCACTACTTTGTTTTTGTGGGGACAAAGATTGACATATTTTCTAATGTTTTTGGGTTTATCTAAGGAGATAAGTTTTTGCTACGTTTGTCACTATTTTGTCTAGATTGCCCAAAGATAGCGTTGTGAGATGAATGTAGCTTTATCCCTAGAAAGGGGATTTTTCCAAATGTTTAGATTTTTTGTGTATTGTTTTCAGATTTTTTTAATTTTCCAAGGTCATGTTTTGAAAGCAATGTACAAGAATGATGAAGCGTGGATGCCCCCACATAAAGATGATGTGGGAATATACAAAGGGCAGAATGCCATTTGCGTATGTGTAGGTAGATGGCAACGAGATTTTGATTCTCAGCGTTAAATAGGCATATACAAAGGTAATGCCCTTCATGCAAATATAAGAGAAAATAAACCAGATCATGGCAAGGCAAAGGTGATCCTAGTAGGGTTCCTAGACCTAGTAGAGAAAGTTGTATCTAAAGAAGTGGCAACGATTACCTGCCCTTCCGTAAGAGTAACTTATGTCCGGTGAATACTCCTTGAGTGCCAAAAACTAGTTTTCACTCAAAGACCTGCCCCTTGTGCCACAATTGTGTGGTTTTCACACAAGGATGACCTACTTTTTTCTTTACTATTTTCTCATTTTTCCACTTTTTGCTTGTTTTTCTTTGTTTTCCAATTTTTAGTTCTTATTTGATATTCCGTCATGCCTAAGCATAGAAATGCTTTAAGCGCACGGTGTTCATGGGTTCGAGTAATCTCTTCACCATCTGAATATGCAATTTTGTAGGCCCTTGATCCATATTTTGCAATTACAACATAAGGACCTAACTAGTTAGCCTCAAAATTTCCTTTCTTTTCTCTGTCTTTAACAATGTTCTTCTGATTTTCTTTGAGAACTAGATCCCCACATCAAATTCCCGATGAATGATGTGTTTATTATATCCTATGGACACTCTGTTCTAATAAACTTTTAGGTGATTGAATGCTCTGATACGCCTTTCATCTAATAGCTCTAACTCTGTTAGGCGAGCAACTCTGTAGTCTTCATCTTTATCAAGATAGTCTCTGAGAGATATTCTCAGGGAGGGAAGCTCCACTTCCAAAGGTATGATGGCTTCAGTGCCATAGACAAGTGAATAAGGGGTCACACCAGTAGGAGTGCAGATGGAAGTACGATAGGCCCAAGAGGGTGGGATGTATCTACAGATGCCAATTACGGCCGATTTAAATGACCATTTTCTACATAATCAGCACAAGGGTTTTATTCGTGGCTTCGCGTGTTCATTACCTTGAGGGTAATAAGCGGTAGACCACTTAAGTTTGATATGGAAGCATTGACACAATGTTTTAACCATTTTATTTTTGAAATATTTACCATTATCAGTGACAATGGCTGAGGGGATCCCATAACGGCATATGAGATGGTTCATGATGAATTTTGAAATCTGCGCACCAGTGACATAGGTAAGAGGAAAACCTCTACCCATTTGGTAAAGTACTCAGTGGTGGTGATGATATGAGTATGACCGTCTGATGAAGAAGGATGGAGCTTCCCTATGAGATCCAGGCCCCATTTAGAGAATGGCCAAGGCGTTGCAATAGGTTGTAAGGCTTGTGCCGGTGCATGTATTAAATTCCCATACTTTTGGCATAGTTCACACTTTTTTACAAAGTTGCAACAATCGGATTCCATGGTAGGCCAATAATAGCCTACTCTCAATAGCTTCTTAGCTAAGACCATGCCACTAGTATGTGCTCCACAAATACCACTATGTACTTCCTTAATTGTGTGGATAGAATCAGCGACATCCAAACAACGAAGTAGATTCCCATCGTAGCCACGATGATAAAGGGTACCTCCCAGGAGGGTATAATGGGCTATGCGGTGAATAAGGGCTTTCTTTTCAGAATGGGTGATGTCAGGGGGAAAGGTGCCATCTTGTAGGTATTGGAAGATGGGGTCGTACTAAGGGGATAAAGGACCAACAACTTCACATGCCAAACATGACTCCCTGCATATCATATGCAGTACAGTAGATGTTCGATGAAGAAAGGAATTTTTCTTTCTTTGCAAAACTACGAGAGGTTCGAGATCCTAATCCTACTCTAAACCGAAGAGACAGGGGTAGAAGTGCAAAAATTGAAGCTAACTAAAGATGGTGATGCACCAAAAAGGAGTGTGAAAAAAATTTGTCAAGCAAATAGACACAGACCAAATTTTACAACATAAAAAACATACAGGTGATAAGATATAATTTAAGATCTTGAAATGAAGCAAATAATACAAACAGAGAGGTGAAAACCATTCACAAAGCTTGCATTATCATTTCAGTGTCAAAATCACTACATTACACCTCGAGAGAGGTAAAAGCTGTTACATCCTTTGGAGAGGTCGATTCTTCAAAACAATCACTTCTTTGGAGGTGAAAGAAGAAGCTGCTATGTCAAAAATTGTTCCCCCTTCAGAAATGAGCCAAATCTGGCTTTTACATTGCATGGGTCGAGCCCAGGGGACAGAAAATGTACAAAAACATGAGAGCCCATCCCTTCTTGACTGCAGGTGCATTAAAATGGCATGGGGGACCTTACAAACCCATACCCTATCATTTTGACCGGATTACAGGAGAATGCGACCCATTCTGCATTAAATCAGTCCGTTGGAATGTCACTTCTGGCCATGAACACGCGTCAGAGCCGTTTCTCAATTTTCTCTCTCAGACTACACCAAAACTCAAGATTAACCTTGAAATCATGTAGATAATTTCACAAGCTTTCCGTTGATATAAAGAACGTGCAAATCGAGCTCTGGATCGAAAGATATGTCGATCTGAAGATTTAGGGCACAAAACAGGTGAAAATGCGTTTTGAAATTTTTCCCGCTCTGCCACCTGGATGACACGTGGCACGTGCTGATTGGATATGTAATTCTCTCTCCTCTCCGGGTTTTCTTGCTTCATTGGACACGTGTCCTCTTTTGATTGGCTCGGGTCAGTGCTTGAAACCTCGCCCTTTGACTTTTGGACTTTCTCCCTTGTGACACGTGTCGTGATTTGATTGGTCTGCGGGTCTGCCGGCTTTTCGCGCCCTTCGCATCTTTTTGTCCCGGATGTCCCAGTGCTGTTTGGGACAGAATCCTCCGATCCACCTGAAATGGGCTTCCTTGTCCCTTATCTGCCGATGACACGTGGCGCAATCTGATTGGCTCTCGGCTTTTTGGCTATCCGCGTCCCACGCGTCCCTTTGTCCCGTCCCCATTGTCCCAATACTGAAATTTCTCTGCTTGGGCGAAACCGGCGGTTCCGTCCTCCTGGCACGTACTCACGGCCCAGATGTCCCAGTGTGAAAGTTCCCATTCGTTCGGCCGGTTCGATGGTTCGTCCTTCGCGTTCCTTTGTCCCACATGTCCCAAAGCGGTTAGTCGATTTTTTCTCCTTGGCGAACCTTGGCGGTTTCCGTCTTTCCGCGCCCCACGCGTTAAAGACCAGCCCGATTGTTCCTTTCAGAAATTTTCTCCTTTCGGCCGAACCGGCGGCAATTTCTTTCCTCCCTTCGCATCCATTTGTCCCGAGATGTCCCTTTGCTTCGTGGGCTGCCTGGAGCTTTCGGCCGATCCGCGTCTCGATGTCCCAATGTCCCAACTTTTGTGAGGACTAGGACTTAGCCAATTTTCACGATTTTTTCTGTCCCAAGCTTGTTTTGCTTGCAACTTTTCACATTTTCTCGAGCTTGCTCTTTCCTTCACAGACGGGGAGTTAGAAAAATATGAGGGGACCTAGAAACATGATTTTTGCCTGAATCAATCCATTTGCCTGGGACTTGAGAATTCTGATGCATGTTATCAAATTAACCACGGGGGTGAATTTGGATAACAATTTGGCGACTCAGCGGGGTTATACCTGCTTAGGTAGAAGATACCGGTTGCCTGAAGTAGTCCATTGGGCATGGAGTCATCAAATATTCTGTTTAGAACCCTAACTGACTCAGAATGTGCAAGGAGGAAGATGGAATGTCACCTGATGAAAGCAAGGATTGCTAAACATCTCCATGGACAGCAAGCTGTGCCAAAGCACTTAGGGAAAACAAAACTAACCTACAACAAAACAATGTGCACAAGCACTTGGAGGAAAGAAAATCTAATCTAATATTTACAGAGGTAGTGAACTTCCCTCTAGAAAGCAGCGCTTGAGATAGATTCCATTATTTGGAATCTGCGGTTCTTCACCATCAATGAGGCCAATTGGAAAGCATTGTTGTTCTTGCACTTTGTGACCATGTATGGGCCACTCGAATGGCATCAAATTTTGAATGCCTTCGGTTTTCTCTATCCACATCCCATTTCAACACTAGATCTCAACTGAAAAGATCTATCCTTGGCCTTTCTATCAAAGGTCTTCTTGATCAAAGCTTGATCCTTTTCCATTGCTTGGGATGCGATTTCGATCTCTTGCAGCTCCATCAACTCTGCATACCTCACCTCCATGGGCTCAAATTCAAGCAACTCCAGTTTGTTTCATGAGTTCCAATGTTGGCAACTCAAGTGACATGGGCAAGATTGCCTCTCTTCCATAAACAAGCTTGAATGGAGAGTTACTGTGGATCTTTTGGGAGTTATCCTATCGGCCCATAAGGCTGATTTCAGCTTAGTATGCCAAGACCTCGATTCTCATCAAGAGTCCTCCTAATGATCCTCAACAAGTTCTTGTTTGTAGACTCGGCACTGGCCATTACCACGAGGGTAATAGTTGATGAAGTGCTTAGGTAAATACCGTTCTTGACAGCCCACTCGGTCACCTTAGATCGATGAATGCCGATGCATTATCGAGAGATTATTGTGGTAGGTACACCAAATCTGGTTGTTATCCCCTCATAAAAGTCTAAGATCTTAGACTCATTCGCCTCTTTGAGTGCTCTTGCTTGTCCATTTGGTGAAGTAGTCATGTTTGTCAAAATCCATTTGTGCCCTTGGCTTGAATTGGGATTAATGACTCGATGAAGTCCAAACCCCATTGCATGAATGGCTGGTCAAGCTGAGATTGGATGAAATGGGAGGGCTGCAAGTCTCTCTTTTCCTGTGAAGAATGCACAATTCTTACACCTCTTGATCCATGCATAGCAATCACTGAAGATTTTAGGCCAATAATAACCAGCCTTCATGATTTTTAGAGTTGTCACTCTTGGTGCAAAATGGCCACCAGCTGGTCCACCATGAAACTCTTCCAACACCCTTTGAATCTGACTTGTGCTAATGCATCTCAGCAGCACTCCATTTACATCTTTCTTGAACAAAACTCCATCAACAATGGCATACGGGACAGCCTGCAATCTGAAGTGTCTCCTTTGGGTCTTGTTCATCTCCGGAGGGCATAGGCCTGTGCTTAGGAAGTGCATAATACCTTGGGTCCAGCAAGGAGTCGGGGCAGCATTGTCTTCTTCTTGTTTGCCACTTGGCTCATGGCTGTCTTGGACTATCAAAACAACTTCTTCTTCGTTGCATACTTCTTTTGCTTCCCCAAAACCATTTGCTCACACAATCCTTTCCCTCTTACCAGCTTGGTGATCTTGATCTCAATGTCATACTCCATGACACGGGTGATCAACCTGCCCTTTTCTCATTCAAATCCTTGTTGAGGAGGAAGTCCTTAACATGTGAGACCAGCGGTTGAATCTTATTGTTTGAGACCAAATGTCTGAACTTCTTCAAGCTCTGATGGCAAGGACATGCTTTTCGATGAAAGAATACTTTATTTAAGTAATCTTCAAGGTTTGGTGAAGAATGCTATGGGCTGTTCGAACCTTCTCTATTCAATTTGTGTTAAGATAGTTGAGATTGTGTCTGATCCTCCAAACGCATACAACATGAAGTCCTTTGAAAAGTCTGGGTTGATAAGAGTTGGAGCTTGTGATATTGCATGCTTGATGCTTTCAAAACTCTCTTTGCCTTGCTTTGTCCATTTGAATGCGAGACTCTTCTTGACATCATTGTTAGAGGCTTCACAAGAGTGGAAAAATTAGGCACAAATCTGTGGACAAAGTTTATCCTTCCTAAGAAGCTTTGAAGAGATTTCTTGTGGTGTGGCAATGGGAGCGTTCGGATGGCTTCAACCCTTTCAGGATCAATTGTTAGCCCTTCCCTAGAGACAATGTGGCCCAACAATTTGCCCTCGTGTGCCAAGAATATACACTTCTTTGGATTCAACGACACTCAGAACCTTTACACCTACGAAACACTTATGCGAGGTGAAAGAGATGGTCTGCTTTGCATTCTTTGAGAAGACAGGTGATATCATCTAGGTATACCGAGCACTATATTGTTGATTAAGCCTTTGAATGCCATATCCATAGCTCATTTGAAATGTTGCTCGGCATTTGATAGGCCAAATGGCATCTTCTTGTAGGCATAGGTGCCCCATTTGGTGGTGAAAGCCATCTTGAATTGATCTTCTTCCTTCACCATTATCGATTATAGCTTTGAGTATCCATCAAGTAGTGAGAACCTTTACGAACCATTTCTGACTTGCAATATTTGCTCCATGGAAGGGAGTGGGTAATGGTCCTTGAGGAGGCTCTGTTCAAGTCTCTGAAGTCAACACACGGTCTGATTTCTCCATTTCTTTTTCTCTTTGGCACCAAGTTTGCAACCCTGACTTGAGTGTTTGATGGGGAAGATGATCTTAGCCTCAATAAGCTTGCTTAACTCTTTTCTCATGAGAGGTTGATATGGGGATTCATTGGCCTTTGCTTTTGCCTAACGGGCTTGGATTCGGATCCGGCTCAATAGTATGTTGTGCCGACTTTGGGTTGAAACCTCTTAGATCTTTGTAAGTCAAGCAAAGATCATCGGGAACTCTTGACAAAGGTGAACAAAATCAGATTTCTCTTGTGAGGTACTTACTTTGCCAATCTACTGAATGTTTTGCCTTCTTCCACTAAAATAGGCTCACGAATCTTCACCCTTCACTTGAATGTTTGCTTTCTCCTTCGGGCTGATCATTCGGGTTGAAGATTGACTCGAGGTTATGAGGCCTTTTGGTAATTTGTTAGTTCTCATTTGTACTACTGATCACCATATTGTTGCTCCAGCTTGTCTTGATTTCGGCGGAGAACTCAGCTTCTTCTTGTAGGAAATTAACAATTTGTTGATCATTCTCGAAGACTTGCCAACTTGTGTTGTTATCTGGAACATTTGGTCTCACAACCAATTTGATATGAGGTGAGATTTCTCACTTTTGATACTCTCTGCAACATCAAACGCAGCCCCAATTGCTTTGCAAGTCTTTGTCAGCGGCTTCATTCTTTTTCTTGGGATGGAATTGATGCTAAAAGCTTCAAAATCTTGATAAGATCCCATACCCGATTTGTTGTAGCACTTAAGCGAGATCATTTTTGGCAGCATTTTTTCCTTTGACTTGGTTTATGACCAGCTCACTATCACCAAATACTTGTAAATTCCTGATGCCTTTCTTCATTGCCCAGTGCAGTCCATGAATTAAGGCTTCATACTCGGCTGTGTTGTTTGAACAGGAAAACTGGAAACGGAAGGCTGAGTAATACCTTATACCTTGCGGTGAAATGAGCATAGCTCCTCCTCCTGCACCTTGTCTACTCCTTGACCCATCGAAGAACAATTGCCATACTTCATTCTTGTCCTTATGATCGGCTTGGTGATCTTTGGGGAGAGGTTGATCCTCTTCATGTAAACAATAAACCCTAGCTCAGATTCTTCTATTTCTTGATAAGGATCAAAGGCATGCACTTTGCTTGCCCATTCATCAAAGTCAAATCGGGATACTTCAACCTTAGTGTCGGCTTCATCGGTGCTTGGATAATCTTCTTGATCAAAGCTTTGAGCAGTTGGTATTGATTTGGCTTGGTAGTGTAAGGCTCAATGTGAAAGTTTGCAATAGGTTCGGACTGATTGTGGCCTTAGTTCCATACCTTGTTACGAACAACATGTGTGACCAAATCCCGAAAGATAGCCTCGATTTTAGCGGTGAAGTCCCTTGACAAGCATAATGCAAAGAGTGGTGGAAGGTCTATGACTGACACATCTTGTAACACTATTACGTTGGGACATGCGTGCAGTGTGAGGCTCAAACCTTTGATTACTCCAACCGTTGTCACTATTGTCCCATCTAATTGCACTACACCCTTGGAGATGACTTCATATTGAAGCCCTAGCTGATCAGCTATTTGCTTGGGCATTACTGAACTACTTGCCCCAGAGTCGATCATGCAATTATGTACCAACTTATCTCCTATGATCAATGAAACATAAAATGGAGGGGGCTTCAACATTTTACCTTGTTGTCCTCCATGATTTCCTTCAGGTTGGGCAGCATTTGTGAGTACCTTCTCTTGCATTTGGACCTGTTGATTTGAAGTTGACCAGTCCTTCATGGCAGCTTGACTTGTAGCAAATCTCTTTGGCACTGGGATGGATAGTGATTCCCACATTGATATGTTTACATTTGTCTTCTTCATCGATCGATGATGTTGAATGGGGATGAAGCATCCCTCTTTTTTGTCCCCTAGCTTGCACATTCGTTCCTTGCACATGGGCAGCAACAAGCTGGCATCGAGTTGGTTTAGGGGGCTGGTTTGGGTGCTCCTTGCATGTTTGGAGCTGCATTTTGTTTGCCAACACCTTGTGGGTGTAATGAGAAGGTCGTGAACTACTTGGGGCCAATGGTTGTTCTTCACCCAAATTCTCCTTTTGACCTTGTGTTGTTCATGACACTTTGAGAGGAGTATTTGATTCATACCACGAAATCTTGACTGCGATTGACAAGAGTAGTTTCATTGGAGATGTTCCTTCTTGAGGTGCTTCTGCTTTGCTTGATCTCCTTCGTGGTTGGACTCTTGCGACCCACGATGGTTTGCACCATCGAGGAGCTTGATTTAATGCACCGTTAAAGCACATTGATTGGTTGTGTGGTGACTACACATGGGAAACACCAATCATATTCTTGGGCCATGTTATTTTGGACTGGCACTAATGCTTTAGAAGCAGATATGACATTGGGGTTATAGGGCTGAAATGGTCTATTAGCGGGAGGCCTTACTTGGCTTTGATTTTGATTTGTAGCCTGATTTGGTGACCTATTTTGTTGGTATGGGGCCTACTAGCACAGTATTGTGCTTGAGGTGATACGGTCTAGCACTTTGAGCTTGCTGTCTTTTGATAGTAACCAGCTCATTTCCCAAATTTTGCAACTGTTTCATGACCTCTTGGAGTTCATTTGAAGCACTAGAGGATGAAGTAGAAGTTTCACTTGAACTTTGATTTCTAGGGGTGGGAACAGGAGCCAAAGTGGGTGCTTGACTAGTGCTTGGATTTTCTAAGTTTGGATACTGAGGGCATGGGAGGCCTAGGAGCCGGTTTACCGGCTTGAATAAGGCAGTTTTCGGCTCTAATGGCAATCTTTATAAGCAGCGAGTAAGGTTGTGCCTCCCATAGATTGAATTAACATAGAAATATCAGAATTCAAAGCTTTAAGGTAATATAGAAAAGCACCTTCTACTTTGTTGGCACTTGGCCACTTTGGAATCCTATCCCAAGACCTTTGAAATCTGAAGTTGAAGTCGAGTCATTTGCTCGTTGGGAGCTCTCTTGATAGTTGTCGGCTGCTCCAAAAGAGACAAGTTGTCTCCCTTCTCTCAAATTGCTCGTGAAGTGCTATACACACGGTGATTCAATTTGTGATAGAACCAGCTCGAGGCTCTAAACCATTGCAATGCTTTACCCTTGAATGAAGATGCATTAGTAACTTAACATGACCACTTGCATTTCATTGATTTCATGGATTGCACAAAGGTTAGCAATATCTTTAACATGATCACACAGAGTAGTCTCGATTTTCTCCAGTGAAGTAGGGAATGTTCTTCAAGGCTGCAATAGGAACTGGATGTTGTGCATTGAGAGCAAGTGGGCTGCTGCCTGTGAAGTTGACGTAGGGGTTGTTCTGAGCCATTCTAATCGGTCTTAAAACCCTTGTATACTGAATGAAAGGCCTGTCAGGTGGAGGAGTTGAGAGAGTTCTGTTTGGTGGAGATGGAGACCTTTGAATCCTTCTTCCTCTTTGCCTTCTTCTTGGAGATAATTGCAGGTATTCAAACAACACTTCTTCTTCTCCAACTCTTGACCTTGTGGTGATTCTTCTCATGAGTTTTCAGGCCTGAGCTTGGAACCAGTTGATTCTTCCCCTTGGAGTCGCCAGATATGCAAATAATAGCTCTTATAAGCAAGAAAACTGCAGCAGATGCATATCAACTTTGCTGCAATAAAAATGAGACCTCTAGTGTCCCACCGGGCGTGCCAAAACTGTTGTTGCAGACTCACAGCACCCTGGATGTAGATCAGGCTTCTAGGTTGATCACTCTAGCATCCAGTGTGATTGCACAACATGGAAACCTCTCTCCAAGTGTGGGGACTTGTGGCGAGAGAGGAATCTCAGATTAGAGGCTGGTTCCTCAAACTCCTCGATTTAGATCTATATTTTGCAAAACTACGAGAGGTTTGAGATCCTAATCCTACTCTAAACTTTGAGGAGACAGGGGTAGAAGTGCAAAAATTGAAACTAACTAAAGATGGTGATGCACCAAAAGGAGTGGTGAAACATTTTTGTCATGCAAATAGACACGAGACCAAAGTTACAACATAAAACATACACGCAGGTGATAAGATATAATTTAGGATTTGAAATGAAGCAAATAATACAAACAAGATTTGAAAACCATTCTGAGCTTGCATTATCATTTCGGTGTCAAAATCACTGCATTACACCCTCAGAGAGGTAAAAACTATTACAATCCTTTGGAGAGGTCGATTCTTGCACAATCACTTCTTTGGAGGTGAAAAAAGAAGTCTCTTATGTCAAAAATGTTCCCCCCTTGAAATGAGCCAAATCTGGCTTTTACATTGCATGGGTCGAGCCCAGGGGACAAAAAATGTACAAAACATGGGAGCCCATCCCTTCTTGACTACAGGTGCATTAAAATGGCATGGGGGGACCTTACAAGCCCATACCCTATCATTTTGACCAGATTACAGGAGAATGCGACCCATTCTGCATTAAATCTGGTCAGTTGGAATGTCACTTCTGGCCATGAACACGTGTCAGAGCTGTTTCTCAATTTTCTCTCTCTAGACTACACCAAAACTCAAGATTAACCCTAAAATCATGTAGAGAATTTCACAAGCTTTTCGTTGATATAAAGAACGTGCAAATCGAGCTCTGGATCGAAAGATATGTCGATCCCCGAACGAAGATTTAGGGCACAAAGCAGGGTGAAAATGCGTTTTGAAATTTTTCCGCGCTCGCCACCTGGATGACACGTGGCATGCGCTGATTGGATATGTAATTCTCTCTCCTCTCTGTCTGGGTTTTCTTGCTTCATTGGACACGTGTCCTCTTTTGATTGGCTCGGGTCAGTGCTTGAAACCTCGCCCTTTGACTTTTGGACTTTCTCCCTTGTGACACGTGTCGTGATTTGATTGGTCGTGAGTGCTGCTGGCTTTTCGCGCCCTTCGCATCTTTTTGTCTCGGATGTCCCAGTCTTTGTTTGGGACAGAATCCTCGATCCACCGAAATGGGCTTCCTTGTCCCTTATCTGCCCGATGACACGTGGCGCAATCGATTGGCTCTCGGCTTTTCGGCTATCCAGCGTCCCACGCGTCCCTTTGTCATTGTCCCAATTGTCCCAATACGAAATTTCTCTGCCGGGTGAACCGGCCGGTTCGCGTCCTTCACGTACTCACGGCCCCGAGATGTCCCAGTCACGAAAGTTCCCGTTCGGCCGAAGCCCGGCCGGTTCGCGTTCTTTATCCTTTGTCCCACATGTCCTAAAGCAGTTAGTCGATTTTCTTATCCTTGGCCGAACTGCCGGCTTTCGCGTCACGCGTCGCGTCCGCGGCCCGATGTTTTCTTTGCGAAAGTTCTCCTTTTCGGCCGAACCGGGCATTTCGCGCCCCGCGTCCATTTGTCCCGAGATGTCCCTTTGCTTCGCGGGCACACAGAGCTTTTCGGCGATCCGCGCCTCGATGTCCCAACTGTTCCAACTTTTGCGAGGACTTAGGACTTAGCCAATTTTCACGATTTTTCCTGTCCCAAGCTTGTTTTCTGCAACTTTTTCGCATTTTCTCGAGCTTGCTCTTTCCTTCTTGACGGAGAGTTAGAAAAATGCGAGGGGAACCTTAGAAACATGATTTTTTCCCTGAATCAATCCATTTGACCGAGACTTGAGAATTCGATGTATGTTATCAAATTAACCGAATAAGTTTCTCATCTTTAACCTTGTACTCATAATTAACCTTTTTATGATAAATTGAGACTCCTCAATGACTCGTAGTTATCGATATTCCATGTAATAGCTAGCACTTTGAGGCTAGCGATGAGTGCTTCGTACTCTGCAATGTTATTTGTACACGGAATCCCAACTGAATTCTCATGGTATGACATGCCATTTGGATTGATGAGGACCACTCTTGCTCCGGATCCGTGGAAGGTAAAATATCCATCAAAATGAACCTGCCATTTCTGAGACTCTTCAATATACATGATGGATGCATCGGTAAATCTAAGCACAAAGGTTTTATCCTGGGAGAGGAGCTTCTTACAACTAATCGGCTAGTACTGTCCTTTTAAAGACTTCGATTTACAAACTCAATGTCAAATTCACTCAAGATAATGATCCCATTAGCCATTCGGCCTTTGAGGCGAGGTTTGGATAAAAGGTACTTGAGATGGTCACCTTTGGATACGAGCTTGGTCTTATTATTCGGAGATAATGGTGAAGCTTTTGAAATGTGAATACAACCGCCAAGCATGTTATTTTATTTGAGGATAATTCAGCTCGTATGTGATCAAGGTGCGGCTAAGATAGTAAACTACTCTCTCTTTATGGGCTAAGTCATATTGGGCAAGTAATGCACTAATGGAAAACTGGGTAGCAGAAATGTATAAGAGGAGAGGTTCTCAGGGGTAAGTGGCATTAGTACAGGTGGGTTGGACAAGTACTATTTGAGTAACGTGAAGGCTTTTTGACAATCAGGTCCCCAATTGAATGTGACATATTTCTTGAGCAAATGAGTAAAGGGGTGGCACTTATCCGCAAGTTATGAGATAAAGTGATGGATTGCCTGAATCTTTCCTTGTAGACTCCTTAGCTACTTGAGAGTGGTAGGTGGTGGCATTTCTATGATAGCTATAACCTTTGCAGGATCCACTTCAATCCCTCTTTGTGAGACAATGAACCCTAGGAGTTTTCCTGATAAGACACCGAAGACACATTTCTTAGGGTTCAGTGAACCTTATAGTCTCTTAGACATTGAAAGATACGCCTCAACACTTCAAGGTGTTCTTTTCTACTTTTGGATTTTGCTAGGATATCATCGACATAATCCTCCATGATGTCACTTATCATATCATGGAAGATAACCATCATGGCCCACTTGTGAGGTAGCCTCAACATTTTTAAGCACGAGAAGGGCATGAATTTATAGTGAGAATGATCCCCAGTGGTGATGAATGTTTTCTTACTGTTGATATTCCTACAAAATTCGTATCTGGTTATAACCTGAAAAACCATCCATTAAGGACAACATTTCATAGCCAGCTGTTGAATCGACTATCATGTCGATGTTAGGTAGGGGAAAATCATCTTTAGGACATGCTTTGTTGATGTCATAGAAATCCATGCAGATCCTTATCCCAACAGGTTTTTTTTATACTAGGACTATGTTAGAGATCCATTCTAAATAGTCAATAGGTTTTATGAAATCAATAGCTAACAACTTTTCTAATTCTTCTTTGACCAAGAGCACCACTTTAGGATGCATCTTTCTTAACTTTTGTTTGATTGGTTTGGCATCTAGGTGTACAATGAGGTTGTGCACAACTAGCTCAAGGTCTAAACCCAAAGCATATCTACATATGTCCATGTGAATATGTCCATGTATTCTTTTAAGAGTTCTGCAAAGGTCTTTTGTTCCTGAGCTAAGAGCGAAGCTCCCAACTTGACTATTCTAGGTTGCCCCTCTGAGCCAATGTTGACGCTGATTGTTTCCTCAATAAGCATTTTAGAAGTGTCTTCCATCCGTGTAGGATCAGGGGGAAGAGTAAGATCGACCTCCTGTGGTAGTTCATGATCATCTTTGAATGGATAAATCACTTTGTCTTTAGACTCTTCATTTTGTTTGTCTATGAGCTCACCAAAGAGTTTGTCACTATGGGATTTCCGTTGAGCCTTCTTGCTCGGTTTCTCAGAGGTAGGTATACCTTTAGTTACAAACTTTTATTCAACCGTCCGTGCATATCTGCTTCCTCCCCAAAATAGGCACAAGTGTCTAATTGAATCTTAAATCCTTTCTTGTGGTCTCCAGCCGGAATAAAGTCCCTGAGTCCCATGAACTCCGTGAATGCCTCATCATTTTCAAAGAAATCCAATGGCACGTGAAGTTGTTGATCCCAATCTATAAGCTCAGGATATATAAGGGCTATTGGATATTTATCTAGGGGGATGGATTCGGATAAGGTAAGGACCGAAAAATCTAGGAATAGGTTCGTGGAGGCAAGATCTTTGTAAAGGCTACATTGGGAATCTACGTCACTATCGGAATGAGGCGAAACATCCTCACTTTCAAAAGAAGTAGCGTTGTTCTCAAAAGGTAGAGCATCATGGGGCCT
Organism: Taxus wallichiana var. yunnanensis; assembly: GCA_018340775.1. Classification (NCBI taxonomy): domain Eukaryota; kingdom Viridiplantae; phylum Streptophyta; class Pinopsida; order Cupressales; family Taxaceae; genus Taxus; species Taxus wallichiana. The sequence goes on from CM031243.1 coordinate 616,404,508, forward strand.
TATTCTAAGGCCATGTTTATCAATTTTGAAATGAGGGATAGGGATAGGCTCCAACCGGCCTTGTGCATTAACGCCACATCCAAACCCGTCATAGCCCATGACAAACATCATGCGAGGACCTTTGACGTATTGAGGTGCTTGATTGCATGAAGCCATGGTGCCTTCTGGTACTCTGCTGGTAGGGTCTTCTAACATTTTCTCCTTAGACAAGAGGCCACTATGGACAAATTTCTCCAAAGGTTTAGGACATTACTTGCGGGTGCTCTTGAACTGAAAATAAGGCTTACCTCTTGTCCTAGGGGATACCGATAGGTCTGATATCAATAGAGCCTGCTCAAGAGTGAATGGCCTACTTGGGCCATATTTTGTTAATGTGGCCTCCCATGAAGCAAATGGATTGACCAACCTGTTGCTTGCAGACTCACAAACACCCTTGGATGCAAATCAAGCTCTACAGGTTGATGTTCGAGGCATCCAAGTGTGATTGCACAACATGGAATCTTTTCTCCAAGCGTGGGACTTGTAAAGATGAGAAAAGATTCTCCAGAGAAGGCTGGTTCCTATTCCTCTGTTTAGATGCACACAAAAATTCGAGAGGGTTTGCTAAAACCTAATCTAACTTGCCAAGGAGACGGGGGTAAGAAAATGCATAAAATAAAACCTAAACTACAAAGGTGATGCACCGAGGAATGTTAGACACTCGTTTTGCAAATTTAACTGAGACCACATAGATGCAATACAAAAACCATGCACGTGTAACCAAAGCTGCAATAAGAGATCAAAATGATAGCAATGAATACATGAGAGGGTCGAGAGTCAATCACAACACATATATTATTGCTCAAGAGTCAATACTGATACATTGCGGTGGCAAGAGGCAAAAAAGACGGCATTACTGACCCATATGGGAGGTTTGAAAGCTCCATAATTTCTCTTGCAGGGAGGGAAGAAGGGAAGATGCAAAACAAGAATGTCCGACCCCTTAAAAAGCTCCTCTTTACAATATATATCAAGAAATGAGAGAGGGAAGAGAGAGGAAATCCGAATCCATCCCAACCACTTCTTGGTAGCATTTAAAATCATCTCATTATGATGTGAAGTTGACAGATCCTAGCAAAACGGTGGGTACATCTAACAGAGCGGCGAGTCGTTCGCTTCATTAAAGTTGGTTGTTGAAGCATTACTTCTATCTATCACCATGCGTCAGGACATTTTCTTAATTTTCTCCTCAATTTGCACCAAAATGTGAGATTGATCCAGAATCATGTAGAGAATTTCAACATGACTTTCCGATGATATAAAGAACGTGCAAATCAGAGCTCTAGATCGAAAGATAAAAAGGTCTCAAGATTTAGGGCACAAAAAAGCAGTAGCAAACGAGTTTTAAAATCTTTTCGCGCTTTGCCATCCCATCCGGGACGACACGTGGCGTGCCCCGATTCGTTGAGTAATTCTCTCTCTCCACCTTTCCGTGGGCTTTTCTTGTGGGCCCTTAAACTTGGACACGTGGCACTATTTCATTGGTTCGGATCGGTGCTCGAAAACTCACCCCTTTGACTTTTTGGACCTTTTTCCTGGCGACACGTGTCATGCCTTGTGATTTTCCTATGGGCCTACTAGATTTTCACGCCCACCGCGTCCTTTTGTCCCGGATGTCCCAGGTGCAGCCGGGATAGAATCCTTTGATCGCCCGAAATGGGCTTCCATGTCCCTTTTACGCGGTGACACGTGGCATGATCGATTGGCTTTCGGCTCCTTCGGCTATCGTCAAGTGTCTTCGCGTCCCTTTGTCCCACTTGTCCTTGTGCTAAAGTTTCTGTTTTGGCCAAACCGCCGGGTTGGCCTCCGCGCACTCTTGTCCTCGCTGCTGCTCCGGTAAAGGACTTGGACAAATTTTCTTTCTTTCGGCCGATTCGGGCATTTCGCGCCCATTTGTCCTAGATGTCCCTTTTCTATTTGGGCCGCTGGAGGCATTTTTTTGCCGATCCGTGCCTTCCGCGTATAATTTTTCCAACCGTCCCAAAGGCGGTCTTGAAAGCAGGACTTAGCCAATTTTATGATTTTCTCCTGAATCAATCTACTTGCTTAGAACTAAAAACTTTGATGCATGTTATCAAATTAACTCTGGGGGGTGAAATTTGGATAACACCGTGAAGGGAAATCTGATTGAAAGGCATGAGAGATTTTGAATCTACTCGGTTCTTCATGGCCTCCATTTGTAAAGGGACAACAACATCCACAAAAGGACATTCATAAGCTACACGAGAAAAACTATGCAAAGCCCTACAATGTGTGAAAGGTTCCAGGTCACCCAAAATGGTAACCACCTGCCCTTCATGATATAACTTGATGCACTGATGAAACGTTGATGGAATAGCTTGCATGGCATGGATCCATGGGCATCCTAAGAGCATGTTGTATGGAAGGTCCAAGTCAAGGACATGGAACGTTGTGTCATGACATGTTGGTCCTACCTCCATGGGGACCACTATAGTCCCTGTTGACTCTCTTTCTTCATTGTCATATGTTGTGATTGTGATAGTTTTAGCTTTTGACAACTGTTTATGACCGGCCCTAGTTGCTTTACAGCTTCAAGAGTGCAAATATTCAGACCAGATCCCCCATCTACAAGTACTCTTTTGATCTTGTGGTAGTAAGAACCACTTTGAGATATAATGGCAATTTATGCTCTGGGTTATTATGTGGGATTGCAGTATGATCAAAAGTAATCTGATTATGGGTGTCTAAGTGTGCAATCATGGCTTGAAGGTTTGCGGGATCTATTTATGTGGAAACCCCTGAATTTTGCAAAGTTTTGAACAGTATGTTTTTATGGGCACTAGAGATCTTTAGGAGATTGAGGATAGATATCTTAGCAGACATTTTTTCTAATTGCTCTATCAAGTTATATTGACTTTCCTCAGGGGTAGGCATAAGATCTGGTATGATTAAGCGGGCACGTCTTGTCCTGACTGCGTAGCTCTTTTCTAAGATCGAATGGTGTTAATCTGTTCATTAGATGAGTTAATACATCCAATGAGGGAATCATAAGGACTATCATTTGTAGGGTACACATAGGCAGTAGTCCTATAGTCGTTAGAAGTTTTCCCTTGATCTATTTTCTTTTTCTTTTTATCCACATGGTCAGGAAAAGGTTCCTTGTAAATACCCATTTTTTCATTTGAACTTCTACCAGCCTCCGGGGAGACTCTACAAACAATCTTCCCTTCCTCTATAAGGTCTTGGATATAATGGTGTAATCTCAAACATCTATCCATTTTGTGTCCTTTGACATGATGGAAGTCGCAATATTATTTGTCTTTGGAGCATGTTTAGAGTAGGGCATTATTGCAGTTGGATATTCTACCATCTTTGCACCATCTAATTGTTTTAGGATGGTAGATAAGGATTCTATCAAAGATGTGAATGTACACTTTGTAGGCACTTTGGGATGAGGCCCTTGTGAAAGTTTCAAGAGTGGACCTATTTGTACGACTTGGACTCTCTTGGAGTCTGTAATGCCATCACCAACAACATGTTTATTCTTATTGAATAATTTAGGTTTGTCTGTGGATTTGGCTTCATGTTTTTTTAATAACCGGTTTAAGCGTGCCCTTGGCAATGAGCGCTTTCTCAATTTGACTACCTTTCTCTATGACTTCTTCAAAGTTCGAGCCACAATGCATTTGTAAGTGAAAGGCTATTTCCGGGTTCAAGTTAGGAATGAATATACTCACTAACTATTTTTTGGGTAAGGCATAAGGAAAGCGACTAGCTAACCCATGTCATCGTTGTAAAAATCCTGCAAATGTCTCATTGGTTTTTTTTTTGTGTTACATAGATTGTTCATCATGATGTCACTCTCCATATTATAGGAGTAATGTCTTACAAATTTCTCTGCTAGTGGGCCATGTTGTAATGGAGCCCTTAGGTATGCTATAAAACCATTCCAATCCCACGGCTCCTAGGTTGTGAGGAAAAAGTCGTATCAAGAAATTATCACTATACACGACCTCTTGGCAAGCCATGTAAAAGTCTTTTATATGATCACGAGGATCACTTTTGCACTTATACTTATCAAACTTGGGAACAGTGAAATGTTTTGGGAAAGGCTGTTGTAGCATGTCCTTATCGAAGGGGTAAGGACATAATTCTTCATATGAATATTTTCTATTTTGGCCTACATTTCCTTGTTGTAATGTCGTGAGCGTATCTTTCATAGATTTCAATTCATCCTGAATGAGTTGCTCCTTAGTAGGCGATATTGACCTTTGAGCCTGAGTTGCTTTAAAGGTATAATCGTATGCGGATCAAATTGAAACTCGTTAAGTTTGTTTTTGTCTTTGTCTTTACCTATGTTTCTTTTTGAAGCGCCTAGGTTCATTACTTTCTGACTCAACATTAAGATCTATTTTTGGAGGATCTCTTCCTCAACTAGGGGATCCTCTTCTTCATCAAATTTTAGAGGAGGAGGCCTTTTGCTCAGTTTTTACTTTATGCGAAACCTTAAAGTGAGGTTTACGTGATGTTTCACCTTTGACAGTGGCCTTGTGTTGCCCAAAAGTGGATGCATATCCCACATCAAAAGGATTATCTATGTCTAAGATGAATCTTTGCTCTCCTAAGTTAGGGTCAATGACCTTTGTTTCTTCTTTGCACTCATGTGGAAGTTTAGCTCCTAATGCCAAGAATCTCGCGAGTACTTGATCTTTGTTATAATATAAGAGCTCGTCAAATCTATTTAGGTCTAACCTTTGTTGTTCTCCCGAAGAGTCTGACTCTTCTCCACTATGATCGATTAACGTCTCGTATCTTTGACTTGAGAGAAGAGCGGTCCTAAATTATGACCCTTTGAATGGGAATGTGTCGAAAGGGTTTTCTCCCATGTGTTGCTCATTTGATTTGGCTGCCATTTTTATGATTTTAGGCATCACTAGTGGACATCTTTATGTAGCTAGCGTAACCCCTAAGTGTATGGTTTTCTGTAAGTTGTTTAAAGGGATATTGTTATTATATCACAGTGTATCGTAGATGTAATTTTATGCAGTCATTTTTACCAAGAAACATTCATATGCACATCTTATGTTACGATTCACTCAATTTTTATCACCAAACCTATACCCTAAGATAACGACAAAGATGTACTAATATGTAAGCCAAGTTAGAACCCCAACAAGGTCTAAGTTCGACTGATGTTGTCGCAGTCCCTTGATAAGGTATACTTAAAGCTAGTTTGAATTCGAAGAAATCCAAACCCTCTAAAGAAATGGAAGTCACGAATAGATATAGCATAATAATGTCATCGTGATACATTAACCAAGCAAGCAAGGTGTTAGCACCATGGTAACTTTATTATAATATATGTAAAGCGTTATCAACACTCTTCAAGAAGACTAAGATGACATTGAGAGTGAAAACAAATAAGTATAACAAGGAGTTTTTAATCGTGTGAGCAGCTGTAACCGTGCAATAAGGGGACTTATACCGTTTCCTCACAAAAATGAGAATATGATGTAAGTACCGAGATTGTACATCTAAGATGCAAACAAGACTATTAACTCAAGAAGAGACAAAAGATGAACCGAATACAGTGGTGAAGATGATCTTGAAATCAAGATGAAAGGACTTTTATCAAAGATGTGAAAATCGCATCCGCACACTTTAGACATTTAACAACCCAGCCGCAAACATGGATGGGCAAAACGGACAAAAAAGTGACGAGCACTATCTCTGATAAAAATGCGTGATGTATGCACCTTTCTCACCCCGAATAATGGGTGATGAGAATGCAAGGGTACTGATCAAAAGATGGACACAAGCTAAGCAAACACTTAGGCAGAGCTTCACCTCATCCGAAGACAAGAACAAAACTAAGAAAAAGTGGGACGTAGCTTAGGTCTGTGATGAAAAGACACTTAGTTTGAACTCACAAGGGTTCTTTGCCTTGTTTCAACAAACAAGGTTTAGATTCCAGATGAGCCGTCACTTTGTGATGGCTTGACGTAACAAGGACTAGTAAAGTGGGCTCCTTGACAAAATGGCCTCCCTAACAAGTTCTCTCAACTAGGTGTTACAATATTGTCTAAGAGCGAGGCACAATTTACCCAAAAATTCACAATGACTAGTTTGGGAGTATCTTGGCTTTATCCCCTTTCAAGTACAGTGGGCAATGAATGCATCCATCGTGTACTTCTACTAAGGTCATGATACGGACAACTTGTAACTCTAACTCACAAGGCGTACTAGTCAAGTGGGTAAGCGGAGCGCTTCTGTTTCATCCATGAGGTTACATAGTGGTGGACTACTTTAGGGTTCTTGGAACCACCCCCATTGTTGTAGCTTAAGGTGTTATGCCAAAGGGGTTATGTTCTAGTTGAGCGGATAGGGATGTACCCTTTTCCGAAACCTACAATACAATGTTTTGAATATGGTGTGTTTTTTAATCTTGCTTAGCTTAATGTGGTTTTAAGTAGCACACCATTTGGCAACCTGTAAGAACACATGTATTAGAAGGTTTTGTGTTTTGTCTTAGCTCCTCCTTTCTTTGACAATCGTTAGGTCCTATAGACAACAAGTTTTAGTAATTTTTTGATTCATAGGTTGATGTTTTAAGAAAGAGAGTTTTTCACTTTGCTTTTGATTCCTAAGATCGCCAAAGGGCATGAAGGAAGAGCATACACAACGTGAAAAATTCCACTAAAATCACATGAAAGTTTTACTCCAACCTTTTATAAAACAAGTGTTTTTTGCACAATTTATATGAGTTTTGTATTGGTGTTTTTGATCTCCAAGATCGTCTTGGAAGACGCGAGGAGAGAGCATACACACTTCTACAAAAACTACTTCTAAGTAAAAAAACACTTTTAATCTATGCAAACTGAAACATTTAAGAAAGAACCTTGTTTTTTCCAATTGTTAGTCCTAAAAACCTGCAGTGATGGATTAGAATTTTTTTTTGCAATTTGTAAAAATTTTTGTTTTTAACATGCATACACCTACGTGCCTATACTGACACCAGCACTCCCAACCGACGGATACGCGCCCTACCTGATGAGTACGCATGCAGTAAAAAATATTAATAAAACCCAATGATGTAAACATAGATGCTCACAATATGACAGAGATGCACCTATATTGACATGGATGCTCAGGTTACGACGTGTACGCACCTAAGCCTAAACAGAGAACTGTAAAAGTTTTTACAGTCAGATATTTTACACCTGGCGTCAGAGAGACGTATATGCACCTAGATGATGGAGACGCGTGCATGTCTGTATGATTTATTTCTATTTTTTTACTCAATCGGGCTTTTACACCTGCGTGTCAGAGAGGCGTTTACGTGCCCAGGATGATGGAGATGCATGCCGTGCGTCTGTGTAAAGTTTTAGTTTGTAAATGATGGGGACCTTTTCGATGCAGTGCGTGTCTAATATGATAGGTACGTTGGGGTTCCGACGTGTACGCGCCCCTTGTTTGACACCTACGCGCACCCTGTGAAAACCTGTAAAAAATGGATTTTCAAATTTTCAAGAGAAAATAGGTTAGTTGTTAGTCAAAGTGTCCTATTTCTAGATCAAACCCACAAAATGTATATAAATGATGGTCATTTACCTAGGGTTAGAAATAAAAATGAGGAAATAACAAGTGATTCGAAAAAAAAAAACTTGAAAATAAGCTTTGAAAAACCTAAAAGACCTCCATTAATGGAGGGTGGACATAAGTGTCCCACCGGGCGTGCCAAATGTGTTCAATGAAAAGTTGTAAAAGCCATGGATTTGGGGTAAGAATCTCTAAAGAAACCCCAAAGTATTTTAACAATCTGATCAATGGACCATGTGATAAGAAATGAGCAAGGTTTCCTTCTTTGCATACATTAATTTGAAATAAACATGCAAACTAAGCAAATGAAGTTAATCTCTATTCTTTGAAAGCTTGAAATAATGAACCTAAGAGGATCTAAGCATTCAGTTTATGTGTTAAGAGAAAGAGATCTCCCCATTAATGGCTTCAAGGCCAATGGATCTTCCCTTTTACTCTATGTTAATGCTATGAAATACAAGATTAAATGCTTTTAGCTCAAATGAAAGAAGATGAAATACAAACTAAAGCCTAATCAAATTGCTATAATTTGTGCTAGGAAGAAGAGAGAATTCTTAGGAAATGAGGGAGGGGGTATAGCCCTATTTATAGTTTTTGGTTTGGAAGAAAAGGGAGATTTGGGTGCATGTGGGACAAAGGCTAAAGTCCAAAAAGCACTTTAGCAAGTCAAAGTGTGATTTGACTATGTTAGAGGGTAATTAACCTAGGTTAGACTAATTAATCTCTCTTAGAGAGTAATTAGGGTTCTGGAAGGGTTCTAAAGGGCTTAATCAATCCAATGAAGTGGATTGATCTTCCGGGGAGCTAATAGAAGCAAGCTAGAAGAGAATAAGAAGCTAATGTAGTTAGAATGAGGCTATAACTACTGTTTAAATGGTTTATAAGAGGAAAAATGACCAAAAGGGTGTCGTAGGAAGGGAGTTAGATAGGCCTAATTGGTGGTGTGTCGTCAATTTGCAAAAGGAAGAAGTGTTAGTGCACCATTAGAAATAATAGTGTATTGATCAAACTACATGTGTCTACATCACGGACAAAGTTTACTTCTTCTACAGTGGATGAAGTTTTGGTTTCTTTAAGCTTATTTTTTATGAATGGAAGAAGAGAACAAACATTAGCTTCATGTTCCCTAGATTCACAAATAAGACACATTTCTGTTTTATCCAAAGGACAATCTCTTAGTGCATGCTTCTTTCTGCATCTAGGATAGTACATAGCTAATGGTTCAAGTATTAGCATTTGATTTGGCTTGCAATCCATCCATGGTGGAAGTTAATTGAACTAGGATGTCTGTTTTAAAGTTTGCTAGTTCATCCATAAGTTTGTTCATGTCTTGATTTGTAGTTTTCACAATTTTTCCTTTCCTAGGTCCACCCCTTGTTCTTGAATAACTTCTACAAAGGTCTTTAATATCATTCATTCTTATTTGATTGATGTTTCCACCTCCCATTAAGTTAAGGGATTCCCTAGATTCATCATCCAGACCTTTAAGAAAAATGGTTTTGCTTAGCTCTTCTTGAAGTACAAATCCACACCTTTTACTTACAAAGAGGAATCTATCTAAATAATCTTCCATATTTTCATCCTCTTCTTGTTTGATCCTAAAAATTCTTCCTTCATGTTTCTCCCTTGACAGTAGTCTTGGTATTTGTCTAGGAAGGAAGTTTCCATTTGTGCCTAGGTGGTAATAGAATTGGATGTTAATCCCATAAACCACCTCATTGTTGCATCTTTCAGAGTGGATGGAAACAACTTGAGTTTTTTATTTTCTATTTTGTAATCATAGGTCTGACACAATACTTTAAATTCAAATAAGAATTGGTCAAGATCCTCATATGACATCCCTCTAAATGTAGGCAAGTGTGCAAGTGAAATATTCTTCATAGGTGTATCATCATCCTCCAACTGAATTGGATAGGTAAAATTCCTATCAGGTTCTCTTTCAGCTTCTCGTGCCATATCTACAGTATCTTCTAGATCTTTTCCCAATCAATGTAGTATGTGATCCGCTTTGGTGTAGGTGAAAAGTCAGGAGTAGGAGGTTGACTACTCAATTGAGAGTCAAAACTTGCTCTAAGCGGGTCTTGGGATATAATCCTTCTCCTAAAAGTTCCACTTCCTTCTAGTGATTGATCCAAAAATTCCAAAGGTGGAAGTTCTAACAGGAGACAATGGTGCTTCTAATTCTTGCAGTTCTTATTGAGATATTTTTGGGATAAATCTACCCTTTGAGTCTCTTGGTCTACTCATAAATTTTATGATAACGTAGGGAATATTTTTCAATTATTAGATGTATGATTGTTGCTCTTGTTGACACCTAATTAGACAATTATAACTAGTGAGTCCCCGGAAATGGTGCAAAAATGATGGGTGTCGTTATTCCCTTCATTTAATCAACTCTTAGTTGATGTCATATTCAAACCAAGGGTGTGTCTGAAGCTATATGCAACAAGAAGAATCTTAGTGATCTAGTAATTGATTGTAGGTATTTATTATTTTTATATTTTTGGGGGTTTTTTGCAGTGTCTTTAGGATTCCCTGGCCAAAGCCTTATTAAAACTATACTACAAGAAACTTACTGAAATAAATAAATATTCAGAATTAAACGTGCTGCTCGAAATGAAACACACTTTTGCAGAATGAAACAAATTACTGGAAGTAAACACACTCTTGCAGAATGAAACAAATTGTTGGAAGTAAACACATGTTTGAAAATGCTATTGAAAATGCTTGCAAGGAAATAAGAGTCTAGCCTATAACACCTGCAGGGACAAGTACGTGATAGAATTCAATTGAAGAATCAAAAGCATTTATAGAATTGACACTTAACATATTTACACGAATTTCTTAGAAATATAAATACCAATAAAACAAAGAATCTTGCTTCTTGGAGGAGTGGGCCCTTGCTCCACCTTGAATTAGGAGTTGACAAAGTATGATTCTTTCAAATGAAGTGGGTATTTTATTCTTTGGATTGTTCTGTCTTACAAAATTCATTGTATGTCTATCATATATATAATCTATTATATTTCTAATCTATCTATAGGTCCTTATATATATTTCATCATCTAAAGATGCATTTACAATCACAATTTCTTAATAGCTTTCCATCTATCAATAGGTTCCCATGAAACAAAATAGTGCTCAAAGTAGATGTGGAATTTAGGAACCTTGCTGGACACACAACTATCTAATCCTGCATACATATTTCTGGAGTATGAAGAATCAACAATCTATTGATCTAGCTCTGATTGGAAGGCCCATTGATTGCTCTATCACTTGAATGTTGTCAAAATAAACAGATTCCCATTGATTTTGGAACTTTGGAGAAGCTCTGGAACTAAAAGAAACTATTTCGAGCTTTTACGTGTGAAAGTTCTTGAGCTAAAGCGGGAGTTCCAGAACTAAGTTTCAGAGTTCAGGAACTAATTCTGAAGGTTCCATAACTAAGCAATAGAGTTCCTTTGTTGTGTGATGGAGTTCCGAAACTAAGCATGGAGGTTAGGAGCTAAGCCAGTACAAGCCAATGTTTCCAAAAATGTTTTGGTTGCTTCATACTTTGTTCTTCTAACTTATTGTGACTTGATTTATTACAAAAACTGAATTTGCACACAATTTGTTAGGAATTACAAAGTTTTTAGACGTTAGAAATAAATCCAAAAAAATATGGACAATTACATCCTAACTTATACTAGATCAAACAAAAGTCACAAAATGTAGTCAAACTTGATAGAAAGGAGAGTAAAATAAGATCATTTATTACACATTGATGAGAAATATTTTGGCCTTATCATGGGGGTTCGAATCACCTAAGCATTTAATAAGGCTCAACCACCATAGAGTAATGTTGTTGCGGTCAAGTATTCTATACCTTTTAGTGTAAAAGGCTACCTCTGTAATCACTTGTTGAGTTTAAAAGGTGTAGTGAAAAATATTAAATGTTGGTGGAAATAGACATGTGTCACATAGTGTAGAATGAGCTTGAACCATGAACAACTCACTAAGCTATGTGGAGAGCTTGTATAGCTAACCTAATGCAAACATCAAGTTCCGAACCATAACGTGAACTCCTTTGAGCCGGCCTAATAGCAAACCAAGTTGCCTCGGTATAATTGCACTATTCATCATGGTGATAGGCCACGTGGTGGCCCAAGGACTCACCACGTGGCAAAAATACAATGTGGTGACAAAGGAACCATTGCAGTGAAAAGAGCGTGTCGAAAGCTGGTCGAGGCCCCAACTAGTAAAGCGAGTGGTCCACCCATTTGAATATAAGAATATTGACATCAATAAAAAAAAATTGATTCTTGAATGCACTCTATTTCTACCCCGTGTTCTTTTGCCACATTGGTTAGTTGACCCTACCAATTTTGAATGTTGACCAAAATTTGACCAATTGTATCTTGATTATAGGGAGTTTGGTTTCCATGTTCCGGTTACCGATGGAAAGTTCACTAAATGCTCTACCACTCTTTCATGGTTTAGGGTGATATAGGGAACTCTCGATGTCCCAAAATGTCCTCTAGATCATTTGGTGTTGTAAGGTTATCATTGATACTCCCTGTTGGTTTCTTGTATGTCACAATATGATTATTGAATGGTCTGTAACCTATAAAGAGATGTCCACTTGTAAAAACCCTCAAACAACATCAAATACCAAAAAGAAAAGATGCAATGCGAGGTTTCAAATTGACCATAGACGGCTCACCCGATTGAGTGAACTTATGATGAGATATGCACTACATCTTAGACTCCATGTAGTTCTTATGTGTGTGTGATATAATCGTGCCCTAGGAATCCCTTGTGCAAGTGCACATGATAGTAGACAATAATTAGATGTAACAATGTAAATGATGTTTAGATGGCAAAATGATCTACCCCTTCATATGAAGTATATTAAGAAAATGAAGTCACGTGTCCCTTGAATGAAAGCTAGATGGATACCTTTGATGCTCTTAAATGCCCTTGGATGTGACCTACAATGATGATAATAGATGCTTAGAGTTTGGTCCTTTATTTTGGTAATATAGCTTTGTATTTATATGATTCCTGTTGTTGCGAGACTCACGGCACCCTAGATGCAAATCAAGCTTCTAGGTTGATGTTCGAGCATCCAATGTGATTGCACAACATGGAATCCTTTCTCCAAGCGTGGGACTTGTAAAGATGAGAAAAGATTCTCCGAGAGAAGGCTGGTTCTATTCCTCTGTTCGAGATGCACACAAAAATTGAGAGGGTTTTGCTAAAACCTAATCTAACTTGCCGAGGAGAGACGGGGTAAGAAAATGCATAGAATAAAACCTAAACTACAAAGGTGATGCGAGGAATGTTAGACACTCGTTTTGCAAATTTAACACAGACCACATAGATGCAATACGAAAACCATGCACTGAGTAACCAAAGCTGCGATAAGAGATCAAAATGATAGCAATAAATACATGAGAGGGTCGAGAGTCAATCACAACACATATATTATTGCTCAAGAGTCGATACTGGTTTATCGTAGTGGCCAAGAGGCAAAAAGACTGGCATTACAACCCATATGGGAGGTTTGAAAGCTCCACAATTTCTCTTGCAAGCGAGGGAAGAAGGGAGGATGCAAAACAAGAATGTCGACCCCTTAAAGGAGCTCTCTTTACAATATATATCAAGAAATGAGAGAGGGAAGAGAGAGGAAATCCAGAATCTGCCCTGACCACTTCTTGGTAGCATTTAAAATCATCTCATTATGATGAAGCGGCGAGATCCTAGCAAAGCGGTGGGGTGTCTAACAGAGAGCGGCGAGTCTGTCTCTTTGCATTAAAGTTGGTTGTTGAAGCATTACTTCGCTATCATCACCACACGTCGAGAGACATTTTCTTAATTTTCTTCCTCAAACTACACCAAAATGCAAGATTGATCCCCGAGAATCATGTAGAGAATTTCATGACTTTTGTTGATATAAAAACGTGTAAATCCAGAGCTCTAGATCGAAAGATACGAAGGTCCGAAGATTTAGGGCACAAAATAGGCAAAGAGGTTTTAAAATCTTTTCCCGCGCTCTGCCATCTGGACGACACGTGGCAGGCCCTGATTCACTGAGTAATTCTCTCTCTCCACCTTTCGCGGGCTTTCCTTTGAAATTTCCTTGTGGGCCCTTACACTTGGACACGTGGCACTGTTTCATTGGTTCGGATCAGTGCTCGAAAACTCGCCCCTTTGACCTTTTGGACCTTTTTCCTTGGCGACACGTGTCAAATGCTGTGATTTGTCCACGGGAGCTGCGGATTTTTGCGTCCACCACATCTTTTTGTCCTAGATGTCCCGAGTGCTTCACGGGGAAAGAATCCTCTGATCCGCCCGAAATGGGCTTCCTCATCCCTTTCTGCCGGTGACACGTGGCGTGATCTGATTGGCTTTCGGCCCCTTCGGCTATCCGCGTCCCGCGCGTCCCTTTGTCCCACTTGTCCTTGTGTTGAAGTTTCTGCATTTGACCGAACCGGCTGGTTCGCATCCTTCACGTCCATCTGTCCCAAATGTCCCAGTCTTTATGCTGGGACAAATTCTTCAGTTCGCCTTGGAATTGGTCGGTTCGCGTCCTCTGCGCACTCTTGTCCGCTTGCTCCCGATAAAGGACTTGGACAATTTTTTTTTCTTTCTTTCGGCCGATTCGGGCATTTCGCGTCCATTTGTCCCAGATGTCCCTTTTCTGTTTGGGCGCTGGAGGCTTTTCGGCCGATCGTGCCTTACGCATATAATTGTTCCAACTGTCCCAAAGGTGGCCTTGAGCAGGACTTAGCCAATTTTACGATTTTCTCCTGAATCAATCTACTTGCTTGGAACTAAAAAACTCTGATGCACGTTATCAAATTAACTCTAGGGGGTGAAATTTGGATAACAATTTGGTGACTTTTCGGGGTCACCTGCCTGCTAGGTAGAAGATCAGTGGCCTTTTAGCGATCCGTTGGGCATGGAGTCATAAGCAATAACCTGAAATGAGCCTGATGCTGCAACTCCCTCTACGAGAGCACGTTGAACTGTAAAAAACTCAATCTAGGAGCGACAAAACCTGCGCCAAAGCACTTAGGGAAACTAAAACCTAACTACAACAAGACAATGTGCATACGCACTTAGAGGAATTGAAATCTAGGCTAATATTTACAAGGGTGAACCTTTTATTTTCGTAGCTTAATATTTTAGATAGATTCCATTTTTGGAATCTCTGCAGTTCTTCACCGTCTAATGAGGCCAATTGGAAAGCATTGCTGCTCTTGCACTTCGTGACCATGTATGGGCCACTCGAATGGCATCAAATTTTGAATGCCTTCCTGGTTTTGCTCTGTCACATCCCATTTCAACACTAGATCTCCAACTTGAAAAGATCTATCTTTGGCCTTCTATCAAAGGTCTTCTTGATCAAAGCTTGATCCTTTTCCATTGCTTGGGATGCTTGATTTCGATCTCTTGCAGCTCCATCAACTCTGCATACCTCACCTCCATGGGCTCAAATTCAAGTAACTCCAGTTGCTTCATGAGTTCCAATGTTGGCAACTCAAGTGACATGGGCAAGATTGCCTCTCTTCCATAGACAAACCTGAATGGAGAGTTGCACATGGATCTTTTAGGAGTAATCCTATCAGCCCATAAGGCTGATTTCAGCTTGGTATGCCAAGACCTGCGATTCTCATCAAGAGTTCTCCTAATGATCCTCAACAAGTTCTTGTTTGTAGAATCGCATACAGCCATTACCCCGAGGGTAATAGTTCGATGAAGTGCTTAGGTAAATACCATTCTTGACAGCCCACTCAATCACCTTAGATCAATGAATGCCGATGCATTGTCGGAGAGATTATGTAGCGGGTACACCAAATATGGGTGTTATTCCCTCATAAAAGTCTAGGATCTTAGACTCATTTGCCTCTTTGAGTGCTCTTTGCTTGTCCATTTGGTGAAGTAGTCATGGTTGTCAAAATCCATTTATGCCCTTGGCTTGAATTGGGATTAATGACTCGATGAAGTCAAACCCCATTGCATGAATGGCTGGTCAAGCGAGATTGGATGCGATGGAAGGGCAGTAAACTTCTCTTTTCTGTGAAGAATGCACAATTCTTACACCTCTTGATCCATGCGTAGCAATCGCTGAATATTTTAGGCCAATAATAACCAGCCTTCATAATTTTTAGAGCTGTCACTCTTGGCACAAAATGGCCACCGGTGGTCCACCATGAAACTCTTCGACACCCTTTGAATCGACGACTGCTAATGCATCTCAAAGACACTCCATTTACATCTTTCTTAAACAAAACTCCATCAACAATGGCATACGGGACAACTGTAATCTGAAGTGTCTCCTTTGGGTCTTGTTCATCTCGGGGGAGGATGGCTTGTACTAGGAAATGCATAATACCTTGGGTCCAGCATGAGGAATGGGGAAGCATTGTCTTCTTCATGATTGCCGCTTGGCTCATGGCTATCTGGTATCAAAACAGCCTCTTCTTCGTCGCATACTTCCTTTTGCTTCCCTAAAACCAGCTGCTCACCACAGTCCTTTCCCTCTTACCAGCTTGGTGATCTTGATCTCAATGTCATACTCCATGACACGGGTGATCCAACCTACCCTTTTCTCATTCAAATCCTTGTTGAGGAGGAAGTCCTTAACTCCGGCATGTGAGACCAGCAAGCTGGAACTTGTTGTTTGAGACTAAATGCTTGAATTTATTCAAGCTTCGATTCTTGCAAGTACATGCTTTTCAAAAAAGAGTACCTCACCTCATGATCATCTAGGCTCAGGCTAAAAAAAGGCAATCGGCTGCTCATCATTATCTTTGTTTGTTGTGCGGAATGGTAGAAATAGTGTCATCACCTCCAAATGCATAGAGGATGAAATCCTTGGAGAATCAGGTTGATGAGAGTTGGTGCTTGAGAGATAGCTTCTTTGATTGCTTCAAAACTCTCCTTGCCTTCTCTTTATCCACTTAAAAGCCATGCTCTTCTTTAACATTTTGGTGATGGGCTTGATAAGGGCTGCAAAATCTGGGATAAACTGCGGACAAAATTGATCCTTCCCGAGGAACTTTGAAGAGCCTTATTGTGACTTGGCAATGGTAGTGTCTCTTATGGCTTGACCCTCTCTGGATCAATTGCGGTCCCTCTTTCGAGACAACATGGCCAAGGAGCTTTCCTTCGTGTGCGAAAGATGCACTTCTTGGGGTTCAAAGATACTCGAACTTTCTACACCTCTGAAACACTTGCCTGAGGTGAAAGAGATGGTCTGTTGCATTCTTTGAGAAGACAATGATATCATCTAGATATATCAGCACTATCTTGTTGATCAAGCCTTTGAATGCCATGTCCATTGCCCTTTGAAAGGTAGCACCAGCGTTGGACAGCCCAAATGGCATCTTCTTGTAAGCATATGTGCCCCATTTAGTTGTGAAGGCTGTCTTGAATTGGTCTTCTTCTTTCACCATCACCTGATTATACCCTGAGTAGCCATCTAGGAGAGAGAATCTCTCTGAACCAGGATACTACTTGCAATATTTGTTCCATTGAAGGAAGCGGGTAATGATCTTTGAGAGATGCTCTATTGAGGTCTCGGAAGTCCACACACAACCTGATTTCTCCGCTTTTCTTCCTGACCGGAACCAAGTTAGCAACCCAACTTGAGTGCTTGATCGGGAATATAATGCTTGCCTCTATTAGCTTATTTAGCTCTTTCTTCATTAGAGGCTCGATGTGAGGGTTAACGGTCTCTACCTTACACGATGGGCTTAGCATCGGATCGATTCTATGGTATGTTGTGCCAAATTCGGATTGAATCCTCTCAAGTCTTCATAGCTCCAAGCGAAGACATCTGGAAATTCTTGACAAAGCTGTATGAAATCTGATTTCTCCTGCTTAGTGGCCACTTTACCAATTTGAAGTGTTTTGCCTTCCCCAACCGGAATTGGCTCTGAATCTTCCCTCTTGACCTGTATGTTAGCCTTTTCTTTACTGGCCTGGTTGTTAGGGTTGAAGATAGACTCAACGTTACTAAACCCTGGGAATCTTGTTTGTCGCATGGTACTACTACTTGATCCCCATCTTGCTTGCTCTAGTCTGTCACGATTCTGGCGAGAATTCAGCTTCTTCTTGTAAAAATTGACGATCTGTTGATCGTTTTCAAACACCTGCCAGCTGGTGTTATTATCTGGAACTGCTGGCCTCACAATCACATGGATATGTGGCTATGTTTTTTCCCTTTTGATGTTGTCAACCACATCAAATGTTGCTCAACTCCGCGAGCCTATCGCGGCTTCATTTTCTTCCCTGGGTATGGACACTGATATGTTGAAAGCTTGAAATCCTCAATGAGGTCCCATACCCTATTCTTGTAGCTCCTCAGCAAGTCGTTCTTCATAGCATGTTGTCCTCTAACTTGGTTGACGATTAGCTCGCTATCCCCGAACACTGTAAGTTATTTATCCCTTTTTCCTAGCCTTGATGAAGTCCATGAATCAAGGCCTCATATTTATTGTGTTGTTTGAACAAGAAAAGCGGAAGCGAAAAGTTGAATAATATTTGATGCCTTGAGGTGAAACAAGCATGGCTCCACCTCCTGCACCTTGCCTACTCCTTGATTGAAAAAAAGCAGCCGCCATACCTCATTGTCATCATTATGGCTTGGCTTGGTGATCTTAGGAACGGAGTTGATTTTCTTCGTGTATGACAATAGACTCCGGCTCAGATTCTTCCACTTCTTGATAGGGATCAAAAGCATGTATCTTGTTTGCCCATTCATCGAGAGTTAGGTGCGGGATACTTCCGACCTTGGTGTCGACCTCATCGTACTAGGGTGATCTTCTTGATCAAATCTTTGAGCAATTGGCATTAATCGACTTGGAGTGTAAGGCTCAATATGGAAGTTTGCGATAGGTTCGGACCTAATTGTAGCCTTAGTTCCATACCTTGTTCTAAACAACATATGAGACCAATCAACAGACAAATACCCCCTAATCTTGGTTGTAAAGTCCCTTGACAAGCAAAGGGCAAAAGAGTGGTGGAAGGTCTATGATTGATATATCTTGTAAGACAACAACATTTGGACATGCATGCACGAGGTAAGACTCAAGTTTTTAATCACTCCATTATTGCTATTGCTGTCCCATCCAATTGCACTACCCCTTTAGATATTACTTCATATTGGAGACCAGTGATTAGCTATTTGCTTGGGCATCATTGAGCTACTTTCCCCGGAATCAATCATGCAATTGTGTACTAGTTTATCCCCGATGATTAATGAAACATAGAAAGGAGGGGCTTGACATTTTACCTTGTTTCCCTCCATGGCTTCCTTGGTGGGCAGCATTTGTAAGCACTTTGTCTTACATACATCGAACACTGATTGATTGAAGTTGTCCAATCCTTCATGGCAGCTTGCGGCAGATCTCTTTGTCTTGGGATGGATAGGGATTCCCACATTGATATATTGACGTTAGTCTTCTTCATCATTGATAATCTTGAATGGGGATGAAGTATCCTTTTTTGTCCCTTGGTTTGTACATTCACCCTTGTATGTGGGAGGTAACAGTGGCATTTGAGTTGGCCTAGGGCTGTTCTTGGCTGTCCTTGTGCACTTGAAAGCTGGACTTTGCTTGCCAATCATTTGTGGAGCCGTGGAAGGTTGTGGATTGGCTGGGGCTAATGGCTGTTCTTCACCCAAATTTCTCCTCTTTGACCTTGTGTTGGCTGCGACACCTTGAGAAACTGCTTGATTCATGCCACAGAAATCTTCTGCTTGCCAGTTCACCAACGTGGTGTCATTTGGGGCTGATTGCGTTGTTGGAATGTTTCTTGTTGTTGACTGTTTCCTTGACTTCCCTCGCCCTCCCACACAGTAGTTGTCACCATCAGTGCTTGATTGAGAGCACCATTGAAACACATGGATTGGTTATGAGGCTCATTGCATGGAAAGCACCAGTCATATTCCTGAGCAATGTTGTTCTGTGTTGGCACTAATGCCTTAGAGGCAGATATAGCATTTGGATTATAGGGCTGGAATGGTCTATTAGAGGGAGGCCTTGTTTGATTCACATTTGCAACTGGATTAGGTGGTCTTTGTGGTTGGTATGGCTGCCTATTAAATTTGAGATTGAGGTTGATAGGAAGGTCTCGAAACCTTGGGCTTGTTGCCTCTTAATAGTAACAGCTCATTTCCTAAATTTTGTGTTTGTTTCATGACCTCTTGGAGTTCATTTGAAGCACTTGGAGATGAAGTGGAAGCTTCATTTGAACTCTAATTTCTAGGAGTGGGAACAGGAGCCAAAGTGGGTGCTTGACTAGTGCTTGGATTTTCTAAGTTTGGATACAAGGGCATGGGAGGCCTAGGAGCCGGTTTACCGGCTTGAATAAGACAAGTTTTTCGGCTCTAATGGCAATCTTATAAGCCATAGGGATTATTGTGCCTCCCATGGACTGAATTAACATAGAAATATCGAATTCAAAGCTTTAAGGTAATATAGAAAAGCACCTTCTTTTGTTGCTTTTGCCACTTTGGAATCCTATCCCAAGACCTTTGAAATCTAAAGTTGAAGTCGGTCATTTGCTCGTTGGGGCTCTCTTGATAGTTGTCGGCTGCTCAAAAGAGACAAGTTGTCTCCCTTCTCTCAATTGCTCGTGAAGTGCAATACCACGGTGATTCAAGTTTGTGATAGAACCATCTCTCGAGGCTCCTAAACCATTGTAATGCTTTACCCTTGAAGGAAGATGCCGGTAACTTGATGACCACTTGCATTTCATTGATTTCATGGATTGCAAAAGGTTAGCAATATCTTTAACATGATCACTGGAGTATTCGATTTTCTCCGGTGAAGTAGGAATGTTCTTCAAGGCTGCGATAGGAAGCTGGATGTTGTGCATTGAGAGCAAGTGGGCTGCTTGCTGTGAAGTTGACGTAGGGATTGTTACGAGCCATTCTAATCGGTCTTAAAACCCTTCTATCTTGAATGAAAGGCACATCGGTGGAGGAGTTGAGAGAGTTTGTTTGGTGGAGATGGAGACCTTTGAATCCTTCTTCCTCTTTGCCTTCTTCTTGGAGATAGCTGCAGGTGTATTCAAACAACACTTCTTCTTCTCAACTCTTGACCTTGTGGTGATTCTTCTCATGAGTTTTTAGGCTGCCTTGCTGAAACCAGTTGATTCTTCCCCTTGGAGTCGCCAGATATGCAGATAATAGCTCTTATAAGCAAGAAAACTGCAGCAGATGCATATCAACTTTGCTGCAATAAAAATGAGACCTCTAGTGTCCCATAAGTGTGCAAAACCATTGTTGCAGACTCACAGCACCCCTGGATGCAAATCAGGCTTCTAGGTTGATGTTCAGGCATCCAGTGTGATTGCACAACATGGAATCCTTTCTCAGCGTGGGACTTGTAAAGATGAGAAAAGATTCTCCAGAGAAGGTGGTTCCTATTCCTCTGCATTCGAGATGCACACAAAAATGCGAGAGGGTTTGCTAAAACCTAATCTAACTTGCCAAGGAGAGGGGTAAGAAAATGCATAGAATAAAACCTAAACTACAAAGGTGATGCAGGAATGTTAGACACTCGTTTTGCAAATTTAACACAGACCACATAGATGTAATACTAAAACACCATGCACGGAGTAACCAAGCTATGATAAGAGATCAAAATGACAAGCAATGAATACATGAGAGGGTCGAGAGTCAATCACAACACATATATTATTACTCAAGATTCGATATAGTACATTACGGTGGCCAAGAGGCAAAAAAGACTGGCATTCTGACCCATATGGGAGGTTTGAAATCTCCTGATTTCTCTTACTGAGCGAGGGAAAGAAGGGAGGATGAAAAACAAGAATGTTGACCCCTTAAAGGAGCTCTCTTTACAATATATATCCAAGAAATGAGAGAGGGAAGAGAGAGGAAATCGAGAATCGCTGACCACTTCTTGGTAGCATTTAAAATCATCTCATTATGACGGCGGATCTAGCAAAATGGAAATGGTTGTTGTAACGGCGGAGAAGCGGTGTCTGCTTTGCATTAAAGTTGGTTGTTGAAGCATTACTTTCTATCACCACGCGTCGAGACGTTTTCTTAATTTTCTTCCTCAAACTGCACCAAAATGCAAGATTGATCCAGAATCATGTAGAGAATTTCATGCTTTCCGTTGATATAAAGAACATGCAAATCAGAGCTCTGGATCGAAGATACGAAGGTCACGAAGATTTAGGGCACAAAAGCAAGCAAAACGAGGTTTAAAATCTTTTCCCGCGCTCTACGCCATCGGACGACACGTGGCAGGCCACGATTCATTGAGTAATTCTCTCTCTCCACCTTTTATGGGCTTTCCTTTGAAATTTTTCTTGTGGGCCCTTAAACTTGAACACGTGGCACTGTTTCATTGGTTCGGATCGGTGCTCGAAAACTCACCCCTTTGACCTTTTGGACATTTTTCCTTGGCGACACGTGTCATCTTTGTGATTTGTCCACGGGCTCTGCCTGGATTTTCACATCCACTTTGCGTCTTTTGTCCGGATGTCCCAAAGTGCTTGCGGGATAGAATCCTCCGATCCACCCGAAATGGGCTTCCTCGTCCCTTTTTGCCGGTGACACGTGGCGTGATCGATTGGCTTTCGGCCCCTTCGGCTATCCAGCGTCCGCGCGTCCCTTTGTCCCACTTGTCCTTGTCTTTGAAGTTTCTGTTTTTAAATTTGAGCCGATTCGCGTCTTCGCGTCCATTTGTCCCAAATGTCCCGGTCTTATGCTGGGACAAATTCTTCCGGTTCGCCGATTTGGCGGCCGGTTCGCATCCTCCGCGCACTCTTGTCCCTTGCTCCTAGTAAAGGACTTGCTAAAATTTTCTTTCTTTCGGCCGATTCGGGCATTTCACGTCCATTTGTCCCGAGATGTCCCTTTTTTGTTTGGGCCGCACAGAGGCTTTTCGGCCCGATCCGCGCCTTACGCGTATAATTGTTCCAAGCTTGTCCCAAGGTGGCCTTGAGCGAGGACTTAGCCAATTTTACGATTTTCTCTGAATCAATCTTCTTGCTTGGAACTAAAAACTCTTATGCACGTTATCAAATTAACTCTGGGGGGTGAAATTTGGATAACAATTCCCTTGGTTAAATTTCATAATGTGACAATTAGAAGAACAAATTATAAGAAAATACAACGCGCAAAAGATAAAAAGACCCAAAATAAGTGATTAATATAGAAAAGGGTTAGGCATGACTAGAAGGACAAGGGCGTGCACTGGGGCGTTGGCTTCCTTTTTGGGCACTTGTGTCCATAGCCATAAAATATAAGAAAATGAAATACCGAAGTTTAGGTTGTAGGGTATGTAAGACTAGAAAGAAGACTAAAAACAAAGTAAAGAGACAAAAGATAGTTTTCGATTACTAGTTATCTCGTTGAAGAATCATATGAATGCAAGTATGCTTTTAGGACCTAGAAATGTACCCAATTGACACAAAAATTAGGAGGATAATTAGTCAACCAGGTTTTCTACTACATCGGAATTTATTTTACCCTAAAAATAGGAATATAAAAATTTACTTTAACTTGAAGGGTGTCGACACACTAAAGGGCTAATTACTGTGAGGAGGCATGATTTACCATTTGTAGATGTTGATATCTAGGAGAATTGTTAGAAGATATGATTATTTTTCTCCATGAGAGCTTCATTAACCATTCACTTGAGAGGATCATTCGCTACTTTGTTGTTTGTCATTTGAGATCACTGCAACAAGGATCAAGTATTCGAAGGACAGTAGACACGCCATCATGCACTTTGGGTGATTATCTAGTCCGACTACATATTATTATTCATATGATTCCTAAGTAAGAAAACTACTAATTAACCCATGTATTTGGCAACCTTTCTTTGCTATTTGTTGCTACTTTCGGTCTTACACCCTTACTTTCTCGGTCTTCCTTTTTACTCTTTGGCATTTTTCATCCTAGACACCAGTGTCCAGGCCTGTGAGGCACCAACATCAGTGCCCTCATCCCCTCTAGGTGCTCCTATCCCCTTTGTACTTTACTCACACTTTTTGGGTCCTTTCTAGTCTTTTGAGAATCTTATCTTTTCGATAGTCGACCTTTTTGGGGTTAATTACAAAATTTAAGTGAAGGAATCATATAAATATAAAGTTATGTGATCATAATAAAGGACCAAGCATTAAGCACTATTTATCACCACCTAAGGTTTCATCCATCAAGGTATCTAATAGCTCTATTTGCATCCATCTAGCTCCATCACAAGGGACAAGGGTTGGTTTTTACGCATCACACTTCATATGAGGGAGTTTCATTCTATTCCATGCACATATTTACTAAATTCTACATCTAGTTACTTATTCACAAACAAGGTAACGTGATTCACACACACACAGAGAACTACATTGGGTTGAGATGTAGTGCATTGCTAAATCGTAAGCTCACCATTATGACAACTAAGGACAATCTCACTCCTCATTTTGCATCTTTTTTTTTGGTATTTTATGTCTATTTGAGGGTTTTCACATTCATTACTTTATTGCGTAGGTTACAAGACCTCGATGATCTTGGTGCGGCCTGGAGCGACCAAAAGTGACTAAAGGCAAACACCTTCGACACCTGGAGGAGGTTTTTGGGAATTTCACATAGACCCGAGGCACCAGAAACAGGTCAAGGTGCCCATGGGTGCCTATGTCCTCAGTAGGAACCCAAATCTAGCTTGTTCCTCCAAATATGCATTTTTTTAGCTTCATTGCGATGATCGGTGCTTTGTCTTTTCCAGTTTTCCAACTTTTGTATCCTCTAGATCTCTGTGAATCAGATAAGGATTCTTACCCTCTCTTTACAATTAGGGTTTCATATTTATTGTTTAGTTTCTTGGGTGTAATTTCTATATTTCATTGTTATTCATCTATTGCTATTATAGCATTCAGATTAGGCTCTTAAAATTACATTTTAGCTTATTTGTTTTAGTGAACCCGATCTTGAATCTACCTTCCATTTAGAAATAACGTACTCTCATCACTATGGCTCAATCTTATGGGGAATTTAATGAAGACCATCTTAATCATTTAATGATCATATCACTAAGCATCCCCAAGATCTAGACTTGCTCTTACATGCTTCTCGTGAGGAGGCCACCAACCTGGAAGAGCTTGCTACTTCTACTGCCATCACCACTTCTATTCCTACTCAACCACTTGCTTCTACTTTTCCACCCATTTCTATTGTCCCCATTTCTGTCCCTACTCCCACTAACCACTTCACTCCACCTCTTATTTCTCACACACACGACAAGTTTCTTCCTACTTTGAATAATTCAAGATTTATCCTCCCTTATCAAGACCTCCAAGCATAAATTTGTCAATTACAACAAGCTACTTCTTGTGCGTCTCCATATTTGGATTCCACTTTATTATTACACACTCCATTCACCCACCATCTCCACTTACTCACTTCCTCCTAATTTCGTCACCCCAAGCTTCCCATCTTTAATGGGCATGGTGACCCATAAGAGAATCTTCTAGCATTCCATGTGGCTTGTCTAGATTTTTGGATGATCATATCCTCTTGGCTAAAATCTTCCTTGTAGTCTCCATGATTATGTATGTGTTAGTTTTATGACCTACCTGTCCACTTGGTAACATCTTTCACGCATCTAGCCAATGATTTTCTCACTCACTTCTCTATCAACATCAGCTCTAAGATCTCTTATGCTCAACTCACATAACTTAAATAAGGATCTAATGAACACTTAACATATTATGTTTTACGATACAAAAACAACTTAGCTAAGATGTCAAATGTGCTTGCAGACTCTAAGCTTCAAGACTTATTCATTCAGAGTCTATTACCACCTCTTCAGGAGAGTGTTCTCTTTGAGACATCTCCTTCATTTGATCAACTATGTCATACTCTCAAGCTTCGTGAAACTAAGCTCTTATCTATAGAGCAAGCTTAAATATCAAGAGAAAGCATCATCTTCTATGTGTTTTCATAATAAGTCAACATTTAAACCATCTCGCAACCAACCCAAATGACACAAACATAATTGTCAAGTGCAATATCCATCCACCAAAGAGCTTCAAACGCAACCACCTCGACATACATACATGAAGTTAACTATTCTTCCACATATTTTTCTTCCATAACTTGTCGAAAGTAATCTCATCACACTTCTTTCTCCTCTCCAATTAAATCCATCTCTTCTAAAAGGTCGTAATCATGATGAAAACTTCCATTGCGAATATCATCATTGCGTAGGGCATTCTATAGATTGTTGTTTCAAACTTCGAAATAACATTCAAGATCTGATCAATGATAATAAATTTGAGCTTCTATAGCCTATGACTTATGCACCTATCAATGACAATCATAAGCTCAAGATCTTTAACAATCCACTTCCAAAACATGACATGAAATCAACTCGACTCTCGGCTTAATGATACATATCGTGAAGTGCCTCCTCATACATCGAGGGCTCTTGATTTCTTAGTTTCTCATACTAACACTTCTCCACTAGTTATTTCTTTCTTTGACCACAACTATCATGCAACATTTTCTTCTAATCACTTACACATTAATGCCTCTATTGGATCTATCCTTATCAATAACACCAAGGTTGATCCATCATGGCCCATCAGCGCATGTTCTATTCCACTTCTTGCTTTACTATTGGCTATCCACTTTCACAAATTTCATATCCAATGAACAATTTATATGGTGTTTTCAAACTCTAGGTTACATTTGGTTCTCTCTCACTATGCTAGTACCTTCCTTTTCGAATAAGCAATCGTGGGTGTGACATGCTCTCAAGCCTCAATTGGATTTGCAGTCTCATTCTATCATCTCCATGAATCACTTACATCTAAAGTTTATTCACAACAATCAAGTCATTTCTATCAATGGGGTACCTCCATCTACTCCATGGTTGCCATCTCCTCTTGTGGTTACCAATGCATCACCTAGTCCATCTAGTATGCCATGACTTCTAAAACCTAAGCACCATCTCGCTATTCGCTTTCATTCACACATGACCTATGTAGTCCTATCACTCTACTAGTCTAGTACATCAGTCTAGGTCCATCGCTAGGACAGTTCCTACATCTAGATGCACTTCACCACCTCATTTCATTCCATGTAGGTGTCCATCACCGCCGCATTTTGCTTCACATAGGTCTCCATCACCTACACATTTTTTTACACCAAGGTGCCCACAATATACTCATCATTGCATGCATATAGACTTCATTCACCTACACAACATCTATCTCATATACCACCACTCTTAGAGCATGGTCACATGCCTTCATCACCTTAGGCATTGGGTAAAGGACCTTCATCCTTTACTTTCAACACATACTTGGGGGAATTGCACTTATTACTCCCTTTAAAATGGACACATGGCTTACATTCACCTTATTACACTAGCATATGCATCTTCACACACTCTAGTATCGTCATTACCCTATGACACACTCTTGTGCTATGGTTCACACTTGACTGTTGAGGAATCCTATACACATGAACCTCACACACTGCACAATAGACACTACACATTACACATCTTCACACATTATGCACTTTTGTACATATACATCATCCTCATCTTCCATCTACTATGCATCATCCGACTTTGTACTTTATACACCTATACATTATACACATTCTACACATTACATTATTATAAATTTTTACAATCTACACATCTTACATTACACACTACACTATTATACATTTACATCACACATGCTTTACACTTCCACACTTATATAATCTACACATCTTGCATTGCATACTACACATTCTACATTACACATTACACCCTTTACATGTCACACACCTATGCATTTTCTCATTACTACATCTACACATCTTGCACATTTTAGTCATCTCCGCCTCTATTGGAGCACTCATTACACGACGATGCAATCTAGTCCAATGGTTCATACTCGACTCACCGAGGGTATACATATCAAATGAACCTCATTAACTAACATGTTCAATCATTCAATCCTTTTATCATGCGACATTTTTCTCCATCACCCTCATCACCTATATCGTGGTATATGCTTTTGGGTTAAATCATCAACCCTTTCTAGCTTTCATATTCCTTCATTTTGTGATATATGCTTTGTGCTACATCATCACATTTTCTAGCCTTTCCATCCATACATTTCGTGATATATGCTTTGTGCTAAATCATCACATTTTCTAGCATCCTATCCATACATCTCATGATATACACTTTGTGCTACATCATCATGTTTTCTACCATCATCATGTTCATCTATTTCGTGATATACGCCTTGTGCTACATCATCATACGTACTAGCATCTTACTCACACGTCTAGTGATATACACTTTAGGCTAAATCATCACACATTCTAGCACATCATCCATATGTCACATTCAATATCATCTACACATCATCATTCTACAATAAACCTCCACACTTAAATCACTAACTCTTTTTAACATGAAACAACACATTGCTTCAAACCATTTCCCGATGACGCACTCTTGTTTATGGTTCATTCTTGACTATTGATGGGGCATAAATAAATGAACCTAATTACATGCATACACATTTTTCTTGGGGGCACTACTCCTATCATTCATTTTGCATTCCATTCCACCTCATTCACAACATACTACATATCTTGGTTGCATTTACTCTTACTTACATTTACTTGTTACATGTTCATCTTATTACACATGCTAGATAGATATATTATATGTCATTATCTTTCCATACACATATGCACGTTCACTTGCTTTCTAGTTATGATCACATATTTTATAGATCCATTACATGCAACATGGATGTTTGGCGTAGTACTATTATAGTCCCATAGCAGCTCCTCGGGGCATGCACTTTTGTACACTACAAGTGTTGTTGTTCCATTTTGTTTCATAACACATTACTTTCTTAGATTATACACGCCTTGACATACTTTTTTATTTCTAACATGCTAACGGTGTTTTATGTGCAACATGGATAACTTGTATTTTCATTTTGAATCTGATGTTTCACATTTTAGGTTGTGCACACTCAAGTTTGCTCCCTTGGAACAATTTTCTTGGTTGTAGTTCTTCCATGTGTGCCTCACGCACCTTACTTCCTTCTTGCTTATGTTCCCCTTCTCTCTGCATTCTTCTATCTCCTTCCATTTCCCCTTTGCACCTTCCTCACGTGTGCCCGATTTCTTTCTTATCCTATCGCACACTTCTTGCATGCACCTCGTAGACTTGCCTTCCAAAATGGTTAAGTCCCTGACATTCCTCTTGCGCACTTGCATACACTTAGCTCCCTCGCGTGATGCTTTTCTTTCTTCTCGTGTGTGTCCTACCTCATTTGAATGCTCGTCCCCTTACCCATACTTGTCCCCATGAAAGTATTCTCTTATTCCTCATGCATGTGCTCCTCCACGCACACCTTCCCTCTATTTCACTTTCGTGTACCTACCTTCCGCGCCTTGCTCCTTCTTCTATGTGCGGTCACTCTGCCATGTCATTTTTCGTGCCGACTTGAGTGTGATGCACACAACCTATCAAAGCACGCCAATAGGGTGTCATATTCTGGACAACCAACCGGTGCATAACATATGGTAGAAAAAGACAAACAAATGAAGCAGTTGGCTGATTCCTTTAGTCAATCAGCGCACACCACGTGTCATTACGTGTCGAGTGACTGTAGACTTTTAATGACCATAATTTTTCAGTAGTGCTTAGATTGCCATTGTTGCGCGTCGGTCTCATTTGAAAGTTGTTGACATCAACTACACATTGGACTTTTCAAAATCAGATTTAGAGGGATTTGGTAGGTGGAAAATAGGGAAATGTCTCTCATCTCATCAATACACACATCCAATCAACCTCAACCACCATATTTCATCAGATCTTTCCTCCTTCCTTCTTCTACATGCCAAAAAACATGGGGAAGCACATCTGATAGCCTTATAGGTGGATTTGTAGGCATTTATCACTTGTTGTTGGTGGTTGAAGATTTGAATCCAAGTCTCTCCCCTCTCTTTCTCCTTCTTCTTCTATAAATAGCAAAGTTTTTCTTTGTAAAAAGGATCCCTCTAAGTTGTAATGAATAGAACCATGCCAAAATGGTGGCTTACTTCCCACATGGGTCTCAGACCTTAGCGTGGTCTCTGCAATGTAGTCTCGCCTCCTACCGTGCAAATGTAAATGACTTGGTTTGTCTTAAGTAATAAAATCATGTTTATGTGGAACTCTTGTCATCCCTTTCTCATTTTTTCATTGCATCTCGCCTCTCTATTTGCATTTTCGGCATCTTTGTGTGTACTTCCCGCTCTGAAGTGCTCGTGTTCGGTGTGTGTTGTGCACATTTGGATGGCCAATCCACGTGTTGATGCATGTGGCGTGTCGTCCTCCCTCTTCTCCCATGCCCTCTCTGTTTCCTTCATCACTCGTGGAGAGAGATCGACCCTTTCCTCTGGTGTTATCACCTTCCTTAGCTTAGGATTTCCCCTTTCTACACATCCTTCTATCCTTGGTCCCTTGGCATGTTTAGTCTAGGATTTTCTTTCAGCATTAGGAGTAACAGTAACGTTAGAGGTAGGTAGA
Source organism: Taxus wallichiana var. yunnanensis (assembly GCA_018340775.1). Lineage (NCBI taxonomy): Eukaryota > Viridiplantae > Streptophyta > Pinopsida > Cupressales > Taxaceae > Taxus > Taxus wallichiana. The sequence continues at coordinate 616,434,681 of CM031243.1, forward strand.
GGAACCGGCCTTCTCTGGAGATCTATCCCAAGTGCGCAAGGTCCCACAACTTAGGGATGGTTCCATTGTTGTCTCAAACATCTCAGCTCTTCCGGATCCGAGACATGGGTGCAAGTTTGATGACCAATAGTTTTCGGCACTGGTGGGATGAAACTTAAAGAGATTTACATCTTCATCTCAGCAAGTTTGATGTGTTTTGTTGAGATCTAGCCTTTAGAGGCATTTTTCAACACATTGGTGACTCCACTGATCCAAATGCACCCATTATTTCATTCATAGACTAGTCTCCCCTCTTTCTTTCATTCATTTTCCTTTTTCCATCGTTCCACCTTCCTCTTTTGAAGTTGTGCAATCATGAATTCTTTCCCTTCATGGAATTCTCATTTGCAGCAGCAGCAGAGCTATTTTTCTCCATCCCCACATTTCTAACGTCCTCCTCCAAATTAGTTTTATAAGCCCCATTATCTTGAAAATGCATATAACCCACTTTTTCTAAACAAAATGTTTATGAAGAACATGTTTATGCAGATGATGGTGGTGACTCCTTGGCCAAAGCTGATTTTGAGAGGAAAGTGAAAAAATGGAGATGGACATGATGCAGCTCAAAGTCAAGTGCTCCATAAAGGCAACTAAAGTTGGCTATAAGGTCCCTTGTCCATGGGTCGGCCCTGTACCAGGCTGGTTTAGCACCCAACAGAAGTTGCACTTTATCACTGAGATGCTGCCCCAAATTACAAAGTGGGTAGAAGAAGTGGAGGCTGAAAAATCTAGTGTGGAAACCCTATCAATGGGGTAACCCTGCACTAACATCATACAACCCTCCCACTCCTCCACGCCAACTTACATGATATTAGCATGTTGTGCATGTTCCCAACTTCTTATGCACTGCCCCCATTAAAAATTCCCCTCCTCTATCCTCTCAACTTAATTTCTCTGCCATCACCCCTCCTTGCATGCGCACGCTGCCTTCCATGCCCAGGCTCCCATTTCCTTCTAAGTCCCCTCTGTCTAATTGTACCATAAATGAACAACCCCTTTGTCAACGTGCTTTTCCCAACCAACGTCATCATGTTTGACGATTATAGAACAATTAAAGAATGGTATGAATCATGCGACTCAAATGGGTAGAGGAAATCATATAGGCGCATGTTTCATAAGAAAGTCAGTTAGTTCATGAGGATGCAGTTCGAAGGAGAGACTGAGTTACTTGTAGAGGTTGAACCTCATATACCCCATCTCTGTGTGCAACCTACCTACAAGCAGTCACCTTCAAAAGGAGAGTCTACAAGAAAATACCATATGTGGGATTGAGCTTCAAAGTAATGGGCAAATCATAAGGATCAGATCATGCCCAATTAGATATTTGGCTAGTCTAGAGCCAAAGATAGAGTTGCCGCTGGTCATGCTCATTTCAGAGCATGAGGTAGAGCTTCAGTGCATGCCAAAGGTCAAGCAACAATGCCTCCCAGATCCAAGTGCAAAACAACTTCAGGAGGTATATATTTTTTTTGTTGATACTTTGAGGAGGGTGAAACACCATCTGCAAGTCAGTTTTTCACTCTTGTTTTTGACCATGTTTAGCGCCAAATCAATTACATGGTTGCAATTTGTGAGGAAGGGAAGCTACTTCTCCTTACATGTTTTAGGTTTTATTTGAGTGCCCCTTGCCTCTAGTTAGAGTAGGTTAGTTTAGGTTTGCTTTCAGTAACACAAGTGCTTGTGCACACTCTGCATGTGCCCTTTAGAACATGTATGATTTTTAGCTTTGTACATAGTGTTGTGCTGCCTCTATTTCGGCTTGCTCCTCTGGCACCTTTCCTTTCTTGTTGCGATCATGCACCCCTTTTGTTGCTTCTTGGAATGATAGTTCAATTTTGGTAGAGGAAGTTCCAATGGTTAGTGCATAACTTTCACTCTCATCAATCCAATTTAGAATATCTTCATATGAGAGCAACAATTTAGTTCAAAGTTTAGACAGAGCTTCAAGTGACTCCAAGGTATTCTTCAAGTTACAGATCAGATCTTCAAGTTTAGCACTTGAATCCATGCCCAATGGACTTCTAAGGCTATTGGTCTCTTCATCTAGCATGAAGATGGCCCCTAAAAGTAGCCAAAATTGTTATCTAAATAAATCTCCTAGTTATTTGGATAACTTATATTTTCATTATGACTCTGATGTTTCACATTTCAGGTTGTGCGCACTCAAGTTTTCCCCTTGGAAAATTTTGCTTTGTTGTAGTTCTTCCGTGAGCCTCATGCGCCTTGCTTCCTTCTTTCTTATGTTCCCTTCTCTCTGCATTTTGTTATCTCCTTCCATTTCCCTTTGTGCCTTCCTCCCTGCGCCCTCTTTCTTTCTTATCTTATCATGCACTCCTCACGCACGCACTCTCAGAGACTTGCCTTCCAAAATGGTTAAGTCCCTGACATTCCTCTTGCGCGCTTGCTTACACTTAGCTCCCCTTACACACCGCTTTTTTTTTTTCGTGCGTGCATCTTCCCTCTCGTTGAATGCTCTCACCTCCTTTCCCATACTTGTCCCCTGCAAGTATTCCTTATTATTCCCTGCTGCACGCACCTCCACAAGTGCCTTCCTCTATTTCCCTTTCACATGTTTGCCTTTTCCTTTGCGCTTTGCCTTCTTCGCAGTCACTATGCCACGTCATCTTCTGTCGACTTGAGTGTGATGCACACAACCTATTAAAGTGCGCCAACAAGGCACCAAATCTAGACAACCAACTGGTGCATGACACGTGGTAGAAAAGACAAAACAAATGAATAGTTGGCTGATTCCTTTTTCAGTCAATCAGCGCACGCCATGTGTCATTATGTGTCAAAGTGACCTATAAACTTCTGACAACCATAATTTCTACTGCAATGCTCTCAGATTCCTGCATGCACCCGGTCTCATTTGAAAGTTTGCCGACATTGACTACACGTTGGACTTTTAAAAATCGATTTAGGTGAGATTTGGTAGGCGGAAAATAGAGAAATGTCTATGAGCTCATCAATGCACACATCTAATCAACCTCAACCACCATATTTCATCAGATCTTCCTCCTTCCTTCTTCTACATGCCAAACAGACATGGGGAAGCACATCTAACAACCTTGTAGGTGGATTTGCAGGCATTTATCACTTGTTGTTGGTGGTTGAAGATTTAAATATGAGTTTCCCTCTCTTTCTCCTTCTCTTCTCTCCTTCTTCTTTTATAAATAACAAAGTTCGCTTTGTAAAAAGGATCCCTCTTTGTTATAACGACACCATGCCAAAATGGTGGCTGATTTCCCATGGGTCTCAAACCTTAGCGTGGTCTCTGTAATGTATTCTCGCCTCCTGTCACAAATGTAAATGACTTGGTGTCTCTTAAGCAATAAAATCATGTTATGTGGAACTCTTGTCTTCCCTTTCTCATTTTTTCATTATATCTTGCCTCTATGTTTGCATTTTTACGGCATAATGTGTGTACTTCCCACTGCATTGCATGTGTTCATGTGTTACGCAGACTGGAAGGCCGAGCCCGCATGTTGATCTCGTGGTGTGCGCCATTCGCCATTTTCTCCCATGCCCTCTATGTTTCCTTTGCCGCTTGTGGAGAGAGATTGACCCTTTCCTCCCTGGGCGTTATCGCCTTCCTTAGCTTAGGATTTCCTCTTTATGTACATCCTTCTATCCTTGGTCCCTTGGCATGTTTAGTCTAGGATTTTCTTTCGAGCATTAGGAGTAGCACCATTGTTAGAGGTAGGTAGAGGAACCGACCTTCTTCGGAGATCCGTCCCAATCACGCAAGGTCCACAACTTGGGGATGGTTCCATTATTGTCTCAAACAACTCGGCTCTTCCGGATCCAAGACACGGGTGCAAGTTTGATGACCAACGATTTCTACTAAGCACATTCCCTTCCCCCTTCACGACACAATTTCAACACAATGATCGGTCCTCCTTTGGATTATACTCCTTTAGGGACATCTCATGCACCCCAAATAAAGGGGGCATCATTTGGGTGAATCAATCACCCCATACATCATTATACACCGCACTGCACTGATGACAACACGCTTTTAGTTTCGAGACAGGCTCAAAATCATATTTGGGTCCTTAACACAATGGCCTTTCTTGGATGCCTGAAACAGAGGGGAAACACAATGACCTTTTTGGATTCACGAGACGAGTGGGAAATTACAAACGATTGGTAGTTCAACATAGTCTCTGAAACTCCATACACACCGGAGTTTACAGGAAGACAATCCTTAACACATGCATTTATACACACCATTTGTAGTGGTGTTTTACATAGCGGGAAGCAATTAAAGGTTGGAGGATGACACCAGACTATTCTCCCTACACTTCTTCCATTTCATTGGCATGAGATCACCCAAAAAAATTATGCGTTGACATCATCTACAGGATCCTTCTTTACACTATTTCCTCATCACGGAGGTGCAAATGTTCCTTTTTCACACTTTCAACATTTTTACATACTTTCCTTACACACTTTTTACATATTTTGATCATATACATGTGTATTTGACTACTTGTCGACTTCTCTTTTGTAGGTTCATCCATATGGGAAGTGGTAGTCAACACCAACAACAAAAACAACATCACACACATCGACATCAACAATAGGTACATCATGACATCTACACATGTGTTTCCACCCTAGGTTCATTTTCATCATCACTTTTTACACTTTCTCCTCCTTAGCATCCACGCTTCACATTTTTATCACTCCACACTTTGTCTAGTCCCTCGACACACTTTCTACATCGATCTACATGGTTATCAGGTACGCATCTCTATCTACTTTATGTTACCGAGCTTTCCACTCACCAACATAAAGTGGGGCAAATGTAGACACACAATCATGCACTTTGGGTAATTATCTAGTCCTGATTATAAACTACTATTCATATGATTCCTAAGTAAGAAAAGTACTAATTAACCCATGTCTTTGGCCACCTTTCTTTGCTTTCTATTACTACTTTCAGTCTTGCACCCTTACTTGCTCAGTCTGCCTTTTTACTCTTTGACATTTGTCATCCTGGACACCAGCGTGTCATGTGCCCTCATCTCCTCTAGGTGCTCCTATCCCCTTTGTACTTTACTCACACTTTTTGGGTCTTTTCATCCATTTAAGCATCTTATCTTTTTGGTAGTCGGACTTTTCGGGGTTAATTACGAAATTCAAGCAAAGGAATCATATAAATATAAAGTTATGTGATCATAATAAAGGACCAAACACTAAGCACTATCTATCACCACCTAAGGTTGCATCCATCAAGACATTTACAAGCTCCATTTGCATCTATCTAGCTCCATCACAAGGGACACAAGGGTTGGTTTTCTACATCACACTTCATAGGAGGGAAGTTCATTCTATTCCATGCACACATTTACTACATTCTACATCTAGCTACTTGCTCACTATTCAAATGCAAAACACATTAGAGCAACCTAGGGCACGATTCCACACACACACATAACTACATTGGGTTTGAGATGTAGTGCAACACTTAGTCATAATTTCACCATTATGACATCTGAGGATAGTTTGACCCCTCATTTTGAATATTTCTTTTTTTGGGATTTGATGTCTATTTGAGGGTTTTGTAGGTTCATTCTTTATTGCAGGTTTCAATGACCTCGGTGATCTTGGTGTAACCTCGGAGCGACCAAAAAGACTAAAGGTGAACACCTTGTGACACCTCAAAGGAGGTTTTTTGAGCATTTCCGTAGACCCAGAACCCGAAACGGGTTTACGACGCCCACGGGTGCCCTTGTCCCTCTCCAGGCACCCCACTCTAGCTTGTTCCTCCAAATCTGCTTCTTTCTGAGCTCTAATGTGACGGTCAGTGCTTCGTCTTTTCCAGTTTTCTAAATTTGTGCATCGTCCGGATCTTTGTGAATCATCTAAGGCTTCTTACCTTCTCTTTACAATTAGGGTTTACATACTTATTGCTTAGTTGCTTGGGTGTAATTTCTATATTTCATTATTATTCATTTACTGCTACTATAACATTTAGATTAGGCTCTTAAAATTACATTTTAGCTTAATTAGGATATTGTGTAACCACCTAAGCTTCTTATATCTTGACCTTGTTTTAGGAATCATACACTCTCAAGACAACTTCACTATGATACCACTTATCCAAAACTCAAGGGGTTTGGGATTAAAGGAAAAAATAACAATTATGCCAAATGTAAACAGTAAATCTATCTTTGAAAGAGATGTATATTATTGAAGTATGAGATTGCAATAACTATCTCTGCAACGAGATGTGTGTCCTTCCCTTTCAGGTTACATATATTTATACACATACTTTTAGAAATATAAAGAGACTTCTAGAAGAATGTGGAATGTCACCAATCTCAAGGGATACGAGGTGGTTTACCTTTCATGAATTACATATGTGATTTTTTCATGAAATTACTATTTTTATAAATTAGTATTTTTAGACATCACTACAAAAAATGCATTTTGAGGTCTTTAGAACTAGATTTCGGGGATAAACTTTTTCGAACAATGTCCAACCGCTTCCCCATATTCTACACATTCCAAGCTTTCTAGTGCACTTTGAGGTCTTTAGAACTAGATTTCGAGGGATAAAATTTTTGAACAATGTTCAACACCCTTCTCCATATTCTACGCATTCCAAGCTTTCGGTGCATTTTGAATGTAGTCAATTAGAGCTACGGTGCAAAAGGTATGAATCTTGAAGTTACCCCACTAGAATTGCTTCTGGATTATATGTTTGGATCACTCATCACAGGATTTCATGTCGACAAACAAGTTTTGCTTGAGTGAACTATGATGGAAAAGGTAAGTCTAATTATTCATGTAACTCAACAATCGCATCCAGAGGGTGCTCAAGATGCCATTAAGGATGCATTGAAGAAGTTAAAGTAGAAGTCACATATGGACCACATGTCACTTTCCTTATTGTCGCCACATTGTTTATTTAATACAATGTTTATTGAACATTACTTTGCCTTAATAGCCACCAACTTGAAAACACTGTTTTGTTTTGCATTTATAACTTTGAGAGATTAGTGCAATAACATTATTATAGGTTTTAATAATGTAAGCGTCAAAGGAAAACAACAAAATGGAAAACACAAGTGAAAACCTGGTATAAACTCTGTGTAGGAGCTTCAAATCAGGACATCGACATCCACAACTCAATGATAATGTTGATTGGTTTTGTTAACGCTATGGTGTCTTTTAACACAAAGGATAAGTTGGAGGATGAGGATGGGTGGAGAGTATGGCGAGCAAGGGCATAAGTGTGTGAGACTTAAACATATGCAAGCTTCCCTTCGCAGGTAGTGGTGAAGGAGGCTTTTAAAGCCTTTGAGGCTAGGATAATGTGGATGTCGAGGTCAATGGTCTTTGAGGCTAGGATAATGTGAATGTCTGGGTTGATGACACGAGGCTTGCCTTATTAGACATGAGTCATTGTGGTCCATGATAGTCTCATGAAGAGCTTGGATTTGGAATTAGGTTAAACGTTTTGAGACTTTATCGCCTCCTCTTTTATGCATATGCATTTGGTGAAAAGTTATACTTCCAGATGGGAATGTTGGCGAACTCATTCACAAAATCCTATGGATCTGTTTGAGGTCCTCCAACTATCTTGTGAGATAATATCTCCGCTTCATGTTGTTTTGTTACGTGATTCCATTTGACTCATTTCAGCCATGTGCCGCCATCCTCCTAGTTGGGCCAAAATGGAAGTTTAGAGCAGAGCATATGAAACCATTGAAGTTTAAGAGGATTTTTAGATATAGTTGTATATGTAGAGTTTAAGATTCAAGCATATCGCAAAAGTTTCCCTTGGAAGTATTTATTGACCATGCCTTGCTTTTGAGATATCTCCAAAGTTTGTTGCCTCAATGACGTGCAAACCACACCCCCTTTCTCCTTCAAATAATTGACAAAAATGGTACTTGCTTCATATGTGCCTAGTTGTAAGAAAGAAGAGTTTTACATTGGTCTCCACCGACATTTTCTCCACCCTTTAACTTCTCCCGAGCCCTTTCTTCATTGTCCCTCTTCCTCATAGGATATTTCACTCTCTCAAATTTAACTTCTTCCACATCCATAAGTAAGAACCAAGATTAGCAAAGAATTAGAACAAAGGCATAAGTAGTAGTTCTTTTTTTTTTGGCATCTTTTTAGTGTTTCACTTCCAAGTTTGTTTGCCTTGGGTCCATAGACTATTTGGTCTCGTGGATGTCATTAAAAACTTTCATTTATTCATCCTTGGGCATTTCCATGCACATCTAACCTATGAAATGAAATGAAAGATTTTAATGACGTCCACGAGACTAAAGAGTCTATGGGACCACAGAAACAATAATTTAATCAGATTTCAGACTCTTTTCAATATCCGCTTCTTCGGTGTGAATCTTCAAGATAAAGCTCATTGTCAATGAAAGCTTTTTTCCTTCAAGAGTTCCTCCGGTTGTCCACCTTTAGATTGTTTTTATATGAATACGGATATCATAATATGAGAACATTCCATGACAAAATGCCATTGCCTCGACGACCCCTTTTTGTAAGAGACAAATTCTCCTTTCCCAATCTTCCTTTGGAATAGTCCAGTTTCACATCGAAGATGATGTGATCCATTCTTAAGTGCCACTAGAATTTTTGCTTTACCCTTGATAACCGTCCCTAGATAAGCTTTTTCATCATGTTCCCAGGTGAGATTGAATTCTCTAATATAATGCACTTTCTTGATAATCGACCTGGCCCACATGGAGTCCTGAACTTTTCTATCACATAATTTTTTATTTCCTGTTCTGTTGTTAGGACACTCCTGCATGTTGATGCCCCATTTGTACATCCATTTAGTATTCCGATTCAACCATGTTTTCTTTCTGCCTCAAAGTGTCGTTTCAACCATTTTGGGCAGCGAAGGTTGTCCATGTTTTCAACTTTTTTCAAATAGCTTATCATCCGAGCTTGATGCTTCAGTACGAAAGAACCCGCCCGCCAACAAAATCTCATAAGGACAGCTTGATTTGACTTTAAGGGAGCTTGTGATTAAATGTTTCGGATTCTTTCTATCGTCTCCACCCATGATTTGACATGCTACTTCCCAAATCGCACCATATAGAACAATGGGTGACCAACAAACCAAAAGAGTTTTTTAGAGTCCCAAAAAGTTTTGAAGTAGGAAAGAAGCTTCCAAGTATCCTTTTTGCTTTACAAGGGTAAGTTTGTGGTGGAAAGTCAATCCCAGAGATACTTGTATTCATTGACTATTTCTAAAGGGCTCCCTCAAAAAGGAAGACGTTTTGTCTCTCATTCCTTTTCAAGGTGAAAATCATGATTTTTGTTTTCTTAGTGTTCACTGCATCCCGACTTCGACAAAGAGCTCTAGCGCTTTTTAAGCTCTGCTCTCAAACCTGGGCCATTTTTGAAATTAGGATAAGGTCGTCAAGATATAGAAGTAACTTCACCACATAACTTGCTTGAATACCTCCTTCGGTTTTGTTTAACAATCTTCAAGATTGTATAACCCAAATAACGTGGGAGAAAGAGGGCATCCTCATTCACACTTTATGTTGCTGCCAAACACTCGGACATACCTTCTCTGGTTCTAAAATCATCAATTTATGAATCGCTGTTTAAACTCATCCGGAATCCCAAGTTCCTCCATCCTATCCCAAAGTTTCTTTAAGGGCAGCGTGTCGAAAGCCTTCAAATCAACAAAACAACAAAAGCTTCTTCTCCTTGGGTGTCCCAAAATCAAATGCCTAAGAGTGATACATTGATCAATATAGTGAGTGCTTAGGTAGAAAACCCGCTTGCCCTTTTGCTCTTTTACCCTCTCTTTGCCCACATATGATTCAAGTTATCATGCCTCCAAATAATTTGCCAAGAAGAGGGTTGGTTGATTATAATGGTGCGATAATAATTGACGGGTTATTAACGCCACCACTTTTAAATAGCGGAATAACAGAGTTGTCCATTCTGGCATTGAAAGCCAGACATCATTGAATATTTTTTCGATGTGTGGTGTGAGGACCTCAACCCCCATTTTAAAAATTCAGCTTGGCACCATCGATGTCTTGAGCTTTACCACTTGCCAGATTCTTTCTGCCTCGCTTGATATCTTCCGCCGAGAAAAGCTAATCGAAGTCTCAAATTATGGGAGGGACATTGTTGAGGACGCTCATAAAGGGTTTTCGCGTATTCTAACCAAGTGCACTGTGATATTATTTTCTATGTATTTTTCTTTTGTTGTAGCTCCTTCCAAAACCTTTGGGATTGTGTTTTCCAAGAGAAATTAGTTCTGTCCTTCTCTTGCATACATAGCTTTCTTTTGTGTTGTACCAATCTCTCATAAATCTTTTTTTATTTTCTTTGTTCATCCCATTTTCTTTCAAAGCTCTCTTGGCAGACTTTACACTCTTCATCATACCACGGATTTGTCGGAAAAGTATTTGCCGCTCTCTTTCTAGGCTTAGATCTCTCACTCTAGAGCCTCAGATTAAAGATATCATTCTACTACGCATATCTCACGCTCGTGTTCTAATCTTCCTCATTATTTCGTAATTGTTGCTTGCAACAAATAAGATTCTCTTTATTGAGAATGATTTTTCCTCGTTTTTGAGATGCCTTTTTCATGTGATGAGCTTGATTCCTTTGTTCTTTATCAAGACGGTCCCAAGCTTTACCAAGAGAGGACTATGATCTCGACTTTAATTCGATAGACAATCTCCAATTTCAAACTCAAGAAGGTGGGGATAAAACTTTGAGAGCAAATTACATAGTCTCTACACTTTGTCCATTGTATGTTTTACAAGTGATGTTGCTCGACCTAGGCCAAGCTCTCATATATTCGAAATGACCATGTTGTATAAGCTCTGTAAGCTCAACTCCAAAATGTGACACCCATCCACCTTGCCATCCCGAGATAATCTTTCCCAAAACTTGTTCTCTTCTTCTTTAAGCCACAACGGATTGTCTTCCTCCTTCTTCGAAGGGATTGATTATTGGCGGCATTGAAATCACCCAATGAATTATTTCTCCTAGGATGTCGAAAATAGAAATGTCTTTTTTATCAAGCGTATGGATCTTCGCTATCTAGCTTTCTTCTCTTATATGTCTTTGATCCTTTTGCAAAGTAACAGTAAACTTTAATCCGATTGTTGTCTTTCTATCTGTTATTTTCAGCCATATGTATTGTTTATTTGGATCTTCTTTTTCAACTTTGACATTTTCGAGCCACCTTGATTAATGTGATTGTGGCTTTACGGTTTCATTCCCTTCATTCTAAACTGAAATTTTTGTAGCCTTCAAAATCGGGAACCTTCTGACCTTCGTGCTCATGTGTTTAGTAAGAATGATAATATCTTTCCCTTCTCGCTTTATGGGCCCCAAACCCGGTCCTCTTCTCCATGGATATCCTTTCGCAATTCTAGCTTACTATGTGCATGAATTCCGTGGGGCCCCTAATTCCTATTTCCTATTTGATAAATGATCAACGATTTGGGCTTTCCCATTTCTCATTACATTTTCCCGCTTCCCTTGCTTTTCTCACTTTTTCCCATTCTTTGATCTTCTTGTTGAGCGAATGTCAAATCCTCATCTAGGATGTGTGATTCTAAGGAGTCCCCATTTTTAGGATAGATATTTGTCTTCTATTTTTCTCATCACTGCACTGTCCTTTCCTCCCTCTCCTTGTTTCAGCCTGTTGATGTAAGTCCACTTGAAACGCCTTTAAGAAAGTCTCTTGCCAATATGTCAGCTTCTCTCATTTTCGCCAAAATCTTTTAGCCCTTGATAATAAAATTTACTTGCCTGGTGATCTTTCTCTTCTTTTATCTGTGTTTTGATGTGTTTTCCATGACTTGCCTTTGTTCATTTGATATACCACCGCATAAACTTTATCTATGTGGCACCTTCTAATTAAAATGGCTCAGTTGACCGTTGATGGTGGGCTACGGTTCCGCGTTGACAGGTGAGATGGAAATAAAACTTGACACATGGCATTCCAGGATATTGGCAGAAGTTGTATGGACGATTTCCCATTTTTAAGATGGCCATCATCACAGCCTCGATGATGCTAAGAGCGCCTTTTCCCTGGAAGCAAGCCTGGATTGACAATGCCCACTTCAAACAAGGTAACCCTTCGATCATTCTCATAGCATTTACATATACAGAATTGATATATTTGGTGCATTGGATATATACAGAAAGGTGAATATACAGGTGTATCGAATATGTGCACAGATGTGTGCGCGCGCATTGTATATACAAAAATTGATGTATATGTGGGTGCGTTGAATATATACAGATATATGTAGGGGACTGTTATGGACTGCGGGGGCAATTGCATGTCTCATATGTAGGGGACTGTTATGGACGGGGGAGGCAATTACATGTCTCAAATATGCTTGGAAAAACTCAAGGGGTTGTGATGTAATGATAAATATGAAAATTGGCGAGCAAGGAGATACAGTTGAATTTCCTTTTTATGATCCAGCTGTTTGGGAATATCTCCCAAAAAATCCATCGCCCCCTTTTGTGTCCCATTGGGCTGTGAGTACCTCCAAAAAAATTCCACTGAACTCCTTTTGTGTTTCAGTTGTTTGTGGGCATCTCCTAAAAAAATCTGCGGGACCTCATTTGTGTCCTAGTTGATTGTAGGTACCTCCCAAACAAATCTATATTCATCAATAACTATAAAAATAAACATGATGACCAGAAGCAAAACAATGATAAATTTAGGTTCATGTTGTTGGTGTCTTTAACATCCCTTTTCCATAATCCACTAGTCCAATCTAATCAAGAGTTTCAACTTAGTTTGAGTTAATTTTAGGCATGTTCCTTGGGGATGCGTCTTAATCCTTTGTTCCCCGTCTCTGTCCTCTGTTATAACCATGAAATGTTATGTACAGTTTAGTTACATGGGACTGTCATGTAAAGAACGGCTATAGTAACAGTGTGGCCGAAATGATCTATGAAGAGTCACATACATTATTCTATTTTAACATATAGCCTTATAGGTATGTGGGTACTGAGTGGTAGCCATGATTAATTCTTCTCTGCAATATCATAGATCCAGCCACGATTCTTGAAATATAGTAGTAGATATGTATGGGAAAAATAAACAGAAAATGACAAGAATCAAACAATGATAAAACTTGGTTCAAGCAAGAAAAGAATGAAGGTAGAAGAAAACAATGTAGTTAACCACAAGCAGAAGCATATTGTGGATGTCTTCAATACCCTATCTCCATATTGGAAGAATGACGACCACGATAAATATGAGTGGTACAATGGCTAGCTGTGTTCGCCATCTCCATCTCCTGTCCTCATCTCCATGCTATTTTCTATTCAAATACTGTTCTTAAGGTTTTGGGTGTTGTGAACCAAATACTGAAAACTGAAACTACAACAGAAAGTGAAAATGTCTGTAACAGCTATGAAATCTTTTTTTCCCCCTCTTGAAGACATTTTTAAATAATCGAGGTTTTTCACTGTTATAGAAATTAAACTCAGTTATTTGAGAAAACTTTAAAATAAGAATCTGACTTTTCCAAAATTATTGCCAGTTCCAATTAGTAGAACTACACATACAAAATAGATTTTCTCGAGAAGGTATGGGTGCCAACTCAGGCCCATTCCAAGAGCAGTACGGTGCTGCATTTGGCCAATAACAGTCCTTCAGCAGGGTTCTGCTCTATATTTTGTGCTTTGCAATCTGATTTTTAATTTTATTGCTTACATGGGTGCTGCACATTGCCTTCTTCCATTGTTTTGAGCACATATTATCTCATTTTATGCATTGCAATCTGATTTTATTTTATTGCTTACACATTCATCCAAAGTGCAGTTTTTAGATCTATACACATTCAAAAAAGCTTCCCAGCTAATGCCATAAATTGATGGCTTTGCATTTATACCTTTTCTTGTCTATTAGCATTCACATATTTGCTGTTCTTGACTTATTGCCAGTCCAATACGTTGTAGCCCCACTCCTAGTTTTGCATGCTCTTAGGGTACAATTTATAATCTGCACATCCTAGAGTCATTTGGTCCAATTTGCTTCATACTTCATCGAATAGCTCCGATTGCATATTGTTTCATCTAATAATCAAATACAAGATAGTGCCCAAATGCCCCTTAACACATCTTGAGCATAGCTCAACTTGATGAAACATAAATTGGCTTAACAAACTCAATATTGGGTTAGGTGAATCTTTGTCAGCTCCATTATAGTGATATTCCCTAGGCAATGAACAAATAAAATATGAATACTGGCGCTCCATTTTGAGGTTACATGCATGCAATGCATTGCTGTGCACAATGCTTCAAGATAAAATCCCACACGTTTGCTCAAATGGTCTCCAATGACTTCACAGTTTCACTGGTAGCGTTGCCCCATCAAAATTAACCTCTACACATAATGCAAGCCTCTGAATTTGAAATCTGCGCACCAAGAGAAGGTGACCAAATTTTCAACTGTCTGGAGTTTCCTGGTCCTGTGTCAAGTGTTGGGCTCTCCTCCTTTAGGTCTATGCATAACGTGGAGATGCCACAATGCATTTGGAATCTCTTTTTCCTGTGCATGCCCTTTGCTGCTAACACACACACAAGTATTGCGCTGCACTATTGAACCAATGCTTGTGCCAAATTCTGTGAACCACTATTGCTATCAGAATGATATTGCGAACCTTTTGGACTCCTCTACTGGTGCCATGAAACAAAATAAATATGAAAACACACAATCCTACTCTTAACAGTTTGTTTTGGGTTGATGAGGGATTGCTTGTGAACTCAGATGCTCCTGCATCATACACCTCGGGTAAGAAAGAATGCGATCTCTGATATTAGTATTCCATGTCCAGTTGCTTCAACTGTGCTGATCATGCCACATCTTCTACCTTTCTGCCTTCCATTTAACCAAATATTCCTTGTAATCTTTGCTGTGCGTTGTCTCTGCTCTAGTATTTATCACTCTTTCTGCTTCCTCGCACACTTTATTTGGCATCTGTGGTTTCTAATGAACTTAATCTGAATATGTGTTTGTGCTTTCTCCACTACTTTGTCCTTCAAAATAAGGATATAAATCTTCAACATTGAAAATATTTGAAATGTCTATACCTTCTGAAAACTCATCTCATATGCATTATGATTAGATGCAAATTTTCTCTATACCTTGCACAGTCCTATCTTCTTCCATTTCAACTCATCCTATGTTCCTTCAGAAAATCTTTCTTTTCTCAAGTGTGCTAAGACCATGTCTCTTTCTTGAAATTCAACTTCCCTTCTTTTCATGTCTGCATGCTGTATATATTGCATTGTACCCATTTCCAACTGTATGCATACTTGTCGGTGCACTTTGCGCATGTATTTAGTGAAATCTTTTACCTTTATGGTGTTCCCTGATGTCATGTAGTTCTTCAACACCTCTTGGACTGCTTCCATATACCATCTGAAATGGTGTCCTTCCTATACTTCTATTTGCTGAATTATTATAAGAAAACTTAGCTTGTGCCAATACTATATCCCATGTTCCTGTCGTTCCTTTAATTAAACATTTTAAGGGTTTACTGAAGATTCTGTGTACTACCTCTGTCTGTCCATCTGCTTGTGGATGGCATGTTGAACTAAATTGTAGTTTGGTATTCAACTTCTTCCATAATGTCCTCTAGAAATGTCCAACAAATTTCACACCTCTGTCTGAGACTACACTGCATTGCAAACCATGCAGCCTCACAATTTCCTTGAAAAATTGATTAGCTATGTCCGTTGCATCACTATTATATGCTATAAAATGTGCCATCTTGGAAAACCTATCCACTACACAAAAATAAAATAAAAAACTTTGTGTCCTAGGAAAACCTAAAACAAAATCCATACGCATATTGTATATCTAAATCCAAAAATTGAAAAAAAAGAAACTATCAGACAATCATTGATTTCAGATTTAGCCATTTACGAATGAACATTTAATGGTTTAAAATTTTAAAATAAAATGCAAATCCCAAAAGATGGAAGGGCCATGGCTTACCTTGAAGGTTTGAGGGGTTTATGAATGTGTTGAAGCTTGAATGGTTGATTGATGAAGACTTGGCACTTTTTCTTCATCTTTCCATTGCTGTCTTGCTTGTTAGTACTCTTACTCTTGCAGTCTTGCTTTCTCTCACTCTTGCCATACAACTGTTGCAGTTGTAGCCTTGCTCAATGCATTCAAGCTTTGATAGTGATTTGGAGCGAGTGTGTGAGGTTTATTTAGATTTTTTTCGAGAGCTTAGGGTGTGGGTGGTGTTATCACGAAATTACAGCACCCCGAATGGTCAAACGTGTGAAATTGGGGCATTCGGTGTAATTCAGTAACATGGAGCTATCTCTCAAGCTGTGGGACTTCCGGGCTTGAGATAACTCTCCGGAGAAGGCCAGTTCCTTTCCTAATCCTACCTGCCACAACTACTCCTAATGCAAGCAAATACCTATCTAAGCCTATTCTATCATGCCAAGGAGGGAGAAATTTGCATGGAAATGGAAATCTTACACTAGAAGTGGTGATACACCAAGAAAAGGAGATTCTGGACAAACTTGATGCTTGAAAACAAAGAAAGGTGAGCATGGAGAGGATGGACATGCATCATAGACCAGGATAATACACATAATACACCGTTTTTAGTTAAGCATAAGAAATATAAACATGCAATAAGAACAAGATATGCACAATCACTTGCAAACATGGAGAAAGGCAAGAAAAGACAACAAAATTGATGGAAGGACAGAGAATAGTCACAACACATCAATTTTATTGCTCCAAAGTATGCACAATGCACCATTACAGCAGAGAGAGGCAAGATTCATCACTACAAAGCTTACAAATGGGAGGCTTGAAGCTCCTCAACATTCTTACAAAGAGAAGAAGGGAGGGTAGCACCAAAAATGTCCAACCTTTACAAAATGTGCCCCCTTACAATTTATAGAATTTGGGAGAGAAGAGAGAGAAGGGAGAAACCCAAATACCTGCTCTCATTTTCCAAAAATGCAATTACTGATGTGGAGGCAGCATGGGTGACCTGCAAAGCCCATCACTGCTGCACTGTAGCTTATGAGACAAGGAATTGGCTCCCATGGCCCATTAATGGTGGTGGTTGGTTGTACAGTGCCCTGGAGTGCAGGAGAAGAAATGTCATTTTTTGACCTTTTTACTTTCGCTAAATCTGAAATTTGAAGCTGCTGGGCGCATAGAGGACTCTAAGACCTTTATGAAAAGTCCAATTTTGCGTAAATGGAGCTCCAGGGAGAAAGTTATGGTGTTTTGCAGCAACATCCGGTGGGTGAGCTGGGGACCATCACTGCTGCTTCCCAGTTTATTGCAGTGATCTGACTATGCACTACTGCCCCTTTGCATCACTATTTTCCATTTGCTCTACTTCACCATTTTTGTGAAGTAAAGCAATTTTCTTTCACCCTTAACTCCATTTTGCATTATTTTCTAGTTCTACGGTGAATTAAAGGGGCTTTACTTATCTATCGGTGAATGCATTTGCTTTAGCTTCAATTGGCTTCTTCCTTGGAGTTGGAATCATCACCCCCAAATCACCACCTTCGCATTCAGCTCCTCATTACTTTGCATTGCGGTGATTCCACTTTACTCTACTTCACATGCTTCAATGCAAGTGAAAGTTATTCATTTTGCAGCTTCATATTATTTTTGCCCAACTCGGGCTCCACACAACTCACCCTCCTTTATGTGTTGAACACATTGCTTTGCTTAACTTAGCTTCACTCACCCCAATGCGAAAGTTTTCACTCACCGGTTCTTTGCTTAACACAACGACTCACCATTCTTTGCGCAAAATCGATTCAACATAGCTTTACTCACCTAGCTAAGTGTTTTGTGTCAATTCTAAATGCTTTACTTTGATGTTGGCTCCTCTCAGAATTAAAGTGAGACTCTACTTCGTTTGCGTCAAATCTGCCCTGCTCTACTTTCCTTCGCATTTTTAAAAGTAAGAGCTCTTCATTTCGCCGCTTAACTCATGTTAGCTAAAGTCTTGTACTTATTCAAATTATTTTTACTTCACTTAGCTTGCCTCCCAATGCGAGGCATCGACCCTTAATTCGCCGATTTGCATTGCTTTGGCTCACTTTATATTGTGGCTTTTTGCATTTACCATTGGCAAACGGGTCTCATTCTACAAGACTTAAGTCTTCTTTCCCCATTTTGCCACATGACTCTATCCACACAACTCGCCCATTATGTAAAGTATTTTCACTTGGCTTTTCTTCGCATTTTCATTGTAAAGAGCTTTGCCTTTCACCATAATGTATTCAGTTGTAATTGTGCCTGGGCATGCAGCAGAAACACTATTTTTGACTGTCTTCTTTTCACCAAATTCAAAATTTGATGATGCTGGTTTGTAGAAGGCTTCGAGACCTTTACAAAGTCCAAGAACGTGCGAAACAGAGCTCCCAGCTGAAAGTTATGGATAACTTTCGAAGTTCTGCAATTTTTTCCTATTCATTGCGGCGATTTGACCTCTTACCATGCTTTCTCCATTGCACTTTTCCAATCATGCTTTACTTTTTTTCATTTTTGGGAAGTAAAGTAGTTTGTGTTTGCCGGATGACTCTACTTTTCTTTTTCCTTTCATTGCATTGATTTCAATGTGCTTTAGTGCTTTACTTAAAATAAGTAAAGCAGTTCCAATTCACCACTCTGCTTTAGTTTGCTCCCAGGACTTGCGTTAATTCCATACTTGCTTTATTTAAAATAAGAAACAGTTCCAATTCACAACTTTGCTTTACTTTGCTCCCACTGTTGATTCCATATATGCATTTACTTAAAATAAGTAAAGCAGTTCCTAAGTCATCACTTTACTTAGGAAAGCAAGTAATAGGCCATTTTTGACCTAGTAAAAATGCTTAACTTTTTTGAGATCTTGACTTTCTGGGAAAGCTCTCAACTTCTAGATGGATTGAAATCAAGAAAACTGGTTTTGATGAGGTCCAGTGGGAGAAAAATAGAATAAAAATTCCAAGCATAGGGATTTAGAAAAACCTAAAAAGTGCCCCCAAGTCCACTTTTTTCTCAAGTTGTCCGTTTTTTTTACCGTGGTGTAAAAATGGATAACAATTTGGCGACTCACTGGGATATCTACCTATAGATGGATTAGATCAACATCTTATTTTTTTGAAGCATCCATTGGGCATGGAGTCCTCAAAGCAACTGTAAGTTGATCTATACTTGAAAAACTTCACCTGGACCTACTCAATGTTGAAACCGCCATGAAGCTGCCACTTACTACTCATTCTCTCGTGGACATTGCTGAAAGGAGTTACTCGAATTGGCTTTGGGCGGTTGTCAACCGCCGATTTTCCACTTTTCGTGATGGCACTAGAAGCTAGTTGTTGTTGTTCTTGAAGGAACAAGTAGATGAAACCATTAAAATTTCCTTAAACTGATTTTAGTTGCTCTACATTTGTATGTTCTTGATGAGCAACTACCTCATGCAACTATGATTTGCTTCTTTTCAACTACTTTCGGGAGGGTATGATACACTACATTGCTTGGAGAAACAACAAACAAAAAAAGCTACATACAAAAAGACAAATCATACATGCCTCAAGTAAGACATGTAGAGTGTGCATAAACACTTCTTATGCTGAAAACAAACCTAGTCCTACCCTACTCTAACCGGAGAAATGAAAACTTCAAACAAAACCTGCAATTGGTGATGAGAAGTAACTCCCCTTCCTCACAATAGGCAGCCATGTAGATGATTTGACACTAAAAACAGACTATAATTAAGAGTGAAAAATTACTACAAGCTGATTTTCCACTCTACTCATCAAGGTATCAACTAAGAACAAGACAAATACCTCCTCTAGCTGCTCTTCATTCGGTTCTAAGAAGTATTGTAGTTGATCCTTCGACACTCTAAAACTCATCCTCATGCTTAGAAGTAAGCATGACTAGTTATGGCTCCTCCTTTGGCTCCAATGAAACCAAGTACATGATGGGGCAAGGTCTGATCTGCTTGATTTTCCATTGCTCTATGAATTCAACTCCAATAAGGAAGTCTTCTTGCAAGCCTTCTTGAAAAAGTGATTGTCTATGAGTTGATCTTCTTCTTTTGTTGCTCATCTATAGACAACTGAAGTTCTGCCTTGATGACTGCTATGAAATTGATGTCATCCTTGCTTTCCTCTTCCTCCTTGACAACATGGAACTCCTCCTCTCACACATGTAGCTCAGCTCTTTTGTTGAAGGATGATTGTTGAAGGCAACATCAATGGGGTCACTTCATCAAATCATTGGAATCATTCAAGAAATCAAGCTCCTCATTGCTCACCCGAGAGTTCTTCATCCTTCATTTGAAGACAAAACTACTCCTGAATGACTTCCTCTTCTAACATGAAGTCTGATAAATAAAACTCCTCAATCTGCTGCTCTAGAGGACTATTGTGGGCACTAAAGTCAAATTTCATGGATGTCTTCCTCATGACCATGGATTTATTAATCAAATCAGATTCTCCAAATGAAAGCAAGAAGCTCTCAATGATGTCATCCTCATTCAATGTCTCCAAATCTGATTTTTTCTCCTCCATGTGCTCCTTTTCAATTGGACTTGGAGCTGATTGTTTCTCCTCCTCTCTAACTGAATTATTTAGCTAGTAGATGATCAACAACCTCTAAAGATGGTGCCATCACACCGCACTCGGAGCAAATTGAATTATGATCTTCATCAACTTGTTCTTTCTCTACTTCTGCTGCAATCTCAGTCTTCACCACTTGTTCTTGAATCTCAACCTTCATTGGAGGCTTAGCCATCAATGGCATTTTCTTGATATCAAACTTGGCAAGCCCACTCTTTCAAGTTTCTTTCCAATTCTTCTTTGCTAAGCTCTTCAATCTTCTCCTCTCTCTGCTGATTTTCTGATTTTGCTCCTCCCAAAATGGGTTTGGGACTACAAGAGGAGGGGTGGGTTGGGATTCAACTGGTTTTGCTATTGCTTGAGGTGGTGGAAGAGGTCTTACAACTTCTTCTTGTTCTTTTGAGGAGGGGATGGTTTCTTGGAAGGGAAAAGGGTAGAAAAATTAAGATGAGGTGGTAGACTAGAAGATGGAGAAATGGATTCCACAATAAGGGCAACATATAAGAAGTTAGAATCATGACACTACTGAAATGATGTAGATTGAGGGAGGAAAAAGAAGAACTAGGAGGTGGTGGTGGACTTACCCATTGACAAGGTTGTCTTACATCAAGTTCATAAGCCTCTATCTCCTCAGTCCATTGTGCAAGTAGTGACAACATTTCAACCATGAAGTCAAGTTTTTGCTAAAGGTTGTAATGTCTTGGAAAAGGGCCCACCCATGGAAAAAATTCCTAAAGCCAATCGTGAATGCTTTGATTTGAGATGTAGCTCTTGAATGCACCATCTTAGCCTCCATACTTTTGAACCTCCTTTGCAAATCAACATTCTCCACATAACTGCTGTCACCATATGCATATCCCTCCTCTTGATAGGCTCCATAGTTTGGTGGGTGACCTGATTTTGATATTGCTCATATGGATAAGCATAGTGATCCTGAATTTGATCATAAAACTGATTTGGAGGAGTTGAGAAATGCAAGCATGGAGGTGGGTGAAATCTTATTGTTGCTTGCAAGTGTGAATTCCATGCAGGGAATGAAGTCATGATTGCACAACTTCATGGAATGGAAGAAAGTGGAAATATGGAAAGAAAAATGGATGGAATGGATGGAAGGAAGGTTTGCAACTTAGAGAATGGGTTTCTTGGATCAATGGAGTTTCCAAATGTGTTTGGTTTTGGATCCTTGATTGCTTAAGCTTTTCAATTGTTGTAATATGAAGTAACTAACTTAATCTAAGTAATCATCTTTGCAAAAAAAATGAAAAATTGAAGTAATCAACTTACTTCTTCTTGTTCTCTTATCATTGATCTCAATTTGCTTTACTTTCCTTTTGCGTTGATTTGAGATGCACTTACTTCCCTTTTTTAATCGGCTTTACTTGATTCACTTTGCGCTGTTTAGAAACTCATTACTTACTTTGTTAATCGGTTGAACTTGTTTTCTCCCTTTGCTGCGTTGATTTTCGATTTTCACTTTACTCCTCCTTTCATTGCGGTGTTCTCAACATGCATTACTTAAGTCTTTTGACTTGAGCAATGACTTTACTTAAGTAATGGTACCACAAAATGACACAACTTAAATGAAGTAGTGGAGTTTGGGGTGCAAATTACTTAAGTCTTCCCTTTTGAAGTAATGACTTTACTTAAGTAGTGCAACTTGGAGGTGCAACTACTTAAGTCTTTTAATTTAGAAGTAAAGTCTTTTCTTTTCACATCTTAAAGTAAGTATTTTCACTTTTGACTTGACTTAAAGTAATGCAACTTAGCAATGCAATTACTTAAGTCTTTCACTTTGAGTAACTTGACTTCATTTTTTTAACACAACTTGAAGTAAAGACTTTCAATCTAAAGTAATGCATAACTTAAAATCAATTACTTCTCTTTCTTTCTTATCGGTGATTTGAAGTGCAACTACTTACTCCTCTTTATGCGTTGTTTTAACTAATGACTACTTGGTAGTACTTCTTAAAGCAAGGATCGCCGATTACTCCTCTCTGCGGTGATCTAGGACCTTATAACTTCAACTACACTTGTAAAGGCTTCCAAAACTACAACTTTTTTTCCAAGAACACATCAACTCAGAAAAATGGAAATTCTTCAACTGCACTCCAGCTAAAGATTTTGACTTTTGTGATGTCCCACTGTGCAGGCATGCTAAATCTGTTATAACCAAATTGCAGCACCCTCGAATTTCTAGCGTGTGAAAATGGGGCATTCCGTGTGCATAATATGGAGCTATCCTCAAGTTGTGGGACTTGTAGGCTTGAGATAACTCTTCGGAGAAGGCCACTTCTCCTTTCCTAATCCTAGAACTAAAACTACTCCTAATAGCAAAAAAATTATCTAAGCCTATTCTACATGCCAAGGGACATGGAGAAACTTGCATGAAATGAAATAAACCTACACTAGAAGTGGTGATACATCAAGAAAAGGGATTTCTGGACAAACTTGATGGTGCCTAAAATAGAGGAAGGTGAGCATGGAGAGGATGGACATGCATCACAAACTAGATAATACACACACACACATTATTTTCAGTTAAGCATAAACAAATATAAATATGCAATAAGAACAAGATATGCACATTCACTGCAAACATGGAGAAAGACAAGAAAAGACAACAAAACTAATGGAAGGGCAGAGAAATAGTCACAACACATCAATTTTATTGCTCCAAAGTATGCATAATGCACCATTACAACAGAGAGAGGTAAGATTCATCACCATATAGCTTACAAATGGGAGGCTTGAAGCTCCACAACATTCTTACAGAGAGAAGAAGGGAGGGCAACACCAAAAATGTCCAACCTTTACAAAATGTGCCCCCTTACAATTTATAGAATTTGGGAGAAGAGAGAGAAGCTGAGAAACCCGAATACATACTCCCATTTTCCCAAAAATGCAATTACTGATGTGGAGGTAGCATGGGTGACCTGCAAATCCCATCACTACTGCACTGTAGCTTATAGAACAACGAATTGGCTCCCATGCCCCATTAATGGTGGTGGTTGGTTGTACTAAAGTGCCTAGAGTGCAGGCAAAGAAATGCCATTTTGACCTTTTTACGCTTGCCGAATCTGAAATCTGAAGCTGCTGGCATGTAGAGGACTCTGAGACCTTTCCAAAAGTCCAATTTTGCGCGAAACAGAGCTCGGGGAGAAAGTTATGGCGTTTTGAAGTTGCAGACCAGTTGGGGCGCCAAGGACCATCACTGCTGCTTCCCAGTTTATTGCAGTGATCTGACTATGCACTACTGCCCCTTTGCATCACTATTTTCCATTTGCTTTACTTCACCCTTTTTGTGAAGTAAAGCAATTTGCTTTCACCCCTTAACTCCATTTTGCATTATTTTCTAGTTCTACGGTGAATTAAAGGGGCTTTACTTATCTATCGGTGAATGCATTTGCTTTAGCTTCGCATTGGCTTCTCACCCGGAGTTGGAGTCATCACCCCCAAATCACCACCTTGCATTGAAATAGCTCGCCTTTGCATTGCGGTGATTCCGCTTTACTCTACTTCACTTGCTTCCAATGCAAGTGAAAGTCATTCATTTTGCCACTTCGTATTACTTGCCCAATTCGGGCTTCCACATAACTCACCCTCCTTTATCGTCGAATACATATTGCTTTGCTTAACTTAGCTCTCACCCCAATGCAAGTTTTCACCCACCGGTTTGTGCATAACACAATGACTCACCATTCTTTGCGTCGATTCAACATAGCTTTACTACTTTAGCTCGTAGTGTCCTACGCCGATTCCAAATGCTTTTGCTTCGATGTTGGCTCCCTCGCATCGCGGCGAATGAATCCTCCCTGCTCTACTTTCCTTCGCATTTCATTGAATAACAAGAGCTCTTCTTTTCGCCGTTTAACTCATGTTAGCTCAATCCTCCTCATCCGCGATTCAAATTACTCTTGCTTCACTTAGCTCGCCTCCCAATGCGAGGCATCGACCCTTAATTCGCCAATTTGAATTGCTTTGGATCGCTTTTTATTGTGGCTTTTGCATTTACTTCGTTTTGGCAAACGGGTCTCTCTCTGCAAGACTTAAGTCTTCTTTCCCCCCATAATTTATCAATAACAGATTTTGCCGCATGACTCTATCCAACAACTCGTCCATTATGTATTTCCACTTGGCTTTTCTTCGCATTTTCATTGTGAAGCAAGAGATTTGCCTTTCACCGCAATGTATTCACCTTGAATCGTGTGATCAGGTAAGTCAGTGCGCAAAGCAGCAAATCGTTTTGACCACCTTCTTTTCACCAAATTCAAAATCTCAAGATGCTGGCAATGTAGAGGACTCGAGACCTTTCCGAAACGCCCAAGAACGCGCGTGGTGTCACCCAGATTTCATCCTGAAATTGCAACTACCCTATCCGAAAAATTTTCGTACTTTTAAAATAATGGGTCGTTTTGTGTTTTTATTGCCTGAAAGTTCTTGTATTGCTTCAAGATATTCCCAAAGAGCCATATTAGCCTTTTTTCGCCAAATACCCAGATGCCCAAAGTTGTTATATTCTATCATCGGGATTTGTCTACGGGAAATTTGTATTTAATTATTTTGAGCCCCGTATGAGGCTATTTCTCTGCTTTTAACTCTATTATGAGCGAATATGTCATTATTCCTATGAAGAAAGGGTTTTAACTTGGAATAAGTTTTGGGCTTTATTTGTAACTTTTGGCAATTTTTCGTGTTTTTGTGGTGTCCCGCTTCGCTTTTACGTGAAATTTCTCTCGAATTCCTTTCTAAGGGTAAACCCGATTTTTGGCCTGGAGCAGCTGGAAAACATATACGCACATTATGCCCGGAGGAAGTCGCCATCGGAGGTCTGGATCACTGGGAAAAAGCGAAGTCGTGCTCGGAAAAGCCCCTGCGATGGGATGGACGCATTTTTGGAAAACAAAGGATTTAAGCTGCAATGGGAAAATAAGCCATAGGCATGATGAGAATTTTATATACCGCTAAACAGGTACTTTTTCCCGTGTTATAAAATTCACTTAAGCTTCAAGTGGGAAAAATAGAAGTAGCAGTGCGGATGGGAATTTTGCAGCTGCCAGCAGGTACTTTTTCCCGTGATATAAAATCCATTTAAAGCAAAAAGTGGGAAAGTTAGATCTTTATGAGTGGCGGGAATTTATTGCCTGCCTTGCAGGGTAAAAATTCCCATGGTGAAATAAAAGAAAAGTGACTTAAGTGAAATCACGGGATTTTATTGCTACGCCACGGGAATGCAGGTAAATAATCCCATTGTCAAAGTCAAATCACTTAAGTGGATCATGGGATTTTGGCTGCCTTGCACAGGTAAATAATCCCATTGTCGAAATTCTTAAAAATAGAATTCTATTATGCAAAAAAGTGCGACCCACATTGGGTGAATAATAATGCATTAAATAAATATTTGTTAATATTTATTCACCCAATTTTGGCACACCGGTGCTTGTGGAAAAGTCAACAAAAGCAAAGGAGAATAAATCAATTGGAAATAGAATTTCAAAATTAAATAAATTTAATTTATTTAATGCAGCCCTTTGAGAAGGAATTAATACTTTTTAAAGTATTAAATGATTATATTAATTCCTATTTTCAGTGGCTATGGTCAAAACACACTGTGAAGCTTAAGTGAAGTGCTGTGTGAAGGATTAAATTGGATTAATTTAATTTATTGGATGGCTGTCCTTAAACATGCTATTTTAAAAAGAGAAAAGCATGATTTTTAATTAATTAATTGCCTTTAATTGTTAGGGCAATTATTAATTATAGAATTATGAAGGTTATATAAGCATGGGCAGCCATATGGGTGAATTATTTAATTCACAGGTAAAGAATTGCAGCCAAGAGGAAAAGTGCGCCCCATTAAAGGAAGGATTTTGTTAGGACAAAAGTGCTAACAAGGCTAAAAGCTTCAGATTTGGCGCATGCATTAAAGGAGGTTGATCTTTGTCTGCATAATTGTTTTCAATGGGTGTTACAGGGAGCTCGGGTGTTGATTGAAATGATTTATGTTCTCTTTATGTGCAAATTAAACACCAATTTTTGGGGCAGCAAAGCTTGAAAAGTGCAGATTTTTATAATTTAAATTCACTATTCATTCTCCGGTGGCCATTTTTGTGTCGAATAAATTGTAGGAATTCATTACATGTGTGCTTTACAAAGGAAAAGGAGCTTTTATCAATGTCCAATACATTGCATATATCCTCCGAATATGAAGAATTGTCCAGATCGCACCAAAGTATTGAAGAATTCGCAGTCAAATAAGAAGAAAAAGACATTAGACAAAGATAGACAAAGCTATGGCGAAGAAAGATGAAAAGAAAGCACAACGAGTCATGCATCACTTCTAAATTTGCAGAGATATTGGAAACACGGATCTAGGCTCGAAACCTCTTGCTATTGAATTGATAGACAAATCCAGAGCAGGAAAGACTTCACTCATGCATGCGGAGAAAATTCACTCATGCGTGCGAGATTAAAAAAAAGTGGAATTATTCGAGTTGCAGCTTTTCCATCCACAACCCGGTTGCTTAATTTGTTATGCAGTGCAGATCCATATCCGATACGAGATGTAGATGCGGATGCAAATCCATATGCAGATCCAGATCCAGATCTCATATTCATGCAAAGCTTCCGCAAGACAAAGGCTTCATCCTCTTGTTTGAATGCAGCCCATGAAGAAGAAGCACGGTCGTGGAAAATTCCTTCCAAGATCTTGTGCATGTGCTCTCATCTTCCAGTTGAAGCTTTCATTGAATTATCATTCACCCGGAGTGCTTTCCAAAATTTTTAATTGCTAATATGCAATTAAAAATAAGGATGATGAGTTATCTACGGCAAACATTGCATTGATGCATGTACTGGAGAAGAACTGCAAAAGCTTCAAGGATAAAAGAGAAGACAATGCGAAGGCAAAATTCCAGCTTGCTTCCAATTCCACCTGCTTGCAATTCCAGCTTGTTTCCAGATCCAGCTACTCCCAGATCCAGTTTGGTGAGAATCAAAGACAAAAGAATCAGCTGCATGCAGATATGAAAAAGGACAAAGTCAGCTTTCCTCTTATGTCTTCTTTCCTCCGACAAAGTCAGCTTTCCTCTTCCTTCTTCTTTCCTCCGACAAAGTAATTGAGCGATCAATTCAATTATACAACTTAAGTGATTGGTTTAAAAGCCATTACTTGAAGAAGTCAACTACTTGGAGATAGGTGGTGACGTGCGAAAATGAAGGTTCTATTTTTAGTTCGCAAATCATACATGTCACGCAAAGAGGAATTCCGGGGAGGAAGATTGCCGGTTGTTTCTTTCCAACTTCTACATGTGCATTCAACTAAAGCTTTCAACTCAGAATCGCCCTGTATTACATTCTATAAGTAGAGGAAGAACCTTGGGTTAATCGATCGAATTTGTGAGAAGCAATCTTGTGTTCTAGACTTTAGCTTTGAACCCCGAGAGCAACTTGGAGCAAAGGAATACAAAGGAGCAGATTTCCAGGAGAACTTTGTGTCACTCGTGAGTGTCTGTGTTTCTTGCTTTTAATCTTAGATCTCTTAATAAACTTTGTGTTATTTTAAATCTGGATCTAAAGCTGCCTTTGTTTTATAATTCTGTGTGTTCATATCTATTAAGTTTCTTCTATGTGCATGCAATTAGCTCTGCTATCTACTAATTGGGATGCACATCTTCCCCATTTCTTTCTCGTATTTCCTTTACTTCCTTCTTCTATAACTTTCCTTTCTTAAACAATTTGCTTACTTGCATGAGAACTTCTTAGTTATGGTTCATGAACTAAGTGGTTAAAGTAAAACCCCCGATAGATAACAACACATTTATATTGACAAATCGACACGTTTTGGAGCCTCACCGGTTAAATGAGGGAGATTTATCTCATGACTGCCTAGGTTTGATGCTATGCAGAAAATCTAGCCAATGCCATGCACTTGAAACGGAGCTCCCAATTTAAAGTTATAGCCATTCGAAGTTCTGCAATTTTTTCCTATTCATCGGCGATTTGACTTCTTACTACTACTTGCTTTTGCCATCGCACTTTTCCAACTACTTTACTTTTTTCATTTTTGGAGAAGTAAAGTAGTTTGTGTTCGCGCATGACCATAGTTTTATTTTTCCTTTCATTGCGTTGATTTCAATGTGCTTTATCGCTTTTCCATTTCCTTTGTTAATTGGTGATTTCAATGTGTTTTTCTTGCTTTACTTAAAATAAGTAAAACAGTTCCAATTCACCACTTTGCTTTACTTTGTTCCCTAGACATGTGTTGATTCCATATCGCTTTATTTAAAATAAGTAAAACAATTCCAATTCACCACTTTGTTTTACTTTGCTCTCCAAACCTGCGTTGATTCCATACTATATTTAAAAAGTAAAGCAGTTCCAATTCACCATTTTACTAAGGAAAGCAATCATAGGCCATAACTTTTGGCCGGATGCTTCATTTTCGAGATCTTAGACTTCTTGGAAAGCTCTCAACCTCCTCTTTATGTTGAAATCATGAAAATATAGTTTTGATGGGGTTAAATGGGAGAAAAATGGAAGAAACACTTCCAAGCATAGGGACTTAGAAAATTGTAGTAAAGTGCCCCCAAGTCCATTTTTCTCAAGTTGTCTATTTTTACCAGGGGGTAAAAACGGATAATAGGTGGGCCCTATTAACTATTAGGGTTAGGGTTGGAGCATGAACATCAAGGAAACTGCTTTATTTTTGAAACAAAATTATTTTTGCAAGTGTTTAATGTAGAGGATGGTCTGACATTCCTAATACAATTCAGAAAACCTTGAAACCCTCTTCAAGTCTAGTTGACGTCTTGAAGTACTCGGGAAACATCTCATCTTTGAAGGAGATGCCGTGGGGACGCCCCCGTATGGTGGTGGTGGTGGGGGCACTAGGGAGGGACTTTTCCTTGGTGTCTCATAGTCTCGTGGATGTCCCCATCTCTAGAAATGCCGGTTTTTTGTGGGGTGGGGGGATGCATCCTTGTGGAATACTGCATAAACATAACATATTTTACTACTATAGGATATTTCATTTGATTCCAAGATTTGAATGATGTCTAGGTATTAATGTGTGTATCTATTATAAAATGCTTCAAGTTTTAATTAACATAGAACAAATTATATTATTTTTATACAAACAAAACTTGGGCAGCACAAAGCTCAGTCATAATAGCCTCTAGGAAAGGGAAATGCCCAAGATCATTGACAAAATTCTACTAATTTTATGTAAAAGAAACTTACAAAGTCAACATAATTTCACATATGCAATTAAACATCAAATTTAAGACACAAAACCATATATAACAGTCCTCCAGTGGTAAGGTGTTAAGAGAGAAACATGGTAGTATGCAAGGCATAAACTTCAGCAAGGCAGATCCTGTCATAACTTTTGAAGCCCACCAAACAGTAAATCTATGAATGTGTTGTTATAAACCATATGTCATTTTGGCCATTTGTTTATATTTTTACTTATCTTTTAAACATTACTAAGTAAACTGTAGTTTGTTATGATGGATAATTGTATATACTATATCTTATCTTTTATAGAACTTCATCTGCTTATTCTGTATAACCAGACATACAGATCAACAAATGAATGGGGGCTGCATGTCCATTTCAAGTACAGTGACAATTATGGTTTAGATTCTGTCTGTTCAAAGCATAGTAGCAAAATACCAAGACGGCAGATGCTATTAGCAACTACAGGAATTAGCACTGCTTTTTCTCTAGTTGATGTTGCAATTGCTGGACCATATCCCTCTACGGGGAAACTTATCACTCCCGGTAAGAATATAAAATGGTTGAGTTTTGGAAGACCAACTACATTGGATATTTTAATTGAATTTCTCCACAGATTGCATATATTGTTGTAGAATTCTGTTCCAAAAGTTTTTATGACCAACTAAATAGTACAACTTTATGCTGCCATAGACAATACAATTACATGCCTTAAGAATCGGTTCATGGTATGTAACTGTTGGATTTTGAATAGTTCTCATTGGATGTAAGTGTTGGTTTTGAATATTCCTCATTGGATGTAACTGTTGACTCATTGGAAAAACTCTTGTTTTAATTTAATGTAGTTATTACAAGACACCAAGTGGAGTTAAAATTGAAGGTATGAATTATTTTTTTCCCCCTCATATTACTTTGGAACCTCGTATCTTAATGTTGTATTCAGTATGGGATTTATTGTTCAATGAAATGTTTTAATCTTGTACTCAAATTCATTAAAGACATAATTTTTCTTGTTTGAACAAACCTAAAACAATATACACTATAGATTGTTATAATGCACATTTTTAGTGCATTTGTGATTGAATCTTTTTCAAGCTTGCTCATGTGAACATGCCAAGAAAAATAAGGAGATGTGATGATTACGAACAATATGATAAAATACAAGTAGTAGCTAGAGCTGAAGAAATGTTGTATTTTTGGATGCATAGAGTTGCTGAATATCAGAGATCAAGCGCTAACAACTCTCTCAAGAATGCATGTGTTGGTATACCAATCAAATGTGATGTGATTAGTGTTTTTCCTAGAGAAAATGATTTTATTCATGAGTTAAATGAAATCATAGCTTTGTTATGATAGTCTACTTGTCCCGATCTTTTATCAAATGCCATAGAAGAGTAGAATTGAAGATTTTAGTATAATTACAAGTTTAGGGTCCAGATGATTTGGGAAGGATTAATAGGTAGTGGTGTCCCAGCATTTCACCTTGAAATCTAAGACCGCCCTTTTAAAATTTTGTTCTTTTTAAAATAGTGGGTTGTTTTGTGTTTTTATTGCCTATAGTTGTCTCCATTACGTTAAAGTATTCCCAGAGAATCATATAAGCCAATTTCGACAAATACCCACATGCTAAAACTCGTTTTATTCCTCCGCCGGGTTTTGTCTGAGAGAATTTTATTTAATTATTTATTAAATAAATAAAGTTCTGTTTAAAATAAATTGTGCTACAATTGAACCCTATTGAAGATTTTCATGCCAGTATTCCCGCCTCTCAGTAGGGTATTCACCAGGGAAGAGTTTTACGAACCAACTATCCGCAGTTATTTTAAAAAGCAATTGTCTACAACTTCTGGCGACCCTTTTATTTATTTCTTTTGTGTTTGTTTTTCAGGTTTTCTCCATAATCTGTTTGTTAAATTCCCCTTGATCCGATTCGTTCGTCCTGTATAGCCTGTAAGTTCTGGAAATCATCAATGGCCTCAGACAAAGGAAGAAATTAATCATGGAGTGCTAATTTCTGACAAAGAAGGAAGGATGTAAGTGAAATAAGCTTCTTCCATGCTAGTCGCACTTTTTGGAAGGAAGGTTTTAAGTTGCCAATGGGAATTTTGGAGGTGGAAGGAAGATGGGAATTTTAATCCTTCCTGGAAGGTTGTTTTTTTCCATCATTAAAGTCAAATCACTTAAGTTGCCAATGAGAATTTTGGAGGTGGAAGGAAGGTGGGAATTTGTGTTTGCTTGGAAGGTTGTTTTTCCCATTATGAAAGATAAATCACTTAAAGTACCAATGAGAATTTTGGGGCTGTCAGGAAGGGTAAGAATTCCCATCAAGGAAGTTTTATTCACCCATGCAAGTCGCATTTTTAAGAAAGAAGCTCTTTTTTATGCAAGTCGCACTTTTTGGAAGGAAGGTTTTAAGCCGCATTAATAGAAATTTTGGTGGTGGAAGGCGGTGGGAATTTTATGCGTGCAGAAGGAAGGTTGTTTTTCCCATCATTAAAGACAAATCACTTAAGTGAAGGATGGGATTTTTGGAGCTGCTTGGCAAAGTAAAAATTCCCATTGCTTTGTCTTCTTATTTTTAGCATGTCTCTAGCCAAAAAGTGTGACCCACCTTGGCATAATTGCATGCATTTAATGATATTTATTTTTATTATTCCTAGCTAAAGTTGGCGCCAAAAATAGATGGAAAGTCAAAGCAAATTGATGAGCTAAAGAGAAGACAAAGAAGCATGCTAAAAATAAATAAAAGAATTGCATGGAAAAGCAAGCTAAAGCATGCAAACTTGGGCGCCCAAATTGAGAGAAAGAGCATAACTTATTATTAATAATTGCCAAAAATAGGAAGAAGCAATTATTAAATATAACATGCAGTTATCTATATAAGCATGAGACGCCATAAGGAGGAGACAATTAATTCTTTTTGATGGAGCATGCTGCCCTGGAGAGTTTTGGCGCCAAGGGAAGGAGTGATTTGCATTAAAAATATTTTCTATTGCCAGAAGCTTCCAATTTTGGTGCCTAGGGTTGGAGAAGCTTTATTTTTATTATTCAAAGCATCTGCATGTTGGTATAAGTGCCCAGGTGAATTAAATAATATTTTAGCTTGCTTAGCATGCAAACAAAGTCTCAAATTTTAGGGCAGCAGGCTTTATAAGCAGATTTTGGTGATAGAAATTGAGTATTCATGCCATGGACTCCATATTTGTCTGAATCAATTGCAGGTATTCATCACAGGTGCTCATATTGGTGAAAAGAAGTCAAAATCAATGTTAGATACATTGAATATATCTTCGAATCAAGAAGGAATTGCAGGTTCTGCACAAATTGATCCAATTGCAAGGTCTTCTGGCAAAAATAAAAGAAAAAGAGCTCAGACAAAGATTATTCTAGGCATGATGAAGCGTGATGAAAGAGAAGGGTCAGCAGAATCATGCATTGTTTCCAGGCTTACCGAAATCAATGATACAGACATGGGCCCTGAACCTATCACTGATTTAATTGACAGATCCAAAGCCACCGGAAGATCATCCCTTATGTGGCAATAAAAAGTAGCGGGATTATTCAAGCTTCAACATTTCTGGTCACAACTCAATTGCCCGAGTTTGTTATGGAGTGTGCAAGGTCTTATCATCCTCTTTCTAGGACAGTCCGAGATGTTGCAGGAAGACAATAATCAGGTTGGATGCACAATTCATTAATTATTGCCTTAAGCTTCCGACACGGCCAGTGGTGATTGCAATTAGCATGCAAGATGATGCAGGAAGACAATAATCAGGTTGGATGCAAAATTCATTAATTATTGCCTTAAGCTTCCGACACGGCCAGTGGTGATTGCAATTAGCATGCAGGATGTTGGTAATAGATGGGAAAATCATAAAGTAGATTGCGTGGGTATAATGAACAACAAATACATGAAGAAGCCCAGATCACCATCAAAATTCCCGAGGACTCTTCCACGATCCAATCTTGTGCAGGAAGTTGATGATATCACCAAATTGCTTTGCAGGATAAATGGGGAAGCTAATACCAATAACTTCCGCTCATGGATGTATGCCTTTGTGAGAACCATTGAGATCAACAAAGCTGATTCGATAATTAATTGGGTGGAGATCATCAGTGACAACATCAGCGAGCAACTCCGAAGTGTGAGGCGGACATTCAACTTCAAAATGACTTCATACCTTGTATATGCAACAACTTCTCAGGGGATATTTTCCAAACTGGATGGACAAGGCATATTGTCAAAAGATCTTATTTATGAGTGCTTCCCTGCAGTTGACAGTTCATGTATGCTACAAAGATTACTGGGGTGGTCAACGATGGATTCTTGACGGATTCATTTGCAAATTTAATGGTGATTTGAAGACTAACAGAGTGAGCAAAGAAGCTTGGGAAGTCTGTATCCCAAAGATGGTGTATCTTCATCCGGTTTGTGGACTTCACATATCTCAAAGTTAGTGGTTTTTCGGAGAGGGTGAACATGCATGCCAAGAAAAATAAGGAGATGTGAACACTATAAATGGAGGAAGAACCTACGGGTTGGAGAGGAGAATTTATAATCAGCATTCTTGAGTTCCAGACTTTGTGTTGTAACCTTTGATGTCTTTTCTGTGAAAGCTGAGGAATTGAATAGAAGTGGATTTCCGGAGAACTTTGTGTCAACGGTGCATTGCTTCTTACTTTTGTGTGGATTTTTAGATAAACTTTGTGTTATCTAAGATTTATATTAGAAGCTTTTCCTTTCCTTTTCCTTTACTTCTGTATTGTGAGATCTATTTGTTTTGTCTGTGTATGAGACCAACTCTGTGAACTATTGGTTGGATTACACATCTTCCTTTCTTCTTTCCCAAATCCTATCATTTCCCCCTTGGTTGAAAATACTTCATTAACAACTGCTTACTTGTTGCAGAATTGCTTAGCTATGGTTCATGAGCTTTGCAATTAAAGTAAAACCCATAGACAATTATTAAGATCCATAATTGACATAAATCTTACACGGGAGCCTCACTGGTAAATGAGGGAGATTTATCTCATGACTGCCTAGGTTTTGGTTGTGCAGAAAATCTAGCCAACAGCTTTTTAATGACTCTGCTAGGAACAACAATCTTTCGCAGACTAGAGCTTATCTTGCTAGTTCCCATTCATATTGAACTCTCAACCTGGCTAAACGCCCATTCACCGATTTGTGAAGGCACAAGGAAGGACTGATCACTTTTACCGATTGGGAGCAATTCAATTTCAATCCTCCTCAAGTTAGAAGTCGCAGATCCAGTCTTTCACCGGGAAGAAGAGTGCAAACTCCTCCAGATCCGGATCGTCTTTAGCATAATCCAACAGCTGGAATTATCTATCAAGTCTACTCTCGGAGAAGACATGCTCCGTTCATCATGCAGAATCAGAATCAGCCACTTGCTCTGTAGCACTTGTCCCATGGGGTGCAACCTTTGGACCTTTGAATCTGACTCTTCCATGCATGAATTGCCTAAAGGATCGAGAAAGAATTTCCCAAAATTCTTTGGAGACGGCAAGCAAAATCCGGATGATCACTTGGCAGCATTCTTCATATCTTGTGGAGTACTTGCAGTGGAGCATGAGGATGTTTCGGTCAGACTTTTCATTGAGACTCTACACGACTTGGTTGGAGAGTGGTTCTATCAAAGCTAGCTTTATCGAATCAGCCTCCTGTGCTTTATAACCAACTAGGTGTCCATGCGTGAACAATTCCTAACGAGTTCAAACTTGCAAAGGACGCTAGTACACTGATTACCTAGCTGACCCAGTTGAAGAAGGAACCACACGAGAACATGAGGGACTTTATTGCTAAGTTCCAAAGGATTTTATATAAAATCCCCACTTGCGCTTAGTGATGAAAATCAAAAGACGTTTTTATAAATGCTTTGCTGCCTGAAGTTGGATATCAGCTGCGGAGGGCAAGACCTTTGAATCTTTTGGAGGCACAAAACGCTGCGGTTGAGGTTGAAGATGACTTGATTATGGCTGGTAAAATCAAGCAATTAGTCCGTAAGGATGATGAAACTTCTTCAAGTTCTTCTTATCATCTGCTACATAGAAGTTAGCCAATGATATGCTACAAATCAAGAAGCAAATGACTCAAGGAGGAAATGCAACTCCTTCAAGAACGGCTCTGCTCGGACTTTTAATGGTCAAAATCAAAATCAAAATAGTGGCAATTGAAGCTGCTCCAAGAAACAACTTGGAAACAAATGAAGAAGATCATGGTGTTGGTGATAATGAATCACTTGATGAAGAAGACTTTGTTGATCCCTACCGACAACTCCAACATTGGCTACTTGGACTATGAATCTGATGAGGGCTATTATGAATCTTTTGAAGATTGTGATGGTCACACATTTGCGGTGTTCACAAGGTCTCAAACACGCCAAAATGTGAAGCTTCCTCAAGTGGACAAAGGAGAGAAAGAGAAGATCCTGGACCAGATGTTACTATTCTAAAAAGAGGCAGCCCACTCCCTTCTTCGTTGGCTCCAAGAGACAAGCATGTAGGTTCCTCTAATCAGCAGCAAAGGACAAATGGACAAACAGCTGAAGTAAGTCAATCTTTTGATATTATTGATCATATAAAGAAGACCAAGATTCAAATGTTAGAAGTTGAGTACTTAAGGGCTTTTCCTGATCAGTTAAATAGGTTGGTGAAATATGTACAGAGTAATGGTCCCAATACTTCACCAAATAATGCTTCACGGGGCATCTTACCTAATCCAAAAATTACTCCCCCTTTAAATAATGTTGCCACTTCTCCTACTACATCTGAAAGGATTGAACCATTCTGTGTCATTACTTATTAATGGTTATAAATTGAGTAATTGCATTTTAGATTCTGGAGCTTCCGACAATGTGATGCCAGCCAAAGTCGCTGATGCTCTGGGTCTCACATTGAAAAAAACCATTGGAAGGTGTTACTCAATGGAAAGACAAGTACCTCTCATCGGACAGATTAAAGATGCACAAGCAGTACTTGCTTCCTTTCCAGATAAAAGATTGAAGATGACAATCCTGGTGGCAGATATTCCAGTATCTTATGGCATGTTATTAAGCGTAGAACTTCTGTAAGGAATTGGGAGGAGAGGTCAAGATGGATTGGTCTTGTGCACATATCCCAATTAAGGGAGTTAATCAAAAGTTGGAACCTGAGAAGAAATCCAAGTATACAGTCTCAAAATCTGAAGACCCTAGATCTCAGATCCTTTTCCAAGAATCAAATCATGGAGTCTACTACCTAGAGTTGGATAAAGAAGAAGCCCAACCCGTAATTCAGGAGCCGCATCAATTGACAATAAGATTTGGACTCGGAGTTTGATGGAAGCCGTTGTTCGCGCTTGATCCGTGCAGTGTTGTGCTTATTTCTCCTGAAGGAAAGGTACATGCACATTCCTTTAAATTAATGTTTGAAAATACTAACACAACAAAATATGAAGCACTATTGTTAGGAATGGAACAAGCAAGAACAATGGGAATTAAATTGCTACATGCAAGAGGGGATGCTGAGTTAATTGTCAAGCAGATATATGGTCTCTATCAAGTTAAAAAAGATAAACTACGACATTATAGAGATTGGATCTATTCAGTACTTTGGACTTTGCAGCTTTCTCAGTTTCTTATATCCCTAGAGATCAAAACTCCAGAGGTGATTCATTGGCAGTTATTGTAGCCCTATTAAATCTAGATCAACCACCTACATTCTTCCGACAAGGTGATTATAAAGTAGAAATGGTCTTTCGTCCAAAGGTTCCTGATAATGTTTAGCGACAGGTTTTCAATGATCATAAGCAGATTGCTGGGACTAGGTCACCTGGACTCGGTCAGGGGCGCTTAGGTGCTAGAGTTTGCTCTTAGGCACCTGCGACTGCAAAATGGTCGGAATCTGAATTTTCTTGTCGCATCAATGTCACTAACCTATGTTGATCGCCTGTGTGTCGCACTATGTTTGCACTCCGCCTATAACTTGCAAAACAAATGATCTCCTGCAAAACTCCAAAACATCTCAAATCCTAAAAAGAAAAAAGATGTAAATGGGGAGTCAGACTGACCCCAGCGGTCACCCGACAAAGTGAACTTACGACGAGCGTTGCACTACATTTCAGACTCCATGTAGTTCTGTGTGTGTGTGTGTGTAAATTCGTGCCCTAGGAAGCTCTTGTGCAAGATGCACTGAATAACGAGTAATAACTAGATGTAGCAATGTAAATAGATGTGTTTGGAAAAATGAACTTCTCCTCCTATGCATGTATGTAGAAAAATGCAGTCCCTTGTCCCTTGAGTGAAGCTAGATGGATGCTTTTATGCTCTTAGAATGCCTTTGGATGCATCCTTAGGTGATGATAGTAGATGCTTAAAGCTTGGTCCTTTATTATGATCACATAGCTTTGTATTTATATGAATCCCTTGTTTGAATTTCGTAATTAACATTCAAAAGGCCGACCACTAAGAAAACAAAATGATCAAAAAATAAAAGAGGCCTGTAAGGGGCGAGGAAGATACAAAGAGGTCGGGGGCGTCTGGGCACTAGTGTTCAGAGTCAATAAAGATAAAGCAATGAAGATTAGACCAAAGAGAAAATCAGAAAGACAAAAAATAGGCCAAAGATAGATGTCAATTACTAGTTTTCTTCGCTTAGGAATCATATGAATAGTAGTATGTGATTAAGACCTAGAAATGTACCCAAGTGTGTGATTTAATGTCTACATTTGCCCCCACTTTATGTTGTTGAGTGAATACTTGATAACATAAAGTAGATAAGAGATGCGTACTGATAACCATGTAGATCAATGGCGAAAGCGTGCTTGAGGAGACAAGAAAAAGCGTGAAGTGATAAAAAATGAAGCGTGGAAGCTAAGGAAGAGGAAGTGACCCTAGAGGTGAAAGCGTATGTGTTATGTCATGTTATACATGTTGTTGTTGTTGCTTGATGTGTTTATTGATGTGGATTGTATTGCTTCCCATAAGGATGAACCTCGATTCGTGATGAGTGAAAAGGATAGAAAGTCTGAAACGTTGTAGAAGAACGATTTTTTCGGGTGATCTCATGCCAAGTGCGAGTTTTTGGGCGATCTCTGTCACAACAAAAGAAGTGTTGAGGAAAAAGGTCTAGTGTTATTCTTCATCCTTGATTGCTTCCCGAAATTTATACACCATTGCAGATGGTGTGATCCTTATTTGTTCGAGTTTGATCTAGTTCGATCAACTTTGATCCAAGGAAAATAGAAGAAAAAAAAAGAGATAGAATGCATTCTAATTGTTGGAGGATTGTGCATGTACCGTGAAAATTGCTCTCAGACTCACTTTGTGAACCATGCTGATCTCGAGAAAAATTTTGTGAATCGCCCTTGGTCATAGCGCCAGAAGGGTTAGGAGTGCCAGCGCTCATATCTTTATCTCGGGCATGGCAAGCGCCTCATCTTTGTGCCTTTGAGGACCCGTCAAATTTTGGGTCATTTCTATAATTGAAGATTGCATTGTTCCTGTATTGTGCAGGTTTGAATTGTGGCGTATCGCTAAATGGGGTGAGTGATTCACCCAATGTATGCCCCCTCGTTTGGGGTGCATGTGATGTCGCTAGGAGAATGTGGCCCAAAGGAGAGGACTGTACATTGATCTCGAAATTGATATTCTATAAGGGTGGAGGGAATGTGCTTGGTAAAAACCAAAGCACATGCAAACAAAGTGGCTAGAAACATGTGTTAGTGCAAACAAGAAAAAGACGCATAATGTATAAGATAGCAAGCAAGAAGACAATGTAGACCGCGAAAATTGGGTTGTAAACATGGGACATCGCTCACAATGGCACAAGACAATCAGGGCAGAAGAGGCCAAAAGCATACAATCAATGAACAAGCAAGACATAGGGCAAAGTCCGCAAACAATGATAGACAATGGCAAACAATTGCAAACATAGCAAACAAAGTATCAGACAACCATGGTAGCAAATAGTTCCGTAAAGAAAATGTTGCACATGAAGCACCCATTAACATGTTAGAAAGATAAAAAGTATGTCAAGACGTGTATATATCGATAGAGTAGTGTGCTAGGAAGAATAAGTAGTATAAAACGAAACAATAACACCTGTAGTGTGTATGAAAGTAGATGCCCCTAGGATCCTCGGTGGGACTGGTAAGAGGTACAGTGCCAAGCATCCATGCTGCGTGAAAATATTTGTGTAAAGGCTGCATTCACAACTAGAGAACAAGTGAACGCGTATGTGTATATAGAAAAGATAATGACATACGAAATATCTATCTAACATAGTAAGCAAAGTGTACATGTAAGCATAAGTAAGTAAGAACAATGTGAAACCAAGATATACAAAAGATCTTTGTGAGTGAGAATGGAATGGAATGCAAAGTGAATGTGATAGGAGCAGCGTGCCCTCGAGCGGATGTGAAGGAATATGTATGAGATGAGGTTCATTTATAAATGACCCCTCAACAGAAAGAATGAACCGTAGAGCAGAGTGCGTCATTGGGAAATGGTTTGAGCATGTGCGCTAGAAGATAGATCAATGAAGCATAGAGCATGAAGAGTGTGAATGTGGTGAGGTTCATTTCAGATTTAGACCCTCAACAATCGAGTATGAACCGTGGAACTAGAGTGCATCATAGGGAAGTGTGTTGTGTCGAATGTGATGCTAGAAAGATGTGTTGTGAATGCATCGAGTGTAGAAATGTGTAGTGTGTGAGGTTCATGAATGTAGTATGCCCTCAACAGTCAAGTGTGAACCGTAGCACAAGAGTGCGTCATAGGGTAGTGATGATACAAGTTGTGTGTATCAATGTGTGTGTGATAAATGAGAAAGACTAGATATGAAGCACAAAGCGTAATAGTAGAAATGCAAAACACTTGATAATTCTAAGAGGGGGAAGTAAGCATGATGCCCCCAAGTGTGCCAATGATGGAGATCTATGTGGTGACACGAGAGATACCATGCCATTGTGGGAGAGTGTTATCTATGTCATGATAAGAGAGAGAGCCAACACAATGGTAGGCAAAAGCAACAAGTAGGACCATGCCATGGTGGCGGAGTTTGAAATGTGTCTTGGCCATCAGTATAAGGAGTAGTTTCTTTGACAAAAGTGATTGGTTGGAGCTTATGTGGGATTGATGACGCTGCAGAAGACTTGATAGGAGAAGAGGGTGGACTGATTTTGGGAGGTAGTTGCTTAGGTGGAATGGGTTGAATAAGCGGTGCACTTGATTGACTGAAGAAGGAACATTAGAAGTGATAGCATGATGCTCATTAGACATAGATGAATCAAATTTAGGAACCCATTGAGATGTAGCCATTGGAGATGAACATATAACATGTTGTGCAATGAATGAGATAAAACCTTGATGCTTAAGATGATTGATTCTTTTTTGTAAAGCATAGCAATCATTGTCATTATGTCCATTGATTTGATGATAATTACAATATGGATGACCTTGATATTTTGCAAGCCGATAAGGAGGATAACAATGAGTAGATGGCAAGCTGATCAATTGATGAGTGAGGAGTTGCGGAAGAATATCTTGTTGCTTAGTATTGAGAGCAAATTTGAGAGGTGCCGGTAATGGTAAGACTAGAGGTTCATTGGTATGAGTACATGTAGAGGACATAAAATGAGGATGAGGAGTAGAAGAAGATCTAGCATGCTACCGAGAAATGTCCTTAAGATGTTGGATTTCTGATTTAAGAGATGTAATCATGGATTCCATAACCTGAAATTTATCTTAAAATAAAGAATGTAAAGCCTAGATTGATTTACAAATAGATTGAGTGGAATTAGGACCAAGAGAGTCATCGTGAAAGACGATTGAAGATAACACCGACTGAGGGGTGGTGTAT
Organism: Taxus wallichiana var. yunnanensis; assembly: GCA_018340775.1. Classification (NCBI taxonomy): domain Eukaryota; kingdom Viridiplantae; phylum Streptophyta; class Pinopsida; order Cupressales; family Taxaceae; genus Taxus; species Taxus wallichiana. Next base: position 616,476,420 of record CM031243.1, read on the forward strand.
CAAGACAGAGGAGATAGAGTGTACGAATTTTTGGAGAGCATCTTTGCAAGATGGGTGCATTTGAAGTAATTGATATAAGGGGACTTGAGGAACTTGAGAAGCCATGAAAGAAGAAAAATAAGGATCCAAGAGTATTTGAATGAGATGGGTTCACCAAATGATTTAACAAAAAAAAGATTTTTATAAAACCCTAATTGCAGAAAGTAACAACGCAATAATAAGCAATGAAGTACAAATTTGACCTAAGCACTAAGCTAGATAAAAATGAAACCCTAGTGCAAGAGAAGGGATAAGACTTAGCTGATTTCGTGTAAATAATCCTGAAGTGTGCCGGCTAGAAAATTGATGAAATAGGATGGTAGATTGTTGTAATTGAACCGAGAAAATTGCAAAAATGTAAACTAGGGCAGTAAATGTCGCCTAGGTGCTAAAGTCTGCCGCCGGACTCGCAAAATGGGCATCTAATTCCCGAAAGAATCTTGGAGGTTCATGAGAAGAAGTTAAGGCATTGAAGTAACCTTAAAATTGCAAAATGTCCTCTGGGGGCGCCTAGGTGCCAAAGTCTACTCTTAGGGCGCGTGATGCAAAAATGGTCGGCATCTAATTCTGAAAGAATCTTGGAGGTTCATGAGAAGAAGTTAAGGCATGAAGTATCAAGGAATATTTGGTTCGTTGGAAAAGATTGCCCTTAAAGATGCTACATGGGAAAATGCACAATATTGGAGCATCCACATTTGCATTTGCTTGGGGACAAGCAATTTTGTGAAAGGAGGATTGTAATGTCCCCTTTATCGAATTGTGGGCTTAAAAATGGACTTCTTGCCATCCCCTTTCCATGGTAATGAAGCATGGTTGAACAAGGGAAGGAATTGCATTTTTATTTCAGTTTTTTAATGTTTTCTTTTAGTGTTTCCCTTATGAGGCAGGTCGGTTGTGCTTGGGAGAGTCATAAAGACAAATTAAAAGAATAAAAGAAGCCCAAAGAGGTCGGTCCACTTCTTTTTGGCCTTTGACACCAAACAAGAGCTATAAAGGAGACATGTGACTTCATTTGCATCCTATCTTTGGTGCATTTTTATCTATACTTGGTTTTTTGGGCAAAGTGCTCATTAACTATCCACTTGAGGACAAAAACCCTCTTGTGTGGCATTCCAAGGAAGACGAAACCCTTCCTTGTGGCTTGGTGGAGGATGAAAACCCTCCATTGTGGGTGATTTGAAGACATCTCTTGAAGAATACTTGCAGATTTGGATCTAGGGCATCAAGGAGAATATCTACAAAGGCTTTGCATGCATTTTAGAGCTCTTCCTAAAGGGAGCAACTAGGGTTTGGTAATAGTTGGGTGCCTTCTAGGGCACATACTTCGGATTTTGTTTGATATACTGATTTGGCATAATGTCTAAGGCTGAAATCTAACTTCTTTTGTGGTTATTGGGGTTTGGAAACCTCTTTTCTTTATTTTCATGGGCTGTACTTCTGTTCAAATTTAAATTTCCATATGAGTGTGTGATCAGATTTGATGATGAAAAGTGTTTTAAATTCTTCCTAAAGTATTTATATACATTGTGGTTGATGTATTTGGTGATTTTCGGGCATTTTTCCTCTAATTCGGACTGCTGTTATGAAAATCAGACTGCTGATTTCCAGCTGTTAAAAAATTAGTTTGTTTATTTAAAAATGTGAATTGAATCTATTGGGGTTTTTGTGGTTTCCTACTTTTTCAGTTTCAGTCTCAAAAGGGGACATTACAGTCACGTAGGAACATGCCTAGAGAAATTTCTAGAACCCAAAAAGGATCAACGCAAACAGGACCTTCAAGCTTGAATTCTCAAAACATCACTTGAGTTGCTGTTAGATGATCTGAAGTGTAGCCTGTGGATTCCTCTGTCTTTGATCTTAGTGTTTGAGTAGCTGCAATTCTTGCTCTTCTTTTCTTATCAAACCAAAAGTTGATGGAGTTGGAGAGTGAACCAGCAGCATCCTTGATACACTGATTTTCATTGCCAATATGTGCATGTTCCAACTTGACCTGTTTACAAGCTAGTAGCTCAAGTTTTCTTTTGAGCTAATTCTTCATGCAGATGAAAAGTAGAACTTAAGTGCGATTTTGTTGGCTAAACAAAGGATAATAACAGATTTCATTCATAATATAAAGTCCATGAAAATAATTTTTGTAGGATCCTCATTAATCTCCATCAACTTTCCCATCTTGCCTTTTGTGAAACGATGCTGTAACATAACCGGCTGAGATATTGCATATATTATTATATTATGCACCATTTAAGGTAAAAATAAGTATCAACATTCAGAACTTTGCAATTCTTTCTTATTGAGTTATGACTTGAATTTTTTTGCGTTGATTTTGATTCCTTTTTTTAATTGAAGATGTTGTTGAAGGAGAAGGACCAGTAGCTCATGAAGGAGACAAGGTCGAGCTAAACTATGTCTGCAGGCGGTCAAATGGATACTTCGTTCACAGGTTTATATTTGCTTATTGTTTATAATGTATGTAATGTATTTCCTTAACATATAATTTTCAATCTATTCTGCTTGCTTTCATGGATTAATAAATTGAAAATATCTGATTTTAGTGAACACACCTTGTCAATAAATGCAGCACTGTCGATCAGATTAATGGAGAAAGCAAGCCCGTCATTCTTCCTGTTGATGACAAACAGGTCACATTATTGATCATTCCTATTCTTCCATGTTCTTGTCTAATAGAACCTTTGAGATCTGTTCCTTCAAATTGGCTCCAAAAGTACTATCGGTGAAGAATTGTTTTCAAGAATAGAGTCCATGCATACTCTAGAGTTTATACCATATAAAATATATTAGATGGAGAAATAACCTATAGCCAAATACCAGAAAATTCCTAGCTTTAGGAAAGGATCATCATTTTGGCATGAATGTTACTCCAAGGTTTTGGGTATTTGCTTTGTCTAAGGGTTACTAAATAATCTGAGTTTAGTTCATTCTTAAAGCTGCACGTTAGTGATTGTATTTTGTCATATGTGTAACAGCAAATGCTTATTCTTTCTCATTGAACTTGGAAGTGTTTTTATCCTTTAAAGGTCCTCATCTTTCAGCTTCGACAAAATTATTTTCACATTCAGTTTTCATTACCTTTTCAAATTTTTCTTTTCTGAACATAAATAAGGTGCAGAAAACATTATTGTTATGTTGGAAATGCAGTTGACAGAAACTGAAACATGGCAAGAAATTCATCCAACTGTTTGAAACCTTTGGCGGGTTTCCTTTGGCTGTATCCAAAAGTATGAGTGCTGATAGTGTAACGCCCACACTAGAAACACGACCAAAAAATGGTAATTTTTTTCTTATCAACAACAATACTTGGGCCCACATAACAGTAACACAATGCCTGAACCATAACATGACATGCATCACTTCGCATGCATCTCCAAGACAAGGAGAAGGTGATGCCAACAAATCAACAAAAATGAAAATGTATAATACAGCCAAGCCATCCAATAGCTTGTCAAGGGGAAAATGATGCCACCACTTCCACTTATCCCTCCACTAAGGAAGGAAGACTAGCCTTTGGTTTCTCCAAGACAGTCATTCAACTTTGCATGAAAACAACCTTATCCCTCCGCACTTATGCCTCCACCGAGTCCAGTCTCAATAACTTCACCTAGGGCAATTTCAACTTTGATCATTTGCACAACGGATTCAACAAGAGTGTCATAAGGAGTCGCTTTAACTCCGCTCTTCCAGTCTGATCCTATTCCCACTTGGGAGCATTTGTATCTACTTAATCATCATTGTGGCACGCATTAGGGGCATAGTTGATTGTCTTCTTTTTCAACTTTGTGTTGCATTGTTGATGTTTACTCTTTTTGGACCACTTACAAGTAGTGTGATCACATCTTGGTTCCTTTATAACCCTAGTGCCGACACCTACTTTGTATATTGGGTTTGTTTTCCTTTTTATCTTTTCTTTGTTGTGTGTGTTTGTTTACGCGCATCTGGGTTAACCATCTTGATTCTTTTATAATCATGGTGACAACTCTATTGTGCAACAACAAAAATCAGGTTGCTCTAAAAATTACTCTCCAAATAATGCTCATGCTACTGAACATAGTCCTTTCCCATCCTTGTTCTAATCCCTTGTTTTCCTTCCTATCAAGCGGTTGCGCAATAATGCCCCAATGGCATGTTCTGATTCAGATGTATACAACAACATAGGCTTATCTTGTATAGGTGGCATGAGTACCGGTGGAGATGCTAGGTATTCTTTCAATTTTGCAAAGGCATCTTGATAGTCTTGTGTCCATTTGAATTGGACATCCTTTTTAAGTAGCTGGTTGAAATGATGGCACTTATCTGCCAATTGAGAGATGAAGCGACGAATAGACTGTATTTTTCCTTGTAGGCCCCTTAGTTGTCGAAGGTTTTGAGGAGGTGGCATATCTATTATAGCTTTGACCTTGGTAGGGTCCACTTCAATTCCTCTTCGTGAGACAATGAATCCCAAAAGTTTCCCTAAAGTGACACCAAAGACACATTTTTTTGGATTAAGGCGAACCTTGTACTCCCTTAACCGCTCAAATATACACCTAAGAACTGCTGGATGATCCACCCTAGTATTTGATTTAGCAAGAATATCATTGACATAATCTTCCATTATGTCGTGGAAAATAACAATCATGGCACGTTGATAAGTTGCACCAGTGTTTTTAAGGCCAAAAGGCATGACCTTGTAACAAAATGTCCCCCATGGGGTTGTAAAAGTTGTTTTATGCTAGTCTTCTTCAGCAATTTGAATTTGGTTATACGGAAAATCCATCCATAAGGGATAACATCTCATGGCCTGCAGTAGAATCGACAATCATGTCAATATTAGGCAAAGGGAAATCATCCTTAGGACATGCCTTGTTAATGTCACAGAAATCTGTACAAATATGGATTCCGGGGGTCTTCTTCGCAACTAGTACCATATTAGATATCCACTCTGAGTAGTCAATGCACCGTATGAAGCCTGCATCCAATAATTTTTGTAGTTCAGCCTTAACAAGCAATGTGACCTTGGGATGCATTTTACGTAGTTTTGCTTGACAAGTTTAACATCTGGGTGCACCACAAGGTGATGAACCACAAGAGAAGGATCAAGGCCAGTCATATCTTTGTAAGACCAAGAGAATACATCCTGGTACTCGGTTAGAAGTGCTTTGTGAAGGCTTTAATCGATAATCGACACCTAGTTGTAACAATTTTGGTTGGTCTTTAGTTCCAATGTTAATGGTTGTCGTCTCTTCTACCAACAACTTAGAAGTGTCATTATCTTGAAATGATGTTGTAGGCTTGTGTAGATTGTCGGATATTTCTGGATCCAAATCTCCTCTCTCTAGTGCCTCTAGAAAGGTTTTCACTAGGAGATGCGTCCTTTTCTTTCTTTTTCTTTTTCATTTTTTGCTTCTCGTATAATGCCTCAGAAAGGTTTTCACTATGTGAGATATAATGTCTTTTTTTTGTGTTTAATTTCTTTTTCTTTAGGAATGGAGATTGTAAGTTCTTTGCCGAAGTAGGCGGTAACATCAAGGTTTATATCGAAACCCTTCTTGTGATCCGACAAGGGAAAAGGGTCCCAGAGCCCCAGGAACTCCTGGATGGCCTCATCGTTTTGAAAGAGATCCATGGAAATATGACACTGTTGGTCCTGATCAATGAGGGAAGGATAAACAACGTCAAGGGTTTGAATGGATAAGTAGTCTAGGAAAAGTGTAGTTTCGGCTAGGTCTTCGAAGAGGCTATGTGTGGAACCGGTCTCAATTTCAGAATTTGAGTCCTCATCGCTAGGTAACACATCAAAGACTATAGGCCTCTTCTCATATGTCTCATATCCTAGACCATATGTGTAAAGGTTAGACTTGATATTCATAGGTTCAAGAACACCATGCCCTTGTGGGCCAAGGCCTCTTCCTTTCCAATTCATGTTTTTCATCATTTTATGGCCCTTGGTGTAATCGGTGGATTCAGTAGCATTCGCCATCTTGTTGTCAGCATAGCAAGAGTCATTGGAGATTGGAATATTTTCATCTTCTAGATATCCATATCGTCTCCAAAGAGTGTTTCGAGATAGTAAGTTGGAGGTTCTTGTAAATGAGGAGCGTTAGGATGCCCATATTGTGAGGCGATAATGGGAGTTTGCCAACAAGAAATGTATTGTCAAGTGTGTACTCACCTAAGCCTTTATGAGAGAATGTAACTTCAGGTGACACCTTAGATGTAGATGCTCCTAGAGGAAGACGCGGAGGCGTGAGGAATATCCTTAGGTGACGCTTTAGACGTAGATTCTTCAGAAGAAGACGCGGAAGCATGAGGGTGCAATATTACATCAGGATCAATATGGTTGGTAACAATAGAAGTTGCGCTAGATCCAGTTGTGCTATCAACAGATGGACAATAGTTTGCCTTTTTGTACCTTTCTTGAAAAACTTACAGTATTCAAAGGGGTTAGTATCGCCACACAAGGTGAACTCTCTGCCATTATGTGGAAACTTTATGCATTGATGGAAAGTGGAAGGTACTGTGCGTGCATCGCATGTATCCAAGGTCTACCCAAAAGAAGGTTATATGACGTGTCTGCGTCAACTACATGACACATAGTGTCAAGGAGCTGCGGGCCTACTTGTATGGGAAGAGTGATGGTACCACAAGACTGGCGCTCAATATTATCATAACCATGAATGGTAATGATATTAGCATCTAAGTCATCTATTGTATGACCAAGGCAACGGAGCATTTTTATAGAACAAATGTTAAGAGCCGCTCCATTGTCGATAAGAACTCTCTTGACTTTATGATCGGTAACATAGGCTTCGATGTACAAGGAGTTAATCAAATTTGGGTTCAACATATCTTGAGGGCCAAAAGATAGGATAGGAGTTTCAGGTGTAAGGTTTGCAATCATAGCTTGAAACTGTTGAACATTGAGAGTATGAGGAACACACGATTCATTTAGAGAACGAGTGAGAATATCCTAAAAGCTAGGTGACTCTTTTAACAGTTCCATTAGAGAGATATGCTGGCGTGGTTGCTAATTGTTTGATGAAGTCATACTTGACCGAAGTGGAAGATTTGGCATTAGAATTTGACTTTTGATTTGAAGGAGCTGTTGGTTTGGACGTTTGAGGTTCTGCAGAAGACGTAGAAGGTTGGTTTGCCGCCGAAACCCATATCTTCCATTGATGTGTGGTCAAAACATTTTGAATTTAATGGTCGCCATCAGAAATGGTACTTCCTCAATAAATAAGATAATTGAACTAAAATCAGCGTTGTTGGCAAGAGGACCTTTGTCGGCATTTTTATCATCCTTTGCCATGTTTGGGAAATGGGTTTGAGAACACCTTAAGATTGTCGTTAGGTGTTTTATTTGGTGATGGTTCTTCAACAAAGTGATATCTCCACTATCAATGAGGTCTTGGACAAAGTGACGTAAGCAAAAGCATCGATTAGTTGGGTGACCGTCAATGCGATGAAAATCACAATAAGTATTAGCTTTATACCAAGTAGGCTTGGGTTCTCCCTCAACCCAAGGTTTGGTGATGGGATAAGTAACCATGTTTGCATTAACGAGTTGTTGAAGGACATTTGATAGAGGTTCTCCCAAAGGAGTGAAACGACGTCGTTTAGAATCAGGAGAGGAGGAAACCTCTTTGCTAGAAACAACAAGAGGTTGTTTACCTTTATTGGTCTATTCGAGTGTTTTGGATGTTGTGGACATTGCATTGTCTGTAATACCATCATTGACCATATTACGATTGCGGTTAACATGTTTAGATTTTTCTTGGTGAGAGCTATTAGGATGGTTACTATGTTGCCCATTGTCTTTTGAATGAGGTTTAATCAAACCTTTTGACAAGGATTTTTCAATCTGCGATCCTTTCTCAATAACTTCTTCGAAAGTATTAAGGAAATGCATTTGCATGTGAAAGGATAGCTCACTATTGAGATTAGGTACAAAGATGCTCACAAGCTGCTTCTCAGGCATGGAGCATGGGAAACGGCTAGTAATCCCACGCATCTTTGTAGGAATTGTGTGAAGGTTTCATTTGTTCATTGTTTAGCATTACACAAGTCCATCATTGCAATTTTGAGTCTAGGTTGAATGCGAAATGTTCACGAACTTCTCGAGAGGTTCGTGAAAGTTTGTATAGATCCCTTGGGGAGGTGTAGAAACCACCCAAGGCTTGTCCTCCTAGACTTCGTGAAAGAGACGCATTAAGAAGACATCACTATAGGCCACCTCTTGGACAAGCCATATAAAACTCCTTGATATGATCTCTAGGATCATTCTTGCCCTTATATTTGTCAAATTTGGGCATCTCAAAAGATTTTGGAAAAGGAACACGCAAAATGTCCTTATCGAAGGGGTAAGGACACAATTCTTCAAAGTTGAATTGTTTGCGTTGATGTTGCATACTAGAGATGGTGTCCTTCATCATTTGCCATTCTTGGCAAATGGTGAGTTATTCGTAAGAAAGATAAGGAACCATCACTTGTAGAGTTGTTATCTTTGGTGTGCGCGGTATGACTTTTAAATGAAGCGTCGCTAGTTTTCTTTGGTGCCTCATTGTCATGGGATTCATTGGTGACTTTGGAATTTAAGATAGCAAGTTGTTTAGCCATGTCATTAATCTAATTCATGAGGGCTTGAGTAGGATCGGTGGCCGAATCAGTTGATTTGCCTTTGTTCCTTTCGTCAGATTTTTCTTTGTTTGATTCATTGCCTTTGATGTTGTTCAAGGTGGACTTGTTTCGATCATCATTATTTGTGTGACTAGGGCCTGCCTCATCGTCATTATTTGTTGAAATGAAAGGTTCACCCTTGTTAGGTGGTGGTTTGCCAAGTAATGTTTGTAGGCTATTTTCATCGAAATCAGAGGGTAATTTTGCTCCCATCTCAAGGAGACGAAGAAAAAATTGGTCTTTATTCATACGCAAAATATTTTAAACGCAGGATTGTTCTTCGAGTGAGATGTCATTCGATCATCCTCAGAGTTTTGGTCATTATCACTATCAAAATTTCCAAAAGGATTTAGATGTCGTTCGCCCTTCTAAAAGGACTATAATCTTTGTGTCATGTTCCCACCATTTTTAAAAGAGGGAGGGAGCAAAAGAGATATGCGAAAGATAACTCAACCCGTAGCAAAGTGAATGCGACGATGGAAGAGAGGTGTGCGATTAAGTTTGATAATAACTTGTCCCTTAACAAAGTGAATGCTAAGATGGGCAAGAGGGGTGTGCGATTAAGTTTGATAATAACTCGTCCCTTAACAAAGTGAATGTTAAGATGGGCAAGAGGTTTGGAAGATATGAGTGACGCAACCCTTAACAAAGTGAATGTCAAGATGGAAGCGTGCAAAAGTGTTTGATAAACTCGACCCTTGACAAAGTGAATGCCAAGATGGAAGAGTGGTGTGATGTGATGAAGGTTCTTGTCCTCTAACAAAGTGAATGCTAGAATGGAGGAGGGTTATAGTGAAAAAAATCCAAATGTGTTCAACCTCTAACAATGTGAATGCTAGAGCGAAGAAACGAGGATAGATCAATTGCAAATGCACTCCACCACTTAGCAAAAGTGAATGCTAAATAGGAAGAGGGTACGAAAAAGGAGTCAAATCGTATGCGATGTGCTCAACCCGTAAGAAGAATTAATTAAGAAGGAAGAGGCTAATGAAGGGATAAGACTCGGATATTGATAACATAAGCGTTGAAAAGGACAAGATAATGAAGTGTCTAGAATGCAACAAATATGTTGTCAAGTTAGAGATGTGAAGAAAACAAATGTATACAGTTTAACAATGATATTGTCAAACTAAAGGATGCAAGAGGGGAATGAAGAGAAAATGTGATGAAAGTGAGTTCGACAAAGTGGAACACAACACCGTTGAGATGTGGGTCGTAAGATGAAAGTGCTTGAGTGAGGACGTGGATATCCGCAACTCAAGACGTGATGTCGAAAAGAAGATGAGAACTTAAACTTGGGGAAATGTAATCCAAATGTTTAAGTGTTGAATGAAATGGAAGATGAACTCAAAAGAAGGTGAATACGAAAGAGAGAAGGATTTGATAATTCTAAAAGGGGAATCAAATAGGTGAATGAAAACTCCCAATGAATGATAAAAATCAAATGGAGAAGATAATGAGAACGAAAAAAAAAGAGAAGAGTGAAATAATGAAAAAGAGAAGAAAGTTCAAAAGGGGAAAATTGAGAGTAAAATGAAGGATAGTGAATAACTGAGAACGAAGAGAAGAGAATAGATGAAATGAGGATGAAAGAAGAATCCAAACAAGGACTGTTTGGAAAAAGATGAAAAGATAAGAAAAGTGAAAAATGAATCCCAAACAAGGAGTGTTTGGGAAAACGTGAGTGTGAAACATGACTACAAAAAAAGAACGAAAAACAAAAGAAAAAAATTGAAAAAGAAGTTTTGTTTTGAAAGTTTGTTTGTGGCCTCTACCTTAAATTGGCTTGGACAATGTTTGGCTTCCTGGATGGCTCTCTCAACTAGATGTCAACAAAATATCCGAGCAAGCGACTTATTGCTAATGATGGATTTAATTTACCCCCTTTGAAACCCTGAGCAAAGATCTTACTTAGAATGAATTGCACTAGGGTCGCCACTAAGGATATCCGTGACTCTAACTCACAAGGCTCTACTATTCAGGTAGGATAAAAAGATTCCCATTTCGTTCACCAGTTCCCTCAAGGTGTGGACTACTTTGGGGTTCCTAGAACCACCCCCTTTGTTGTAGCTTAAGGCTTATGCCAAGGGGGTTATGTTCTAGTTAAGCGGTCGAGCCGTAACTCTTAACCGAACTTGCAAATCAAGTGTTTTGAATGTGGTGTTTTTTTTTAATCTTTTGATTTAAATGTGGTTTGGTTGAACTCCTTTGGCAACCTGCAGTTAGTAGTTTTGGAATGTTTAGCCACCTTGTGTAAGAGCGGGTCCTGCAAACAACGATTAGAAAGTTTTCCGGAATGAGGTAAAACAAACAAAACGAAATAGACAAGACAACAAAAGTGAACCCATGTTTCTAATTTCCAAGATTGCTTAAAAAGTGCGAGGAAAGAGCATATGTGTGGGTTGGCTTTGGTTAAGTGAAACGTTAATTCCCCAAAAACAAAAAAGAAAGAAATGACCACGTTTCGATTCCCAAGATCGCTTGAAAAAGTGCGAGGGAAGAGCATACGCATGGGTGATTCGTGTTAGTCGCAGAAAAACAACAAAAAACAAGCGAGAAGCATGCAAAAACACGTTAGAAATCGTTAGTCTAGTTTGTAAAACAATGAATTGTGCATAAAATGGTGAAAAAAATGATAAAAGGTGGACCGAAACATCCAATAACCCTATTTTGGCAACCCAGCATAGTTAGTCCAAGAAAAAGAAATAAAGAAACTAATTTAAATGTAACTTAAACTACAAAGAAGAAATTATAAATAAAATTAAATAAAATAAATAAAAGAAAAACCTAACCCTAAAACTAAAACTATAAGTATGGTTAAAAGAAAGAGAAAACCTAATTGATGATATGTTTGTGTGTGTGTGCAGGTGGAAAAAGAGGGTAGCTCGTGTGGGGAAGGCAAGCAAGTGGAGGGCTCGTCGGGGTGGGAAGGAGCCAAGGAGGGCTTGGTCGGGTTTGTGTGGTTGGGATGGCAAGCGAGCAGAGAGGAGGCAATGTCATGCAGAAGGCGAGTTGGGTCGCAGGAAGGCTAATGCAGGGTCAAGGAGTTGGGGTCGGGATGGCGTGAGGAGATCGGTTGGGCTGGGCTAAGACGGGGACGAGCTCGGCTCGGTCGGCTCGGGATGGAGGGAGCAGATCGGCGAAGGGGTCTCGGCAAGGTAGGGACGAGGTGGGAAGCTTGGAAGGGCTCGACCGGGGTGTGGGTTGGATGGGATTGCTCGGGAGTGGAGAGAGGAGTTAGGAGTGGGGAACGGGACGGGTGGGGATAGATGGCTCAGTGTGCAGCTAGGATGGGTAGTGGGGAGTGAGGCAGGGTGGTTCGACCGAGTGGCCGGCTGCCGGGTAGGAGGTGGGGGGTGGGTTAGGGGTTGTGAAAAGTTTTTTATTATTTTGTTTTCAATTTTTTTTTTTGTTTTTATTGTAATTTGATTTCTAAACGAAAAGCTAAGGTAGATATAGGTAAAAGCTAACAAAATAAATTTGTTGTTGGAAATAATAAAAAAACTAATTATATTGTTGGTGTTGTTGTGTGTAGGTAATACAACACAAAGCTAAAATTGCAAGAAGGTGACACTTGCAAACCTGAGACAAAGTTTTGTTTGACAATCCTAAAAAATCTCCAAAAACAAACAAGAAATATATAGATAGGAGTTGTGGTATTGAGCTGGGAAAAACTGTTATTGGTGCTTCTAAACACGCACAACACAATCCAAAACCTGCACAACACAAAAACAACATAAACTCCAAGAACAAAATTAGAGATACAAAAGGAGACAGATGAAAAAGGAGGGGTGCGGGTCCCACCGGGCGTGCCAAAATGTAAGCTATGAAAAATCACAAGTAATGAAAGACAAACAAATAATTTGCAAACCTTCCAGTAACCTTCAATGCAAACCTCAAATAAGGGTCTCCTATGAAACCTTGCAAATGAATATCAGAGATGATTGTGGATGCTCTTGAGTGCTCTCCAAATTTTGAATGCAAATGCTACCAACACAATAAATTCAACAGAGTTTTTGTACTTCAAATTCAAGAGGATTTGTAAGGAAGGTAAGCTTGCATTTATAGAGGCAAAAGTAGTTAAAGTTGGTTATACACGGATGAATGAATATGCTAAAAATAGCATTGTGGGAAGTTGCAATAGTGCCGGGGCAATAAATGAATTAATTGCAAAAGTTGCATCCGAAAGGTGGTTGTACGTGCAATTTAATCCCCCACCTTTCTAGGATTCTAGAAGTGCAGTTAACTAGGATAAGGATAGGGAGTCCAAGTGGAGTCTAAGTGGAGTTTGATCAAGTGGTAGATGACTAGGATGTGCACACACTTAATTAATTAATTATTTAATTAATAAATAATAATTAATTTAGCTAAAGGGGTACTAAGGATACATGGGATTAATTTAATTAATCCAAAGGGGTACAATGTGTATTAATTAATTAATTTAATCAATTAATCACAAATGGGTGAATAATAGGGTGTATTAGGATAACACTGGGAACAAGTGGAAACAAAAGTGTAATTTTGGGGTGTCTACAATGCCTCCACGAGTCCAGTCTCTCCCACCTTTGTTTCTTTCCAAAAAAAACAACCCATACACCATAATAACACTTATCCCTCCACTATGGCAATACAAGTTCCCAACATACACACATACATAAACATACCCATGCATGCAAGATACAACCACCATCAAATAAATGAACATGTGCTCCAATGAGCAACCAAAAAGCAACAAAAGATTAAGAATAATGAGAGTGTGAAAATGACATTTCATCAATAATATGAGTCACATTATCAAGCCTTCTTACGAGACTTGCAAAGGGGAGAGATCATCATTGCAAACTACCACTTATTGCTCCACTAGGAAATCCTGGCTAGCCTTTGGTTCCTCCCAATAAACATGCAATATAAAATAACAAATATATACTTATCCCTCCACTTGAGACAACACTTATGCTCTACTTAAGACTAGCCACGAATCCCCGTGGTTCTTCTATATAAACAAATTTCTTATTCCTCCTTCACTAACATCACACTTATCCCTCCATAAACAAAGATGTACCCCACCCCTATACTTTCATGCATCCACACAAGCAAAACGACAATAAAAAAAAAATTTCAACAGCTCGAAAAGAGCGAAACGAAAAAAATAATCATAAACCACAAGGGAGAGGTAAAATAAGGACTTTAACCACCATATACATATATTTCTCAATTTACATCTTATTACAATTTACTCCTTTTGTGTTAAGTGTTGGTTAAAAGGCATAGTATTCATACACAAGTACAATCTCACAAACGAGACAACAATCAACAATGCCACATTCGCTTCACACGAGCAAACACAATACGTTAAAATGACCTCATGAGGGAAATAAAAGAAAAGTATTTGCCCATGATATACATAGGTTATTTAGTTCACATTTCCCTTTTTGTTAACTTTCTTCATTTAACATTATTGATTAAACAACATTTACGTGCACGAAACATATGCTCGTGTCTCAAAATTGCAAGTTTCCCATTTCATTAACAATACTTGGTCATTGAGGATACACTCCATTTACATTCCAATCATGTTAAGTGTTTTATTCATTTTGATATCATTTAAGGTGCATATGATTTATATAACAATCATTTCGACACAGAAATCCATGTTCCCAAGAAATTTGTCCCTACATGGAACTAGTCATTTTACTGTTATTAAACAATGTAAGGTTGACCACCTATTAAAAGAGAGAAAATTCACTTTACGCTGCGAATCCATCTTATTAGGTACCATTTGATAGTGGGGAAAGACTTTGTGTTTTCAATCATTGACCGTACCACCTTGATGTGCACAACACATATGTTCTCATTTCAAATTTGCAAGTGTCTCGTTTCATTAAAACATTTACTCATAATTAGTATACCTCATCATTTTTTTGATACCTTACCACATTCAATTTTTAAGTCATTTATTAGTTGAGATTTAGGTTACTGGACACATGTTTCCACATGAAATTTTCATTATATCGTTATTGGTAACAAGGGGTTTAAACATCAAGTTAAAAGTACAATTTCAAGTTTCCTATTAATCCTTCCATAACATCTTGTTAAACACAAATCGATAGTTGGAGTCAAATACAAGGTTTTATCCACAATTAACCTCTTAAGAGGTCTTGGGATTAAGTTGTGTTCTAGTTACATCGCTTAGACCTCACCATGAGATTAACATTAATGTTACCACACTATACCGATTCCACCAATACTTGCACATTATGATTGTCTTTTTATTCATTAAAAAAAAGGTGAGAACACTATGGATTTAACATACTACTCAAATTTCATGTGGTACAAAATAAATGACCATTCACTTGTTATTCACAACATCTACAACCCGCCATAGGGTCAAAACTAGGCACATAACATGTACCCAGCTCACAAAGACCTTGTCATGATTAATCGACATTTCGTTGTTGCAAGTCTAGTTAATACTTTCCATTTCCAAAATTATCATGTTGGACGCAATTTTAACGGTTGACATTGTTTACAAATTCCATAGTTCTAACCATAAATGACCCCTAAAAAGGTCTTAAGATTAGTTAATTCAAAATTGAACTTGAAGGGTCTATGGACGAATTAATTCTGATAAATAATGTCCACAACCCACTATTGGGTCAACACTAGGGAAAATTAGTCATTCTTATCTTCGCAAGAACCTTTAGCTCAAACCAACAATATTTTATCATATGTCAAGATACACTCTTGCTTGATCAAGGGTTTAGAAAGATCACTCTCACGAGAGTCATGAGTATTAGATATGTTGTGGGGCCGGATTTGTTACAAAGGGAATTGTTTCAAAATGTTCCCTCATACACCATGGTTGATCGAGATTAGGAAAATGATGGTTTATGAGAGAGATCATTTAATTTTCAATAGTTTAAGTGATCAAGTTTACTACTAACCAATGTACAACGTATACAAGAAAATACCGTAATAACCAAATACACATTCTTCAATGCAATTGAACTATAAATTACAATGTAAAAATACATTAACTCATTAATTACCACACATACATGATATAACTAAATTTTCTTCCTTCACTTATACAATAAGTACAATTGCGATAGATTACACATTTTGCAAGTTATAGACAACTTTGAATTTAGATTTCAACGATCATTTTAATCCCGTCGAGCAACCTGCAACTTGTCAAATTTTGTAAGCATGGGTCAACAAAAATGTTGGCATGGACCCACCCCTCCTATCTAACATGTTATCAAGCTCACAACATCAATTTAGAGTTAGAGAGAGATAACAAAATATTTACTTTCCATTTTAGACCAATGCAACTTTTCAGGATTTAGAGAGAGTCGAGAGAAAACACTCATTTTCTTTTACACAAGTAAACTAGTACATTTCCATGATCAGAGAGGGTGAGAGATGACAATCAATTTTGATTCATAACATTCAAATTCCAAAAATCTTTTCAAAGTATTACCAAGTTTTACGACCTCTAACATAGTTCTCGATTCCGTTGTTACCACTGAGGGCCTAGATCAATGTGTCGAATAACCAGTGTTACGTGGGGATGCGTCTCCTAGATTTTGGCGACGTCCCGGACATCCTGAATGTTTTGGGGACTTGGAGGGGACATCCCCTATTTTTTATAAATCTTTCAAAAAACTTCTAATTTTTACTTTTAAAAAGTTGTTATTTTTACGAAGAACATTAAATTATAATCTTGAAAGTACTTGAATAGTTTTTAAATCCCTAAACTTCATTGAGTAAAGTTAAAATATTCAAATATTAATATTTTATATATTATTTTAATAGTCGTCACCTTGTCGTGCCCAAAATTTGGAATTTTTTTTCCCATCCCGAAAACCCCGTCCCTTCGTCTTCTTGTCCCCGTCCCCAAGACTTGGTACTATGCGAATAACGCTATTCTAATTTTTCATTAACTGTCTTGTTTAAAATCTGGACAATATATTTATTGTCATCATACATGCTTCCAAGCATCACATTGGTTTTTACCCATCGAATGAACCTTAGAGGGTCAACACAGTCCACGGGTCTTTGGCTGGCTTTCAGTGCAAACTAGCCCAAGTGGCCACAGAATGGGCCCACAAAAAGGGCATGGAATATCCCGATGGGATGTTTATTTGTTCTACCCTATTCTCTACTATATAGAGAATCACAAGAAACTGACAGGATCCAAAACCGGTTGTCGAGCTCAAACTAGAACTTTTCGGAGCCAGTTGGCTCTAATACAGTGCACAAAATGTAGTTTTCGGAGGAATGAGTCAAAGAAGTATGCTACACCATTCTCTACATGGAAATGAAGAGGTTTGTAGGGTCATATTTTATTTTGGAATCCATAGGCACAAAAATGAGGTGATTCCAAGAGGGTTTGGTCGTAGCAAAACGGTTGCTCTCAAAGAACTAGTTTTTCAAGTAGGCCGAGACCCACTTTGTAAACTTGTTCGCAATGGTTTTAACAATGTTTCTTGGTTGGAATGAGATCGTCATACGACAAGGAAGGGGTTACAACAATTTAAAAGCTACAAGGAGATTTAGGGTGTAATGTCCCCTTCTTGGGACATTTTTGAAATTGAAGACTTGAAGACCCTCAACCCATTCTCTCTTCTCATGGGCTTGAGGATTGAGCTTGAAGATGATCCAAAGATGTCTTTTGTCTATTTTGTAACCCCTTGGTATGCCTTGCGCTACAAGGAGGGCTCTCTAGGTTAGTTAAATGTGCACATAGGTTAGTTACTTTTATTTATTTAATTAGAAAATAAATAAAGTGCACATAGTCTTAGTATTAAATATTTTATTATAATGAGAGTTTATGTTTTCCCTCCAAAAGCGAAAAGGTCGGTCATTGGATATTGCACCCCTTAGTTCTATAAAATGAGGTCGCATTTCCTTTAGAGGGTTATGTTGATTGAACTTTTGAATTTACTCCATGCTTGGAGAAATGGGATGTATGCCCATGGGATGTATGCCCTAGCTCTTGCATTGTGCTCTCTCATTGTAAGCTTCATTTGGATCCATTGTTGAAGATATTGAAGACTCCATTGTTCTCTTCATTGTGCTCTCTTGTGTTGGGTGTTTTTATGCATGGTTTATACATTCTAGCATTGGCGACTTGCTCTAGGGTGTTGGCGCATTTATTGGAAGGGTAAATTTGCATGTTGGTGAATGGTTTGAGGTACTTTTGTGTTCATTATCACTGCTGCAATTTATTAGAGGCAAATCGACTTGGTTTGGGGTTTGATCTATCATGTTTTGAGGTTGTTTATGCTAGATCTATAATCTGCTGTGTCTAATTAATTATTTCAGAGCAAGGGCTGATTATTTGAGTGTTTTGGAAGGGTTGTATGAGCTGGAATTAATTTATAGAATTTATTCTAACCCTAGCGACTTGGAGGCAGATTTCAGGGCAGTTTTGAGTGGGTTTCGGTGATCAGAAAATTCAGTTTGATAGTTCATTGGAAAGCTCCTCATTTCTACTTTATTGTGCTTTTTGTTTCATGCAAAAATACCAAGTATTGAGTAAGATATTAATTTTTGAAGTTTCAGCTGTTCTGGGTGCAATTTTATTTATTATCTGCTGATATAAAAATCAGATCTGAAAAAGGTTCGAATGGGATCAGTTTAACATGGGTTTTGATTGTAGAAATTAGGAGGAATAAGGAGAAATTAACTTCATAATTTTTGGAGCTAATTTGATGCCCTAAATGTGTTGGGCGACCTAATTTTTAGGGTAAAATTAGGGTTTTATGTTGGCTGTGCAAAAATTGATTTTGGGATATTATTCTTCATATTTTTGTGGCCCAAAATCCAAAGTTTGAATGTTTTTGCTTGGATGGTTAAACAAGAAATAATTTTGGAAGATTGCAGCAGTTGGGGTGTAATTATTAATTATTTTTCAGCTGTTAAAAATCTGATTTGAATGTGTTTAAATTCCAATTGTTTTCTTCCAATCTATCCCACCACCTTGGTTAGTTCCAACCCCATTTGGGTCCGAAATAGCTGACATTGGGATATTTTAGGTTGAAGCAAAAGGGTTTATCTGTTTTTGCTTAATCATGACAAGTACTTCACATTTTCAAAATTGTCCTAAGAGGGGACATTACATAGGGACACTTTTATGCGTCGGTTTTGAGAGGCATTTATTCTGATTGGAGGATATTTCAACATTACAAGTTTGCATTTTAGAACATGTTTTCCTTTCTAGTTTGACTGGTCACAAAACCTAAGCATTGGTGAACATGTTAAAGGTTTTTTCCATAGTTACTAAGACGGGAGATGGACGGGGACGGGAAAATTTTTCTAAATTTTGGGGACAAAGCGGGGGACGGCTAATTAAAAAATATAAATATTTAAAATATAAAGATATAGTGAATAAATTATATAAATAAGCTGAAATAAAACCATTTGAGATTTAAATAAGGTGAAACTTGAACTCATAAACATCAAATACATTCCTTAATACTCATGATTCTTTCAGAAGTTTGCAAGAAGTTGCTTGGTCCAAAAAGGTGCAAAAATTGATTTTATGAAAATAAGAAAAATATTGCCATCAATGCATAGAGCTCAAGAAAATATGCACTTTTAGAGAAAACGACACTTGAAAGCGGAGCCACTGAAAGGAAAGTTATGGCACATGCAAGTTTTACTTTGCTACATCTCCGGACCCTTTCCAAAAATGGCAAATTTTTTTGTCCTTGTGAAGGAAAAAAATGCCAAAAAGGAAATAAATTCGTGGGGGCGTTTGGACGCTTCCCCCGGGGCGTTTTCAAGCGTTTTGAGAGGCCCCCGAGCGTTTCTAGAAAAAAAAAAAGGGAAACGTGGGGGAAGCATTCTCCACGCCCCCGTGGCCCCGGGACGTCCGGGCGTCTCGGACGTGTCAAAACAAGGGGGGACATGTCCCCGCGTAAGTATGGTTTTCTCTCATCAAGTCCATGGCCTAGTACTTTGAGACGCCCAAGGTGATGACTTTTGACATTGGTTAAACATGATGTGAAACTGTTTTATGCGGTTTGAAATATGATTTTAAACAAAACATCAATAACAAGTTTTCTTGATTCCAAATTTAACATTCAATCTACTATAAAAGGAGGGAAAATTTCAAAAGAAAGTTACAGAAGAGGAAATGGAATCCATGCTTGTATCGATAAGGTGAGCAAGAGTTATGGAGTTCGACATTACACGTGCCAATTGCATTTGCTTGAGGGGTTCCAAGGCCTTTTCATCAAATGCATTTTGTGCATGTCTTGTAACCATTGTTGTTCATGGAGACATATCTATGAGAATCATTTTGCTCCATAGCCCCGGCACCAAGGCCCCCAACTCTGCAATCGCTACACACAAAACAAAGTTTCCTCAAAACATTGATAGGTGTTTAAGACTCCGTTAGGTGCCTAACACCACACCTCCACCATAGGCATCCAAAACTATCCTCAATTTGGCCTTTGAATGGAGTTTGATGCCTTATAACATAATATACATTTTGTGCCCTTACTTGGGTGAACATCCCTTTCATTCCTTCGAGCTCTAATTTTGTGTAGGATTGGAGGACGTTGGGAATTTCCAATGCCCCAAAATTGGTTATAATAATGCCCATGCAGTCCATCACCACTATGTATCTTGGCTCTCAATATGCAGGGGATATCAACATGGGAGAAACAACTTAAAACAAACCAACATAACCATGTAATCCTTCTCCATTGGCGCTGGAAAAGAAAACAGTTAAACTCCATCTTGGCACGAGCAGGAAGGCTGGCAAGTTTGTGAAGTCTAACATTACACTTGTCAAATACGTATGTCAAGACCTCGAGGATTGATTCAGCACACCCATTTTATACCGATGATTGCAAGCTCAAGCTTGGTGAAGAGTGGAGGACGTAATAGGAGAGAGAGCGAGACTTTGATGCCTTTTAACAAACCCATTTTGCGCATATCCAACAGTCATTGCTGTCCACAAAAGACTTTTTTAGGCATTTTGTTAAGCAGTTCAAACACCAATTGTATGCTAACGTTTTGCATACATATCCACCGTAACACTTACAACTACAACATCTGACAAAAATCCTGTCCCTCCTTTTATTTCTTTGGGGTATGTCCTTGCCTATTCAAAGCTCCTATTTTAACACCAATTGGGGGTATCTAGGAAGGTAAATGAGTTCTAGAGATACAGTAAAAAAAATGCAGAGCTTGGCACGACATGGAGAAGAACTCGTAAAGGATGGGGTGTGGGGCCTAACACACGTTAGTTGCATTTGCAAGAGGTTTCCAATGCCTTTTCACCTACTCCATTTGGGCAATTTTGCAATCATGAAGGCCACATTTATTCAAGGTACTTTTGCCATCCATTCACGTACCTCGTGAGTTTTGTACATGGCCTCATTAATTCTCCCACCAATCTGTCAAAATCTATACTCCACTCTTTTTATTGGTTTATTTTTATTGTTTTTATATTCCCTTCTTTAAAAACTATTTACTTTTATTTAATGTTACTCACACACTGACCGATTTGCATGGACACAGGTGAAAGGGGTTTTAGATATCACTACTCAAGAAGAACTCCAGGAAAGGAAGGTATGGGTGATAGAGAAAGGCCTCCACCAACAAATAAAATGAGCTATTTGAATGAAGTGTTCACTAGAGGCAATAGAGAATTGCAAACCCGTTTGTTGGATGCTTAGAGGGATCTAAGAGACTCCTTTGTAGGAGCTATTTCTGATTTGAATCGATCTATACAAGGGCTAAGCACTACCATACTGAATCTCCAAGGAAATCAAGGTAATCATGGTGAAGGAAGCTCTTCTACCAATCATGGAGAAAGGGTCTCAAGCAAGACCCCCTCTCAATTCTTTCGTGCCAAATTCCTACAAAGAGAAGAGCCACAAGTGGAGTTAGAACAACCACAAGCACTTGGAGTTGCTGATGGATGGGATCTCTATGGGGACGAATATGCATCCTTGAGCAACAACACAAGATTTGCTTTCTTTCAGAGATTATCTCAACTAAGGAGAAGTGAAGGACCAAAGAAAAATAAGATGAGTCATCAAGATGCCATCAAGAGATCGTTGAATTTGGAATCTTCAGCTGTTAAGAGTAAAAATCTTCCTTTGGACAACCAAGAGGGACTTCATTGGGGCAGCCTAGACCCCCATTTCAAGGGCAGCCAAGAACAGCTCCTATTAGCCAAGCAAGGAAGCCATTTCAGCAGGGGATGACACCACAAAGAGAGCCTCCAAGGAACAACAAAAAGCCGATACAAGGAATGAATTAAGAAGAAAAAACCTTTATTTTTCATGTAAAGATCCATGGACTCCCAGCCATCGTTGCTTGGGCAAAGGACAAGTGCACTACATAGAGGTAATTTCAGATGGGGAGGAAGAAGTAGAAGAAAAAGAGGAAGAGTCTCATGAAGATGGAAACCAAGAGAAAGAAGAAGTTGACCACTTGGATAGTACTCTTGCTACACTATCCGGAGCTCCAAGATACCATCCCTTCCATGTAAGAGGAGAATTAAAAGGTAAGAGAGTCAACTGTTTGATAGATAGTGGTGCAACTCATAATTTCATAGATGCTGATTTGGTTAAGAAATTGGGGCTGCCATTAGAAGATTTCAAAGGTTTTAATGTTATGGTAGCGGATGGCTTCACCATCCCTTGTACCAAGAAGATAACACAACTGAAAATCACTCTTGGTAAGCATAAGGTGGTAGATGATTTTTATGTGGTTGGTATTGGAGAAACTGATTTGGTTTTGGGTGTGCAATGGTTACACTCTCTTGGAGAATTTACACAAAATTATCAAACAATGGAGCTGAAATTCAAATCAGCAGACCAAGAGATAGTGTTACATGGTATGGCAAATGGAGCACCCATGGTGGTACTTGCAAAATTAGATTTTGTAACATCATGTTAGATATTGTTATGTCCCCTTTAATGGGACATTTACGAAGACAAAGAATGGAAGACCTTCAACCCATTTTCTCTCCCTATGGGTTCGAGGATGAAGTTAGGGGATTGTTTTGGAGATGTTTGCTAGTCTGTTATTTGCATTGTAACCCCTTGACATGCCTAGCACTACAAGTGGGAGTCTTATTTAGTCTTAAAATGTGCACATAGGTTAGTTACTCTTTATTATTTAATTAGAAAATAATAAAGTGCACATAAGGTTAGTCTTTTAATATTTTTATTAAGAGGTCGGTCATTTGAATGTTGCACCCCTTATCTTATAAAAGGAGGTTGTATGGCCATCTTTTGGGGATGTTGATTTGATCATTTATGTCTCTCCATGCTTGGAGAAATGGGATGTATGCCCTAGCTCTTCATTGTGCTCTCTCTCTCTCATTCGATTTGGAATTGAAGTAAATCTGATTTTGATAAGGATCCATTAGTGTGTGTGTTGCATCTATTGTGTGGTGAATTGCTTGGGAAAGTATTCCTAACCCTAGCAAATTGATTGTTGAAGGAAATCTGAATTTGTTTGCATGTTTTGAGGGTTAAACAAGTGAATTTCAGATCTGCCATTGTTGCTTGATTTATTTCAGTCTTTTGCGCCAAGTTTAGAGGGTGAAAATCATTGGTTATGCTCATTTTCTCTTCGTTGGTCACTGTTGGTTATTCCCAGCCATAGCGACTTGGGAAAGAGGGGTTTGTGACACATTTTGATGCTTAAATATTGTGATTTCAGTTCAGATCTGTCCTTGGTATTTTTGTGCATCAAAACAAGCTCTTGGAGGATGAAAACAGTTAAGGGAAGTGTTGGTTATTAATTTATTGAATTTCTTCTAACCCTAGTGCCCAGATCTGGGATTTTAAGTGCTATTTTGAACGGGTTTTAGTGCTCAGAAAAATTTGATCTTTAGTTCATTGGAAAGGGAAAAATCTCAAGTTTATTGTGCACTTTGTTTCATGAGAAAATGAGTATTGATTGAGTTATGAATTTTGAAGTTTTTCGTCTGCTGCAAGCTATTTTAATTTAATATCTGTTGTCTTAAAAATTAGAAATAGAAAGATTTGGATTCAGTTGATTCTCCCATCTCACCCATCACCTTGGCTACTTCCAACCCCATCTTAGGTTGTAATCTAAGCTGCCGATACGCTTTGGATACGGGGAGCAAGTACGGAGTATCGATACGCGGAAGCAATGCAAAATATTTTTGACCCCGAATATGGCGGTACAAAAACTATATGTTGGCTAGATTTTCTGCATAGCATCAAACCTAGGCGATCATGAGATAAATCTCCCTCATTTAACCGGTGAGGCTCCGTGTCGATTTGTCAATATAAATGTGTTTTTATCTATCGGGGTTTTACTTTAACCACTTAGTTCATGAACCATAACTAAGAAGTTACTGTAAGCAAGTAGTAAGCGATTTGTTTAAGAAAGGAAAAATGATGGAAGAAGAAAGTAAAGGTATTACTGAGAGAAGAAGTAAGGAAGATGTGCATCCCGATTAGTAGATAGCAGAGCTAATTGCATGCACATAGAAGAAACTTAATAGATTTGAACACACAGAATTATAAAACAAAGGCGGCTCTAGATCTAGATCTAAAATAACACAAAGTTTACTCAAGAGATCTAAGATTTAAAGCAAGAAACAAAGTACACCGTGACACAAAGTTCTCAGGAAACACTGCTCCTTTGTATTCCTTTGCTCCAAGTTGCTCTCGGGAGTTTAACACAAAGTCTAGAACTCGGGATTGCTTCTTACAAATTTCGATCGATCATTAACGGGAGGTTCTTCTCCTACTTATAGAATGTAGGAGGAAAGTACAAATAGAAGACTTAAAGTGAACTAAAGCATGAGCAACAAGTAAAGATGACATTTGGCAATCATCCTCAACTAACTTCTTAAGTGACACATGTATCACTTAACTAATAGAAAGGTTCCACATGACTTGAGTAATGGTTGCAAAACCAATAACTTAGAAGTTTACAATTTCATCAGGGAACATAGAAAGTAGAAGAAGAAAGAATAGAAGAAGTTATGCAATTTGTAACATCTACATCTTCTTCTTGTTACGATATCGATATACTTGTTGAACATATAATTCAACATCCTTCCATCTGTTTTATGCTTTGCTTCCTTTTCCTGTCATCGAATTGCGTGACCCTTCATTGACACTTTCTTGCGCATGCTTCCACTTCTTCCAAACTTGGCCCAAATCTCATGATATGCTGCTGCTGATGTCACCGACCCTCGATAGAGTTCATCGTGAAAGGCTTGGTAGCTTTATCAATTCTCTTTTGTACCATCGAGAAGAGAACTTTCCGAGAATCATGCACCTCGTTAGAAATAATCCGCACGTGTGAAGTAACCCCTCCATCACTCTTTCCTCGGTGAAAGAAATAATCTTGTCAAGCAAATCGATGTTCTATTCTCAGCGCTGCATCCTTTTCAAGTAAAACTCTGCAGATCTCCAAGCGGAAGATCTGCAAACTCTAAATTACTTCCCCTTCTCGGTGATCCATCAGCACAATTTGTTCTGACGATACATCTCGGTGACTTGTTGATCTCGGCCAAAATACTCGGGTTACTCTCTGCATGTTGTATTCATTCCTTCTATGTTTTCTATCAGTTGCTTTAGTTGATTTCTTTGCATCGTTCATAACCTTTAGGCGGGGTGGCACTTCCCAAGTTGCCTGAAGCTTGACGAATAATCGAGATCCTTCCATTCGTGATAGCCTTTACTTGATTGCTTGCATCTTCCATTTCTTGCATAAGATGATCACTCACTGCTTTGAAATGGGTGAGCGGAAGGTTTAGCAACCTTGGCTATGATTTCACATAATTGAGATATTTGCTTCTGCGGCTCTTCTTTCTCCGCCTTTTTTTCATCGAGCCTAAGGAGCAAGCATCCGGCCAGACGTCTGCGTGTCTAACCCTTGATCCTTGGTGGTAGCTTGGCCAGGAGTGGTACTTTGGTCACCATCACATCTTCCGCCGTGATTTCCTCTTCTACCTTTCCTTCCGCCGAATTGATATCTCGACAAACTTCTCTCCCGAATCCGTGATGATCAACCTAGAAGTTGCTTTAGCAACTTTAGGCCTTGTCTCTTACGCTCGAGATCTGAAGTAGGCTGCAAGTCATGTTCCTCTAAGTTCATCTCTACTCTTGCTTCGGAACCAAGCTGCATAGCTAACCATTCAGAAATTACTTCTCGGAGAGTGAGAAGTCATTGAGTGCACTACCATCTCCGCTCTGCATCCTCTCCATCGAGAAAGTGCCACGTATCATGGCTGCCATCTTGAAACATCGAGGACAAAGCTCTTTCGAACTCCGTCATCTGTGACTTTAACATCTCCTCTGGAGCGGGTCTTGAGCAGAAGTGGCTGGGAGAGAAGGCGACGTCATTGGTTTGATGAAGGCATGGAAGCATCTGCTGTCTTTGTGGTGATAGTTAGTGATCCTCAGTCTTGGAGAAGTCGGAGTCGAAGCTATTGTCGTAGAAGTGGTCTTCTCTTTCTCTTGAGATCTTCATGTGTACTTTGACTTCTCGGACCTTACTGCTTTCTCCTTCATGCTTTCGTTTGAGGGAATCTCTGCGCCCGAAGTTGGCCGTGATTTGATTTATCAATACTTCATCGAGCGGTATCCCTTCGTTAGTAACCAGCTCGAAGTACTCACCAACACTGACTCGGATCTCTCTTATTGTCTTTGCGGCCGCCATTGCTATCTGCGGTATAGCTTTATCTCCTCCCATTTGATGGTAAGTGTCAAGTACCACATTCCCATCATCTTTAATATCCGCGGTATCGCGCTAGTCAAAGTCAAATACTTGCTTTGCGATAGCCTACTGAAATCTTTCTTTCTAACATCGTACTCATACGCACTTCATCGAGAAATCTTCTAACGAAGGCACATGTGCGTACTCTGGGAGATTGTCTTCTGGCTATTCCGAATGGATCGAAATTAAGCCGCGCGAGGAAGAACTCTTGCTCATACTCGGACAACATTTGTGCTTCCATTCCTCGAGCTCTGTGAATCTTTGATGCTGTTGTAATATCCACAGTGAGTGGGAAGAAGCCCGTAGACTTGTGCGCTTCTCTTTGAAGGTCGTGTAACTCCACAAGTTGCACTGCTCGGCTCCATGGCGATCAATCATCACTCGGGTACCTTAGCATCTTTATTGGTTCACTGAAAAGCTCGTAACCACGAGGTATGTGAAATCTGCAAAGCTGGATGAATACACTTTGCCAATCTTGGACACCTTTGCTTCCCATGCTTCCTTGCTTACTGTGAGTCTTGAGTCTTTGTCTAACTGCGGATGAAATCGTAGAAGAAGTCATCGTTGATCACTGAAGTCCTTCTCGCACTTGAGTACGATAAGGCTGTGGGTAGCACTCGAAAATGGGATCCTTGGAAAGAATACCACATCTATCCGACTTGGAAAAGACACCTTGTGAAGGCTGCAGCATACACCAAGTATGAAGTCATCTTGAAGGTGAAGAGTCGCTTCACGTTCATGATTGCTCACCGATGTTCTGCTTAATCATTTGACCGATTGATTATAGAATCAACCTTGTTGATTTGATGGTCTGATGAAAGCATACATTCATGTCCAGGAAAGTGTAGGCATTCGCTTCACCATTGAACTGCATGCATGTAATTTGACGATATCATCCGCCTCTGAACCAAATTGGATCGTGGAAGAGTTCTTGGGAACTTGGAAGGGGATCTAGGCTTCTTCATGAACCGGCTATTCATGATGCTCACACAGTCGGACTCTATGTTTTCCCACCTACGTCGGCATCACGAATGCTAATAGAAGTCACCACCTTTCGCCTTTGGAATCTTGGACAATAATTGAAGAATTCGCATCAAGCAATTATTGTCTTTCCCATGACATCACGGCGATCTGGATGAAGGATGATAAGATCTAGCACACTCCATCACAAACTCAGCAATTGGGGTGTGCACTGCGGGAAAGGCTGCGGCTCGAATAATTCCACTACTTTTGACCGCACGCATGAGTGAAGTCTTTCCGGCTCTGGATCTATCAATCAAATCGAGAAAGAGGTTACGGGCCTAGATCCGTGTCTCCTATGCGAAAGTTTGGAAGCGATGCATGAATCCATCGTGCTCTCTTTTTCATCTCCTTTCGCCATGGCTTTATCAATCTTTATCGAATAATTCTTTTCTTCTAACTTGGCGGATTTCTTCAATCTTGGTGCGAGATCTGGACAATTCTTGATTCGGAGGATATTTGCGATGTATTGGACATTGATAAAAACTCCTTTTCTTTTATAAAGCACTGTAATGAGTTCCTACAATTTATTCGGACAAAAATGGCCACGGAGCATGAATAGTGAATTTAAATTATAATAATCTGCACTTTTCAAACTGCTGCCCCAAAAATTGGTGTTTAATTTGCACATAAAGAGAGCATGAATCCTTTGATCAACACTGAGCTCTGTAACACTGTGAAAACAACTATGCGAGGCGAAGATCAACCTTCTCAAAGCATGCGCCAAATCTGGAAGCTTTTAGCCTTGTTAGCACTTTGTTTGAACAAAATCCTTCCTCTAATGGGCGCACTTTTCCTCCTAGTTGCGATTCTTAACTTTGTGAATTAAATAATTCATCCATATGGCTGCCCATGCTTATATAACCTTCACAATTCTATAATTAATAATTGCCCTAACAATTAAAGGCAATTAATTAATTAAAAATCATGCTTTTCTCTTTTAAAAATAGCATGTTTAAGGACAGCCATCAATAAATTAAATTAATCCAATTTAATCCTTCACTGACACTTCACTCAAGCCTCACGGTGTGCTTTGACCATAGCCTTTGAAAATAGAAATTAATTTAATGTTTTAATGCTTCAAAAAACATTAAATAATGCCCAAATGGGGCGCACTTTTTGAGAGGAAGGGGGCAGCCACTAAATAAATTAAATTTAATTAATTTAATTCCTTTCTTTTATTCCTTCTTTGACTTTTTGACCTCCTCGAAGCTTAGGCGCACTTTTTTTAGAAGAAAGATTATTAAAAATAATCAATTTAATCTTTTAATCAATCACCAAAGGGCGCACTTTTTGCACATGTAATTCTATTTTTAAATTTTTTTCCATAATGGGATTCTTTACCCTGCCAGGCAGGCACCAAAATCCCGTGATCCACTTAAGTGATTTGACTTTGACAATGGGATTCTTTACCCTGCAAGGCAGGCACTAAAATCCCATGATTTCACTTAAGTCACTTTCCTTTTATTATATCATGGGAATTTTTACCTACAAGGTGAGCGATAAATTCCACACTGCTCCTGACCTCTATTTTCCCACTGCTGGCTTAAGTGACTTTTATAACACGGAAAAAGTACCTGCCAGGCGGTATACAATTCCCACCTGCTTGCGGCTTATATTTTCCCATGCAGCTTAAATCCTTTGTTTTCCAAAAATCGCCCATCCCGCGAGAACACTTCAATGTCTGCGACTTCGCTTTTTCCCGGTGATCGGACCTCCGATGGCGACTTCCTCCGGGAAAAATGTGCGTGTATGTTTTCATTGCTCAGGCCAAAAATCGGGCTTACCGTGAAGGAGTTGTTCAGAGAAATTTTACGAGAAAGCAGAGCGGGACACCACAAAAACACGAAAAATTGCCAAAAGTTACAAATAAAGCCCAAAACTTAAAATAAGTTAAAATCATACAGTACATAGGAATAATAACATATCCGCTCATAAGAGTTAAAGCAGTGCGCAAATAGCCTCATACGGGGCTCAAAATAATTAAATACAAATTTCCCATGAGACAAATCCCGAAATGTGAGAATAAAACAATTTTGGGCATCACGGGTATTTGGCGAAAAAGGCTAATATGGCACTTTAGGATTATTTTTGGCCTTAATACGAGAACTTTGAGGCAATAAAAACAACAAGCGACCCACTATTTTAAAAGTACGAAATTTTTTTGGATTGGGTAGTCGCAGATTTCAGGTGAAATCTGAGTGACACCAATTGGCTCCGTCTGTGGACATCTTTTTCTCTTGTCAGAATGATAAAGGGAAAAGATGAGATCCCAGCATCTCTGGTTTCGTATCTTGTCTTTTGGGCACGGGGTCAGGCAAACAAACACAACACAACACAACACCAAAACAAGACAAAACAAGGAAAACAAACAAAGTTTTATTTATGTACATACAGGTTTTACCCTGCTTCTCATGTTGAACGGACTTGAAGTGTTGCCCATTGAAAGCGGCAGCGATTCAACTCCATCGATGATGAGCAAGAATGAAGCTATCTGCTCCGGCGATCTTTTTGATCACAAAAGGCCCTTTCCATAGTGAATCGAACTTTCCATGCATGCCTTTTGTTTCTCTTCTTTTGTCCCATAAGAGGACCCAGTCGTTAACTTCAAACTTTCTTTCCCTGGCTCTTTTATCGAAGATGACTTTCACCTTCCTCTGATGCTCTGTCGGCCTATCTCTGCTGACTTGAGTTTGTACTTCCCTCGGTTCGATCGGTACATGATTCTTTTATCTATAGCATCGTGAATGTGGAATCCTCCAGGGGGCTTTAGAAAGTCGTAGGCGAGAGCAATTCAAGGTGAGAGCGGCTACTGTGTCTCTACCATATAGCGGCTGAAATGGGGACATGCCTATCGCCCTCTTTGGTGTGATCTATCGGCCCATAATGCATCAAATAACTTTTTATGCCAAGTCCTTTGATTTTACATTATTCTGACTTGCGCACGATAGTTACCAAGTTCTTATTACTAGATTCACTTGACCATTCCCTTGTGGATAGTAGTTTGAGGAATGAACAAGTTGAATCCCATAAGTGTATGTGAGAAATTCTGACTCCTCGAAGAAAGATTCGGAGCATTATCTGCTACAATTTTCTTGATACATGAGCGACAATAATATTTTCTTTTATAAAATTGCACACCTCGGCGGAAGTGGCATTCTTCACGGGAATAGCTTCTACCCACTTCTTTGAAATAATCGTGCATTTGTTAGAATGTAATGATGGCCCATTTGGAAGCCGGGTTAAGCATTCAATAAAATCCATACCCCATTGTTGGAAAGGTTCTTGATCACAATGGGTTTTAGAGTGTAATGTAGGCAATTTCACACGCCCAACAAAATGTTGGCATGCTTGACACTTAGATACCCATTCTACAGTATCTTGAAAAAGGGTGGGCAGTAATACCTTGCTCTAAGGATCTTGTGTGCGGTGACTTGGGTGAGAAATGACACATGCAAGCCATGTCATGAAAGCTGTTGTAGTAGCTGATCTGTTGAGCTTTATCCACGCATCGGAGAAAGACACCATCAATTCCTTTTTGTACAAACCATTATCCCGAAAAGAACAAAATCTTTGGATTTAAGTTTGATTGTTTGTTTCTCTTTTGGAAAGTTGATCGAGGCATTCTCCATACGTCGGAAAGTAAGCAATATTCTTGTACCACTCCTCTGCGAGATCTATAAGCGATCTTTGCGGGTAAATCTTCATCTATCCCATCACGATGCGCCAGTGCGATGCTTTTATTTCTGTCATTAGTTCACACGAGACCTCTTTCTCGAACTAGCTTTGTTGGTTTAATGTCAGTCATATTCTTGAACTTTTGTCACCCATGAGCCTCTCAATAATCCTAACTCTTGCTGAGTAAGAATGGATTTAACTGCAGTATCTGGAACCAAAACCACAGTGTGCGAGGAAAGAATATAATACCTGAATGCCTTGCATGCCTTCACTACTGCATATGCGTGCTTTTCCATTGGAGTGTATTTCGACTCATAGGCTTTAAGGGGCGTGCTCATGAAAGCAATAGGAGCTTCTGCATCCTCTTGATTCTTCTGCATTAGAATTGCTGACATGGTGTGTTCGGAAGAATAACAATAAAGAATAAATTCTCTACTGAAGTCAGGTGAAACCAAGACTGGAGCTTTCGACAGGGCCTCTTTGATTTTCTCGAAAGCTTCCTTCCCTTCGCTGCTCCATTTAAAATCTTGTGTCTTCTTCATCATATTCGAAATATGACGGGTTAGCTCAGCAAAGTCAGGAATGAATCTTCTGAGAAAATTCACTTTTCCAAAGAAAGAGTGAACTCCTTTTTTGGATGTGGGCAAAGGTAATGTCGAATGGATTTGACACGCTCGGATCTATCTTTGTTCCTTCTTTGGAAACAATGTGCCCAAGACTTTCCTTGATTCTGACAGAAAGATGGATTTCTTAGGATTGAAGAAATACCATGCTTGCGGCATTGTATGAAGACCTCTTCCAAGTTTGAAATATGTGTGTTTCTATCTTTGGAAAAGACTGTCAAATCATCCAGGTACACAACTATGCTTATATCTTTGAGATGAGCAAAGGCTAGATCCATAGCTCTTTGAAATGTAGCACCCGCATTAATCAGGCCAAAAGGCATCTTCTGGTATGCGAAGGTTCCCCAAGGTGTGATGAACGCCGTTTTGTATTGATCTTCCTCGGCCACCTTGACTTGATTGTATCCTGAGAAGCCGTCAAGCATGGAAAGCATCTCAGATCCAGTGACCACCTGTAGAGTGTGATCCATGATGGGGATAGGGTAGTTATCCTTCAATGAAGCTTGATTAAGGTTGCGGAAATCCACGCACAACCTAATTTCACCACTTTTCTTTCTTACAGGGACTATGTTGGCCAACCACTCCGAATGGTGTATGGGATAGATAATCTTTGCATCTATGCAACTTACGGATTTACTGCAAAGATGGTTCTGAAATGGTAGGATTGTGCGCGCATGAACCTGCACGCTTGAAAGGCTTACATTGCGGTTTAAGTGGGATGTAGTGTTGAACTTCCATGAGGCTGATATGTTTTTAGATCCTAATAGGACCGAGGCAAAAATATCCATGTATTTCTTAAGAAGCTTAGTGAAAGCTTCCTTTTCAGCTCCGAACAACACTTACCTAGATTTACTAATTTGGGATCATTTGCGGCTCCCAAATTTAGTAATTGTGTGTCGGAGGAAGAACCTTCCTCATTTTCTTCATTTTCTTAAGCATCGATCATGCTTATCAAACATTTCCTCAAGAGATACCAAGCCTTTGGGAATTTTATTTCCCTTTATTTGGATAATCTTCGACCTCCTGAAATGTCGGCATCCATTTCTCGAGCGGTGAGTGCACTGGGAGGTGAATTGCTTCCCTCATAGTAGATTTCTTCAAAGTTGTCTTTCTGTTGGAGAAATGCAGCAATCATGTATCATCGTTGAAAACTTTGCCATTCTTTGGACGTTGTCGGGGAACCTTTGGGCGAAAAACCATTTCCACCTTGTAGTCTCCCTGTCTAAAGAATGCGGGGGGCTGATCCGGATTCAACAAGGCTGCGATAGCTATGAGCGAATTAGCTCTTGAATTTTGTTCTCTCGGAATGTAAGATCTGAAAGCTGAAAAATCGAGGATACAGAGTAGACCCGATCTTTGTAGTGCCGCAGTTTGTCTTTTTTGACTTGGTAGAGGCCCCTTATCTGCTTCACAATCAGCTCAGCATCTCCTCTTGCGTGTAATAATTTGATTCCCATTGTTCTCGTTTGCTCCATGCCTAACAACAATGCTTCATACTCAGCCGTATTGTTAGTATTTTCGAACATCAATTTGAAGGAGTGCGCATGCACCTTCCCGCCGGAGAGATAAGAACAACGCTGCTGCGCGGATCGAATGAGCGGCAGCTACCATCAAATTCCGAGTCAAATCTTGTTATCAATTTGATGTGATTCTCGAATCACCGGTTGAATTTCTTCTTTATCCATTTCTAGATAATAGACTCCGTGATCCGATTCCTGAAACAAGATCGAGATCTAGGATCTTGATTTTGATCTTTGTGTACTTGGATTTCTTTTCGGGTTCCACTTACGATTTACTCCTTTGATTGGTATGTGCGCACAAGACCAATCCATCTTCACTTCTCCACCCGGCTCCTTACAAAAATTTCTACTCAATAGCATGCCATAAGAGTGGAATGTCTGCTTCTGAGGATAGTCATTTTCGGTCTTTTATACGGGAAGGAAGCAATCTTGCTGCGCATCTTTGATTTGCCCCACAAGAGGGACTTGCCTTTCCATGGAATAACATCTTCCAATGGTTTTTGTCAATGTAAGACCCAAGGCATCAGCAACTTTGGCAGGCATGACGTTGTCGGAAGCTCCAGAATCCAAGATGCAATTGCTTAGCTTATGTCCGTTGATGAGCAAAGACACATAGAATGGCTCAATCCTTTCTGATGTAGCAGGAGAAGGGGTGGAAGGAGAAGAACTTGCAGCAGCATTATTTGAAGGTGGAGTAATCTTTGGACTTGACAAGATACCCCGTGAATTATTATTCGTTGGGCTGGGACCATTACTTTGCACATATTTGACCAATCTACTCAGCTGATCAGGAAATGCCCTCAAATACTCAGCTTCTGACATTTGGACCTTGTTTCTCTTGATGTGATCAATTATGTCAAAAGCTTGACTTGCTTCAGCAGGATGTGCATTGGTTCTTTGCTGTGAATTGAAAGAATTTGAATATTTATCCTTGGGCGCTAATGAAGAAGGAAGAATGTTACCTCTTTTCAAGATAGTAACATCCGGGCCAGGATCTTCTCTCTCTTTCCGGCCGCTTGTGGATGCTTCGGCATTTTGGCGCGTCTGAGACCTTGTAAATACCGCAAAAGTGTGACCATCAGAATCTTCAAAAGATTCATAATAGCCCTCATCAGATTCGTAGTCCAGGTAACCAATATTGGAGTCGCCAGCGGGATCTATAAAGTCTTCATCATCAAATGATTCATCAATGCCGAGATCCTCGTCATTAGTTTCAAGTTATTCCTTGGAGCAGCTTCTATTGCCAAAACGGCTTTGTGGTGCAACGTAGCAAGTCTGTTTCGATTTTGATTTTGATTTTGACCATTGAAGGTCTGGGTAGGAGCTATTCTTGAGGGGGGTGCGTTCCCTGCTTGAGAGATCTGCTTCTTGATCTGCAGCATGTCATTAGCCAATCTCTGCAACAAAGGATCAGAAGTACTAGAAGAAGCACCATCACCTTTGTGAGATGGTTGTTTAAGTTTTCCAGCCATGATCAAGTCGTCCTCAACCTCCACGGCAGCATTTTGTGCGTCCAGCAAATTTGCAGGTCTTGCCCTTCTTAGCTGATATCCAACTTCAGGCAATAGAGCGTTTATAAAAAACGTCTTTTGATTTTCGTCGCTCAATGCAGCAGAAGTGGGGATTTTATACAAAATCCTTTGGAACTTTGCAATAAAGTCCCGCATGTTCTCGTTTGGCTCTTTCTTCAACTGCGTCAGTTGAGTGATCATCGTGCTCGCGTCCTCTGCAGGCTTGAATCTTTTCAGAAATTGCTCACGCATAGTCGTCTGCGGGTTGGTTACGGTGCGAGAGCGGTGATAGAACCATTCTCCGGCCAAGTCGTGTAGAGTCTCGATGAATAGCTTTGACCGAGACATCTTCATGTTCCACTTTAAGCACACCACAAGATATGAAGAAGGCTTTGCCAAATGATCATCCGGGTTGCTTTCCATCTCGAAGAATTTTGGAAAATTCTTTGGATCCCTTTGGCGGCTCGTGCATAGGTGGAGCCAAGTTGAGAGGTCAAAAGCCGCTCCCCATGGAGCAGTACAATTTGGTGCGCCCCGTTAGCTTGAGCACGTCTCCTCCTTGTGTAGACTTGATAGACTTGATGGATAATTCCAGCCGCCGGATTATGCGAATACGATCCGGATCACGGATGGGTGTGTACTCTCCTTCTGGTGAGAGACTAGATCTGTGGCTTCTAACTTGAGGAGAATGATTGAAATTGAATTGCTCTGCTGATCGAAAGAAATGATCAGTCCTTCCTTGCGCCTTCACGGATCGGGTGAATGGACGTTATTGAGTTGAGATTTGTATGGATAACACTCGATCTTGATAGAAAAGTTTTGATCGCAAAGATAGTTGTTCCCAGTAGTCGCCAAAAGCTGTTGGCTAGATTTTCTGCATAGCATGAACCTAGGCGATCATGAGATAAATCTCCCTCATTTAACTAGTGAGGCTCCGTGTCGATTTGTCGATATAAATGTGTTTTTATCTATCGGGGTTTTACTTTAACCACTTAGTTCATGAACCATAACTAAGAAGTTACTGCGTAGCAAGTAAGCATTTGTTTAAGAAAGGAAAAATGATGGAAGAAGAAAGTCAAGGTATTACGAGAGAAGAAGTAAGGAAGATGTGCATCCCGATTAGTAGATAGCAGAGCTAATTGCATGCACATAGAAGAAACTTAATAGATTTGAACACACAGAATTATAAAACAAAGCGCGCTAGATCTAGATCTAAAATAACACAAAGTTTATCAAGAGATCTAAGATTAAAAGCAAGAAACAAAGTACACCGTGACACAAAGTTCTCCGGAAACCTGCTCCTTTGTATTCCTTTGCTCCAAGTTGCTCTCAGGAGTTCAACACAAAGTCTAGAACTCAGGATTGCTGCTTACAAATTCTGATCGATCATTAACCCGGAGGTTCTTCTCCTACTTATAGAATGTAGGAGGA
Source organism: Taxus wallichiana var. yunnanensis (assembly GCA_018340775.1). Classification (NCBI taxonomy): domain Eukaryota; kingdom Viridiplantae; phylum Streptophyta; class Pinopsida; order Cupressales; family Taxaceae; genus Taxus; species Taxus wallichiana. Next base: position 616,512,657 of record CM031243.1, read on the forward strand.
AAGTACAAATAGAAGACTTAAACTGAACTAAAGCATGAGCAACAAGTAAAGATGACATTTGGCAATCATCCTCAACTAACTTCTTAAGTGACACATGTATCACTTAACTAATAGAAAGGTTCCACATGACTTCGAGTAATGGTTGCAAAACCAATAACTTAGAAGTTTACAATTTCATCCGGGAACATAGAAAGTAGAAGAAGAAAGAATAGAAGAAGTTATGCCAGCTGTAACATCTACATCTTCTTCTTGTTCTGATATCTGATATACTTGTCGAACATATAATTCAGCATCCTTCCATCTGTTTTAGCCACTGCTTCCTTTTACATGTCTGAATTGCAGCTGACCCTTCATTCAACACTTTCTTGCGTATGCTTCCACTTCTTCAAACTTGGCCCAAATCTCATGATATGCGCTGCTGATGTCACCTGACCCCTGATAGAGTTCATCGTGAAAGGCTTGGTAGCTTTATCAATTCTCTTTTGTACCATCAGAAGAGAACTTTCCAGGGAATCATGCACCTCGTTAGAAATAATCCGCACGTATGAAGTAACACCTCCATCCACTCTTTCCTCGGTGAAAGAAATGAATCTTGTCGGAAAATCGATGTTCTATTCTCAGCGCTGCATCCTTTTCAGCAAAACTCTGCAGATCTCGAAGCGGAAGATCTGCAAACTCTCTATTGCTTCCCCTTCTCGAGTGATCCATCAAGCACAATTTGTTCTGCAACCGATACATCTCGGCGAAATGACTTGTTGATCTCGGCCAAAATACTCGGGTTACTCTCTGCATTGTATTCATTCCTTCTATGTTTTCTATCGGTTGCTTTAGTTGGTTCACTGCATCGTTCATAACCTTTAGGCGGGGTGGCACTTCCCAAGTTGCACGAAGCTTGAAGAATAATCGAGATCCTTCCATTCGTCAATAGCCTTTACTTGATTGCTTGCATCTTCCATTTCTTGCATAAGATGATCACTCACTGTGTTGAAATGGGTGAGCGGAAGGTTTAGCAACCTTGGCTATGATTTCACATAATTGAGATATTTGCTTCTGCGGCTCTTCTTTCTCCACCTTTTCTTCGTCAAGCCTAAACTGAACAAAGCATCCAAGACGTCTGCGTGTCTGCTTGATCCTTCGGTGGTAGCTTGACCGAGTGGTACTTTGGTCACCATCACATCTTCTGCCGTGATTTCCTCTTCTACCTTTCCTTCCGCGGAATTGATATCTCAAGCAAACTTCTCTCCGAATCCTTGATGATCAACCTAGAAGTTGCTTTAGCAACTTTAGGCCTTGTCTCTTACGCTCGAGATCTGAAGTAGGCTGCAAGTCATGTTCCTCTAAGTTCATCTCTACTCTTGCTTCGGAACCAAGCTGCATAGCTAACCATTCCGAGAAATTACTTCTCGGAGAGTGAGAAGTCGCCGAGTGCACTACCATCTCCCGCTCTGCATCCTCTCCATCGAGAAAGTGCCATGATGTATCATGGCTGCCATCTTACGAAACATCCGAGGACAAATTCGAACTCCGTCATCTGCAGCTTTAACATCTCCTCTGGGCGGGTGCTTTGAGCGAAGTGGCTGCGGAGAAGAAGGCGAACGTCGCTGGTTTTGATGAAGGCATGGAAGCATCCTGGCTGGTTGTGGTGCGATAGTTGGCGATCCTCTGCAGTAATCTTTGGAGAAGTCGAAGTCGAAGCTATGTCGTAGAAGTGGTCTTCTCTTTCTCTTGAGATCTTCTGTGTACTTTGACTTCTCGGACCTTCTCTTTGCTTTCTCCTTCATGCTTTCGTTTGAGGGAATCTCTGCGCGAAGTTGGCCGTGATTTGATTTATCAATACTTCATCAAGCGGTATCCCTTCGTTGTAACCAGCTCGAAGTACTCACGGCAACACGACTCGGATCTCTCTTTATTGTGCTGCGGCCGCCATTGCTTTCTGCGGTATAGCTTTATCTCCTCCCATTTGATGGTAAGTGTCAAGTACCACATTCCCATCATCTTTAATATCCGCGGTATCCGCGCTAGTCAAAGTCAAATACTTGCTTTGCCGATAGCTTTGCTGAAATCTTTCTTTCTAACATCGTACTCACTTACGCACTTCATCCGAAATCTTCTAACGAAGGCACATGTGCGTACTCACGGGAGATTGTCTTCTGGCTATTCCAAATGGATCGAAATTAAGCGCGCAGGGAAGAACTCTTGCTCATAGTCGGACAACATTTGTGCTTCCATTCCTCGAGCTCTGTGAATCTTGATCTGGTTGTAATATCCACGGTGAGTGGGAAGAAGCCCGTAGACTTGTGCGCTTCTCTGAAGGTCGTGTAACTCCACAAGTTGACTGCTCAGCTCCATGGCGATCAATCTGTCACTCGGGTACCTTAGCATCTTTATTGGTTCACCTGAAAAGCTCGTAACCCTGAGGTATGTGAAATCTGCAAACTAGATGAATACACTGCCAATCTTGGACCTTTGCTTCCCATGCTTCCTTGCTTACCCTGTGAGTCTTCAAGTCTTTGTCTAACCTGCAGATGAAATCGTAGAAGAAGTCATCGTTGATCACTCTGAAGTCCTTCTCGCACGCAGGTACAGTAAGTTGTGGGTAGCACTCGAAAATGGGATCCTTGGAAAGAATACCACATCTATCCGGCTTGGAAAGACACCCTGTGAAGCTGCAAAGCATACACCAAGTATGAAGTCATCTTGAAGTGAAGGTCGCTTCACGTTCATGATTGCTCACCGATGTTAGCTTCGCTTAATCATTTCGACCAATTGATTATAGAATCAACCTTGTTGATTTGATATGGTCCGATGAAAGCATACATTCATGTCCAGGAAAGTGTAGGCATTCGCTTCACCATTCAACTGCATAGCTTGATTTGACGATATCATCCGCCTCTGAACCAAATTGGATCGTGGAAGAGTTCTTGGGAACTTGGAAGGGGATCTAGGCTTCTTCATGAACCGGCATTTATTCATGATGCTCACACGATCGGCTCTATGCTTTTCCCACCTCACCGGCATCACGAATGCTAATAGAAGTCACCACCTTTCGCACTTTGGAATCTTGGACAATAATTGAAGAATTCTCGCATCCAAACGAATTATTGTCTTTCCCATGACATCACGCAGCGATCCGGATGAAGGATGATAAGATCTAGCACACTCCATCACAAACTCTAGCAATTGGGCTGTACACGGGAAAGCTGCAGCTCGAATAATTCCACTACTTTTGACCGCACGCATGAGTGAAGTCTTTCCAGCTCTGGATCTATCAATCAAATCAGAAAGAGGTTCTGGGCCTAGATCCGTGTCTCCTATGTCTGCAAGTTTGGAAGCAATGCATGAATCCATCGTGCTCTCTTTTTCATCTCCTTTCGCCATGGCTTTATCAATCTTTATCGAATAATTCTTTTTCTTCTAACTTGGCGGATTTCTTCAATCTTAAGTGCGAGATCTGGACAATTCTTGATTCGGAGGATATTTCGCAATGTATTGGACATTGATAAAAACTCCTTTTCTTTTATAAAGCACCTGTAATGAGTTCTGCAATTTATTGAGACAAAAATGGCCACGGAGCATGAATAGTGAATTTAAATTATAAAAATCTGCACTTTTCACGCCTGCTGCCCCAAAAATTGGTGTTTAATTTGCACATAAAGAGAGCATGAATCCTTTGATCAACACCGAGCTCTGTAACACTTTTGTGAAAACAACTATGCAGACGAAGATCAACCTTCTCCAAAGCATGCGCCAAATCTGGAAGCTTTTAGCCTTGTTAGCACTTTGTCTGAACAAAATCCTTCCTCTAATGGGGGCGCACTTTTCCTCCTAGCTGCAATTCTTAACCTGTGAATTAAATAATTCATCCATATGGCTGCCCATGCTTATATAACCTTCACAATTCTATAATTAATAATTGCCCTAACAATTAAAGGCAATTAATTAATTAAAAATCATGCTTTTCTCTTTTAAAAATAGCATGTTTAAGGACAGCCATCAATAAATTAAATTAATCCAATTTAATCCTTCACACAACACTTCACTCAAGCCCCACAGTGTGCTTTGACCATAGCCACTGAAAATAGAAATTAATTTAATGTTTTAATGCTTAAAAAACATTAAATAATGCCCAAATGGGGCGCACTTTTTGAGAGGAAGGGGCAGCCACTAAATAAATTAAATTTAATTAATTTAATTCCTTTCTTTTATTCCTTCTTTGACTTTTTGACCTCCTCAAGCTTGGGCGCACTTTTTAAGAAGAAAGATTATTAAAAATAATCAATTTAATCTTTTAATCAATCACCAAAGGGCGCACTTTTTTGCACATGTAATTCTATTTTTAAGAATTTTTTTCCATAATGGGATTCTTTTTGCCAAAGTGGCACCAAAATCCGTGATCCACTTAAGTGATTTGACTTTGACAATGGGATTCTTTACCTGCAGGCGGCACTAAAATCCCATGATTTCACTTAAGTCACTTTCCTTTTATTATATCATGGGAATTTTTACCCTACTGAGGCGAGCAATAAATTCCCACACTGCGACCTCTATTTTCCCACTGCGGCTTAAGTGACTTTTATAACACGGAAAAAGTACCTGCTTTGGCGGGTATACAATTCCCACCTGCTTTGCGGCTTATATTTTTCCCATTGCAGCTTAAATCCTTTGTTTTCCAAAATGCGCCCATCCCGCGAGGGTTTTTCATGCTGCGACTTCGCTTTTCCCGGTGATCCGGACCTCCGATGGCGACTTCCTCGGGGAAAATGTGCGTGTATGTTTTCCAGCTGCTCCAGGCCAAAAATCGGGCTTACCGTGAAGGAGTTGTTCAAAGAAATTTCTGAGAAAACAAAACGGGACACCACAAAAACACGAAAAATTGCCAAAAGTTACAAATAAAGACCAAAACTTAAAATAAGTTAAAATCCTTAAGTACATAGGAATAATAACATATCCGCTCATAACAGAGTTAAAGCGAGCGCAAATAGCCTCATACGGGGCTCAAAATAATTAAATACAAATTTCCCAGACAAATCGACAGCGATGAATAAAACAATTTTGGGCATCCTGGGTATTTGGCGAAAAAGGCTAATATGGCACTTTAGGATTATTTTGACGCAATACAGGAACTTTCAGGCAATAAAAACAACAAACGACCCACTATTTTAAAAGTACGAAATTTTTTCGGATTAGGTAGTCGCAGATTTAGGTGAAATCTGAGTGACACCACTATATAAAAATTAAAAAATATATAAATTTCAGCCTTCTAAATAGGAATTTAATTATTAACCACATATTATGCATATGAAAGACAAGTTATAAGCTAAATAAGTGAATAACCACAACAAACAAGCTAGGATACCGATAAAACTTAGAAACTTAAAAGCTTAAAAGTTAAATTAAAATACTTAAATCGAACACAATGTGAATGTCATGAATCTCATGATATATTAAATTCAATCATAGATCAATATTCAAAGTTCAAACTATCTTTCATTGTCAATATTCATCATATTCCTCTTCATCAAGAGGATCAAGATCAACTACATCATCATCATTACATGGTTCATTAGAACCACATGGGTTCGAACCACTCGCATTAGGGCCATTGCCAGTTGCACCCCCTTGTGCATGTAGGTCTCGTGGTGCTACAAAACTCTCCTCATCATCATATGCTCCATGGTGGGAAATGGAAGCATCCAAGTCAACTATCTCTCGGATTAATGATCCGATGTCTTGTGGACCCTTCCTTGTACTCCGGCTGTTTGTGGGATAAAAGGTGCAAGTTGGAATGTATGTATACCAAATTTTCAGCCCTTTTAGCCCCCAACATGTTGTGCTTTTGTGAGTGGATGAAACTATATGTACTCTAGTTGCGCTCAGAGGAAGATGAATTTGCAACCTATTAAGGCAACCCAAACTTCAAAGTCAATGCAAAGTTCAACTTCAAACTTAAACACTCAAACTTAAATTTTAAAAAACTAAAAGTTATAACAAAAAAAGGAAAGAGAATAAAAAAATTAAAAACTTACATGTGCCAAGACCTTGATTACAAGAGGTTGTAAGTAAACTGATGAAGTACCATGGAGGTACCACCACATATGAGCTTCCATCTTGTATTTGCTTCGAAGAGCGAGAAGGCTATGACCCGTTTCTGCTATGAAATCGCCAAACTCTACCATACCCGGTCTTGGGCCTCGGGATCGGGTAAGAGCCTAACCAATGCCTTTGCCATATATTCCTCACTTGACTTCCGCATCCCTATAGGGTGCTACCCCCCGGCAAGGAAAGTATGTTGTGTTATAAAATCTAGGAGTCAATGCAAAAGCCAATAGATGTAATGGGGTGGTCATTTTGTTCTACCGCTCAATGAGGATTGAGTTCACTTAATTGAAAAATATTTTCTTGGGATCTTGTTCTTTTGCATTTATGACGGCTTTTATCTTCTCAATCATTGAGTCGATGCCGTCATATATCTCTCTGAGACATGGTGATCCATTTCAATAAACCGAGATCATGCTCATAATGAGCTTCGTAAAACTCAATCAGATATTCCACTCTATCCCACCAAGGGTCCTCTAAGATCATGTTCTTCATTTTGAGCCCGTTGAGTGTTTGATTGCCTCCATACAAACCAAAGATTGGAGGTTACCATCCTCATGAGTGCCTCTCGCACCTTCACAAGTCATCTCAAGACAATTGTGTATGATGAAAATCGAGTCTCAACAACCTAATAAGAATGAGGAACAAAATTAAAAATGAAAATAAAAATTGAAAACTAAAAGAATACTAAAAAACTTATATTTAAATTTTAAATTAAAAAAATGAAAGAAAGTTTTTCCTTACCTTCAATAGCTCCAACTGCGAGAATGTTCTAAAAATGCCCTGTGACATGTGGTGGTTGGTGACAAACATTTGGATCTCTTCAACTTCGCATACACTTGTTTGGATCCACTCTATTTTGCTTACCATCTTTTTAGTATTAAATTCAATGAATGCATACCACATGGTGTCCAAAAATATGCCCATACCGTGCCTCAACTAGCATCCCCACAACTTTGCAATTTTGGCATTGTCCGTTATGACTTGGACAACATTTTGAGGCCCCACCGCCTCAATGGACTCAAAGAGGATGTTGATTTATGAATTGGGCATCCTTTACTTGCCCCTCACAATCGGGGTTTTTAAAAACATTGCCCCCTTAGGGCATATTGCAATCACATTGATTAAAGGGCAGTTTTTGCATCTTTCTATCCATCAAAACGATGGACACACTGTTTTGGTCCATGAATCCCTAATTGGCTGTGCAAGGAGGTTTCCACATTTTTTTTGTTTATCCAAAAGGGTGTTGCAGATTTTCTCATATCACGGTGATTTATACCCTTTTAGTGTCTCATTGATGGCTTTCACCATCTCATGCTAATAAGATGATCTCACAACATTAAAAAAAAGCCCATTAGCATAGACACACCTTGCAATGTGTTTATCTGCAATTTTCTGCTCTCATTCTGAAAGGCCTTTTCCAATGGCCCTCTTGTCTTACTTTTCTTTTGTGCAAGGGAAGCATCCTCATTCGTGGAGGTAGGAGCCACAAATGGATGTGGCATGGCCACAATTGGGGATCCACTAGGTGATGGGGCAACAGGAGGCCTCGCTGAATGAGATGAACCTCCTCTTTTGGTCAATGGATGACCCGCTCTCATAGCCACATTTGCCTCTGCATCTTCTTGCTCTTTGATATATGCCAAAACTTTTGTTTTTGGCACCCCAACATTATTCCTCCCCTTGCATACTCTTATACCATTACCCGTTATGGCACACAAGTGGCTTTTCACCCTACTATAAGAGCCTTTGAATACTCCATCACAATCATTGCATTTCCATTCAAAACAACCACCACCTGCAAGTTGTTGAACTATTGTTACATGCCTCCATAATGGTGAATTTGGGTCAAATTCCCTGACCAAAGATTGCCCAAGAAGAAGCAGAACTTGTTGCCATTGTAGAAGTACCTACAAGGTTAAAAAAAAAAACAAAGAAAACAATGACATGCATTGAAAATTAAAAAAATTAAATAGAAAGAGAAAAAAATGATGAACATAAGCAAAAAAATGTAATGTGTGAAAGATTAAATTAAAAAAAAAGGGAAATAAGGTTAGAAATTTAAAAAAAAACTTACCTTTACTTAGTAAATCACAAATCCTTCACAAATCTTCCTCCTTTGGAGCTCCTCACACTCCTACAAGCTTAACAATAGCTTCTTAAACCCTAGACAAGCACAATGCAATTTTGGAGAGCCAAAGTAAGTTTCTTTGCTTTATGTTTTGTTTTTTTTTGTGTTCTTTTGTTTTATTGTTTAGAGTTAACTTTTAGGGTTTATATTAGAAGAATATTTAATTTTTTAATGTTATTGGGCTTTTAAAACATGAAAAAATCAAATTAAAAAAGTTGTAAAGGCTTAGGAGCGGCGAGGAGCGGTGAATGGGTGTGGAACGTCGGGTATGGCCTATGCCGTACTCGAGACATTTCTACAATCCATTTGCCGCGCTCCCGAGCCGCTCCTCTGCTCCCTGGCCCAAGCCTCTTGCTCCTGCTCCCGTCGCCGCTCCTCTCTCCGCTCTGCGCCGTTTCGCGCGCTATATAAATGCGTTTCCATAGGCTTGGAGTGCCGTATCGGATTTTTAGGTTGTAATTAGCGACATTGGGTTATTTGAGGTTAAATCAAAAGGATTTTATCTTTCTTGATTTGATTTGTGTAGAAGTTGGTTGAAATCCCCATTTGTATAAAAGGGGACATCACAATGGTATCGAGCAAATTTCTTCTACTCTTGTGGGTTTTATCTGTAGAGTCTTTTGAATCATAGAACTAGCAGTGATGTAGAATTGAGGACCAAACTCTACAGACTTGGGAAGATGGCTTGAGCATCCGCCACATGCGAAGAGTGTATTGCTCAAATGTGGAGGAAGTGGAAAGTTGTTTGTCATGATAAAATAATCGGATTATGGCTCCATGTTTTCAGCAATGGGCTCTTTAGTGACTTATTTGGCTTGATCCAATTGTTAAGGCATGATGAGGTGGAGGTGAAGCTCATGGTCATCATTGTATTAGCGATGTTACTGAGGATAATTGTGGCAAGTTTACCATACAATGATACCACCATAGAAGAAATCTCCGAGCTCATGATAGGAAGTTTTCAAGGCCTTTGGAACATCACAAACCCTTATTTTGATAGGAGGGTAATAATTTTGGAGAATATGGCAAAGGTAAGATCTTGTATACCAATGTTAGATCTTGATTGTGATGATCTTATCCTCCACATGTTCGATGTATTCTTTGTTGTCATAGATGATAGTCATTCAAAAAATGTAATGGATGCAATGCAAACTATCATGTCTTTGGTCTTGAATGAATATGAGGAACCTCCTCAACCCTTGTCTATACTTGAGGAGGGCATGGGACAAGAAGCAACTTATTTTGCTCACACCTTAGCCAAAGGTGTCATGACTCGATGTTTGAGCAAGTTGAGGACATATATGGCAGCCAAGTCTCCAAATCTCCAAGGTATGAGTCCTTTGGTATTTGATGATAAATTTTGATATCTAATGCTTGCATGGAACTTGGTGATTGCAAGGAAAAATCAGATCTGATAGAAGGGCAAGTTGATATTGTTGTGGTTCCTCCATGGGAGGAAAGGAAAAATGAAATGAAGGAAGAGGAAAAGATGGAGTTCCAAAAGGGTGAAGAAAGTTTGATGGTTGAAGCCACTCACTTGCTGTCCAAAGAAGGAAATGTGGAGCAGCCAAGGTCTGAAATTCATGGATAGCCGAAAGCACAAAATGGGCAGCAAGGCGTCATATAATGAGCCCACAAAGGGTGGTGTCCCTAGATTTCGCCCTGAAATCTGGGACTACCCTATTTAAATTTTTTTGTACTTTTAAAATAATGGGTCGTTTTGTGTTTTTATTGCCAGAAAGTTCTTGTAATGTGTCAAGATATTCCCAAGGAGCCATATAAGCCATTTTCGACAAATACCCAGATGCCCAAAATTGTTTTATTCTGTCGTTGGGGTTTGCCTACGGGAAATTTGTATTTAATTATTTTGAGCCCTGTTTGAGGCAATTTGTGCTCTAGTTTAACTCTGTTGTGATCATACATATCATTATTCCCATATACCAGTAGGGTTTTAACCAGGAATGAATCCTGAGCTTTATTTGTGACTTCAGGCAACATTTTGTGCTTTTGTTGTTTTCCGTTTCGTTTTCTGTGAAATTTCTCTGGATCAATTCTTTTGCTGGTTTGGCCTGATTCTTGGCCTGGAGTATCTGGAGATCACCTATGCACGTTGTGCCAGAAGGAATTCGCCATCGGAGGTCTGGTTCTCTCGGAAAAGACGAAGTCATGCACCAAAAACTTCTTTTGGGCTGGCCGCATTTTTGGAAAAAGAGGGTTTGAAGTGAATCATGGGATTTTTGGAAGCAACACGCAGGTGGGAATTTTGTACCTGCCTAGCAAGGTACTTTTTCCCATGAAAGCAACATCACTTAAGTCACAATGGGAAAATTAGAGGCAACAGGCAGGTGGGAATTTCCGACTTGCCTTGCAGGGTAAAAATTCCCATTGTGGAATAAAGAAAAATCACTTAAGGCATTGATGGGATTTTATTACCTGCCTTGCAGGGTAAATAATCCCATTATGAAAGTCAAACAACTTAAGTGAATCATGGCGAGATAATCCCATTGTCAATTGACTTTTAAAAATAGAAATCCCTCATACCAAAAGTGCGACTCCTTTAGGTAAAGAAAGGCAGCCTTAAATGCAATAATTAATTAATTTCTTCTCCAATTTTGGCGCTTGGGCTTGTGGAAAAGTTAACAAAGGAAAGTGGATAAAGGAAGTTGGAATTAGACATTATAAAATTAAATAAATATTATTTATTTAATGCAGCCCCTTCATGTCAAAAAAGTGCCCCTTTTTGGGAGAGAAATAATACTTTTAAAAGTATTAATTGATTTAATTAATTTCTATTTTCGGTGGCTAAGGTCAAAGCATCTTGTGAGGCTTGAGTTAATTGAAGTAGAAGTCTAAAATTAAATAAATTTAATTTATTTAATGGCAGCCATAAGCATGCACAAAATAGGCGCCCCATTTGAAGAGGAAAGCTTATTAAATAATTAATTAATTGCCAGGAATAGGAAAGACATTAATTAATTATAGAATTATGAGGATTATATAAGCAGGGGCTGCCATAAGGATGAATTAATTAATTCAAAAGTAGAGAAGTGCAGCCCAGACAAAAAGTGCGCCCCATTTGAAGAGGATTTTTGCTCAGAAGGTGTAATTAATGCTGGAAGCTTCCAATTTTGGCGCATAGGTTGAAGGAGGTTGATTTGTGTCTGGATAATTGTCTGCATAAGTGATACAGGTGCTTAGGTGAAGTTGGTAAAATTCATGCTTGCTTTGCATGCAAATAAAACATCAAATTTTGGGGCAGCAGACTTGAATTATGCAGATTTTTATGATTAAAATCCACTTGTTCATGTTCGGTTGCCATCTTTGTCCGAATGAATTGCGAGGAATTCATTACGTGTGCTTTTATAAGAGAAAGGAGCTTAAATCAATGTCAATACATTGAATATATCCTCGAATCGAAGAATTATCTAGATCTGCACGGTTGTGAAGAATTCGCCGAATAAAGAGAAAAAAATTGTTGAGACAAAGATAGATACAATCATGACAAAGAGGGATGAAAAATAGAGCACAATAGAGAGTCATGCATCACTTCTAAATTTGTAGACATTGGAGATAGATTTAGGTCGGAACCTCTTTCCGAATTGATTGAAAGATCCGGAGCGTGAAAGACTTCCTCATGCGTGCGTCAAAAGAAGTGGAATTATTCAAGCTGCGACATTTCCATACACAACCGATTCTTTAGAGTTCATTATGGAGTGTGCTAGGTCTTACCATCCATCATCCAGATCAATCAAGATGCTACGGGAAAACAATAATCCGGTTGACGCCTGATTCATCAATTATTGTTTGAAGATTTTGGCACGAAAGGTGGTGACTTCTATTAGCATACAGGATGCCGGCAGGAGGTGGGAGAAGCATAGAGTTGACTACGTGAACATGATGAACAACAGATTCATGAAGAAGCCCAGATCTCCTTCCAAGTTCCCAAGAACTCTTCCTCGGTCCAATCTGGTACAAGAGGTGGGACGATATTGCCAAGTTATGCAGGATAAATGGCGAAGCGAACGCTCACACCTTCCGCACATGGATGTATGCTTTCATCAAGACATTGAAATCAACAAAGCGATTGATAATCAATTGGTCGGAAATCATTAGCGAGAACATTGGTGAGCAACTCCGGAACATGAGGCGTACTTTCAGCTTCAAAATGACTTTCTACTTGGTATATGCAGTAGCTTCACAAGGCATCTTCTCCAAGTTGGATAGATGTGGTGTTCTTTCCAAGGACCCTATTTTGGAGTGCTACCCACTTCTTTGTACCTGCATGCAAGAAAGATTTCAAAGTGGTCAACGATGGATTCTTCTATGAATTCATTTGCAGGCTAGATAGGGATCTAAAGGCCAACAGGTGAGCAAGGAAGCGTGGGAAGCTGTGTCCAGAATTGGCAGTCTCTTCATTCAATTTGTGGATTTCACATACCTTAGGGTTACCGGCTTTTCTGGAGAACCAGTTAAGTTGCCTAGATATCCGAATGATAGATTGGTCACCATGGAGCTGAGCAGACAACTTGTGGAGATGCACGACCTTCAGTCGAAACGGCACAAGTCTACGGGCTTCTTCCCGATCACTGTGGGCCATTATAGCTGCCAGAGCATTCATAGAGCTCGAGGAGTGGAAGCGGAGATGTTCTCTGAGTACAAGCAAGAGTTCTTCCCAACACGGTGAACTTCGATCCATTTGGAGTAGCCAGGAAGACGATCTCCCAAGAGTACGCACATGTGCCTTCATTAGAAGATTTGGATGAAGTGCAAAAGTGAGTACGAGGTTAGAAAGAAAGATTTCAGCAGGCTATCAGCACGGCAAGTGTTTGACTTTGGATTAGCACGGATACCTGCGGATCTTAAAGATGATGGGCCTGTGTTACTTGACACATACCATCAAATGGGAGGAGATAGAGCTGTACTTCAGGAGAACGTAGGGGGCTGCCATACGATTGAGGAAAGGTCTGCCGTTGTTCTGGTGAACACTTCAAACTGGTTGCTGACGAAGGGATATTGCCTTGATGAAGCATTGATGAATCAAATCACGGAAACTTCGGCACAGGAGATTCCCTCAAGAGGAAGCACGAGAGGAGAAAGCGAGAAGGCACGAGAAGATGAAAGTGCCGAGAAGGTCTCATTTGAAGGAGAAGATCACTTATGGCTATGATGTTAGTTCGGTTTCTTGACACCAAGTACTTCATCATTGTTGCACCTCGGCGAGGACACTTTGCCATTCCTCCGATTGAATCAACAACATTCATCTTCTCTCCTCGAGCCCACTCCGTTTAGCATCTCTTCTCGAAGAAAGCGTTGAAGGCTGCAGATGGCGAATTTGAAAGAGCTTTGTCTTTGGATGACTCGAGAGGATGGCAGCCACAACACATGTAGTGGTTTTGGATGGGGAGGAATCGAGCACGAGATAGTGGTAGACTCGGCTGACTTCTCATTCTCGAGAAGTAATTTCTCGTGAGAATGGTTGACTTCGCATGATTGGTTCCAAAGGCTAGAGAAGAAATCAACTTGGAGGAACACGACTTGCATTTGCTCTGAGTTTAAGCGAAAAAGACAAAAAACCTAAAGTTCTTAAGGTAACTTGAGGTTGATTATTGAGGAATCGGGACAAAAGTTTCTTTGAGATGTCGGTTCAGGAGAAGGAAGTAGGATGAGCTCACGGTAGAAGGGAAGTAGGATGAGCTCACGGCAGAAGACATAACAGTGACTAGAGTACCCATAGGTCAAGCCACCACAGAAGGATTGAAACAAGATACACAGACATTGATAAATGCTTTATTCCTTAGGCTTGACAAAGAAAAGGCGGAGAAAGTTGAACTTCAGAAGTAGGTATCTCAGTTGTGTGAGATCATTGCCAAGGTTGCTAAATCTTCCACTCAGCCAATTTCAGCTCAAAAGCGGTGGCGATCATTTGATGCAACGAAATGGAAGATGCAGTAACGAGGTAAAACTATCGGCGAATGGAAAAGTCGATTATTCGTTAAGCTTCACATCTGACTCGAGAGAGGTGCCGACTGCCTAAAGGTTATGAAAGATGCGTGAGATCAGATCTGAAGTAATTGATGACAAGCACGGTAGATATGACACGATTCTTTGAGAGTAACTTGAGTACTTTGGCCGAAATCAATAAGCTGAGAGAAGTGTTGATTGCGGAACAAATGGTACTGACGGATCGGTTGAGAAGCGGAAGCAGTGGAGTTTGCGGTATCTTTCGTTTGGAGATCTGCGAATTATGTTGAAGAGGATGCGAGCACTTGAGAGTATGGCATTGTCTTTGCAGGACAATATCATTGCTTTCACTCATGAAGAAGTGGTCGGAAATGTTACTTCATACACATGGATCATTC